>OZ012740.1:65684839-66284839 GCA_963859935.3 Lathyrus sativus | reverse complement strand
ACACCTAAATAGCCACCGCACCACGTTCTAATAAGACCAAGATGGGTTAAAGGGTTCTAAGGTCCTCACCTTGTCAGGCTCCCAGGTCAGAAAAAGTAATGCCAATTACGACTACTCGTATGACATCAGTAATCTTAAAGAGGCCTCCACTAAACGAGGGATCTCAAGTCCGCTTAGTAAGGACTATTCCATGTAATCCAACAATACTATACCGCCCTCCTATCATAAGTTCACTCAAGTTCGGGTATAGAACTTATCTCACCACATAGATTACCAAGCACCCAAACAGAACAAGCAATAACAAACAAATCAAACAAATAAGCACAAATAAATCAAAGTAGGCTAAACCCACTGAGAGCCAGAGACTCTGGGTTCGATCCCTAGCAGAGTCTCCACTTTTCTGTAGCGTAGAAATTTGTGAGTGTAAGCTATTGATTAACTTAACTCAAAAGTGAAAGAGTCGTCATCGCACTTTCATTTTATCCAAAAAGGAAAGGAAAAAGAGCGAGCAAAACTTAAAGAGTTCTAAACCAAGAACAAATAAGCAGAGACTGGGTAAGGGGGTTGGTTACACGATGATAAGGTGTTAGCATCCAAAACATATATAGTACTCTATAAGAGTCCTTTGAAATATCTACACTTTTTAGTTTGAAAATGTTCGTTTGAAATGAGATTGGGGAGATGAGAAGAGAATTACTTTTTTAAGATTTTTATGTTTGGAGAGACTTATCGCCTCATGCCTACGTACCCACAAAGTGAAATATAGGATCAAAGTCCTGTAGTTCATGGTACAAATAACAAAAACTTGTTTATTTTTATTGATTTTTAAATGTAAAGACAAGTCGTCATTTTAAGGAGAAAACAACAAGCCGCCCACAAGTATAAGACAACATCTGCATCACCTAAAGATGGAAGATTTTTCTTGGATTAAAATCAACAAGTCTATCACTCAATATCTAAGGGGAAAATGTCAGCATCTTAAATACTATGGGGAATAGGAGAGTTATATCTCAACTTTGAAAATGACTCATGTCTAGACTTTATGAAAAGTTTTAAAATGAAAAAAGAAGTGCACAAAGGCACAAAAAGTTTAAATGAGGTTAACTATTTTTTTATATCTTTTTTAGATTAGTCAAAGTATGATTAACATTGATTGAAATTTATTAAAGAAAACAAAGTTTGAAAATCACTTGACAAAAATCAAGGTTTTTTATGAAAGTGATTTTAAGTTTAAAAACAAGAAGGTTTTTGAAAAAGGGAGGAGATTTTAAAATTTTAAGAAGGGGAATAGATGAAGTGACTACCCTAGAAAGCAAAATAAAAGCTAGAGATAAGAAGGATCTAACCAAATTGTAGCACACTCCATAGCAAGCCAAATAAGAATTCCATCCGTCTTGAAGCATAAGCAAATAAGCAAGCCAAATAAAGACAAAGATCTATAATACTCCAAGCCTAGGGAAATAGTCCTAGTTCTAAGTCCAAGGGTCTAAGAACAGTCCAAGAGGTCCAAGGTCTAAGTCCACCCATGAGCATAATTGTTATACCCCAAAATTTGACCCTTAGATCTTCATCATCATTCTAAGAGCATCATCATTTGCTTATCTAAGCTTAACCTATTTCAGGTTTGTCTTTGTAAGAGTTACAGGTGAATTTAGGGTTCCATACAGTCAGGAATAGGGGTTTTGATGGTTTGATCAGTCAAGGTATTGGATTGATTCTCCATGAAGCAACTCCTCACATTATCAAGAATGCTATATTGGATCAAGTATGAATCCAATTTGAGGTTATCACCCAAAGAAGAAGAACAATGTAGTCCAGGTGTTAGCTCACAAATTCGACGCATAATACTGAGATTAAAATATTTGAATAAAATATGAAGGTCTTTCAAGAAAGTAAAAGACTTCGAGCATGGAGACCTTCGAGCAGGATAAGTGATTCAAGCGTTTTGGGACTTAGAGAAAATTCCAAATATTAAGGAGAAATACTTTCAACCGAGACATTGGCTGAATATCAGTGAAGTTTGAAATTCAAAATGTTGGAGGGAATAGTTATGCTTTCTCATGACTAAGCAGGACAAGTGGTGTTCGTCTAGCAAGTGACTACATGCATTATGACACTTGTCGGAAGCTGATGGTTTCAAGAGGTTATTGGTAGTTACTTTTATTATTATAAATAAAAATTCTAGACATAGAATTCAGTGTGTTGTAATTTACTATTTGTACAAGTTACTCCCAAATTTACTCAAAGTACCCGAGCATAGAGAAACGAGTTCAAGTAGAATCTACGTTATGTAAACACACCATCTTTACTTTCAATGAAGTTTAATTTACTTGCTAAATTTTAAAGAGCCTCTCTTTACTTTTCTTGCAATTTACATCTTCCAAGCATTTTGCTTTACTTTGCTAAATACCTTTCAAATTTTTTTACCCCATCCTCTACAAGTCTCCATCCTTTTACTTCAGTCGAACAATACCTTTACATTAAGCATTTTTTCGAAACACAGTCGAAGTGTATAGTTGTTGCGGTGAGAATAGGTGTTGTACCCCAAACTTTGCCCAACCTTTTCTTTACTTGGTTTTTGTTTCAGCATATTGCATTGCATAGCATTTTGCATTTTTACAAGGGATCAAGATATGTGTGAGCAACAAGAGAGATATGCCAAAGGTTCTAAACCTAATCAAGAGGTTGTATCCAAGTCAACAAGCAGGTTATCATCATTAAAGGCAAGTCAAAGCCCTTTGGGTAAGAAGATAAGTGTATGTGGTTCACCTCCTATCCAAGAGACCATGTGAGGGTCATGGTGAAGTTCATTCAAGTGTTTATACCAAGTGCAAATGGCCACAGTTGAAGTTGGGGCAATTAGGGTTTTCATATGGTCAACCCTAAGTCAACTGTGAGATTAAAGGAGATTAAGACTCAATTCCAAGTCCTTGTGGTCAAGGAATGTTGTGTTAAGATACATGTGATATCATTTCAAGATCAATTTATCAAGAATCAAGAGTAGGAGGAGTGACTGAATTAGGGTTCTCGGGGTAAAATCCTCTGTTCAGTGCCTAACATCAAGATCACCTATCTCAAGATACAAGTCTCATCTCAACTTTTGACCAACATGAAACTTTTAGAGCATGTACTTAGATTTCGTTTGAGTAGTAGAAGTCCTTGATTGGATTTATAGATCTCAAGTTATGATGCAGACAAGTTATAGGTCCTCAGTGGAATGTGATTTTGGTCAACAAAAGTCAACCAACTTCCAAGCCATTTTTGACCTAGAAGTATGTTTCTCCTCAACTTTTGGCCAACATGAAAGTTGTAGGGCATGGTCTTAGCTTTCCAAAAATTACTAGAAGTCTTTCATCTGATTTGTAGAACGCAAGTTATGAGGCTTGCAAGGCAGGGGTATTTTGGGAAAGTAAGATTGCAGGTCATTTTCATTATAGGTCCATTTCACCATGTTGCACACTTCAAATGAAAATATTTCCAACATCAAACTTGCTCCAAATGGGGTCATTTGCATTGTCAAACGTTGAGGTATCAAAGATTTGCCTTGGATTGAAGAATCCACAATGCAATTTCCATGAAAAAAGCTTTAAAAAGGGAAATTCATAATTAATTCATTTGGAAACATTTTGGATCAACTTTGTGCATTTTTTGAGTACCAATGACATTTCAAATACAATGACATCCTTGGATTAGAGTTTTGAATGCATCTTGGTGGCCATTTTCAAGATTACTTCAATGATAAGCAACATATCAAGAACTTGCCATGGGACCAGACCAAAAGGCAATTCTCAGCCGCTGGATTAGCATTGACATTATGCAAGTCAACCATGTCATTTTGACATCTTTGCAAGTACAAATTCGTGTACTTTGTAAGTGGCCAAGTGGTAAAAAAGTGAAAATTGATTTGGGCTTAAGGGGATTTCATTGGGCCTTCTCTTGATCTGAATCCAACACATATAATCTCAGAAACATGTACAATGTCTCAGAACTGGTTTTGGTGAGAAAATAGTAAAGAACACATTGAGAAAAAGTGAGAGAAAACTCAAATTCATATTTTGCTTTTCCTTGAGTTTCAATCCAAACTAAAGATTCAGAGAGGTCCCTTGAGGTTCATAGAAAGTTTCTGAGTGGTTTATTGCAAGCTTTGCTAAGAAACTGAGTTGTGTGGAAGCTTGTTTTTAGGTTTCTTACTTTTCATTTTTTTTCTCTCCATTCAAGCACTTTTATTGCGCCATTTTTACATATTATTAATCCTTGCATATCATAGATGGATTCTGGTATCATTTAGTTTTGGTTTGTGAACATTTTTTGTTTTTGCTCGTTTTCTTCTTTCTTTTGTTTTTCTCAAATTAAGCTTTATTTTTGAAAACCAATGGTAGCTTTGAGATCCTCATGATCTCTAGATGAAGTTTGATATAAATTTTTTAAAAAATGGTTAAGTTTTGGTGGAATTCGAATGTTGTTGTTGTTGCGTGGCCGGCCGGAAACTTGGTAGGGGTTACCGGAATTTCAGTCCGGCCGGTGGGTGTTCCCTCCAAGTCTTGAGGTTGAAGATGCTTACCTGTCTTGACCACAAGCGCACGATTTGTTTACTTTTCATTTGAATGGTTGTGATTAAGACTCATGATGGTCACTTTTTGACTTGAAGAATGTAACAACCCGAATTTCATTAAATAATTAATTATAGTAATTAATTGATTTAGTGGGTTTTTTATTAATGTTGGAAATTAATTTTTATTAATTGGAATTAATAGAGAATTGAGAAGGAATATGGAAGGAAGGAAAATAAAGGAAATATATAATAGAAAAGGAAAAGAAAAGAAAGTTAGAGAGAAACATTTGGAAAGAAAGAAGAAGAGAAAGAGAAAAGAAGAAGAGGAAAGTGGAAAATCATCAAGAGCCAACATCAAAGCTCCGATTAATCAAGGTAAGGGTGAGAAATGTTTCTATTTGATCATTGCATGATGTTATATATGTTGGGTTGGGGTTTTGGTGTAGTTTCCATCCTTTTCCATTTAGGGAAAAAGTTGGAATAATCGGTAGAACTGTGATTTAATCGGTTGGAATTGAGTAATAATGCCGTAGAATAGTCTGGTAACACGTAGTGATGTTGTTTGAGCTGGTTTTGATGTTTGGGAGTTGGTTGGTGGTGGTTTGATAAGGAGAAGACAGAACAAAATTCTGTTCTGCGCAGGTTCGCTGGCTCTCGCCAGGCGAGCGAAGGCGAAGCTTCTCCGGGCGAAGCCTAGCGAACGCTGGCGAATAATTATGATTAAGTCCCAGTGGACTTCGCTGGCGAGTTCGCCCAGCGAAGGTTGGTTAGCGAAGATTCGCCCAGCGAAGGTGCTGGCAAATGGTGGCGAACAAAGTCAGTAGCTACTGACTTTGGCTCGTTGGGGAGTCTCGCCAGGCGAAGGCCTAGCGAGTGTTCGCTGAGAGGGTTCGCCAGGCAAATATGGGCGAATTTGACAGCATCTTTTCTTTGCTGTGGTTTCTATGTGTTGATGATTTAGTTGTTTCACATAGACTAATACCTCTACATTGTGAGTATGTATGTGATCTATTGTGATGATATGTGTTGTGGGTAGCCTACGGGCGTGAGTCCTAGAATTGTGATTTGAATGTTAATTGCATCAAGTATAAATACATGTGAACATAATAGGTGATTATGTGTGTACTATTTAATGAACTTGTAAATGCTTGATGTGTATACAATTATGCGATGAGTATGCATGAGAACATTGTGAATATGTGTGCATAACTTGTAATTGTATGATTGGTACTGTGATGTGAATACCTTGATTGTTGTGATATATGGTTTATGTGCAATCATTGTGTAATTCTTGAAGAGATGAATTATTAAATGCACGAGATTAAGATGCGAGAACGGTCTTAAGTGCATTGTTGTGGTTGATTGCATATGCATCATTTAGTCAAGAGGCAATGTTTGTTAGTTTCGTGGAAACTAGTGGCTTGTCCCAAACCTAGAAGAGTGGGTTTGAAGGCTTAGAGGACGGACCTTTGTTGTTATCGGTCTAGAAGAGTGGACCCGGTTTAATGTAAAAACCGAAAAATGATAACGGGTTATCGGTCTAGAAGAGTGGACCCGGTTTAATGTAAAAACCTAAAAATGATAACGAGAGTCGGTACCGCATTGCATGAGTTGCATTGAGTTGTTGAGTCACATTGAGATATGACATATGCATGAAGAGATGCTTATGTGTGAATGATATGATTGTGGAAATGTGAGTGTATGCATGATGTGAGAATGCTTTGTGAATATTCATGTTGTCTATATATGTGTGGTAAATATATATGACTAAGAGGGTGAATTGTGGTGAGAAATATGGAGTTGAATTTTATGATTACCTATATATATATATATATATATATATATATATATATATATATATATATATATATATATATATATATATATATATATATATATATATATATATATATATATATATATATATATATATATATATATATATATATATATATATATATATATATATATATATATATATATATATATATATATAATCTTATGCTTTGATTATTATGGTTATATTTCTCACCCTTCTGCTGTTTTATAATGCTCTACGAGGCATTGCAGATTAGGATGCTGGAGTCTTTTTTTTGTGAAGTTATCTTCATTCTTTTGAGTCGGCTGCTCTGATATATAACACCGGGTAGTTAGACTAGTATAGTTATTCTTTTGTGATACATTGCGATGTATCAGCTGATGTGGTTTTGTAATTACCTGACATGATGTATTAATCTGGATATGTTATGTGTATGTGAATTAATATTTTGGAAATGATTAAATGATTTTATCTTCCGCTTAAATTTAAATGTTGAAATGTGATTTCTAAAACCATGAAAATGTTACATATTTTATGGAGCAAATGTTAACGTGTTTCATTAGTGAAAATTGTGACATTCTTCCTTTATACCTTATTCTAAAATTTTCACTCTGATAAATTTGTATATGCATTTATTTAGGGGTATAGAAGGGGGTGTTACAATAGTGGTATCAGAGCAGGTCGGTCTGTCCGGCCAAGTTGTTAGAGTGTTTTTCCCTGTGTGTTATTGATATGCGTGTGTTGCATTATCAATATTGGTTGTTCTTACGTGGTTCTGTTGTTGGAATTAGTAAGATGGTTGCAGGGAGGAACGATGAAGCGATCGCAAAAGCTTTGACAAGGTTGGCGGGAGCGATTGGGCAGAATCCTCCGGCCAATGTGAATGCGGGGAATGTTGTTGAAGATGAATTCCGTGCTTTGGGGAGGTTTCAAATGAACAATCCTCCGATTTTCAAGGGAACCCATGAGCCTGACAAAGCACAGATTTGGTTGAAAGCTGTGGAGAAGATTTTTCGGGTTATGAATTGCTCAGATGCACAAAAGGTGCAGTTTGGGACTCACATGCTCGAAGAAGAAGCTGAAGATTGGTGGGGTAATACTCACCAAATATTTGAGGAGGATGATATTGTGATCACTTGGGATCTGTTCAGAGAGACTTTTATGGAGAAGTATTTTCCAGAGGATGTGCGAGGGAAGAAAGAGATTGAATTTCTTGAGTTAAAACAAGGTAATTCGACGGTAGCGGAGTATGCGTGAAGATTTGAAGAGTTGATCAAATTTTGTCCTCATTATAATATTGCTAATGCCGAGAGGTCTAAGTGCCTCAAGTTTGTGAACAGTTTGAGACCCGAGATTAGGCAAGCTATTGGATATCATGAAATCAAGCGGTTTTATGAGTTAGTGAACAAGAGCAGAATCTATGATGAAGACAGTAGAGCTCGGTCTAGCCACTACAAGAGTTTAAGTGATAAGAAAGGAAAAGGTCAATTCCGAGGAAAACCTTATGTGACTCCTGCAGACAAAGGGAAGCAGAGAATGAGTTATGGCAAGAGGCCAAGTGGGGGAGTTTCTACTCCGGTTAGATGCTATAACTATGGTGAAGCGGGACATCATGCTCCCGAATGCAAAAGTGTTGAACAGAAGTGTTTCAAGTGTGGCAAGCCAGGCCACAAGGCTCTTGAGTGTAGAAGCGATACCGGTGTGACTTGCTACAACTGTGGTGAGCGAGGTCACATTAGTACCAAGTGTGATAAGCCTAAGAAGAATCAAGGGAGCGGAAAAGTGTTCGCTCTATCTGGATCTGAGACTGCTAGCGACGATCGATTGATTCGAGGTACGTGCTTCATTAATGGTACACCTTTGATCGCTATAATTGATACCGGAGCTACGCATTCTTTTATTTCTTTGGATTGTGTTAGAAGGTTGAATCTTGAGTTGTCTGTGATTGGTGGCGGTATGGTTATTGATACTCCTGCTATGGGTTCGGTAACTACACTGTATGTTTGTTTGAATTGTCCGTTGAGTATCTTCGGTAAAGATTTTGGAATTGATTTAGTGTGTCTTCACCTAGACCAACTCGATGTCATCCTTGGGATGAATTGGTTGGAATTCAATCGGGTATATATTAACTGTTTTGACAAGACGGTTATTTTTCCAGAATCGGACGTTGCAGGAGATTTGTTTATGACAGCGAGACAAGTGAAATAATCAGTGC
Source organism: Lathyrus sativus (assembly GCA_963859935.3). Lineage (NCBI taxonomy): Eukaryota > Viridiplantae > Streptophyta > Magnoliopsida > Fabales > Fabaceae > Lathyrus > Lathyrus sativus. Next base: position 66,276,253 of record OZ012740.1, on the reverse strand, counting down.
AAGATGGAGCTAAGGTATTTATGCTTATGGAAACTTTGAGAATTGGTGGAAGTGGAGAGATTGGTGTTTTACCAATTGTTAGAGATTTTCCGGAAGTTTTCCCTGAAGAGATAAAGGATTTACCACCGGAGCGAGAAGTGGAGTTTTCAATAGATTTGATTCCTGGAACTAGTCCGATATCGATGGCTCCTTATCGTATGTCGGCATCAGAATTGAAAGATTTGAAGAGTCAACTTGAGGATTTGCTTGAAAAGAGGTTTATTCGTCCGAGTGTGTCGCCGTGGGGTGCATCGGTGTTGTTGGTTAAGAAGAAAGAGGGTTCTATGAGGATCTGTGTGGATTACAGACAGTTGAACAAGGTGACTATTAAGAATAAGTATCCACTTTCGAGGATTGATGATCTGATGGATCAGTTGGTTGGTGCAAGTGTGTTCAGCAAGATTGATTTGAGATCTGGGTATCATCAGATTCGCGTGAAAGCTGAGGATATTCAGAAGATGGCCTTTAGGACGAGGTATGGACACTATGAGTATTCTGTGATGCCATTTGGTGTGACTAATGCACCAGGTGTATTTATGGAGTACATGAATAGGATTTTCCATCCTTATTTGGATAAGTTTGTGGTTGTGTTTATCGACGACATCTTGGTTTATTCGAAGAGCGAAGAAGAGCATGTCGAGCATCTGAAGATTGTGTTATCTGTGTTGAGAGAGAAGCAGTTATTTGCAAAGCTTTCTAAGTGTGAGTTTTGGTTGAAGGAAGTTAGTTTCCTTGGTCATGTGATTTCTAGTAATGGTATTGCGGTTGATCCGTCGAAGGTTGAAGCGGTATCGCAATGGGAGACTTCAAAGTCAGTTTTTGAGATTAGAAGTTTCCTTGGTTTAGCCGGTTATTATCGGAAGTTTATTGAAGGATTCGCTAAGTTATCGTTGCCGTTGACGCAGTTGACTAGGAAGGGTCAAGCTTTTGTTTGGGATGCCAAGTGTGAAGCGAGTTTCCAAGAACTTAAGAAAAGGTTGACGACAGCCCCTGTTTTGATTTTGCCAAATCCGGAAGAGCCGTTCGTTGTGTATTGTGATGCTTCTTTGATGGGTTTAGGAGGTATGTTGATGTAGAATAACCAAGTTGTGGCTTATGCTTCGAGGCAACTCAAAGTGCATGAGAACAATTATCCGACGCATGACTTAGAGTTGGCCGCCGTTGTGTTCGTGTTGAAACTTTGGAGGCATTATCTGTTTGGTGCAAGATTTGAAGTGTTTAGTGACCACAAGAGTTTGAAATATCTTTTTGATCAAAAGGAATTGAATGCAAGACAAAGAAGATGGCTTGAACTTTTGAAGGATTATGATTTTGGTTTGAATTACCATCCGGGTAAAGCGAATGTAGTAGCGGATGCATTGAGTCGGAAATCATTGCATATGTCGGTGTTGATGGTGAAAGAGTTGGAATTGGTCGAGCAATTTCGGGATTTGAGTTTAGTATGTGAGAGAACTTCTTTTGGATTTAAGTTGGGTATGTTAAAGCTTACAAGTGGTATTTTGGATGAAATTCGAGAAGGACAGAAATCAGATTTGAGTTTAGTTGATCGGTTGACTTTAATCAACCAAGGCCAAGGTGGTGATTTTCGGATTGATGAGAATGGGATTATGAGATGTCGGGATCGTGTTTGTGTTCCGAATGTTGTTGAGCTTAAAAAGAGTATCCTTGAGGAAGGACATAGTAGTGGATTGAGTATTCATCCGGGTGCTACTAAGATGTATCAAGATTTGAGAAAAGTGTTTTGGTGGCCTAGTATGAAGAAGGATATTGCGGAATTTGTGTATTCTTGTTTGACTTGCCAGAAGTCAAAGATTGAGCATCAGAAGCCATCGGGTTTGATGAAGCTGTTGTTTATTCCTGAGTGGAAATAGGATAGTATCTCCATGGATTTTGTATCGGGTTTGCCGAGGACGCCGAGTAATTTTGAGGCTATTTGGGTTATCGTGGATATATTGACTAAATCTGCTCACTTTATCCCTATGCGTGTGGATTACCCGTTGGAGAAGTTGGCTAAATTGTATATTGAGAGGATTGTGTGTTTGCATGGTATTCCGTTGAGTATTGTTTCGGATAGAGATCCGAGGTTCACTTCGAGATTTTGGGAGAGCTTGCAGAGTGCTTTGGGTACTAAATTGCGTTTGAGTTCAGCGTATCATCCTCAGACAGATGGTCAGACGGAGAGGAAAATTCAGTCGCTTGAAGATCTTTTGAGATCTTGTGTATTGGAAAAAGGAGGAGCTTGGGATAACTACTTGCCTTTGATTGAGTTTACCTACAACAACAGTTTTCATTCGAGTATCGGTATGGCACCATTTGAGGCGTTGTATGGTAGGCGGTGTAGGACACCATTGTGTTGGTTTGAGTCCAGAGAGAGTTCTGTTGTTAGACCCGAGTTAGTTCAACAGACTACTGATAAGATCAAGATGATTCAAGAGAAGATGAGAGTTGGTCAGAGTCGTCAGAAGAGTTATTATGACAAGAGGAGGAAGGCACTTGAATTTCAAGAGGGAGATCATGTGTTTCTTCGAGTCACTCCGATGACAGGTGTTGGTAGGGCATTGAAGTCACGCAAGTTGTCGCCGCGTTTCATTGGTCCTTATCAGATTTTGCAGAGGATAGGAGAAGTGGCCTATCGTGTGGCTTTACCACCATCGCTTGCTAATCTTCATGACGTATTCCATGTATCTCAGTTGAGAAAATACATTGTGGATCCGTCTCATGTAGTCCAATTAGATGATGTGCAGGTGAGAGATAACCTGACTGTTGAGACATCACCTATGCGGATAGAGGATCGGAAATTGAAGCAGCTTTGAGGTAAAGAGATTGCTTTAGTGAAGGTCGCTTGGGGAGGACCGGCTGGTGGGAACGTTACTTGGGAGATTGAGAGCCAGATGAAAGAGTCTTATCTAGAACTGTTTGAACCAGATAACATTTTCGAGGATGAAAATTCCTAAAGTGGGGGAGGGTTGTAACAACCCGAATTTCATTAAATAATTAATTATAGTAATTAATTGATTTAGTGGGATTTTTATTAATGTTGGAAATTAATTTTTATTAATTGAAATTAATAGAGAATTGAGAAGGAAATTGGAAGGAAGGAAAATAAAGGAAATATATAATAAAAAAGGAAAAGAAAAGAAAGTTAGAGAGAAACATTTGGAAAGAATGAAGAAGAGAAAGAGAAGAGAAGAAGAGGAAAGTGGAAAATCATCAAGAGCCAATATCAAAGCTCCGATTAATCGAGGTAAGGGTGAGAAATGTTTCTATTTGATCATTGCATGATGTTATATATGTTGGGTTGGGGTTTTGGTGTAGTTTCCATCCTTTTCCATTTAGGGAAAAAGTTGGAATAATCGGTAGAGCTGTGATTTAATCGGTTGGAATTGAGTAATAATGCCGTAGAATAGTCGGGTAACATGTAGTGATGTTGTTTGAGCTGGTTTTGATGTTTGGGAGTTGGTTGGTGGTGGTTTGAGAAGGAGAAGACAGGACAAAATTCTGTTCTGCGCAGGTTCGCTGGCTCTCGCCAGGCGAGCGAAGGCGAAGCTTCGCCGGGCGAAGCCTAGCGAACGCTGGCGAATAATTATGATTAAGTACCGGTGGACTTTGCTCGCGAGTTCGCCCAGCGAAGGTTGGTTAGCGAAGGTTCGCCCAGCGTAGGTGCTGGCGAATGGTGGCGAACAAAGTCAGTAGCTACTGACTTTGGCTCGTTGGGCAGTCTCGCCAGGCGAAGGCCTAGCGAGTGTTCGCTGAGAGGGTTCGCCAGGCGAATATGGGCGAATTTGACAGCATCTTTTCTTTGCTGTGGTTTCTATGTGTTGATGATTTAGTTGTTTCACATAGACTAATACCTCTACATTATGAGTATGTATGTGATCTATTGTGATGATATGTGTTGTGGGTAGCCTACGGGCGTGAATCCTAGAATTGTGATTTGAATGTTAGTTGCATCAAGTATAAATACATGTGAACATAATAGGTGATTATGTGTGTACTATTTAATGAACTTGTATATGCTTGATGTGTATACAATTATGCAATGAGTATGCATGAGAACATTGTGAATATGTATGCATAACTTATAATTGTATGATTGGTACTGTGATGTGAATACCTTGATTGTTGTGATATATGGTTTATGTGCAATCATTGTGTCATTCTTGAAGAGATGAATTATTAAATGCACGAGATTAAGATGCGAGAACGGTCTTAAGTGCATTGTTGTGGTTGATTGCATGCGCATCATTTAGTCAAGAGGCAATGTCTGTTAGTTTCGTGGAAACTAGTGGCTTGTCCCAAAACTAGAAGAGTGGGTTTGAAGGCTTAGAGGACGGGCCTTTGTTGTTATCGGTCTAGAAGAGTGAACCCGGTTTAATGTAAAAACCGAAAAATGATAACGGGTTATCGGTCTAGAAGAGTGGACCCGGTTTAATGTAAAAACCTAAAAATGATAACGAGAGTCGGTACCGCATTGCATGAGTTGCATTGAGTTATTGAGTCACATTGAGATATGACATATGCATGAAGAGATGCTTATGTGTGAATGATATGATTGTGGAAATGTGAGTGTATGCATGATGTGGGAATACTTTGTGAATATTCATGTTGTCTATATATGTGTGGTAAATATATATGACTAAGAGGGTGAATTGTGGTGAGAAATATGGAGTTGAATTATATGATTACCTATATATATATATATATATATATATATATATATATATATATATATATATATATATATATATATATATATATATATATATATATATATATATATATATATATATATATATATATATATATATATATATATATATATATATATATATATATATATATATATATATATATATATATATATATATATATATATATATATATATATATATATATATATATATATATATATATATATATATATATATATATATATATATATATATATATATATATATATATATATATATATATATATATATATATATATATATATATAATCTTATGCTTTGATTATTATGGTTATATTTCTCACCCTTCTGCTGTTTTATAATGCTCTACGAGGCATTGCAGATTAGGATGCTGGAGTCTTTTTTTGTGAAGTTATCTTCATTCTTTTGAGTCGACTGCTCTGATATGTAACACTGGGTAGTTAGACTAGTATAGTTATTCTTTTGTGATACATTACGATGTATCGGCTGATGTGGTTTTGTAATTACCTGACATGATGTATTAATCTGGATATCTTATGTGTATGTGAATTAATATTTTGGAAATGATTAAATGATTTTATCTTCCGCTTAAATTTAAATGTTGAAATGTGATTTCTAAAACCATGAAAATGTTACATATTTTATGGAGCAAATGTTAAAGTGTTTCATTTGTGAAATTGTGACATTCTTCCTTTATACCTTATTCTAAAATTTTCACTCTGATAAATTTGTATATGCATTTATTTGGGGGTATAGAATGGGGTGTTACAAAGAACATAATTACTTTTAAATATTCATTAATGTGTTGTCTGATTTTGAGCCACATGATAGGATGACCAAAGGATCATGCGCTTCCTAGTTGTGTTCCATGATGGTCCTCGTTTGACATGGCTTCACTAGATCACCATAATTTATTTTGTTTTATTTTTGGATGTTGGGCTTAGCACAGGCACGCTGTTCACACCCCCTGATGGGCCCAACCTCATTTTGAACTGATTTTTGTTGCTATTGGCACCAACAGTTTGTTTTATTTCTTTGTATTTTCATTTTATTTTCATTTTTGCATCTGTTTAGAAATTAAGCCATTAAAAATACTTCCAATGACCATAAAATTCCACAAAAATGCATTTTTGATTCCTTGAGATGTCCTCTTATTTTTAAAAAATTTATTTTATTTTATGATTTATTTTTCATTTAAAAAAGGGATTTACCATTGGAAGTGTCTTATTTGACCTAATTTTTGACATGTTTTGTTCTTGATTTTATTTCTCTCATGTTCTTTTGATCCAATGAATAAGATTCAATCCTCATATCAATGATGAGTTGATGAATTTTTTAGGACCATTTTCCCCATGTTTGTTGACTTTTGAGTTGACTTTTGATGCATTTCATTTGACCCTAAACAATCCTCCTTCATAATGGAGCACCCTTGTGAATCAATTTCTATGGTGATGTTGTGAAGTGAATTTCATTGAGTTCTTTTGGCCTCTGATTTCCAACACCTTTATGAGCTTCTTGTATTTTATTTGTTAATTTTTGAATCAGTTTCCTATTTTTATAGTAATTTGCAAGTCAAGTTACCCAAAGGGAGGTTCACACATACATCTTGACCTAGTTTGACTTGGATATGACATTTTTGGATCCTTTGAGCTCTCAATGCATATTGTTTCATGTTTCTAACATGTTAAGGATGATGATTGTTCATTTTTAGGTCATTATATTGTGTTTAGCTTGTTCTTTTGCTTGTTTACTTTTGAGCTTTCAATTAGGGTTTCTTTGTGAAACATGTGTGCTTCCCTTTGGGAATTGACTTGCAATCCTTTGTGCTTTGTTTTTCTTTGGCTTTTGAGAGCTTTTAGTTTATGTCCCTTGTTGTCCAATGACGTAGGAGTATCATTTAAGGTAGCTTGGTCTTTCCTTTGGAGGTACTTGAAGCATACCTAAAATGATGGAATCCTTAAGGACATATCTTGGTGATTTCTTTGTGCTTCTTTGTATTTTGCTTGTGATGCTCATGGTTGAGTGCCTATTGTGAGTTCCTTTCTGTCCTCACATGATCTCCCATCCTCACTTTGTCTTAGATCTTGTTTATATCTCATTTGTGTTTTGTTTTGTGCCTTGTGGTTGATGTTGCTTGGTTTAGGCCATTTCATCCCATTTTAGTGCACTTGTGTGTTTCCTTTGGTGCATTTTCTTGGCATTTCTTCTCTTGCATATTTCATATTGTTGTTTGAGGTTGAGATGAGCTTGTGGAGGCTACTTCCCCACACCAACTCCCTCATTCCATGTTTGCATTCTTACATTGTTTATGTTGTTCTTGTTTCCTCTGTTGTCTCTTTTCCCTTAGGGCCTCTAATCTCTCTTGTTCAAGAGAGGTTATGATAGACATTAGGATCTTAACCATGTATGATAACATTAAGATAGTTTCATTCCCCTTTCATCCCAACTTTAAGAACATTATGCATGACAACTTTAGGGTCCAGTTTCCCCTTAGTTTGTGTCCTTTCTCTTCTCATCTCCTAAACAATCCAAAACATCTAATAAAGGTTAATGAACATTGTACGTTACGAGCCTTAAGCTACTTGGGAAATGGTTGTTGAAGGGTTTCCCTTCAATGGCTTGATTGTTTAGTATATCACCTGTTAGGTGATATGCGACGCAATCACTCCTAAGTCATAGTCTCTAGTGCGATATGAATTGCAAACCAATTCAAAAACACTTCTTCTCTAAAAAACACAAAAATAATCATTCAAACTTCTTTTTGCCCTTTGGGGCCTTTAACCTTTGAGAAATCATTTTCATAACAAGAGTGTTGTTAACTCTTAGTTCTATCGCAAACGGTAACGCCTAAGTCTCCCACGCTCGAGCTGCATACACCAAACTGCTAGAACTACTTGTTAACCCTACTCGTTTAAAAACAGTTGAACAAACCTATGTTCCCCTTTAGCCTGAACTACGTTTGCTCTGATTTCTCGTACTAGACAAGGATACGTAGGCACAAGACGCGATGTCTTGGCGAGCAACCTCCCCCCCATTTCACCCGTGGTTAGCCGAACTACGTTGACTCTGACTTCTCATTTCAGATGAGATACGTAGGCACAAAGCGCCGTTGCTTTGTCGAGTCATTTCTTTTTCTTTTGCCCTCAAGCATTTAGCTAGATAATTTCAATTACCCTTTTAGATAGATAGCAAGCGTGGATTCCGTCGAGTACGACGGACGTGAGATGTGCTAATACCTTCCCCTTGCGTAACCGACTCCCGAACCCAAGATTTGGTTGCGATGACCGATCTTATCCCTTTTTTCGTTAGGTTTTCGCTGAGCGTTTCCTTTCCCTCTCTTGGGATAAATAACGCACGGTGGCGACTATTCTGTCATTGCCGACCTTCGATTTTGGCAGTAGCAACAGCTGGCGACTCTGCTGGGGACTGGAATATCCCCTATGCGAGTCAATCCTAGCGCTTGTTTTTTTTTGGGTGTGTACGCATGTGCTTTATCTTTCTTTATTTGCTTTCCGCATTTTACTTTCCGCATGATTCATCATTGTTGTGCTGTGGGGAGGGATTGTTCCATTGAGAGATAAGCCAGACCCAGGCTTGAGTATAGACTTAGCATTAGAAGTGGAAAGTAGTGGTGATCCTGTATGCCTTGCATGCACCAGCTAGCCATGAAATTCGCACTCAGACGAGATTCTCTTTGACGATTTTCTTTCTGGCCCTTTGGGCTCAAAGGGATTTTAGATCTGAGGATTTTCGACTCTGGTAACCGATCACTTGTGAGTCAGCTAAGTGAGGCCTCTTCAGGAGATGATAATGCCAAACCAGAAATGGTGAACGTATTATCATTTTTAGAAAGTCTGTGACGCTGATAAACGCATAGGATGCCAAACCTTGTCGGTGGATAAGTCCTTACCTGTGAGAGGGATGGGGGTGCAGGAAACTCTAGCTTTCAGACTACCCGGTTCTTTACAGTTTGGATTTGTGTTCTTGATATCAAGGGATCCTAATGTCCGTGTGTGGTTATGACTAAAGTGAAGCGCCGGTCGTCTCAAACTATATCACAACAATCTTGATCCCCTATTGCATATGCATTTTTCATTTTCATTTGCATATCATTAACAAGTATCTGTGTTGTAGGTGTACTTTTCCTCCCCGATTCTAGTGATCTTTATTCCTTTTCTGACATGGAGACTTTGAAGAAGACGGTTGCCTACAAGATCCCTTCTCCTGACATCAGCTCCTTGTTGAGTTTGGTTGCTTTGGCAGATCAGGAGGTGAAAGCAGAGTTCAAGGAGTCCTATGGGAAATTACTCAGTTTGGTGTGCAAGCCTTCAGTGTTCGAGTTGAATGGCCTATATGCTATGTTCCAGTTTTACGACCCTCAATTGAGATGTTTTATCTTTCCTGACTACGTCCTGGCACCGACCATGGAGGAGTATGCTATGTTACTAGGAGTTCTAGTGTTGGATCGGATGCCTTTTTATCATGTTGATGTTAAGCCTGATCTGGCTAGGCTTGCTTCAATTCTTCAGCTTGATGCCTCAGAGTTCTCAGGAAAATTGACCAAGCTGAATAGAGTGTATGGATTTCCTCTACCTGTTCTGGTTGACAAGGCTTTACAGTGCGCAAAAGACGGTTGTTGGATTGTGTTCAACGCCATTCTTGCTCTGTGTATATATGGTATCATACTGTTTCCTAACTTGCCAGATTTTATGGATACAGATGCCTTCTACATTCTTGCTTCAGGGAATCCAGTGCCTACCTTGTAAGGAGATATTTACCATTCCATCCATTACAAGAACGAAAAGCGAAGAGGTAAAAATGTGTCTTGCTGTGTACCCTTGCTGTATAGGTTGTTCTCCAGTCATCTTCCGAAGAAAGCTCCGTTTGTTGCTACTGTTAGCACCTCAGATTGGTCTGCTAGGTTGATGGGTTTATCTGTAGAAAACATTGTATGGTTTGATCATGACATACTTGTCACTGAAATCATATATAGTTGCAGTGGCTTCCCAAATGTTCTGTTGGTCGGAAGAAAGGGCTATATTAACTATAACCCCTCCTTGTTGATTAGACAATTTGGATATGCTCTGAAGAGTCCTCCCAAGGAAGAAGAGATACAGGAATCTTTGTATCTCACAGGATTGTTAGGAGCCGATACTCTAGTTAGAATGGAGTATGCATGGAGTAATGTTCACAGACGAGGTAAGGCAATGTTAGTAAAGAGCAACAATCGAGCTTATGACCCTTATGTGGTTTGGATCAAGGATATAGCTGCCAAGTCTCTAATGCCATTTCCCTCAGTTGTGCCCTTGTACCCCGTTATGCCTGAAGAACCTACTACCGTGGATATTCAGAAGTACAACCAACTGTTACGTGAAAAAGAAGAGTTGAAAAGAGCAAATGAGGATCTAGAGAAAGAGATTATCCAAATCCGAAGTGAGAAGATTGATGTTGTTCATGCCTTCAAAAGACAGACTGAACTTATTAACAGGCTAGGTACGGATTTGACAAAGGAGACTAATGACAGAGAACGCACAGGCTGAGATCTGAACGCTGTCTATGGTGTGCTTGCTACCAAAAAAAGAGGATCTAGACAAGGCTTACTCGAAGATCTCTAAATTTGACTCTTTGTGGAATGCCACGCTCACTAACAACAAAGGGCGCGAGGACAAACTGAAACAACAAATCGTCAAGTTAAAGATTCAACTCAGAGCGAAAGACGAGAAGATCTCAGCGGAAGAAGCTCTCAGATATCACAGTGAGCATAAATTAAGCCAAGCTATCGCAGACTTGAAGGAGTGCAGATTGAAGGCAGATACCAAAAGAAGCTGACTTGAAACATGCTTTGGAAAAGGAGCCTGGGACGACCATGTTGATAGTCTATAGCGCACCATTGATCGGCGAGAGCAACTCATACAGGGTCTACTCGCAAGACCTGATCATCCCGAGACAATAAAGCTGCTTGTGGATTTCCAGACTCACTGCCCAGCGTGACTGTCCTTATCTTTTTCTTTGTATCTTGTTCGTTTCGTTTGTATATCGACCATCATCAGGCTTGTTGATTGGGGTCGTGCCTGTTTTGTACTCAGTTGATGTATGCACATTGTCCGGTGGCCTGTTATTATATGAGGAGTTATGATTCTATTCACTTGTCTATGGGATTCTCCGTGGTTGTTTCTTCTTCTGGAAACTAGAATTGAGGAGGAAATCTCCCTTTTGCATGCATACATGTCTGCATTTAGCATCTTTTTTTCGCATTGCAGATGCATCGGAACTGTTTTCTTATCCCCTGTCCACTTTTAGTTTGTTTCAGGATTGCTAATAAAGCAGGTCACCGATACGCAACTAGAGGCAATCAGAGAAGAATCATGGAACAAATGCAAGAGCAGATGGAGGAAATGAGAGACAGAATGACTCAATTCATGGAAGTTATGCAGACTGTAGCCAGTGGGCAAGACCAACTTAGGAATTTGGTGCAACCTTTGATTGCACGAGTTGACGACGATGGAGTATTACATGGAGGGACAATTACCAACCCACCTCGTGTTGAGCCTCAGCACGCTAATAACGCTATCCCCAATGCTGGCGGGAACGGAAACGGCAATGGTGTTGGAAATGTAAACGCCACTAGGAATGATAATGGAAATTTCGAAACCAATGGTAATATCGATGGAGGAATTGGTAACACCGGAGTTGGTAATACTGGAGTCCGAAATGCAGGGAACTCTGGAAATATTGGTCAAGGAAATGGGTACGAGCTTGAAGTTAATGGAGTCAACCAAGGTAATCTGTATCAGCCATGAAGGTGAGAAAATACTTAGAAGGGGGGTTGAATAAGTATGAAGATAAAAACATAGAAATAAAAACTGAAGTATTTTTATCCTGGTTCGTTGAACTCAACTACTCCAGTCCACCCTTCCTAGAGTGATTTGCCTTTCTCAAACAAGGACTTAATCCACTATTTAATCAACTGATTACAATAGTAAGCACTAAGAACAACTGTTCAAAGTCTTCTCAAGAACTACTGATCCTAACTGGATCTTCTTAAGGTTTTTTTACAATCAAATGTAATAACAAATACAAGTGTTAAAATGCTTCTAATAAAGCTTTATCACAACTGTGATTTTTCACTTAAGATTAAGAACAAAGAAATTAATTCTAGAAAGAATATGAGTTGTATGAGAGCTTTTGATAATGATTTCTTTTCAAGTAATGCGTCAACTGAAGAAGATGAGTGGAGACTTGTTTTTATAGGCACAGTGGTCCAAGAGCTTTTCACGTTGAGAAGTGTGTACCAAAAGGTCTGAGCCTTTTTGTCTTCATATCAAGTGACCTTTCCTAGAAGATGAAAGCACAGAGAAATCCTTTTTGTCTGTGTTCTTGTGTCTAGCATAAATAAGGAAAGAGTCGTTTGGATACTCCAACGGACATAATCTTTGAATTCTTCTTCAATAATTTTCAGCAAGAATCATCAGAGTATAATTTGATCAGAGCCTTCTGATGTTGGTTAGAGTTTTGCTGAATCAGAGTCTTTACAGCAAGTGTGCTTTTAGCGTGTATAAGTTCAGAGCAGAGTTTTGAGACAGATCCTCAGTACTGGCAGTGTCAGTACTCTCAGAGTCTTCTGTAGTAACTATGCTTGAAAACTCTTCATACAAAATTCTTCTTTGGTTCAGATGCTTCTGACTTGCTTCAGATTCTTTTGGAGCTTCTGCTTCAGATCCTTCTGGAGGCTATGCTCAGGATCTTCTGATGGAAGCGTTCAGAATCTTCTAATGGGTGCATCTGACGCTTCAGAGCTTTGCATATTTCGTATGTTCAAATCTGATTTGCTTCTGGAGTGATATTTACTTTAATATCTGCAGCAAACATTCTTAAGCAAATTTTAGAGTATATAAATATTAATTACAAAATTTCATAATAGTTATCATCAAAACATAGAGATATTATTAAGAACCAATCTGTGTTCTAACGATCTCCCCCTTTTTGATGATGACAAAAACATCAGAAATTTTGTTTAATTGAAAATAGAATAATTATAACTCCCCCTGAGATGATGAATCTCCCCCTGAATTAAATATAAATAAGGAATAGAAACTTCCCTTTTGTCTTGAGTATTTTTCAGAGTTAGAGCTTGATTGTTCTTAACATTTGAGAGTCAAAGTTTCTTGCATATTTCAGAGTCAGGGTCTGATAAGTTGAATATGATCTGGGAGTCTCATAGTTTCTTTTACAGAGTATACTTATCAAATGTTCTGAAACACTCAGATTTTATGTTAGATAAAATTGATATGTCTGAAGTTTCATTCTGGTAAAGTTTAATTAAACAGTTCAGATCTATTTTCTCCCCCTTTTTTGTCATAAGCAAAAAGTAAGAACTTTGAAAAGACAAAAAAAAAGAAACAATAAACGAGATAAATCATGTGGAGAAAACTTTGAAACATTCATTCATTCATTCAGAGCAAAAGTACACACATCAGAAAATATTCAAGTACATATGCAAACATTAGATGCAAACATCAGAAGAAAAAATAAACTAAGATTGTTTTGACAAAAGCATCTTCAACAGATCTGTGATCTCAGAAGAGGACTGTTCTTGTTTTGACATCCACTTGGCCATAGTTTCATTCTTCTGATCTTGTTTGGACATCCACTGAGCCATGTCTTCAGATTTCTTATCTTGCTTAGCCATCCATGACTTGATTTCTGATTGACCAGCTTCCAGAACTGCAATCTTATCTTCAAGATCTGGATACTCTTTCTTGATCTCAGATGAAGAAGGTGGGACAGTTTCTGAAGCTTGAACAAAGTCAATTTCCATAGGGGCTTTGGAGTTAGGAGCAGTAGATCCAGAAGGATGTTCTACCAGAGTCATAGCAAAAGGATTGTCTTCAGATGCAGATTCAGCAAATCTAAGCTTCGCATCATCAGAACAAACGTTCTTCAGATTTGATGCTACAGTATTGAATCTGTTTATGAAGCCATTCCAAATGGCATCAGATTCACTGGCATCCATGGTTGATGAACATTTCCTCTGTACAGATCCTAAATACATCTGTATTTCTTGCAAAAAACTTGTAAATAAATGATCAACATTCAGTCTAGGTTTTGGGTTTAAAAGAGTTTCCAATGTTATTGGCTTGGGCTGGGGAGTAGGTGGAAAGATGGATTTTCGAATGGTGATCAGAGGAGGAGGGTAGTATGGTATGAATGGAGGTTCAGATGAATTGTCGAGTTTTGATCTGGTTAAAGTATTCAACAGACATGGTTTTGCAGTTGATGCATGGGAAACAACATCAAATGGTTTATCAGAGTAAGGTTTGAATGCAGATTTAGCAGAGTAAGATTTTGCATCTGATGAAGTTACTGCTGACATTGTTTTAATATACGTCTGAAGCACAGATGGTAGAATGATGGTAAGTTTGGGTTTGAGAGGAGTGATAGTGTCAGATGGTTCAATTCTAGTGTAGAAATTTTTTACGGTGAAACCAGATGGAAGTTTGTTAGAGGAAGACAGTTTGCATGAAGCAGAAGGTACATTCTCAGATGTTCTTGGCTTGGATGTAGGGGTAGGATTGGGAATGATAATTTCAGATGATGGTTTAGGTGTTGGAATAGGATTTGGAATGATAATTTCAGAAGAAACAGGTGGTTCTGGTTGGTTTACTTCAGAATTTCTGTGAGAGGGAGATACCAGAAAATCTGGGTGTATATCAGATTCTGATGAATTTGATGATGTGGTTGGAGTGTAAGAGGTAGAGGACACTTCAAAAACAGTTTTGAGAGGTGTAACATTTAGAACCTCTATCTCAGGGATATGGGTTACAGATGGGTTGGTTGATTCTGATGGGTTATCAGATGGTTTTGATGAGGGTTCAGATGTGGGTGGTTCTGATGTAGGTGGATCAGATGTAGGTGGTTCAGATTCAATAGGATCAGATGTAACTTTTGTAGGTTCAGAAGTAACTTGTGCATATCCAATAGGTTCAGATGTGTTTGATGGTGGTTTTTCTGGTTGTGGTTGTTATTCAGGTTGTTGTGGTTGTTGTTCAGATTGTTTTTGTTGTTGTTGGTCAGATTTTTTCACTGGTTGTTATTGTTTTTCAGGTTGTGGTTGTTGTTGTTTTTTAGGTTGTGGAGTTTGATTTGCTGGTTTTGTTGTTGGTGGTGTTGGTACAGATGATTGAGTAGAAAAAGGTTTTACAGGAGTGATGGAAACAGGATTAGCTGATTTTTGTGGGGAAGGAACAAAGATATGAGATGGAGTACGAATAGATTGTTTCTGAGTAGAAGGTGGTTTTGGAATAGACTTAAATGTTGAATCATTTACAACAGTATTATTGACAGAAGATACAGAAGATTTGGTACCTTTAATCTTGATATGCTTTGTGGGAACAAAAGGAGCGTCTCCAGATGCTTTCCTCTTGATTAACTTCTGAGGCTTGTCAGCAACTTTGGGCTTCTTCTGAACAGTCACATATTCTGCTTCTGATTGACCTCTTTTTCTTGTGATCTCATCTCCTCCATCAGGCATTGGTTCCCTTGCTCTTTTCAGAATATTTGTAGGAATGGGCGTTCCATCTACCTTGCAAGCATCAATATATCTCACTATTATTTCCCTTGGTTCTTCAGCAAAGAACAAAGGGTAGTCTTCTATTGGAATTCGCTTCTGACTGAGTTCAGAAATATTCAGCTTCTTGGGTGCATATGTGAGTTCCTCTACAATTTTTAGTCTCTAAAGACTCTTTGCATTCAGAGGTTTTCCAAGAATGAATTCAAGTTCATCTGTGACTCCAGCAGCATACAGAGCAGTCACTAGTCCATTTTCTGTCAGAATATCTGAAATTAACCTTCCAAAAGGAATCCATGTTCTGATCTTCTGACCTTTTTCTTTTACAGATTCTCTTGAAGCATTACTATGGTTCTATAAATGCATGAACAGAATATAAGGAAGATCTACCTTAGTGCTCTGACTTAAGCAGTACATGAAGTAGATTTGTTCATTGTTCACGTAGTCTGGAGAGTTTGTAGATTTTCTGTGATGAATACATCCCATGAAAATCTTTGCCCAGATCTTGTAGTCAGGCTTCAGATCTTTAAACTTATTAGAGGCCTGCCAGCAGTCATGACTTCCTCATAAACTTCATCCATATCTACACGCCCAGCTGGCAGATGAGATACTCCATCAGTTTCCTCATATCCCATGAGTTTTCTGATCAGATCTTCTGGAATGATTATCTCCTTACCCAGAACAGAAGACAATATGAATTTGGGGTATACAGAAGCATGTATCCAGAACTCTTTCACCAGATGGGGGTAAAATGGTCCAAACAATCTGTCAAAGTATTTTACCCAGCCTTGAGCATCAACTATTGAACAAAATTCAAATCCATTTTCAGCCAATGAATCAAATTCCACCATTGATTCAAAGAGAACTTCCAGTTTGTCAACAGGTGTTAACAAGGTCCTTTTAGGGGTCGTATATGGAGCCACACCCATATTTTCAGAAGTAACTGCAGCCATGGTTGATTGAAACTGTGCTGCTGTTGAAGATGAGGTAGCCATTGAAGATGATTTTGTGAAAGGTTTAGGGTTTTTATGAAGAGAGAAAAGAAGACAGAAATGCATAAACGTTCTTGAGATGTGAAAAGTGTGAAAGTGGTGAGAGATGTGGTATTTATAGTAAACAATTAGGCATACAAACAGACACACAATGCACGTTCACATATAGCAATTAATGAAAAAGAATAAAAATCATTTCAAGCATTAATTGATTCTGACAAATTGGGGGGGAAATCAAGATTTTCACTATTCAAACTTCACCTCAAACGTCTCTTCAGTAGTGTACACGCCATCTTTGCAGATTTAGAGTGACACGTGTTTGCTTGCATGTGCTTCTGAATTCTCTTGAGAAATGAAACGTTAACCAACGTTCAGATCCTCTGAGTATTGTTAGTTCATATTTTCACAAATAAAGTAATTTAAGAAAATGAATAAATTAACAGATGAAATACTTCAGAGCATTAAACATTTTTGCATCTGTAAAACTTGCTTCTGACAAATATTATTCTGGACACAAATCCATACCAATATTTTTCAGAATAAATTTGAATCTATCTTCAACAAGGGGTTTTATAAAAATATCTGCCCATTGATGATCTGTATCAACAAAGGCTAAGTTTATAATTCCCTTCTGAACATAGTCTGTGATGAAATGATGCTTAATTTCTCTATGTTTTGCCTTAGAGTGTAAAATGGGATTTTTAGACAAACATATAGCTGAAGTATTTTCACAGAATATAGAAATGTTACTTTCAAATATCTGATAGTCTTCTAGCTGACTTTTCATCCAGAGCATCTGCGTGCTACATCCAGCAGCAGCAATATATTCTGCCTCTGTAGTTGATAGTGCAATTGTGGATTGCTTCTTGCTGTACCAAGAGATTAGATTTCTTCCTAGAAATTGACAACTTCCAGAAGTACTTTTTCTTTCCACTTTGTCTCCAGTGTAGTCATCATCACAGAATCCAACTAATTTGAAATCATCATATTTTCTGTAACACAAACCCACATTAGAAGTACCTTTCAGATACCTTAGAATCCTCTTAACAGCTGTTAAGTGTGATTCTCTGGGATCTGATTGGAATCTAGCACACAAGCATACACTGAACAAAATGTCAGGTCTAGAAGCAGTTAAGTAAAGAAGAGATCCTATCATACCTCTGTAGAGTTTCTGATCTACTTTCTTACTTACCTCTTCCTTGCCTAGTGAACTGGTTGGATGCATGGGAGTCTTTTCCATCTTACTATCAGTCATGTTAAATTTCTTCATAAGTTCTTTAACATATTTGGTCTGATGAATGTAAGTGCACTCTGGAGTTTGGTTGACTTGAATTCCCAGAAAGAATCTCAATTCTCCCATCATGCTCATTTCAAATTCTGCCTGCATACATTGAGCAAACTCCTTTCCCAACATAGTATTGGTAGATCCAAATATGATATCATCCACAAATATTTGACAAATTAGAAGATCTTTCTTAAATGATTTACAAAAGAGTGTTGTGTCCACTTTGCCTCTGATGAAATTTTTCTCCTGAAGAAAATTGCTTAATCTCTCATACCAAGCTCTGGGAGCTTATTTTAAACCATACAGAGATTTCTTTAGTTTGAAAACATGATTTGGAAATTTTTTACTCTCAAAACCAGGAGGCTGGTGGACATAAACTTCTTCTTCTATAATACCATTTAGAAAGGCACTTTTAACATCCATCTGATATAGAGTGATGTTATTTTGTGCAGCAAATGAAATAAGAAGGCGTATAGATTCTAACCTTGCCACTGGAGCATAAGTTTCAGTGTAATCAATACCTTCTTGTTGATTGTACCCTTGAGCAACAAGCCTTGCCTTATTTCTTTCAACTTCTCCTTTCTCATTAAGCTTATTTCTGAAGACCCATTTAGTTCCAATTATATTGACTCCTTTTGGTCTTTGAACTAAATCCCACACATCATTTCTGGTGAATTGATTTAGCTCTTCTTGCATGGCAATAATCCAATCATTGTCTTGCAAAGCTTCATCTACAGAAGTTGGTTCAATTACTGACACCAGTCCAAATAATGATGCTTCAGATGATCTGAGAAAGGATCTTGTTCTGATAGGGTCATCCTTCTTTCCAATGATAACATTCTCTGGATGAGAAGCTTTGATTCTGGAAGATGATCCTCTAACAGTTGATTCTTCAAAAATGTTTAAATTGTTCATCTGAGAAGTTAAAGGAATTGCATCTAGCGTTGCTTCTGGTTCCTTCACTTGAGCTTTGTCTGGCTCTAAGCCTTCAGAGTCTGTGAAGACTACTTCTCTATCTGCAGAGTTTTCAGACTGCTTTGGCTTTTTAATGCCAAGCTTATCATCAAATCTAACATGAATAGATTCTTCCACAATCTGTGTCTCAGTGTTGTATACTCTGTAGCCTTTAGAGCGTTCAGAATACCCAACCATGAAACACTTCTGTGCTTTGGAATCAAACTTGTTCAATTTTTCTTTAGTATTCAACATACAGCAAATACATCCAAAAGGATGAAAATATGAAATGTTGGGCTTTCTGTTCTTCCACAGTTCATAGGGTGTCTTCTCCAGAAGAGGTCTTACAGACACTCTGTTCTGAATGTAACAGGATGTGTTGATTGCTTCTTCCCAAAAGTGCTTTGCCAGATTAGTCTCATTGATCATGGTTCTAGCCATTTCTTGCAGAGTTCTATTTTTCCTCTCTACAACTCCATTTTATTGTGGAGTTCTAGGATAGGAAAAATCATGAGCAATGCCATTTTCATTAAAATATTTTTCAAAATATTTGTTTTCAAATTCACCACCATGATCACTTCTGACTTTTATAATTTTGAAATCTTTTTCATTCTGGACTTGCTTGCAGAAGTCAAAGAACACAAAATGTGACTCATCCTTGTGTTTTAAGAACTTTACCCATGTCCATCTACTATAGTCATCAACAATGACTAATCCATACTTCTTGCCTCTGATGGATGCATTTTTCACTGGTCCAAACAGATCAATATGAAGTAATTCTAGTGGTCTGGAAGTAGAAACAACATTTTTTGATTTAAAAGATGATTTTGAAAACTTCCCTTTTTGACATGCTTCACAAAGAGCATCTGAGGTGAACTTTAGATTAGGAAGTCCTCTGACAAGATTAAGTTTATTAATCTGAGATATACGTCTCATATTAATATGCCCTAATCTTCTGTGCCAGACCCATTTCTCCTCATTAATAGACAAGAGACATTTTACATTCTGAACCTTAAGTTCTGAAAGATTTATTTTATAAATGTTGTTTTTCCTCTTTCCACTAAATAGGATTGAGCCATCCTTTTGACTAATAGCTTTAAAACATTTTGGATTAAAGGTTATATCATAACCATTGTCACTTAATTGACTTATGGACAATAAGTTATGTTTTAATCCTTCTACAAGTAAAACATTAGTAATAGAGGGAAGTTTACCATTTCCAATAGTGCCAGATCCAATGATCTTACCCTTCTGATTCCCTCCAAATTTCACATCACCTATAGATCTAAGCTCCAGACTTTGGAACATAAACCTTTCTCCTGTCATGTGCCGCGAGCATCCAGAGTCCAGGTACCATGATTGGCGTCCTGACCTTGCTGCTAAGAACATCTGCAACAGGAATTATTTTACTTTTAGGTACCCAGATCTTCTTGGGTCCTTTTGGGTTAGTTGTTCTGAAGGTTTGTCTAAACTTTTGTTTTTCAACATAAGGTTTATTCTGACTAGCCTTAGATTTAAACACATGAATGTTCTTTTCAGAACGTGTGTGTTCAATATCATTCAAGTGACCAAATTTAAAGTGGGAATATAAAGGAGTTTTCTTGATGATAATTTTATCAACAGGTTTTGGATTTAAATCCTTTCCAGAGGAAGATTTATATCCAATTCCTTTTCTGTTATTTCTGCTAACTCCATAGATCATAGAAGCCATTTTGCTTTTGTCTATGCTTTTAGCAAGAAACTTCTGAAAGCTGTAATCATATTTTTCCAAAATATTTTTGCATTCAGATTCAGTTTCAGAATCAGAGTCTTGTTGAGCTAATTCAGAATCATTTTTTAATCTTAAGTTCTTTTCATTTAGCTCAGCTACTTCTGATTTGAGAATATTATTCTCAGATACAAAATTGCTTTGACGCTTCTTGTATTTGAGCTTAATATTGTTATAGCTCTTCAGAACTTCTGATAACACTTTGATAAGTTCTTCTTTAGTGAGTTTAGCCATTACCTCTTCAGCGTCAGAGTCAGATTCAGATCCTGAAGTTCCTTCCTCCTGATCTTTTATGTCTTCCATCAATGCTACATTGGCACATTCCTCTTCTGACTCAGATTCAGATTCAGATGTATCTGAATCATCCCAGGTGGCGATTAGAACCTTCTTCTTCTTATCAGATTTTCTTTTAGGCTTTTCTTTCAACACCTTTTGACATTCATTTTTGTAATGTCCAGGTTCTTTACATTCATAACAGACAACCTCCTTTTTGCCAGATCTTTTGTGTCCAGAAGATTCTTTTCTTTGGTCAGGCTTCTTGAAGTTTCTGAACTTCTTTCCTTTATGCTTCCAGAGTTTGTTTATTCTTCTAGACAACATGGATAGTTCATCTTCATCTTCAGATGAGGATTCTTCAGAGCTTTCCTCTATCACCTACAATGCTTTAGCAGATTTATTAGATTTTAAAGCAATTCATTTACCTTTCTTTTGAGGTTCATCTTCCTCAAGTTCAATTTCATGACTCCTTAGTGAACTGATTAGTTCCTCCAAGGAGATCTTGTTCAGATCTTTAGCCATTTTCAGTGCAGTCACCATAGGTCTCCATCTGGTAGGTAAGCTTCTAATGATCTTTTTCACATGATCATCAGTAGAGTATCCTTTATCCAGAACCTTTAGTCCAGCTGTAAGTATTTGAAATTTGGAGAACATAGCTTCAATAGATTCAGCTTCTTCCATCTTGAAGGCTTCATACTTCTGGATTAGAGCCAGAGCCTTTGTTTCCTTGACTTGAGAGTTTCCCTCATGAGTCACATTTAAGGACTCAAACATGTCAAATGCAGTTTCTCTATTTGTGATCTTTTCATACTCAGTGTGAGATATTGCATTTAACAATATTGTTCTGGCCTTGTGGTGATTTCTAAATTCCTTCTTTTGGGCTTCTGTCATAGATTTTCTATCTACTTTCTTGCCATTCCCATCAATGGGATGAACATATCCATCTATGACCAAATCCCATAAATCAGCATCATAACCAAGGAAAAAACTTTCAATCCTGTCTTTCCAATAATCAAATTTCTCCCCATCAAACATAGGGGGTTTAGTGCTGATTCTGTCCCTTTCTTCATATTTGTTGTTAATGTTAGACATTGAATTATCAGCCATAGTAACAACCAAATATATATCAAAGTTTTTCTCACTGGATCTTTTCTGTCACTGTGAAGTGGTAGCACACACAGAACCAGGCTCTGATACCAACTGAAGGTGAGAAAATACTTAGAAGGGGGGTTGAATAAGTATGAAGATAAAAACTTAGAAATAAAAACTCAAGTATTTTTATCCTGGTTCGTTGAACTCAACTACTCCAGTCCACCCTTCCTAGAGTGATTTGCCTTTTTCAAACAAGGATTTAATCCACTATTTAATCAACTGATTACAATAGTAAGCACTAAGAACAACTGTTCAAAGTCTTCTCAAGAACTACTGATCCTAACTGGATCTTCTTAAGGTTTTCTTACAATCAAATGTAATAACAAATACAAGTGTTAAAATGCTTCTAATAAAGCTTTATCACAACTGTGATTTTTCACTTAAGATTAAGAACAAAGAAATTAATTCTAGAAAGAATATGAGTTGTATGAGAGCTTTTGATAATGATTTCTTTTCAAGTAATGCGTCAACTGAAGAAGATGAGTGGAGACTTGCTTTTATAGGCACAGTAGTCCAAGAGCTTTTCACGTTGAGAAGTGTGTACCAAAAGGTCTGAGCCTTTTTGTCTTCACATCAAGTGACCTTTCCTAGAAGAAGAAAGCACAGAGAAATCCTTTTTGTCTGTGTTCTAGTGTCTAGCATAAATAAGGAAAGAGTCGTTTGGATACTCCAACGGACATAATCTTTGAATTCTTCTTCAACAATTTTCAGCAAGAATCATCAGAGTCTAATTTGATCAGAGCCTTCTGATGTTGGTCAGAGTTTTGCTGAATCAGGGTCTTTGCAGCAAGTATGCTTTTAGCGTGTATAAGTTCAGAGCTGAGTTTTGAGACAGATCCTCAATACTGGCAGTGTTAGTACTCTCAGAGTCTTCTGTAGTAACTATGCTTGAAAACTCTTCATACAGAATTCTTCTTTGGTTCAGATGCTTCTGACTTGCTTCAGATTCTTCTGGGGCTTCTGCTTCAGATCCTTCTGGAGGCTACACTCACGATCTTCTGATGGAAGCATTCAGAATCTTCTAATGGGTGCATCTGACGCTTCAGAGCTTTGCATATTTCTTATGTTCAAATCTGATTTGCTTCTGGAGTGATATTTACTTTAATATCTGCAGCAAACATTCTTAAGCAAATTTTAGAGTATATAATTCTTAATTACAAAATTTCATAATAGTTATCATCAAAACATAGAGATATTATTAAGAACCAATCTGTGTTCTAACAAGCGATGGCTTGAGGATCGACAAGAAGACCTTTTCTCGGTGAAAGGTGAAATGTCCGCTGAAGCTGATGGAAGACTTAAGTTGTTGGAGGAACAGATGAAGAACCTTTCCAATCAGAACTTTATGGGGCTGGAAATGGCCAATCTAGGGTTGGTTCCTCACTTAAGGGTGCCACTCAAATTCAAAGTTCCCACGTTTGACAAATACAAAGGGGATACTTGCCCGAGGGTTCATGTGCGATCCTACTACCGAAGGATGTCTGTGTATTTAAGCAATGAAAAGATGTTGATACACTTCTTCCAGGACAGTTTGTCTGGACCATCACTCGAGTGGTACATGGGATTGGAGCCCACTCAGGTTAGAAGTTGGAAAGATTTGGCAGAAGCTTTCGTTAAGCACTACCAATACAACAGTGATTTAGCGCCAAATCGAGTGCAACTTCAGAATTTATCACAGAGAGGTAACGAGTGTTTTAAAGAATACGCACAAAGATGGAGAGAGCTTGCTACTAGATTTCAACCTCCTATGGTGGAGAGAGAACTAATTGATCTGTTTGTGGCCACATTACTAGGAATTTATTATGATAAGTTAGTGAGCAACATGTCTGGGAGCTTTTCAGACATGATTATTACCGGCGAGTGGTTTGAAAACGGTATTAAGATGGGAAAGATACAAGTCGGAGAAGGGGCCTCATCTGGAGGTGGAAGAAAGATTTTTGGTGCGAAGAAGAGAGATAACGAGACAAATGCAGTGTCCAGCTTTAACAATCGAAACAGATATCCGAATCAACGTCAACAGCAACCGTATTATCAGCAACCTCCACAAGTAGCTAGTATTGCCATCCCAGCGGTACAACCTCAACAACAACAACCACGTCAACCTCAGCAACAACAACGACCTCAACAACAAAATTATGCATCGAGACAATTCCAAGATCGGAGAAGGATGATGGATAGGCATTTTGACACACCACCGATGCCCTACGCTCAGTTATTACAACACTTAATTCAGCTGCAGTTGGTCTAGAAAAGGACAATGGCACCTTTAATTGGCCAACCACCTCCCAGGTATGACGCCAACGCTAGATGTGGATTCCACTCAGGCTCCCCTGGCCTCAACATCGACAATTGTACAGCCTTCAAACACAAGGTACAAGACCTTGTTGATAGTAAGGCTATCAACTTCAATTAGGATGCACCGAACGTGGATCAAAATCCCATGCCTAACCATGGTAGGGGTGGTAGTGTGAATGCTATTGTTAGTGAAGAAGGCCTGAACTTGGTGTCCAATGTGGAGAATCTAAAGACACTGTTAGGTTTTGTGAAGAGCAGGCTGTTAGAAGGAGGGGTGTTCCCGGGCTGTGGAGAGGATTGTGAAGACTGTTTGATTTGTCCTGAAGGGTGTCAGAATTTGAGGAACCATATACAACGCATGATGGATGATAGTCTATTGCAATTTGATAGAATATGTGAGAAGAATGTTGAAAAGGTAGATGAGGACGAGGTGGCCACCATCTCCATCCCGTACAAAATAATTATGATTTCTACGCCTCCAGCGAGACCAACTATTATATTCACAAAAGCAGGGCTTGTACCCTATGAGAGCACCAAAGCAATCCCTTGGAACTATGGGGCCGAGGTCTATTGCAATGGGTAGAAGCAGGAATTAAAGAATTCACCTTTGGACTCGATTGATAATTTGGTGGGAACTAGAGGAATGACTCGAAGTGGAAGAGTGTTTGCACCTCCCGAGGCAAATGCACACATAACCGATAAAGGAAAAGGGAAAGTAGTGGTTGAAGAAAGTTCTCAGACTAGAGAAAAGGAAACTTTGCTGAAGGACGCAGAGGAATTTATAAGTTTGATAAGGAAGAGTGACTACAAAATTGTGGATCACTTGCAACAGACTCCTTCAAAGATCTCCATCTTGTCGTTGCTATTATGTTCTGAAGATCACATGAATGCTTTGCTCAGGGTTTTGAATAATTCTTACGTACCTCAAGAGATATCCGTAAATCAGTTGGAAGGGGTGGTGGCCCATGCCAATGCAGGTAACGGGTTGGGATTCACTGATCATTATTTGACACCGAAAGGATGAAACCACAACTTGGCTTTGCATATTTCACTTGAATGCCGAGGAACAGTGATGTCACATGTCCTCGTTGATACAGGGCCGTCCTTGAATGTGTTTCCAAAGAAAGCGTTGATGAAGATTGATCATCAGGGTCTTTATTGCACGCCTAGTGATTTGATTGTGGAGCTTTTGATGGAACCCGAAGATCTATTTTTGGGGATATAACTCTGCCTATCCAGGTAGGCCCGGAGGTGTTTGAAGCAGTCTTTTACATCATGGATATCCAGCCTGCTTATAGCTTCCTTTTGGGTCGGCCTTGGATACACTCAGCCGGAGCTGTGACATCAACTTTGCACCAGAAGTTGAAGTACATGGTGGATGGGAATATTGTGACTGTTTGTGGAGAAGAAGACATCATGGTGAGCCATCTGTCCTCATTCAAGTATGTGGAGGTCGATGGTGAAATTCATGAAACACTGTGCCAGGCCTTTGAGACTATCCAAATTGAGGAAAAGGCGCCGATTGAGGTCAAAACTCCAGAAGTTGCCATTTCATCATACAAGGAAGCCCAAGCCGTGGTGGAATCGGGAGCAGCACGAGGATGGGGGTAAATGGTAAGTGTCCCCAACAAACAAGATAAGTTTGGATTGGGATACAACCCATACGCACCCCTTCACAAAATGCTCCATGTTACAAAGGACTTGTTCAGTTCACCAGGGGTGGGGTGATGTTCGAGAGAATCAATTCCGTATCTGACGAGGAAGGAGACAGCGACTGCGACATGGATGCGTGGATCAAGTCATGTGTCCCTGGCTAGGGTTTGAAGAATTGGACTGTGGAGGAAGTCGTCTCTGTGACCTATGAAGAGTAATTGCTATGTTTTGATGTATCACCCTATGTTCTGCCCGGAGCATAGTGGTCTTTGTTTTGTAGGGCCTTATTTGTTATGTGCGCAACAATCTTTTATCGTTATCAATCAAAAAGGCGTTTTTTCATTCAAAATTTTGTGAACTTTGTTTTTCTTATTTTTATTTTTTAACATTAAAATGGCAATGTGGTTTGTGTTTTTTTGTTTGCATATCATTTAAGCATAAAATCATCATCATTGCAGGTTACACATTTCAAATACCATCGACTCAGACTCGTCTATGACTGGCTGTGAATTTGACAATCCGATCTTTCAATCAGAAGAAGAGATCAATGAAGATGAAGACCTGCTCGAAGAGCTTGCCAGATTGTTAAGACAAGAGGAGAAGGACATCCTGCCTCATCAGGAGGAAGTTGAAGTCGTCAACCTGGGAACTGAGGAAGATAAGAAAGAAGTCAGAATGGGGCCGCACTGCAAAATGATGTCAAACGAAGACTGGTTGAGTTACTCCAAGAGTATAAGGATGTTTTTGCTTGGTCATATGAAGATATTCCTGGACTCGACACGGATATTGTAGTTCATTGTCTGCCTCTTCGAGAAGAGTGTCCTCCTATCAAACAAAAATTGAGGAGAACCAGGCCTGATATGGCGGTGAAGATCAAAGAGGAAGTCATGAAATAGTTAGACGCTGGATTCCTTGCTGTGACCAATTATCATCCGTGGGTTGCAAACATCGTGCCCGTGCCTAAGAAGGATGGAAAAGTTAAGATGTGTGTTGACTATAGGGACCTAAATAAGGAAAGCCCAAAGTATGATTTCCCGCTTCCCCATATTGACGTGCTTGTTGATAACACCGCGCAGTTCTCAGTGTTTTCTTTCATGGATGGTTTCTCGGGCTACAATCAGATTAAGATGGCGCTGGAGGACATGGAGAAAACGACTTTCATCATGCCATGGGGAACATTTTGCTATAAAGTAATGCCTTTTGGTTTGAAGAACGCAAGGGCAACTTATCAACGAGTTATGGTGACTCTCTTTCATGATATGATTCATCATGAGATTGAGGTATATGTCAACAATATGATTGCGAAATCCCAAATCGAGGAGGGGCATCTGGTGAATCTTCTAAAGTTGTTTGAGAGATTGAGGAAGTTCAGACTTCGGCTGAATCCAAACAAGTGCACTTTTGGCGTGCGTTCGGGGAAGTTGTTGGGGTTCATGTAAGAACATAGATTGTTTCTTAGTAATATCTCTATGAATTTTGTATTCAAGAATTATATACTCTAAATTTGTTCTAGACTGTTTGCTACAGGTACTAAAGAAAATATTCTTAAAGAGCAAATTTGGATCTGAACAATGATTTTATGAAAGGCTTCAAAGGTTCAAGAGCATCTTAGATGAAGATCTGAACGCTGCCTCAAGAAGAATCTGAGTGATTTCTACTGAAGATTCTGAAGCAAAAGTCTCTAAAGAATAAAAGACTCTGAGAGTTTAGAAGCTTAGTCATCAGAAGACTCTGAAGATACTGCGCTGCATAAGTATTGAGAATCTGATATAGAAGACTCTGCTCTGACAGAATTACACGCTCAAGCACACAAGCTGCACATACTCTGATTCAGCACAATCTGAAGAATATCCCAAGACTCTGAAGATCCAGAAGATCTCTACTCTAGAGATTCTGAAGATCCAGACTCTAATGTTGATAGCTGAACTTACTTAGTGAAGAAGATTTGAATATGTACGTTGGCATATCTCAACAAATCTTTCCTCTTTTATGCTAGACACAAGAACACAGACAAAAAGGTTTTATCTATGCATTCCATTCTAAGGAAAGTTTCTGCGAAGTAAAAGACAAAAGGCATCAGGCTTTTTCAGCACAGCCTCCAATGTAAAGACAAAAGGCTCCAGGCTTTTCAGCATAGCCTTCAACGTTGAGAAGACTTCGTGGATCTAAGTGCCTATATAAATAAGTCCACTCCATCTTCTTCAAAAACGAATAACGTGCAAAAATCACTCATCAAAGAAAATCTCTCAAAGCTCTTATATTTTATTTTGCTGTAACATTGTTCTTAAACTTAAGAGAAATATCACAGTTGTGATAATAGCTTCTTAGAAGCATTCTTACTCTTATAATAGTTTTATATTGATTGTAAAAGGTTTTCCTTAAAATGATCCAGTTGGGATCAGTTGCTCTTGAGAAGACTAAGAACAGTTGTTCTTAGGTGTTACTATTGTAATCTGTTTGATTAAATAGTGGATTAAGTCCTTGACTGAGAAAGGCAAATCACTCTTGAGAGGGTGGACTGGATTAGTTGAGTTCAACGAACCAGGATAAAAATAACTGTGTTTGAATCTTGGATTATTTGTCATACTTATTCAACCCCCCCTTCTAAGTAATTTTCTCACCTTCAGTTGGCATCAGAGCTCCGGTTCTGCGTGTGCTACCACTTAACCGTGTCAGTAAAGATCCAGTGAGAAAAGTTACTTTGATAAATATCTGTTTGTCATTATGGGTGATACTTCTACATCCAACTGTAACAAATATGAAGGGGATAGAATCAGCACAAAGCCTCCTATGTTTGATGGAGAGAAATTTGATTACTGGAAGGACAGGATAGAAAGTTTCTTCCTTAGGTATGATGCTGATTTGTGGGACTTGGTTATTGATGGCTATGAACATCCTACAAATGAGGATGGCAAGAAAGTTGACAGAAAATCAATGACAGAAGCCCAGAACAAGGATTTCAAAAATCATCATAAGGCTAGGACAATATTGCTTAATGCAATCTCTCATACTGAGCATGAAAAGATTACTAACAGAGAAACAGCTCATGGAATGTTTGAGTCACTTAAAATGACTCATGAAGGAAATTCTCAAGTGAAGGAGACCAAGGCTCTGGCGCTTATACATAAGTATGAAGCGTTCAAAATGGAAGAATCTGAAAATATAGAAACTACGTTTTCTAGATTCCAGATCCTTACAGCTGGTCTAAAGGTTCTAGACAAGGGATACTCCACATCAGATCATGTAAAGAAAATCATCAGAAGTCTACCTACCAGATGGAGACCAATGGTGACTTCCTTGAAAATGGCTAAAGATCTAAACAAGATCTCTTTAGAAGAACTCATCAGCTCACTAAGGAGCCATGAAATTGAGCTTGAGGAAGATGAACCTCAGAAGAAAGAGAAAGGTAAATCTATTGCTTTAAAATCTAATAAATCTGCTAAAGCTTTGCAGGTCATTGAAGAAAGCTCTGAAGGATCTTCTTCTGAAGAAGAAGATGAATTATCCATGTTGTCCAGAAGGATCAACATACTCTGGAAGCACAAGGGAAAGAAGTTCAACAACTTCAGAAAATCTGATCATAGAAAGGAATCTTCTGGGCACAGATGATCTGGCAAGAAAGAAGTTGTATGCTATGAGTGCAAAGAACCTGGGCATTACAAAAATGATTGCCCCAAACTTCAAAGAGAAAAACCCAAGAAGAAGGTTGACAAAAAGAAGAAGGTTCTGATGGCAACATGGGATGACTCAGATGAATCTGAATCATCTTCTGAATCAGAAGAAGAATGTGCTAATGTTGCAATGATGGCCAGCATAGAAGATTAGGTGGAAGGAACTTCAGGATCTGAATCTGATTCTAAATCTGACGATGACGCTGAAGAGGTAATGGCTAAACTTACTAAAGAAGAACTTATTAAAGTATTATCAGAAGTTCTGAAAAGTTATAACAATATCAAACTCAAATACAAGAAGCTGAAAAGCAGTCTTGAATCTGAGATTGATCTTCTAAAGACAGAACTTGTTGAGCAAAAAGAAATTAATCTGAAAATCAAAAATGAATTTGAAATAGCTCAACAAGAATCTGAATCTGAGACTAAGTCATGTGAAAACATTTTAGAAAAATATGACTCTAGCTTTCAGAGATTCCTTACTAAGAGCTTAGATAGAAGCAAGATGGCTTCTATGATCTATGGTGTTAGTGGGAATAACAGAAAAGGTATTGGATATGAATCTTCCTCTGGAAGTAATCAAAAATCTGTTGACAAACTCTTCATCAAGAAGACACCTCTGTACTCTCAATCTAAGTTTGGTCACTTTAATGACATTAAACACACAAGCTCTGAGAAGAATACTTATGTGTTTAAACCCAAGGCAAGTCAGAATAAACATTATGTTGAAAAATAGAAGTTTAGACAAACCTACAAACCAACTAACCCTAAAGGACCCATGATCTGGGTACCTAAGAACAAAATAATCCCTGTTGCAGATGTTCTTAGCAGCAAGATCAGGACGCCAGTCATGGTACCTGGATTCTGGATGCTCACGACACATGACAGGAGAAAGGTCTATGTTCCAAAGCCTGGAACTTAGATCTGGAGGTGACGTGAAGTTTGGAGGGAACCAGAAAGGCAAGATCATTGGATCTGGCACTATTGGAAATGGTAAACTTCCCTCTATAACTAATGTTTTACTTGTTGAAGGCTTAAAACATAACTTATTGTCCATAAGTCAATTAAGTGACAATGGTTATGATATTACCTTTAATCAAAAATGTTGTAAAGCTATTAGTCAAAAGGATGGCTCTATCCTATTTAGTGATAAGAGGAAAAACAACATTTATAAAATAAATCTTTCAGAACTTAAAGTTCAGAATGTTAAATGCCTCTTGTTTGTTAATGAAGAGCAATGGGTATGGCACAGAAGATTGGGTCATATTAATATGAGACGTATATCTCAGATTAATAAACTTAATCTTGTCAGAGGACTTCCTAATCTGAAGATCACCTCAGAAGCTCTTTGTGAAGCATGCCAAAAGGGGAAGTTTTCAAAAACATCTTTTAAATCAAAAAATGTTGTTTCTACTTCCAAACCACTAGAGTTACTTCATATTGATCTGTTTGGACCAGTGAAAACTGCATCCATCAGAGGCAAGAAGTATGGATTAGTCATTGTTGATGACTATAGTAGATGGACATGGGTAAAGTTCTTAAAACACAAGGATGAGTCACATTCTGTGTTCTTTGACTTCTGCAAGCAAGTCCAGAATGAAAAGGATTTCAAAATCATAAAAGTCAGAAGTGATCATGGTGGTGAATTTGAAAATAAATATTTTGAAAAATATTTTTCTGAAAATGGCATTGCTCATGATTTTTCCTGTCCTAGAACTCCACAACAAAATGGGGTTGTAGAGAGGAAAAACAGGATTCTGCAAGAAATGGCCAGAACCATGATCAATGAGACAAATCTGGCAAAACACTTTTGGGCAGAAGCAATCAACACAGCTTGTTACATTCAGAACAGAGTGTCTGTAAGACCTCTTCTGAAAAAGACTCCATATGAATTGTGGAAGAACAGAAAGCCTAACATTTCATATTTTCATCCTTTTGGATGTACTTGTTATATACTTAACACTAAAGAAAATCTTAACAAGTTTGATTCCAAAGCACAGAAGTGTTTCATGCTTGGTTATTCTGAATGTTCTAAAGGCTACAGAGTATTCAATACTGAAACACAGATTGTGGAAGAATCTATTCATGTAAGATTTGATGATAAGCTTGGCTCTGAAAAGCCAAAGCAGTTTGAGAATTCTGCAGATAGAGAAGTGATTCTCACAGACTCTGAAGGATCAGAGGCAGAAAAGACTAAAGAGAAGGAATATGAAGCAACTCCAGATGCTATTCCCCTATCTTCTCAATTGGACAACTTACACATTTCTGAAAGATCAAATGTCAGAGGATCTTCTTCCAGAATCAAGGCATCTCACCCAGAAGATGTGATTATTGGAAAGAAAGATGATCCAATCAGGACAAGATCCTATCTCAAAACATCTGAATATTCATTGTTTGGCTTAGTGTCAATAATTGAACCAACATCTGTGGATGAGGCTCTGAAAGATAATGAATGGATTATTGCCATGCAAGAAGAGCTAAATCAATTCACCAGAAATGAAGTTTGGGATCTGGTTCCTAGACCTAAAGGATTCAATGTTATTGGAACAAAATGGGTCTTCAGGAATAAGTTGAATGAAAAGGGAGAAGTTGAAAGGAATAAGGCAAGACTGGTTGCTCAAGGATACAGTCAACAAGAAGGTATTGATTACACTGAAACTTATGCTCCAGTGGCAAGGTTAGAATCTATACGCCTTCTTATTTCATTTGCTGCACAGAATAACATCACTCTGTATCAGATGGATGTTAAAAGTGTCTTTCTTAATGGTGTTATAGAAGAGGAAGTATATGTCCACCAACCTCCTGGTTTTGAAAGTGAAAACTTTCCAGATCATGTTTTTAAACTAAAGAAATCTCTTTATGGCTTAAAACAAGCTCCCAGAGCTTGGTATGAGAGGTTGAGCAATTTCCTTCTGAAGAAAGATTTTATCAGAGGAAAAGTGGATACAACTTTATTCTGTAAAACTCTTAAGAAAGATTTGTTGATTTGTTAAATTTATGTAGATGATATTATTTTTGGATCAACAAATATTATGCTTGGAAAGGAGTTTGCTAAATGTATGCAGGCAGAGTTTGAAATGAGCATGATGGGAGAATTGAGATTCTTTTTGGGAATCCAAGTCAACCAGACTCCAGAGTGCACCTACATACATCAAACCAAATATGTTAAAGAGCTTCTAAAGAAGTTCAACATGGTTGATAGTAAGATGGCAAAAACTCCATTGCATCCTACAAGCACTCTAGGTAAGGAAGAGGTAAGTAAGAAGGTAGATCAGAAACTCTACAGAGGTATGATAGGATCTCTTCTATACTTGACTGCTTCTAGACCAGATATTCTGTTTAGTGTCTACTTATGTGCAAGATTCCAATCAGATCCTAGAGAATCACAATTAACAGCTGTTAAGAGGATTCTAAGGTATCTGAAAGGTACTACTAACATGGGTCTGTGTTACAGAAGATCTGATGAATTTTCATTAGTTGGATTCTGTGATGCTGATTATGCTGGAGACAGAGTTGAACATAAAAGCACTTCTGGAAGCTGTCAGTTTCTTGGAAGTCATCTGATTTCATGGTACAGCAAGAAGCAACCCACTATTGCACTATCAACTACAAAGGCAGAATACATTATTGTTGCTGGATGTTGTACGCAGATGCTTTGGATGAAGAGTCAGTTAGAAGATTATCAGATCTATGAGAGTAATCTTTCTATCTTCTGCGATAATACTTCTGCTATATGTTTGTCAAAAAATCCAATCTTGCATTCTAAGGCTAAACATATAGAAATTAAACATCACTTCATCAGAGACTATGTTCAGAAGGGTGTAATAAATCTAGCCTTTGTTGATACAGATCATCAATGGGCTGATATTTTCATAAAACCCCTTGCTGAAGATAGATTTAAGTTCATTCTAAAAAATATTTGTATGCATCTTTGTCCAGAGTAATATTTATAAGAGGCAACTTCTCAGATGCAAAATGTTTAAAAATCTGAAGTATTTCATCTGACTATTTGTTCATTTATCTTTAATTAATTTATTTGTGTGAAACTCTGAACTAACAAACTCAGAAGATCTGAACGTTGGAAACGTTTCATTTCTTGAGAGACATCAGATGCACATACAAAGCAAACACGTGTCACTCAGTATCTGAAAATATGGAGTACTCTACTGAATTGACGTTTGAGGTATTGCTTTGAAAATCTCATTTTTCTTGGATTTCCCCCCAATTGTCATAATTTTAATTTGAAATGATTACTTTCATTAAATGCTGTATAAACGTGCGTATGTGTCTTTTGATGTGCCCAATGCTTGATTTTTTAGTTGTCTATAAATACCACCTATCACACTATTTTCACACTTTTCACATTCACTACACCTATGCGTTTCTGTTCTCTCTTCAACCTCTACAAAAACCCTAAACCCAAATCAAGATCTTCTTCTTCATCAATGGCTTCTACATCAAATGCTGCTGAAATCTCCAACAAAAATATAATGTACAAGAAACTAGAACGCACTCTGTTTACTCCAGTAGTGGATCTTGAGGTTTTGTGTGAGAGCTTCGTTGATCTTGAATCAATAGAGGAAAATGGGTTTGACCTAACAACTGCCATTAAAGCTCAAGGCTGGGAGAAGTACTTTGAGAGACTAATGGGTCCTGTGTACCCAACTCTTGTAAAGGAATTCTGGATTCACGCTAGTACTGGTCCTAAGTTTATTCACTCATCTGTCCTTGGGAAGGAGATAGTGATTACTGAGAAACTGATCAGGCAACTGTTCAGTTATACAAAATCTGATGGAGTTACAAACCTAGCCTCTTCACGTATTGATATGGCTAAGGTATATGAAGAAATCACTGTAGCTGGAACACCAACAAGTAAGGTTAAAGATCTGAAACCTATCTATAGGATCTGGGCAAAGATATTTATGAGTACAATCTTTCACAGAAAGTCAACCAACTCACCAGACTATGTGAGTTCAGAACATCTGTCTGTTTGACTGTGAACTTTGATATGTTTAATTGAATGTTGATGTTTTTGCTTCTATATGATTCTTTTCTTCTGTATCTTTATGTCTTTAAAAATCTTTTTGATTATGACAAAAAGGGGGAGAAAAAGAGAATCTGATTGTTCAAACTATAAGCAATTACTAAAACTGAAATTCAGACATTTTATTAACTTACTTTGAATTTAAGTCTTTCAGATTACATTGATATATCTGACATAATTCATTGAAGTTACCCTGAGACTTTTCCAACTTGAACCTGATCTTCAAAGCAAATCTGAGTATTCAATCAACTCTGATAGCTTACTCTGATACCTTTACTCTGGAAGATAATTCAAGCAAGATGATAACCAGGCGATTTGACTGCAGGAAGTCATAATTATCTGGTATCAAGATTTTTACTCTGAAAGTCAAACCTCTTGCATCAGGCTCTGAATCTGAAATATACTTAATCAAAAAGGGAAGTGTTTTCTTCTATTAGAGTATTTATTTCAGGGGGAGTTATAATTCATATCTTTTTATTGAACAAAATTTCTCATGTTTTGTCATCATCAAAAAGGGGGAGATTGTAAGAACACAGATTGTTTCTTAGTAATATCTCTATGTTTTGATGATAACACTTATGAATTTTGTATTCAAGAATTATATACTCTAAATTTGTTCTAGACTGTTTGCTACAGGTACTAAAGAAAATATTCTTAAAGAGCAAATTTGGATCTGAACAATGATTTTATGAAAGGCTTCAAAGGTTCAAGAGCATCTTAGATGAAAATCTGAACGCTGCCTCCAGAAGAATCTGAGTGATTTCTACTGAAGATTCTGAAGCAAAAGTCTCTAAAGAATAAAAGACTCTGAGAGTTCAGAAGCTTAGTCATCAGAAGACTCTGAAGATACTGCGCTGCATAAGTATTGAGAATCTGATATAGAAGACTCTGCTCTGACAGAATTACACGCTCAAGCACACAAGCTGCACATACTCTGATTCAGCACAATATGAAGAACATCCCAAGACTCTGAAGATCCAGAAGATCTCTACTCTGGAGATTCTGAAGATCCAGACTCTAATGTTGATAGCTGAACTTACTTAGTGAAGAAGATTTGAATATGTACGTTGGCATATCTCAACAACTCTTTCCTCTTTTATGCTAGACACAAGAACACAGACAAAAAGGTTTTATCTGTGCATTCCATTCTAAGGAAAGTTTCTGCAAAGTAAAAGACAAAAGGCATCAGGCTTTTTCAGCACAGCCTCTAATGTAAAGACAAAAGGCTCCAGGCTTTTCAGCACAACCTTCAACGTTGAGAAGACTTCATGGATCTAAGTGCCTATATAAAGAAGTCCACTCCATCTTCTTCAAAAACGAACAACGTGCAAAAATCACTCATCAAAGCAAATCTCTCAAAGCTCTTATATTTTATTTTGCTGTAACATTGTTCTTAAACTTAAGAGAAATATCACAGTTGTGATAATAGCTTCTTAGAAGCATTCTTACTCTTGTAATAGTTTTACATTGATTGTAAAAGGTTTTCGTTAAGAGGATCCAGTTGGGATCAGTAGCTCTTGAGAAGACTAAGAACAGTTGTTCTTAGGTGTTACTATTGTAATCTATTTGATTAAATAGTGGATTAAGTCCTTGACTGAGAAAGGCAAATCACTCTTGAGAGGGTGGACTGGAGTAGTTGAGTTCAACGAACCAGGATAAAAATAAGTGTGTTTGAATCTTGGATTATTTGTCATACTTATTCAACCCCCCCTTCTAAGTAATTTTCTTACCTTCAATTCATTGTCAGTGAGAAAGGTATAGAGGTTGATCCTGCAAAGATTAAAGCAATTCAAGAAATTCCAACGCCAAAGACCGAGAAATAAGTTTGTGGTTTCGTAGGTAGATTGAAATACATCGCTCGGTTCATATCTCACATCACCGCCACTTGCGAGCCATTGTTTAAGTTACTAAAGAAAGATCAGGCGGTCGTTTGGAATGAGAATTGTCAGAAAGCGTTTGAGAAAATAAAAGAGTATCTACAGGAACCTCCAATACTAATGCCCCAGTGGCTGGAAGACCCTTTGATAATGTACTTAATAGTTCTTGAGAGTTCCATGGATTGTGTTCTCAGTCAGCATGACGAGACTGGAAGAAAAGAACATGCGATTTATTACTTGAGTAAAAAGTTCACAGACTGTGAGTCCAAATACTCAATGTTTGAGAAAACTTGTTGCGCACTGGCTTGGGCCGCCAAACGCTTGAGGCAGTATATGCTAAACCATACAACCATGTTAATTTCAAAGATGGACTCGATTAAGTACGCATTTGAAAAGCAAGCACTGTCAGGAAGGATTGCTTGATGGCAGATGGTTCTGACCGAATACGACATTCAGTACGTGTCTCAGAAAGCTATTAAAGGGAGTGTTCTGTCAGAGTATCTCGCAGAGCAACCAGTTGATGACTATCAGCCGATGAAGTTTGATTTTCCTGACGAAGACATTATGTACTTGAAGATGAAATATTGTGATGAGTCGTTACCAGACGAAGGTCCTGAGTTGGGTTCCTATTGGAAATTGATCTTTGATGGTGCTGTTAATTCCTACGGCAGTGGAATTGGGGCAATCATTACAACTCCCCATGGGACGCATATACCCTTCAGTGCCAGGTTGACATTTCCCTGTACAAACAATGAAGCCGAATATGAAGCATGTATCATGGGTATCGAGGAAGCAATCGATTTGAGAATCAAGAACCTTGATATCTACGGTGATTCAGCTTTAGTGGTCAACCAGATCAAAGGAGAGTGGGAGACGCGCCAACCAAATTTGATCCCTTATATGAACTACGCAAGAAGATTGCTACCTTTCTTCGATCGTGTAGAGTTTCACCATGTGCCGAGGGCAGAAAATCAGATGGCAGATGCCTTGGCTACTTTATCTTCAATGTACAAAGTGAACTTCTGGAACGATGCACCAAGAATTGTTATCTCGCGCCACGATAGGCCAACATTTGTTTTTGCAATAGAAGAAGCTTCTGATGGTAAGCCTTGGTATTACGACATCCAGAACTTTCTCAAGCATCAAGAGTATCCGCCTGGGGCATCGACCCGGGATAAGAAAACCTTGAGGAGGTTATCTGGTAACTTCTACTTGAATCCAGACGGTGTACTCTATCGAAGAAACTTTGACTTAGTGCTGCTAAGATGTGTGGACGAAAAAGAAGCAAATTTTCTTATGGAAGAGGTCCACGAAGGAGCCTTTGGAACACATGCAGGGGGGCATGCCATGTCTCGAAAGTTGTTGAGAGCAGGGTATTATTGGTTAACTATGGAGTCTGATTGTTTCAAGTACGCCAAGCAATGCCACAAATGTCATATTTATGCCGAGAAGATTCATGTTCCGCCGTGTCCTTTGAATGTCATGTCATCTCCATGGCCTTTCTCCATGTGGGGCATTGATATGATTGGTAAGATCGAGCCGATTGCATCCAATGGGCATCGTTTCATCCTAGTAGCCATTGACTATTTCACTAAATGGGTCGAAGCAGCTTCTTATGCTAATGTCACCAAGCAAGTTGTAGCCCGGTTCATCAAAAGAGACATCATCTGCCGCTATGGGATACCTGAAAAAATCATTACTGATAATGGTTCCAATCTGAATAACAAGGTGATGAAGGAGTTGTGCCAGAACTTTAAAATTGAGCATCACAATTCGTCTCATTATCGACCAAAGATGAATGGCGCTGTGGAAGCGGCCAACAAAAACATAAAGAAGATAGTGCAGAAGATGGTGGTGACCTATAAGGATTGGCACGAGATGTTGCCTTTTTCTTTACATGGATATCGTACCTCGGTGCGTACTTCGACTGGGGCAACGCCTTTCTCGTTGGTGTATGGTATGGAAGTTGTCCTACCATTAGAGGTCGAGATACCTTCCTTGAGAGTTCTGGTTGACGTCAAACTAGATGAAGCAGAATGGGTTAAGAATAGGTTGAATCAGCACAGTTTGATGGATGAGAAAAGGTTGGCATCCATCGCATACGGTCGCCTATACCAAAGCAGGATGAAGAAAGCCTTCGATAAGAAGATACGTCCTCGAAGCTTTCAGGCACGTGATTTGGTGTTGAAGTGGATTCTCCCACCATAGAACAATCACAGGGGCAAATGGACTCCCAATTATGAAGGTCCGTATGTTGTGAGCAAATTCTTCTCCGGAGGAGCCTTTCTACTTTCAACCATGGATGGTGAAGATTTTACGTCCCCCGTGAACGCAGATGCAGTCAAAAAATACTTTGCTTAAAATAGACCCGCTGGATAGAAAAAGAAAATCCAGGAAAGAATGGGGCATCCCGGCGAACCATAAAAAGATAGGTTCGGGCAAAAATTAGGGATACAAAAGAAAAATGTAAACCCGCAAATTTGAAAACCTGAAAGGGCGACTTTGGAAAAAATGGGTATCCCGGTTAATCGAAAACCCGCAAGGGCGATTCAGGCAAAAGCTAGGGATTTGAAAAAAGCAAACGACTGCAGTCAGCGCATAGATCTTAAAAGCATAATGGATTATGGGAAGACTCGAGAATCATCCGTCCAAATCAATCTCTTCAGAAGACGAAGCATCGGAAAGACGTCGAAGTTACACGAGTCATAGTTGAGTCGTTCTATGGTGGTTGTTTGTGCCACATTGCCGACATTTTTGTATATTCTTGTGCATTTCTGTATTTTGCTTACGCAGCTTTCTCATTTTAGGAGTTGCGTCCCCTTTGTAAATCTGCCTATTTACAGGTTATCTGTCAATAAAATATACTATTCAGAAAAACTTTCGTTTGTAGTTCAGCTTTTACCATTTTGTTTGCAAAAGACGCCTGATTGTTTTTGATAAAACCTTGCATGCATAACTTTGTGGGCTCTGCCAACTATGATCGAAACATTGCTTTTGCTTGAATAAAGTCGCAGGTGATAAGTAAGATGACGCTTGATGCACAAAACATGTTTGTTTGCTTGTCATTTGCAGGACACTCAGAAGCCCCACATCTAAAGGAAGTGCACAAGCTAAGCGTGTTCACCCTTCAGCAGTTTAAAACATCATACAGTTAGGGCCCTAACCTCAGCAGGTCGAGATCAGTGTCTCCAGCAGAGTAGAATCCTTTGCAACAGGTAGATGTGGTTGTGTCCTCAACAGTGGAATGAATGAAGAATTTCATTTTCCCCACAGAGTCTGAACAATTAGCTCCTGTCCCTTCAGATTTCGGGACGTTGTTTCATTTCCCTAAGCAGAGTTCGATGTTGTTGAGAATTGTGCTCATTTTCCCCAAGCAGAGGTCGATGGCGATTCCCTCCTCACCTAATCCCCAGCCAAGTCAGTGGGTTAGTTTTCTCCCCCGAGATTGTTTATTCTCCATCTTCAACAAAGTTTGATTTTGATTCCCAGCAGAGTGGATTTGTGCTTAGCAGAGCAATTTTACTCGGAAGTTATCTCAGAGGCCATCAAAGGCTTGTATTCCCCAGCATGAGCCCATAGGCACTAAATGTGCCTAATTTTCCCCCCAGCGGAGTTGTTTCCCTTTCTTCAGCATTTGTTTTGTTGATGTGGTTCCTTTGCATTTGCATCGTTAATAGCATCCTCCCAAACGCGTAGCATTTCCATTTCGTATGGAGCATTACGCCATATTCAAACATGTGCATGTGAAACATAAGCCAGGTCGTTATCTCTTTGTTTCAGGTGAATCTCGCAGATAATTAGTATCTTTGCCCGTGTGTTGGCTAGACCCTGGCTCATGCTGTTTCCCCAGCGGAGTTCTTTTGTGATTATCATCAATGGATGATCTTAATTTCGTTTGAATCTTGATTCTCACTTTTATTTAGCGAAGGTCTGGCGGCGATGTCAAGTAATTCGTTTTTTCAGCAGCGATGTTGGATGTTTGTTTCTGGCAGCGATGTCAAGCAATTCGGTTTTTCAGCGGCGATGTTGGATGTTTGTTTCTGGCGGCGATGTCAAGTAATTCATTTTTTCAGCGGCGATGTTGGATGTTTGTTTCTGGCGGCGATGTCAAGTAATTCGGTTTTTCAGCGGCGATGTTGGATGTTTGTTTTTGGCGGTGATGTCAAGTAATTTGGTTTTTTAGCGGCGATGTTGGATGTTTGTCTTGACGGCAAAGTCAGACTGTTGAGAGTTGACGGCGAAGTCAGGTTATTTTTGAAGTTGACGGTGAAGTCAGATTATTTTGAGAAAGGACGGCGAATTCAGATTATTTTGAGGATTGGCGACGAAGTCAAGTTGTTTTAAGAATGGACGGTGAAGTCAAGTTGTTTAAAGAATGGACGACGAAGTCAAGTTGTTTTAAGAGTTGACGACGAAGTCAGGTAGTTTCGAGAAATGACGGCGAAGTCAGGAGACTTTAAGGACTGGCGGCGAGGTCAGATGTTTTACCAATTTCAATAGGGAGACCTGACGGCGAGGTCAGATTATTTTGATGACGGACGACGAGGTCAGATGTTTACTTAGTTGGTGATTGATGACGAAGTCAGATATTTTACTTGATATAGGCTCCTGAAGGTGATGTTGAAGGTTTCTTTCTGCGGTCGACAAATTTCCGGGTTCTTTGATATTCAACTGTCTTTTACCTTGATGGTGTGAAAGCCGTTCGCTTTCCACTCATTTAGGTCCAAGTTATTTGAATAGGGGCAACTATTGTACCCCAAAATTTGCCCAACCTTTTCTTTACTTGGTTTGTGTTTTAGCATATTGCATTGCATAGCATTTTTCATTTTTACAGGGGATCAAGATATGTGTGAGCAACAAGAGATATGTGCCAAAGGTTCTAAACCTAATCAAGAGGTTGTATCCTAGTCAACAAGGAGGTTATCATCATCAAAGTCATGTCAAAGCCATTTGGGAAAGCATATAAGTGTATGTGGTTCACCTCCTGTCCAAGAGACCATGTGAAGGCCATATGAGGACCACAATCCCATGGTTATGAAGGGAGAGGATCATTTAAGCTTATTGGAGGCCTTGAGGTTCATGGTGAAGTTCATTCAAGTGTTTATACCAAGTGCAAATGGCTACAATTGAAGTTGGGGCAATTAGGGTTTTCATCTGGTCAACCTTAAGTCAACTGTGAGATTAAAGGAGATTAAGACTCAATTACAAGTCCTTTTGGTAAAGTAATGTTGTGTTAAGATACATGGGATATCATTTCAAGATCAATTTATCAAGAATCAAGAGTAGGAGGAGTGACTGAATTAGGGTTCTCAGGGTAAAATCCCTTGTTCAGTACCTAACTTAAAGACCACCTATCTCAAGATACAAGTCTCATCTCAACTTTTGACCAACATAAAACTTGTAGAGCATGTTCTTATATTTCTTTTGAGTACTAGAAGTCCTTGATTAGATTTATAGAACTCAAGTTATGATGCAAACAAGTTACAGGTCCTCAGATGAATGTGATTTTGGTCAACAAAAGTAAACCAACTTCCAAGCCATTTTTGACCTAGAAGGATGTTTCTCCTCAACTTTTAGCCAACATGAAAGTTGTATGGCATGGTCTTAGCTTTCCAAAAAAGTACTAGAAGTCTTTCATCTGATTTGTAGAACTCAAGTTATGAGGCTTGCAAGGCAGGGGTATTTTGGGAAAGTAAGATTGCAGGTCATTTTCATTATAGGTCCATTTCACCATGTTGCACACTTCAAATGAAAATATTTCCAACATCAAACTTGCTCCAAATGGGGTCATTTGCATTTTCAAGCATCGGGGTATCAAAGATTTGGCTTGGATTGAAGAATCCCCAATGCAATTTCCATGAAAAAAGCTTTAAAAAGGGAAGTCCATAATTAATTCATTTGGAAACATTTTGGATCAACTTTGTACATATTTGAGTACCAAAGACATTTCAAATACAATGCCATCCTTGGATTAGAGTTTTGAATGCATCTTGGTGGCCATTTTCAAGATTACTTCAATGATAAGCAACATATCAAGAACTTGCCATGGGACCAAACCAAAAGGCAATTCTCAGCCGTTGGATTAGCATTGACATTATGCAAGTCAGCCATGTCATTTTGACGGCTTTGCAAGTACAAATTCGTGTACTTTGCAAGTGGCCAAGTGGTAAAAAAGTGAAAATTGATTTGGGCTTAAGGAGCTTTCATTGGGCCTTCTCTTGATCTGAATCCAACACACATAATCTCAGAAACATGTACAATGTCTCAGAATTGGTTTTGGTGAGAAAATAGTGAAGAACACATTGAGAAAAAGTGAGAGAAAACTCAAATTCGTATTTTGCTTTTCCTTGAGTTTCAATCCAAACTAAAGATTCAGAGAGGTTCCTTGAGGTTCATAGAAAGTTTCTGAGTGGTTTATTGCAAGCTTTGCTAAGAAACTGAGTTGTGTGGAAGCTTGTTTTTAGGTTTCTTACTTTTCATTTTTTCTCTCCATTCAAGCACTTTTATTGCGCCATTTTTACATATTATTAATCCTTGCAAATCATAGATGGATTCTGGTATCATTTAGTTTTGGTTTGTGAACATTTTTGTTTTTGCTCGTTTTCTTCTTTCTTTCGTTTTTCTCTATTTAAGCTTTATTTTTGAAAACCAATGGTAGATTTGAGATCCTCATGATCTCTAGATGAAGTTTGATATAAATTTTGTAAAAAATGGTTGAGTTTTGGTGGAATCTGAATGTTGTTGTTGTTGCGTGGCCGGCCGAAAACTTGGTTGGGGTGACCGGAATTTCAGTCCGGCCGGTGGGTGTTCCCTCCAAGTCTTGAGGTTGAAGATGCTTACGTGTCTTGACCACAAGCGCACGATTTGTTTACTTTTTGTTTGGATGGTTGTGATTAAGACTCATGATGGTCTCTCTTTGACTTGAAGCACATAATTACTTTTAAATATTCATTAATGTTTTGTCTGATTTTGAGCCACATGATTGGATGACCAAAGGATCATGCGCTTCCTAGTTGTGTTCCATGATGGTCCTCGTTTGACCTGGCTTCACTAGATCACCAGAATTTATTTTGTTTTATTTTTGGCTGTTGGGCTTAGCACAGGCGCGCTGTTCACACCCCCCCGATGGGCCCAACCTCATTTTGAACTGATTTTTGTTGCTATTGGCACCAACAGTTTGTTTTATTTCTTTGTATGTTCATTTTATTTTTATTTTTGCATCTGTTTAGAAATTAAGTCATTAAAAATACTTCCAATGACCACAAAATTCGACAAAAATGCATTTTTGGATTCCTTGAGATGTCCTCTTATTTTTAAAAAGAATTATTTTATTTTATGATTTATTTTTCATTTAAAAAAGGGATTTACCATTGGAAGTGTCTTATTCGACCTAGTTTTGACATGTTTTGTTCTTGATTTTATTTCTCTCA
The DNA here is from genome assembly GCA_963859935.3 of Lathyrus sativus. Taxonomy (NCBI): domain Eukaryota; kingdom Viridiplantae; phylum Streptophyta; class Magnoliopsida; order Fabales; family Fabaceae; genus Lathyrus; species Lathyrus sativus. Next base: position 66,232,541 of record OZ012740.1, on the reverse strand, counting down.
TGTCCTTTTGATCCAATGAATAAGATTCAATCCCCATATCAATGATGATTTGATGAATTTTGTAGGACCATTTTGCCCATGGTTGTTGACTTTTGAGTTGACTTTTGATGCATTTCATTTGACCCTAAACAATCCCCCTTCACAATGGAGCACCCTTGTGAATCAATTTCTGTGGTGATGTTGTGAAGTGAATTTCATTGAGTTCTTTTGGCCTCTTATTGTCAACACCTTTATGAGCTTATTGTATTTTATTTGTTAATTTTTGAATCATTTTCCTATTTTTATAGTAATTTGCAAGTCAAGTTACCCAAAGGGAGGTTCACACATACATCTTGACCTAGTTTGACTTGGATATGACATTTTTGGATCCTTTGAGCTCTCAATGCCTATTGTTTCATGTTTCTAACATGTTAAGGATGATGCTTGTTCATTTTTAGGTCATTATATTGTATTTAGCTTGTTCTTTTGCTTGTTTACTTTTGAGCTTTCAATTAGGGTTTCTTTGTGAAACATGTGTGCTTCCCTTTGGGAATTGACTTGCAATCCTTTGTGCTTTGTTTTGCTTTGGCTTTTGAGAGATTTTAGTTTATTTCACTTGTTGTCCAATGACCTAGGAGTATCATTTAAGGTTGCTTCGTCTCTCCTTTGGAGGTACTTGAAGCATACCTAAAATGATGGAATCCTTAAGGACATTTCTTGGTGATTTCTTTTTGCTTCTTTGTATTTTGCTTGTGATGCTCATGGTTGAGTGCCTATTGTGAGTTCCTTGTTGTCCTCACATGATCTCCCATCCTCACTTTGTCTTAGATCTTGTTTATATCTCATTTGTGTTTTGTTTTGTGCCTTGTGGTTGATGTTGCTTGGTTTAGGCCATTTCATCCCATTTTAATGCACTTATGTGTTTCCTTTGGTGCATTTTCTTGGCATTTCTTCTCTTGCATATTTCATATTGTTGTTTGAGGTTGAGATGAGCTTGTGGAGGCTACTTCCCCACACCAATCTCCTCCCTCATTCCATGTTTGCATTCTTACATTGTTTATGTTGTTCTTGTTTCCTCTGTTGTCTCTTTTCCCTCAGGGCCTCTAATCTCTCTTGTTCAAGAGAGGTTATGATAGACATTAGGATCTTAACCATGTATGATAAAGTTATGATAGTTTCATTCCCCTTTCATCCCAACTTTAAGAACATTATGCATGACAACTTTAGGGTCCAGTTTCCCCTTAGTTTTTGTCCTTTCTCTTCTCATCTCCTAAACAATCCAAAACATCTAATAAAGGTTAATGAACATTGTACGTTACGAGCCTTAAGCTACTTGGGAAATGGTTGTTGAAGGGTTTCCCTTCAATGGTTTGATTGTTTAGTATAGCAACCTTTGGGTGATATGCGACGCAATCACTCCTAAGTCATAGTCTCTAGTGCGATATGAATTGCAAACCAATTCAAAAACACTTCTTCTCTAAAAAACACAAAAAAAATCATTCAAACTTCTTTTGCCCTTTGGGGCCTTTAACCTTTGAGAAATCATTTTCATAACAAGAGTGTTGTTAACTCTTAGTTCTATCGTAAACGGTAAAGCCTAAGTCTCCCACGCTCGAGCTGCATACACCAAACTGCTAGAACTACTTGTTAACCCTACTCGTTTAAAAACAGTTGTACAAACCTGTGTTCCCCTTTTGCCCAAACTACGTTTTCTCTGATTTCTCGTACCAGACGAGGATACGTAGGCACAGGATGCGATGTCTTGGCGAGCAACCTCCCCCCATTTCACCCGTGGTTAGCCGAACTACTTTGACTCTGACTTCTCATTTCAGATGAGATACGTAGGCACAAAGCGCCGTTGCTTTGCCAAGTCATTTCTTTTTCTTTTGTCCTCAAGCTTTTAGCTTGATAGTTTCAATTACCCTTTTAGATAGATAGCAAGTGTGGATCCCGTCGAGTATGATGAACGTGAGGGGTGCTAATATCTTCCCCTTGCATAACCGACTCCCAAACCCAAGATTTGGTTGCGATGACCGATCTTATCCCTCTTTTCGTTAGGTTTTCGCTAAGCGTTTCCTTTCCCTCTCTTGGGATAAATAACGCACGGTGGCGACTCTTCTGTCATTGTCAGCCTTTGATTTTTACAGTAGCGACAATAGGATATCAAATTATTAATTTATTTGAATCACAAATCTTTAATTCACAACTGATCTTTAATTTATCCGAAGAAAAGGTCAAAGAAATGAAAAATCTAATTTTGCATCGTAAACACAATGCGGGGAAAGATCTAGGATTCAGGGGTTGGTTAAGATTAGGGAAGGTATTAGTACCCTAAACTTCTGTAGTACTCTACATGAACCTCTTGTTTTAATGTTGCTATTTTGATAAATTATTTGCTTAAGGGTATATACTAAGGATTAAAAGTTAAAGAAAAAAAAAGACCTAAGGGTTAGTCCTAAGTTTACTCGCCAAGATTCGCATCTTGTGCCTACGTATCCAAGGTAGGGGATGAAATCAGAGTAATCGTAGTTCCCCTTGAAAGGGAGGTAGAGAAACTTCTTGGCTATGGTCAAGGTTTCAATGGGGATGCAAACGTGTTAAACGAAGCGCTTGCGGGGAGTGCAGTGACTTCTATTTCTACGTTGTAATTGAATTGAATTTAAAAAGGGTAAAATAGGTATTCCACGACGGAAAACCTAAAATGGAGTACGGCGACTCCTTATCCTAATGCTATGGTAAAGGGTAAACTTGTCCACAGCGGGACGCCTAGGCAATTATGGTTTGAAAGATGAAAGGGTCAAAGGTAAAGACTATTGACGCGGCGGTCAAACGACTAGACCTATTCCTTCTGAAGGATTATACGGTAAATACTGAAATGACAAATAATTAAGCAACGAAATTGAAAAATGAGAAAATGCGAGAATAATAACGGAACAAAAGCGACGATTGCCTCGCATAAGTTACAAAAAAAAAATGAAATGCGAAAAGTACAGGATTAGTAAACTGTACAACTGAGAAATACTATTAGGCGCGTTATACTTTAAACGAAAATTAAACGGGTAAAGTTCAATTCGAAGCTGAAAGCAAAATGTTAGACTTATTTTTAAGAAAAGATTTTAAGATTAATTGAGGAATTTACATAAAGAGTTATAATTTGAAAAATTAATATTCAATTATGTTAAGTTTTAATTTATTAAAAAAAGTCTTAGTTTTTAAAAAAAGGTTATTTTCTTTCAATTTATAAATGTTAGGTTAGTTTGTTTTGGTTAGAATTTGGTTTTAAATTTAAAAAAAAGTAATCTTTTTAACATTAAGTTTTTGGTTAATTTAAAAATTGGTTTAAAAAACGTTAAATTAAGTCTTTTAAAAAAATGGTTTTTAAATTAGTTTTATTAAAAATCAAATCTTAATGTTAAGTTATTTAAAAAAAAGTTTTTTTAATTAAGTTTCTTTTTTTTTAAAATTAAATGTTAAAAAAATTTTAATTATGTTTTTAAGTTTTAAATTTTAATTATGATTTTAATTAAAATAATTTTTAATGTTAAAAATGGTTTTTAATTTACACAATTAACAATAGTTTGTATTAATCTGATAGAATTTAATAACTAACCAAATTAATAAGACTAAAATTAAAAAATAAGATAAAAGATATAAAAGAAAGAAAAAGAAATAAAAGGGGGAGGGAATGGTCAAAACGTGTTGAACATTCTAGGGTTTTTTTTGGAACCCCTTCTCCTTCTTTTAACCGCGATCAACGCACCTCCATTAATGGCTTCTTCTGAGCTTTTTCACTTTCCTTTCTTCTTCTTCTTTAAATGACCGCATTTCCTTCTTCTTTTCCATGCCATTTGAAAAAAAAACCCAGCAAATACTCTGTTAATGACAAAATTGATCACCTCTTTTTCGTTAGGGGTTTGAAGTGATTGGATTCGTTGGTGGATGTCGGTGATAAAGCTGAGCTTCTGAGGCTGTCGCAGTTTTGTTGTCTGCCGCTCGTCTTCGCGACAAATGGCAGTGTTGACGGTGCCGCAGATCTGCTTCTGATGAATGTTATGATGAGATTTTTCTCTTTCGTCTGAACTCGCGACCCTTTGAGGAACTTGATGTTCTTTCTCTTTTTCTTGATCTTCTCCGTCCTGATGCTGGCTGATGAACTTTTTCTTTAAAACCCCCGTTTGCGATGAACTGATGCTGTTGTTTATATTATGGTTTCTTCTTCATTATTCTGGGTCTGGGTTACATGTTGTTACGCTTCTCATGGATTATTTGTTGGATTTGTTACGATTTTGGAGGCTTATTTATTGTGATTTTTCAAGAAATCTTGTTTGATTGTTGTGGAACTTGCGGTTTTTCATGATGATTGGTTTGATTCGTTTTGGTTGCGAAAGCTTTGCGAAAGTTTGTTGCTGAACCGGATGTGGACTTTTCCAGGATATCCATGGATTTGGGGAATTTCTTACGTCTTGTTTGGTATTGAACGCAAGAATCAATTTTCAGAATAAGCGCTTTTTTTCAAAAGCACTTTTTTCCCAAAAGCATTTTTTCCAAAAATCACTCTCTCTCTCTCTCTCTAATTGTCGGGTATATGTCGGGGTCAAAAAATAAAAGTCGGAAGCTGGTGACGGCCTCGTCGTTGTTGCCCTCCTGACATACCCGATGATGAAAATTAACTAAGGGTATCGGAATAACAAATAAGCCGTTTTTTTATTAATTACAATCATTTAACCATTGTTTTTATTTGTCGGTTTTGCAGGTTCAAAAAAAGTCGAAGATTGAAGATCGACGCGAAGACAATTAGGATTTTAGGAACTAATTAGAAATGGATTTTTAATTGTAATCATCTTTGTATATTGTAATAAAAAATAGAATTTAAAGAAATAAATTCCATTTTGCTTAATAAACTGACTTTATTTCTCCGATTAAAATCACGACTAAATTCATTTGATTAAAATCACCCAAATAAATTTTTCCAAATAAATTCACCTGATTAAATTCGTCCAACTAAGTTCATCTGCTTAAATTCATACGAATAAATTCCTCTGATTAAATTCATCCAAATGAACGTGGACGTTCCAACTTCCGACTTCGACAGTTTAGAATTAAATTTCATCTGACGTAACTCCTGAGTTCAAATAACTCCCTTGGCAAATTAGATCATATTAGATAATAAAATCGGTGAATACGGTCTTGAACAAGAAAACAGAGAAATCCAATTAACGGTAAAACGAACTGTCCTCGGCATCGAAAATTCAAAAATGTATTTCGAATAATATAGCTCCGTAACCTGAATCGGCTCGACTGATACTCATGATCAAACCCACAGATCTTCATTACAAATTCAACGCGAACCGAAATTTCACCGTTCCTTTAAAATCGTCTAGTAACTAGCAGAAATCAAGAAAACGTGCGTCTGTTAAAATAAATTCTTCAAAGAAAATTCTCACACCGAGTTAACCCGTATCCATTTATATTGCAACACACTCAGCTCCATATGGTTTAGGAAGCAAACAATACTTCTAAAATTCAACTGACGGCTAAATCTCGGCTCTTGAATAAAATGTACTATGTCACGAGAAACCTGACGTCAAAATTGTCGTAAAATTCAGCCCATTCTCAAATAAAATCACATGAATCCGAGATTGAAACCCTAATCGTTTGAGGAATTCCTGATGACGACTTTGCTTTATAAATTGTCAACAGACTACAAATTAATGACCTTTTTTCCCTTCATAAATTAGATCGTACACAGTGTGATTTTCCTGCAAAAACCAACAGACTGAACAGACCGGTTAATGGTTAGATGAAATGCAACACATAATGAGATGGAATGCGAAATGAACCTAATAATCTAAGGGTAAAATTTGGGGTATGAAAATAGTCTAGATAGATTAATTCACATACAAATTTTTGCACATGTCCTAGGATCAATCTAATCGATCCAGTAAGTCACCAAAGTTAGATTTGGAAGATCAGCGGTTGTTTTCCAATTTTCAAGGGAAACAAAATGGCATGCCCAATGGGACGATGCTAAAACGTTTTTGTAAGTTTTGCAAAGGTTCACAAATTACAATTTTTATTTGTCTTTTATAAAACTTCATTATATGTTATTAAGAAGTGGCAAGATAGTCGCTATAAACGAAGAAATACCAAGAAGAAATTACATTAGGGATATGACAATAGATTGAAATTAGCCAAATAACCCTAATCCTCGAGGAGATGGTTCTAATCTTCAATCGAGCACCGTTAATCCTCACGAGGGATTGAGAAATGACGTAGTTCCACACTTAGTATCTTCGACTGGAGAGAAAATGACGCCTCCCGTGAGACTGGAACCAGTGCCATCAATATTGGGACATGGATCAACAAGTATAAGGGCCTACACCCAGTCTGTGTTAGAATATATTGGACCTCAAGCGTCGAATCCCCAAACTCCATCGGGAGGGAATTCGACATCTAGACAGTTTGTCCCTCCAGGGTTTTCACAACTATTGCAAAGAAACCTGCCATAAGGAATGTCAATAATAGTAATGCAAGACCTCAAGAATGCTCCCCTAATATTCTCAGATAACGTGATGGCTTCGCCATTGCAAGGGTCAAGGTCTGGGGTGAACATCGGTCAAAACAACCAAAGTTTAGGCTTGGGGTATTCCACATAGGGCCCTAATCTAACCAATACTTTGATAGCTTGCTTGAGACAACAAATTGATGAGAGCAATTTGCAAATGGTTCAAACTTTGTCCCAGACTATGGGTGAAATATTTCAACCTTTGATCTAAAATACTACTCAAATCAACCAACAATTAGCAGTGCAATTGACACGGTCGGCAGAATTCATGGGTGTACCAGCCGCTGTTAGAAACACAACTACTGTGGAAAAAATTCCACGACAAGACTTAGGGAACTCACCTGAGCCTAATTTAGAGAATCAAGGAAGGGTCGAACTCCCCAGACTCGAACCATACAGAGTCGAACCACCAAAGAATCAAATACCAATCCCGGGAGAAAGAGACCCATAGGTAATCATAGTAAACTGAAACCAAGACGCAGACAATGTTATCCAACAGGTTTGACGTAATAACATGGCCATCGACAATAACTTAGCAGCCATGGTCAAAAGGATAATTTCTCGAAACGGGGTAAACATTGGTTTTACTAGGCCAAATTACACGTCACCAATAATGGATTATATTCTCCAGTCAGAGTTACCGCCCAGGACGAAAGTGCCTAAATTCACAAAATTCACAGGAGACACAACGGAGTCTACCTTCGAACATGTGGCTCGTTATATGATCGAAGCTGGAGAAATATCAAATGACGAGAGCCTTAGGATAAAATATTTCCCCAGTTCTCTCACCAAAAATGCTTTCACTTAGTTTACGACATTTCCCCCAACTCAGTTTGCAATTGGACCTAGTTAAAACGTTTATTCCATGAACATTTCTATATGGGGAAAACCAAGATCATCTTAAAGGAACTGGCTAGTGTAAAGCGTAAATTTTCAGAGCCAATAGAGGAATACCTGAACCGGTTCTGGCTACTTAATGCTAGGTGCTTTACTCAAGTACCTGAACATTAGTTAGTCGAAATGGTCGCTGGTGGCCTCGACTACTCTATTAGAAAGAAATTAGATACTCATTACCTAAGAGACATGGCCCAACTAGCCGATAGGGTTGACAGCTAGAACGTCTTAAAGACGAAAAGGCCAAATTCAATAAAAGTAAGAAAGTATCTTATGTCGAATATAACGAAAACATCGAAGGTGTACGTGAGGACCCATTATACTTCGACGAAAATGAAGTAGACGTTGCTGAATTAAAACAGGGACCTCCTTACGCTTGCAAAGTATTGGCTCCCCCAAATGGAAAGAGTTTTGACGAATCTGAAAAGAACGACAAATTCCCAAAGAAAACATACTCTTTCGATATCACTAAATGTGACGAAATTTTTGATCTGTTAGTTAAGGATGGACAAATCATATTGCCACCTGGCACTAAAATGCCATCTGTAGAACAAAGGAAAAAGAGAGGGTTTTGTAAATACCATAATTTTTTGGGACATAAAACATCTCAATGTTTTCTTTTCAGGGATCTGGTTCAGAATGCTCTCCAAGAGGGAAGATTGAAGTTCGGAGAGAAAACCAACAATCAAATGAAGGTAGACACTGATCCACTACAAGTAGTGGATACTCATTATGTGGAGCCCACGAAGGCACATATGGTCGAAGCTGCTGATAGCTATGATTTCTCAATCAATATGGTGGAGATCACTGAGGACTTCGTTAATGAAACTGTACTGGCCAAGGCCAATATAGGCTTTGGACAGGATACACCAAAAATACCCATGAAGGAGGCTGCCGAGGGCCTCGACAAGAGTGTTGATAACTCAAGTCAAAAAGACACAAAGGGTTTCAACTTGATATTGGTAACTAAAGAAACTGCTATTAGTTTCATCAAGATGGATAGGGCCACTAAAGGCCTGGAGTCAAACCTCCGTAAGCTCAACCTGGGGGAGGATGTCGATGTGAATATGATGGAAATAACACCACATGAGACCATGGAGAAACATGGACTAAGTTGTCAAGAAGAACACAACAAAGTGGCCTATCCAAGATACGAGGAGAACATCGTCGAATTCCACCACTGTTGCCAGAAGAAGGGGTTCAGTGTCATGCTTTGTCCTAGATGTAGTGCAATCTTCATCCAGAAGGCTGCCCAGAAACTCGAGGGGGCCCACAAGGCAAAACAAAAGTGGGAGAGACCCGACTTTGCCCCTCGAAGCAATGTCCAAAAAAAATCTAAACCTAACACTAGGGCCCTAAGGCCCAGGCCTGCTACCTTTAAGCCATTTGCTGAGATTTCTAACGGAAAATGGGTCAGACACAATGAGGATAGACAAAAGGGACAGCAGAAGTGGAAAGATTTTGAAGTCAATTGAGGGTCATCAGTTACTTATCAAAAGAATTCCAATCCTCCAAGACTGCATATATCTCTGAGAACTACAAGGGAGAAAACCCCATGACACGATCTCAGTGGAGAAGAGAGCAGTGAAGAAGGAAAGCCCTTAGGGAGGCCTCATTAAAAAATTAGGCAGAATCCAACACCAATGCCCATACCAAAACAAAGGGGGTCAATCGATGACTATTGAGAAAATGTCTGTGGGACGAAGATTGTTCCCTTCTCAAGAAGTGGGACATAAAAAATCAGTCGAATATGATGATGAGATGAATGACAACTTCGATTCTGACTCTGAAACCTCTTTAGATATTTTGGTTAATGTGGTATCATTACTGCCTAGGGATTTCTATAGAATCACAGAGGTCGAGAATCTGGATGCCTACACTGAGGCAGAAATGGCGGCACATAAACCTGTGTGTTATTATGTTATGAACAATGGTTGCATAGAGGAACAAAATTCTTTCTTTGAGCAACCCAAGGAGGCAATAAAGAATCATTTGAAGCCTCTCTATATCACAGAAAAGTGGAAAATGTGCCAGTAAATAAGATTCTGGTAGACTGTGGTGTAACACCCCATTTTCCCAAATTAAAATAAAATACAATTAAATCAAATAAATATCATAGTTTTCCCGTTCAAAAGTGGGATATCACATTCACAAAATTCAACAAAACACTTCATTTGATGGTTATCAAAATATAGAGCGGAAACAATCATTAATACACCATTCTCGGCCATCCGCCGATTTACATAAAACATTCATTAAGAGAATTCACCAAAATAAGATACGCCACAGGAATACAACAAATCCAATCATAATAAAATTAAACACCCAAGTCCCGTGTTACGTATCAGAGCATCCTAAGACTCGACCTACACACCAATATCCAAGCTAGCTATGTACCTGGATTATCTGTACTTCCGAAGAAGCAAATACCTCAACAACAACAAAGGGGTGAGAAAACATGATCAAAATTATTGGTAATAAAAGACATGAATAAAAGGCAGTAAATAAACAAATCATCACCCCACCAACATCAAACACGACCTACTGTCCAATCATCAACACAACATACAATAATGCAAGAATGCAACTCAACACATGCATGCGATACCGACTCATTGGTTTATTCAATCGAACCCCGGAATAGATCACTTACGCTCCTCCTGAGACATGATATATCCCCACCATTCTCCACAAAAGAGTACGGGTGAATCACTTACGCTCCTCCTGAGACATGATTCAACCCCGCCATCCTCCACAAAGGAGTACGGATGGATCACTTACGCTCCTCCTGAGACATGATCCATCCCACCATTCTCCACAAAGGAGTACAGGTGAATCACTTATGCTCCTCCTGCAATATGATTCAACCATACCATTCTCCACAAAGGAGTACAGATGAATCACTTACATTCCTTCTGAGACATGATTCATCCCACCAAGACACCATGATATGCACGACACCAAATGCACAACACACAAACATCAAGCACACTAAGTGCACACGATCCCCCTGATCACATCACCATACATCATACATATATATATATATATATATATATATATATATATATATATATATATATATATATATATATATATATATATATATATATATATATATATATATATATATATATATATATATATATATATATATATATATATATATATATATATATATATATATATATATATATATATATATATATATATATATATATATATACACACCAATCAATTATGTCAATCAAATTAAACAATAGGGAAATTTACATTTGAACATCGAGTACACACGATCCTCCCGATCACCTCACTATGCATCATATACATATTACATATATATGTCTTACCCACCAATTAATTATGTCAATTAAATTCCATGTTTCATAATTTCACCTTTCAACACCAAGTATACACTCCTCACCATTAAACACCATCTCTCTACCTATCATAACCCAAGGAATCCCACACAACGAATCACAAAGCAAAACTACATAAAATCACGTTTTTGTCACAAAATCACCTGATGGAAACAATTCTGGATACGCTTCCCGCATCCTGCTTTCCAATTCCCAGGTCACACTGCTTCCTGCAGCACCTCCCTAAGCCACTTTCACCAAAGATATCTCTTTCCCTCGGAGTTGCTTCATCTTACGGTCCTCGATCCTCAACGGCATCGTCTCAACGGTAAGATTCTCCCTGACTTGAAATTCATCTCTTTGAATCACATGAGATGGGTTCGAGACATACCTCCGAAGTTGCGACACATGAAACACGTCATGTAAATTCGACAATTCAGGAGGCAACGCCACCCTATAAGCTACAACACCAACCCTCTGCAAAATCTGATACGGCCCAATAAACTTAGGATCCAGCTTCTTGGACTTCAACGCACGGCCTACACCAGTCACTGGGTTAACTCTTAGGAACACATGATCACCTTCACTGAATTCCAGCTCTTTCCTTCGGTTATCATGATAACTCTTCTGCCTACTCTAAGACGCTTTCATTTTCTCACGAATCATCTGAATTGTCTCAGTAGTCTGTTGCACAATTTCTGGCCCCAATACAACATTCTCACCCGTCTCATACCAACACAGAGGAGTTCTGCACCTTCTACTATATAAAGCTTCAAACGATGCCATTCCGATACTAGAATGGTAACTTTTGTTGTACATGAACTCGATCAACAGTAATTGAGTATCCCACGCACCACCCTTTTCCAACATACAAGCTCTTAGCAAATCCTCCAGCGACTGAATAGTCCTCTCTGACTGACCATCGGTTTGCGGATGGTAAGCTGAACTCAGCTTCAACTTAGTACCCAAAGCTTCCTGTAAACTCCCCCAAAATTCTGAAGTAAACCTCAGATCTCTATCTGACACGATACGCGACTAGCTTCACTATTACCCGAATATAAATCTCTGCTAGCTTCTCCAACGGGAAACTAATATTGATCGACACAAAATATGCAGACTTCGTAAGTCGATCCACAATTACCCAAATAACATCAAATCCTCTCGCCGTATTGGGAAAACCTATAACAAAATCCATGGTTATACATCATTCCAGAGGGCTTCTGATGTTCCACTTTCGACTTCTGACATACCAAACAGGTGTAAATAAATTGGGCTATATCTCTTTTCATACCAGACCACCAAAATATCTTTCTTAAATCGTGGTACATCTTCATAGCTTCTGGATGGATACTTAAACTACTACGATGTCCTTCACTCAGAATCGACTTCTTCAGCTCATCATTATCCAACACACAAATCCTGTCTCTGAATCTCAACATACGTGTACTATCCAACTTAAAATCACTATTAGAGTCACTTCCTACTCCAGGCATCAAATCTACTAACTTCATATCTAGCTTTTGGTTCTCTTTAATCATATCCAAGAAATCATTATTCAGTTGCAACTTGCCCAACATCACACCACATGCCGTAATTTCACAAACCATGCTCAAATCTATGAACTGCTTAATTAGCTCCATTTCTTTTACCATCAAAGCTGACATATGAATTGTTTTCCTGCTCAAAGCATCAGCTACTACATTTGCCTTTCCTGGATGATAACTCAAACTGAAATCGTAATCCTTCAAGAATTCCAACCATCTTCTCTGTCTCATATTTAGCTCCTTCTGATCAAACAGATATTTCAGACTCTTATGGTCACTAAACACCTCAAATCTCGAACCATACAAATAATGCCTCTAGATCTTTAACACGAAAACTACCGCAACTAATTCAAGGTCATGGGTGGGGTAATTCCTTTCATGCACCCTCAATTTCCGCGAAGCATACGCCACCACCTTACCATTCCGCATAAGAACCCCGCCTAATCCCATCTTAGACGCATCATAATACACCACAAAAGGTTCACTCGGATTTGGCAATATTAACACTGGTGCCGTAGTCAATCTCTTTTTCAGTTCCTCAAAGCTTTCTTCACAAGCAGCATTCCATACAAAAACTTGATCCTTCCTCGTCAACTGGGTCAATAGCAACGCCAAAATAGAAAACCCCTAAATAAACCTTCGGTAATAACCTGCCAAACCCAAAAAGCTTCTAATTTCCGTTGCTGTCTTCGGAGGTTCCCACTGCAATACTGCACTCACTTTTGATGGGTCCACCGCTACACCGTCACCAGATATCACATGCCCCAAGAAACTCACTGTCTTCATCCAGAACTCACACTTTGATAGTTTAGCAAACAACTTATTATCTTTCAGCACTTGCAAAGTAATTCTCAAATGTCCTGCATGCTCTTCCTCAGACTTTGAATAAATCAGTATATCATCAATAAACACAACAATAAACTGATCCAGATAAGAATGGAATATTTGGTTCATATACTCCATAAACACTCCCGGCGCATTAGACACTCCAAAAGGCATTACTGTATATTCGTAATGTCCATAACGAGTTCTAAATGCCGTTTTCTAAATATCACCTTCTTTCACTCTGATCTGATGGTAACCCGACGTCAAGTCAATTTTACTGAACACACGAGCTCCCACCAACTGGTCCATCAAATCATCAATCCTTGGAAGAGGATACTTATTCTTAATGGTCACTTTATTCAACTTACGATAATCGATGCACAAGCGCATACTACCATCCTTCTTCTTTACCAACAACACTGAGCTCCCCACGGCGACACACTCGGTCTGATAAACTTCCTATCCAACAATTCTCCAATCTGAGATTTCAATTCAGCCAATTCCACTGCCGACATCCTATACGGCACCATAGATATAGGTCTCGTACCAGGAATAAGATCAAGGCTAAACTCAACTTCTCTTGTCGGAGGTAATTCCGTAATATCATCAGGAAACACTTCGGGAAATTCATTCACCACCGCTAACTCTTCCATTGAAGCCTTGCTGTCAACAGATAATGATGCAAATAAAGCAAACAGTTTAGCTTGTCCTCTAACAAGGACCTCAATTCCTTATTAGACAAGGAATCCGCCAATGCTTCCTCTTCCGGAGTAAGGAACAACAACACCTTCCGAAAACTATCGATGTAGACTTGATTGAACTCCAACCAGTTCATACCCAGAATAACATCCAGCTTACCAAGTGGCAGATAAATCAGATCTACCCCAAAGTCTCTACCAAAAATAATCAGTGGGCACTTCTAACACACCAAAGAAGTAGTCACTGAACCAATAGAGGGAGTTTCAATAGTCACCCGCTGCTCAAGAGTAGACGACACCAATCCTAACCTCTTCACACAATCAACAGAAATGAACGAGTGGGTTGCACCCGTATCAATCATAGCAGTCAAAGGAATGTTATTAATAAAACAAGTACCTTTGATAGAACGCTCCTCGCTGGCATCTTGAGTCCCTACCACCGCAAACACTTTACCACTGGCCTGAGGCGCCTGAGACTTCTTCGGCTTCTCGCAATGTGTATTGATATGACCTTTCTCACCATAGTTATAACAGGTAGGCATAGCAGCCCTGCAATCCGCTATCACATGGCCTGGCTTACCACACTTGAAACACTTCTTCACCTTGTTCGGACAATCATTAGCAAGATACCCTGCGCCACCACATCAAAAACATTTCACACCAGCAGATGCTTTCCCTTCTCTGTGCTTCTTATCAACAACAACCTTATGTTTTCCCTTATCAGCAGGAACACTGTAAGGAGTACCACCAAATCTCTGCTTACCCTTACGATCATTTGTAGCCTTATAGTGTGCAATCCTGGCCCGGTCGTCATTGTCATATATTCTGCTTCTGCTTACCAGCTCAGGATAATTTCTGATCTTCTGACAAGCATTCCCCATCTTGATCTTCAGACGCAGCCCGTTTTCAAACTTCAAACACTTGGAAGTCATTGCCTCTTCAGTATTGTAATGAGGACAATACTATACCAACCCTTCAAATTTAGCAGCACACTCTGCTACAGTCAAATTACCCTGCTTCAGCTCCAGAAACTCTATCTCCTTAGCACTTCTTATATCTTCCGGGAAATACTTTTCCAGAAAACCAGTTCAAACCACATCCCAAGTAATCGCAGTTCCTGCAGCCTCTAATCTCTGGCGACTGTTGTCCCACCAAGCCTCAGCTTCACCTTATATCATATGAGTACAAAACCTCACTTTTTTATCATCACTACAACCCATTGTCCTGAAAATTTTCTCAATTTCCTTCAGCCATTTCTGTGCAGCTTCAGGATCCAAAATTCCTCCTTCAAACGTCGGTGGCTTGTTACTTTGAAACTGTGCCAAATCTCTGAATTGCACACCCGTAGCTTGGTTCTGATTAACAACCACCTGCGCCATCGCTTGCATAGCTGCAACCAAAGCAACATTATTCCTTCCTGCCATACTTCTCAACCATAACAACACTAGGTTAAAAAGGCACACAACCTCTATCCTAAGGATAGACTGAACTACTGCACTGGCCGGACGGACCAACCAGGCTTTGATACCAAGTTGTAACACCCCAATTTCCCAAAATAAAATAAAATATAATTAAATCAAATAAATATCAGAGTTTTCCCCTTCAAAAGTGGGATATCACATTCACAAAATTCAATAAAACACTTCATTTGATGGTTTTCAAAATATACAGCGGAAACAATCATTAATACACCATTCTCGGCCATCCGCCGATTTACATAAAACATTCATTAAGAGAATTCACCAAAATAAGATACGTCATGAGAATACAACAAATCCAATCATAATAAAAGTAAACACCCAAGTCCCATGTTACGTATCAGAGCATCCTAAGACTCGACCCGCACACCATTATCCAAGCTAGCTATGTAACTGGATTATCTGTACTTCCGAAGAAGCACAAACCAAAATGTTGCACCCCGAAATTTGCCCAACTCTTCTTCACCTAGCTTATGTTTCATTTCATTCACATTAGCATTATCATTTGCATTTCATTGATATGTATGCAGGAGATCAAGAGATATGAGCATCAATTAAGAGCTACACAAGACTTTAAAGCTAGATAAGAAGGTTAGTCAAGTGCTCAAGGGTTGATATCCTTGTCAAAGAAGTAAAAGATCCTCAGAGAGAGTGGTTAAAGCCAAGTGTGTAGGTCTCCTAACTTGAGAATTGTGGGAAGCCATCAGATGATTCTGAGGTCATGAAGTTGGACTTGAGGTCTTGAGAGAGCTCATGAGAAGAGTTGAAGAGCACTTTGAGGCCTAGACAGGTCATTATGCAAGATTAAGAAGGCTCAGCCATGAGTGGTGCAGCTAGGGTTTGACTGGGTCAACCCTAAGTCAACTGATGATTTGAAGAAGGTTGAGACCTAATTCAAGAGCCATGTGATCATGGATTGGTACATTGAGATGTTATAAGGATGATTCTAAGGTCAACTCATCATGATTAAAGAGTTTTAGAAGTTTCAAGCTAGGGTTTCTAAGACTTGACAGTGTAAAATCCCCTAGTTTGACCCCTATCTTCAAGGCAATGTAGCTCAAGATAGGATCTTCATCTCATCTTGACCCCAACATGGTTGTTGTAGAGCATGATCTTAGATTTAATTTTAGTTCTTGAAGTCTTTGATAGGATGTGTAGAACTCAAGTTATGACTTTGACAAGTTACAAGTCATCTGAGATATGTGAATTTGGAGCTTGAAAGTTACCCAACTTGCATGACACTTTTGCCCTATAAGGATGATTCCTATGAACTTTTGGTCAATATGAATGTTGTTCCTTATCCTCTTAGCTTTCTAGAGAGTACTAGAAGTCCTTGATAGGATTTGTAGAACTCAACTTAGGGCTTTGACAAGTCAAGGGTATTTTGGACATTTGGTGATTATAGGTCATTTGTGATCATAGGATATTTTCACCAGCTTAGAGGCCTCAAATGAAATTTTGTTCAACTAGAAAGTTGTTCAAAATGGGGTTTTAACCTTGACCATGTATCAAGGAGGCATTGAAATGGCTAAAGGAGAGATTTGGTTCAATAAATTTTGAAAAAGGAAGAATTAAAAGGATTTAATAGCCAAAAATTCAAATAATTCATTTTGTGACCAAATGAAGCAAAATAATAGGTCAAATTGATTGGAAAAATGATTTTAGAAACAATGGAAATGTTATAATTTTGATTTGAGGTCATTTCCATACCATTCCATTTCATTTCTTCATGATGAAGCAACATAATCAAACTCACACCATTGGATTACAAACAAGGGAACAATCACCACCATATAATTCCTTAGCTCATGAGGAGTGCAAAGCAAGCTTGCTGAGGCCCAAACAGAGGAGATATCGCATATGCCATGAATGATATTTGGAGGATAAATTGAAAATCCAAAATCTCATTTGGATGGCTCTAGAAGTTTCTAGATGAGTCTAAACACTTCTATATAAGTCATTGAGTGAGTTCAGTGCATTTTTTGGAAGAGATTGGTGCTGGAAGCAGAGAGTGGAGTTGAAGTTTCATGAATGCAAGTTGAAATCGTATTCTGAGATTGAATAAGAATCAAGCCAATTTGAGGTGTGCATTAGCTTCAGAGGAAGATTTGGAGTGAATCTGGATCGTTGTGGAGGCTGAATCGTGCAAGAACCACTTCTGTTACAAGCTTGAACACAGGTTGGTGAATTTCTTGATTATGCATGATTTAGGCAGTGATAGATAGAAATTAATATGCGGTTAGGATCCTGATGGTGAGTAGTTGGATTTAGGATGATCAATTGCATGATTAGAGACAATTTATGTTGGATACCATTTTCGGTTGAAGTTGATATTTCACGATTCATGCATTTTGAGGATGAATAATTGGTATGGTTGAATTGCTGAGAAGATTCTGGTCAAGATTCATTCAGGAATCGTGGCAAATGGTTAAGTGTAGAGGAAGTTAGGGTTGCACAGGGGTGGCCGAAAAAGCCACCAGCGATGGGCCTTGCGCGCGCAGACTTGCAGGTTTGAAAGGTTGAAGATGAAATCATATCCATCCGTTTGTGTGGAATCCTTGACTCAGTCCCTCCATCCTAGCGCGTGTGTTGAGCCACGTACCCCTCTCCCAAAACTCATCGTTTTACTTACTCACTGTATGAACCAAGCACGCGTGAGCTCGAACCCTGGCTTGTACCCTTTTTTCTTGCATTTTAATTGCTGAAGATTGAACAAGTGAATCCAAGCGCCTGGGCTTTGGACTGATTGAGATCAACACTGTAACACCCCACTTCCCAAATTAAATAAAATATAAACATTATAAATAAACATCAGAGTTTTCCCCAAAATAGTGGGATATCGCATCACCAAATTTTTATAAAAATACTTTATTAATTATTCTCAAAAATAATACAGCGGAAAACATTATTCCAACATTCTCGGCCATCCGCCAAATTTCGTAAAATCTTTATTATTATAATTCACAAAAAAAAGTGATACGTCACAGGATTACAACAAGTTTGACATAAAACAATTAAAACACCCATATCCCGTGTTACGTATCAGAGCATCCTAGACTCGACTGGCACACCACCATCCAAGCTATCTAAGTACCTGGATTATCTGTACTTCCGGAGAAGCACAGACACAACAACAACCAAGGGGTGAGAAAACATGATCAAAAATATATTGGTAATGTAATACATGTAAACAAGGTAGTAAAACACACCAACACACCAATATTCACCCCAACAACTCCATATAACGAACCTACTGTTCAAATTACAATATAACATATTATAATGCAAATATGCAACTCAACACCATGCATGCGGTACCGACTCATTGGTTCATTCAATCGAACCTGGATAGATCACTTACGCTCCTCCTGAGACATGATCTATCCCCCACCATTCTCCACCAAGGAGTACGGATGAATCACTTACGCTCCTCCTGAGATATGATTCATCCCACCAAAACACCATGATATGCACACACCAATGCATAACTATCATATTTAGGCACACTAAGTGCACACGATCCTCCTGATCATATCATCATACATCAATGCATATATGTGTAGATATATTACACCAACACCATATAAATCAATCAGATAGTAAATAAATTCATACTATAACACCATATATAACCACATCCCAACACCCGGGAACACATGATCCTACTGATCACTACATACATATACGTTAACCAATTGTTCACCAACAATATCAAGGAAAACGAGTACCATCACCAAGTAAACAAGTTCATACTTTATCACCAAGATATAAACACGTCCCACCACTCGGGAATACACGATCCTACTGATCACTACACCATGCTCCGCATGATTCATACACCAACTAATTATCCTTTTAAATAATTAGTAACGGAAATCACATACTATCACCGAGTACTCACTCTATAACACTCAATCATCTCCCCTATAATCAACAAAGTCCAAGGGCACTACACTCTTAGCGCACACAGTATAACAGCATAGAAAAACCCCATTCTGCTACGCTCGCTACACCCTCGCTAGGCGAGCTCCCAGCGAATGCTCGCTACCTGTTCGCTTAGCGAACCTCCTCGCGAAGGCAAACAGAACCTACTAGACTCACTCGCTACCTCACTCGCTAGGCGAGCACCTAGCGAACGCTCGCTGCCTTCTCGCTAAGCGAAGTGCTAGCGAGTTGCCTGCGACTTCTCAAGTTCTCACAGTTCAGAATTCTCACTCTTCTCTGATTCAAGCCTATTCTATAACATCCACTTCCTATACTATCCGTATTACGACCAATGCATATTAGGCTTATCAATCTTCCTATAATTCTACTCCAAATCAACATTACGGCACACTACCGACACTTTAGAGTTACTCTGAACCTTACTCAAACCAAACCAACACCAACAGTCAATCAACAATGGCAACATCAAACATCCGTACATCATCATATACATATTATTCCAAAGTCATCACTTAAACAATCTATCGACACATCAAAAAGGTCACACAGAACTTCCCTAAAACCGTAAACCCAACCTATACGCCAAATTAACCAAAAACAACAATTCACCAACACTCAACATATTTCAATCCATCAACATCAACATAACTCAACAATCAATAGCATGTCAATATAAAACTTCATCAACGATACATTCCTACGGGGTTAAGGAATCCCCACTACCCTATACATGTATATACCATTCCCAATCAAGTTTCTCCCCCCTTACCTTGTTAATCGGTTGATCGATGAAATTCTACCTGGATTTGGTCTCTTGGCCTCCTCTTTTCTTTCCGTTCTTCGTTCCCTTTTTCCTTCGTTCTTCTCACTTCTCTCGTTCTTTCCTCTTCTCTCTTTCTATCGCTCTTTCTCTCTTCCATCTTTCTATCGTGTTATTTTCTCTAATACTTCCCCCATCCCTTCATATTCTATTTTCCTTTTTATTTCCTATCCCAATAATAATAATAACTAATAAAAATAATATAATAATAATAATAATAATAACTAATAAAAATAACATAATAATAATAATAATAATAATAATAATAATATTATTATTATTATTATTATTATTATTATTATTATTATCACACCAATTTCCCACGATCTAATGTAATCCCTTTTCTCTCTATTCCAACTTTTCTAATATCTCCTTGCTACCCCTTCATATTTCCTTCCTCACGGTTTCTATCATGACTTTTCATATTTCCATTTTAACTTCCCAATAACCCTTCCACCTCTTATTTTACTTATTTCAACCACTAATATTCCCAATAATAATTCTAATATAATAATTATAATAATCATTATAATAATAATAATAATAATATAATATAATACTATTATAATATTATAGTAATATTCAACATAATAATAATAATAGTAATACACCCAACAATAATTATAATTATAATAATAATAATACTAATGATAATAATAACAATTATATTAATACTAATAATAAAATAATATGAATAATAATAATCTTAATATTAATAATACTAATATAATATTACTAATATTAATAATACTAATCATAATAATACTATTAATAATAATAATAATATTATTATTATTATTATTATCTCACCAAAATAATAATAATAATAATAATAATAGTAATAATATTATTATCTCACCAAAATAATAATAATATTAATAATACTAATAAATATAATAATATATAATAATAATACCCCCACCAATATTACTATTATTCATTATATTATCATATTCACACCAAAAATCATAATAATATAATAACTATATTAATAATAATATTATATTCTCCATATTAATAATATTACTACAAATATTAATAATAATCATAAATATAATAATAATAATAATAATAATAATAATAATAATAATAATAATAATAATAATAATAATAATAATAATATTAATACCACCACCAATATTACTATTATTTCTTATATTATTATAAACTCACCAAATTACCACCAATGATCTCCCATCTCAGGGACACCCACCACACATCATCAAATACACCCTACCAAAGGGCACATCAACATATAATATTTAAAATAATAATAAAATGACTAAATAATTAAAATGGGTGTTACAACTCTCCCCCACTTTAATTATTTTCGTCCTCGAAAATTATCTGATGGAAATAATTCCGGATACGCTCCCCGCATCTTTTATTCCAATTCTCAGGTCACACTGCCTTCTGCAGCACCTCCCCATACTACTTTCACCAAAGATATCTCCTCCCTTCGGAGTTGTTCCTCGCTCGCCAAAACGAACTAGCAATGCCTCAACAATCGGAATATTTTTCACTTGTACATCATCCACCTGGTTCAATGTACTTTCTCGACTAAGACACATGAAACATATCATGCCAATTCACAGCGATAACAGAAAAACAGTCTAACATGTTACTCCTCCCATGCCTCCGCTGCGCCACTCTGATACAACTACAGAACAGGTGCGAACTTCTGAGATTTCGAAGCTCGACCAACACCAGTCACCGGCGTGACCCTCAAAATACATATTGCCTCGGATCCTCTCGATCTTCTCAGCCATCTCAAGCATAATCTTCAAGTCTGAGTACAACACTCTCACTTGATTTATTTCAACACAGGAGAGTCCTACACTCCCTATCTCACCAAGCCACATATAGTGCCATTCCGACACTAGGATGGTAATCGTTGTTATAGGTAACTCAATCAACGATAATTAATCATCCCACGATCCACCTTGATCCGACACCCAAGCTCTCACCAATTCTCTACAGACTCAATAGTCCTCTCTGACTGACCATCAGTTTGCGGATGATAGGTCGAACTCAGCTTCAACTTAGTACCCGAAGCTTCCTGTAAGCCCCTCCAAAATCTCAATATAAACCTCAAATTTCCATCTGACACAATATTCGTCAGTATCTCATCCAACTTCACCACTTTCTCAATATGCATCTCGTATATCCTCAACACGGAATAGTTAATCCACTCCTAACAATTCAAATTAAAATTATGTCTTTACAAATTCTTTGGAAATCTCAACACCAATTTCGTGAAAATACTACCTGATTTCCACTCTAGAATATTTAACGACTACATCAGACTCAACAGTCTCTGATGTTCACTCTTCGAATTCTGACAATTCTAACTAGCATATTCCACCTCTCCTTATCCATGGTCTCAAAAACAATCTACTCAAGTTCGGTTACTTCTTCATAGCACCGAGATGGATACTCCATCTACCTCAATGTATTTCTTCACGAGTACTCCTACTCCCTTCAACAACATCTGATATACATACTCTATCATAACACCTCGTGGTATTATTTCCACAAACCCGACAATCCACTTTTCGACTCTAATTTATCAATTTCAACTAATTCACTATTCAACCCAGATTTCTGACTTTCTCGATTCTTCTCAAGGATATCACTAGTCAGATCTTAATAATAAAAGCTTAACTCCATAAGAAGTATCCTTACTCACAAAACGCATATTATGAAATTTCTCAATCAGTTCTAACTCTTTTCACCATCATCTTCGGTATATGCAAATATTTCTAACTCACTGCATCATCTACCATGTCCGCTTTACTCGAATGGTAATTCAACTCGAAGTCGTACTCTTTTCGAAGTCCCAATTATTTCCTATGCCTCATATTTGTCTTATTCAAATTAAACAAACACCTTAAACTCTTAAGATCACCAAACATCTCCGATCTCAGTCTGAACTTTTGAAGACTCCGACTACAGTACAATCACAATAGTAACCAACTCTAAATCACTGGTCGGATGATTTCTCTTATACACTTCAAGTTGCCTTTTGCATAATTGAAACTCGCTGAAGTTGTCTTTAGCAAATCCCCTAATTATATCAACAAGCATCACAAACACCACAATTAGTTCTATCGGATTCGGCAGAACTTTCCTTACGGAAGTATATCACCGCTCTTTTTCCAACACTGATAACTCCAGTTCCTTATGCTCAACATAATCCTCTATACGCTTCGAATACCTTAAAATATCATTTATTAACACAACCATTGCCTTATATAAATAATTAAAGAAGATCCCATGCCAAGTGGACAAACAAGTTGTGAGTTATAGCGGGAACACATACCGTACCGCCCGTCCTTACCACAAAATTCAAACACACTTCATCAATAAATAGCTTAAATCTATGTCAATACTTCACCATCTCATAGATAATTTGAATAGCTTTCCAACGCTTCAGACCGCGCGTCATTCCGAGTTACGGTTGTCCCGTTACGGCAAAAACACCAGAATAACATTTTCTGCCCAGGACCCCTTCGCCAGGCGAACACCGCAGCGAATATGGACGTTCGCCAGTACGCTCGCCAGGCGAACATGACAGTCCCAAAATCCTCTTTTCGACCGTTACCCGACTTCCGAGTGTCCGATTTCGATTCCGTAAAAAGCTGCGATCTCGGAATTTAACGTACAACAACAATTTTATACTTAGGAAGCCATCCAACACATTTTAAATCTATGAATAATTTAAAACTCAATTACTTCCAATCTCAACAGCAGATCTTTGAGCCTCCTAATACGATAGAACTTTTGACCTTCGTCCCATCCACCACAAGAACTCTACTCGAGATCACATGACCAAGGGACTCACATCCCTCGATCAATTGTTCCATCAAATCATTAACTCTTGGAAGAGAACACCTATCCTTGATAGTCACCCTGTTCACTTATCTATAGTTCACCCAAAGCTTCACAAAACCTTCTATCTGTCTAACCAACAAAATTGGTGCACATTACGGTAGCACACTCAAACAAAAGAACCTCTCTCCTAGAAGGTCTTCAAGTTGACTCTTCAACTTCTCCAATCCCAACGAAAACACACCATATGGAGTCACTAATATCGGACTCGTTCCAACAACAAAGTCAACGTGTGAGCTTTACTTCACACTCCGATAGTAAATCACCTACCTCATCCGGAAACCTCCGGCAATCGCAATTAATTGACAAATCCCAATTTTTCTCACTTTCCTTCTCATTCCAAGTTTCAGTCAAAATAGACACTTCAACACCGTCTTACGCCAAATTCCTCAAAATAATCCCTTAAGCACTTAGCTTAACTCAAGACTATACACTGCTCACGCCACCCAAGCTTGCAAGATACGTCTATCCCATCCAACACAATCCCGTCCACTATTAACAAGAGATTAAGGGTGATCAGTTCCTCAATTTGTTAATAGACAGCCGAAATCATGATGGGGTACAAACCATCTTTACCAAACTATAATATCACTCCTCAACACACTAAGCCACCACACTGTAGCTTTTCGGAGAAATACAACTTCTCCCCCACTGGAATCATTCCACTTCTACCAATGAAGTTAACCAACAACATGTACCGACAGTGTTTTTACACACATGTCGCATACCAGGAAACAATAACACTAGACAACATTGGCCGGACGGACCGACCTGCTCTGATACCAATTGTAACACCCCACTTCCCAAATTAAATAAAATATAAACATTATAAATAAACATCAGAGTTTTCCCCAAAATAGTGGGATATCACATCACCAAATTTTTATAAAAATACTTTATTAATTATTCTCAAAAATAATACAGCGGAAAACATTATTCCAACATTCTCGGCCATCCGCCAAATTTCGTAAAATCTTTATTATTATAATTCACAAAAAAAAGTGATACGTCACAGGATTACAACAAGTTTGACATAAAACAATTAAAACACCCATATCCCGTGTTACGTATCAGAGCATCCTAGACTCGACTGGCACACCACCATCCAAGCTATCTAAGTACCTGGATTATCTGTACTTCCGGAGAAGCACAGACACAACAACAACCAAGGGGTGAGAAAACATGATCAAAAATATATTGGTAATGTAATACATGTAAACAAGGTAGTAAAACACACCAACACACCAATATTCACCCCAACAACTCCATATAACGAACCTACTGTTCAAATTACAATATAACATATTATAATGCAAATATGCAACTCAACACCATGCATGCGGTACCGACTCATTGGTTCATTCAATCGAACCTGGATAGATCACTTACGCTCCTCCTGAGACATGATCTATCCCCCACCATTCTCCACCAAGGAGTACGGATGAATCACTTACGCTCCTCCTGAGATATGATTCATCCCACCAAAACACCATGATATGCACACACCAATGCATAACTATCATATTTAGGCACACTAAGTGCACACGATCCTCCTGATCATATCATCATACATCAATGCATATATGTGTAGATATATTACACCAACACCATATAAATCAATCAGATAGTAAATAAATTCATACTATAACACCATATATAACCACATCCCAACACCCGGGAACACATGATCCTACTGATCACTACATACATATACGTTAACCAATTGTTCACCAACAATATCAAGGAAAACGAGTACCATCACCAAGTAAACAAGTTCATACTTTATCACCAAGATATAAACACGTCCCACCACTCGGGAATACACGATCCTACTGATCACTACACCATGCTCCGCATGATTCATACACCAACTAATTATCCATTTAAATAATTAGTAACGGAAATCACATACTATCACCGAGTACTCACTCTATAACACTCAATCATCTCCCCTATAATCAACAAAGTCCAAGGGCACTACACTCTTAGCGCACACAGTATAACAGCATAGAAAAACCCCATTCTGCTACGCTCGCTACACCCTCGCTAGGCGAGCTCCCAGCGAATGCTCGCTACCTGTTCGCTTAGCGAACCTCCTCGCGAAGGCAAACAGAACCTACTAGACTCACTCGCTACCTCACTCGCTAGGCGAGCACCTAGCGAACGCTCGCTGCCTTCTCGCTAAGCGAAGTGCTAGCGAGTTGCCTGCGACTTCTCAAGTTCTCACAGTTCAGAATTCTCACTCTTCTCTGATTCAAGCCTATTCTATAACATCCACTTCCTATACTATCCGTATTACGACCAATGCATATTAGGCTTATCAATCTTCCTATAATTCTACTCCAAATCAACATTACGGCACACTACCGACACTTTAGAGTTACTCTGAACCTTACTCAAACCAAACCAACACCAACAGTCAATCAACAATGGCAACATCAAACATCTGTACATCATCATATACATATTATTCCAAAGTCATCACTTAAACAATCTATCGACACATCAAAAAGGTCACACAGAACTTCCCTAAAACCGTAAACCCAACCTATACGCCAAATTAACCAAAAACAACAATTCACCAACACTCAACATATTTCAATCCATCAACATCAACATAACTCAACAATCAATAGCATGTCAATATAAAACTTCATCAACGATACATTCCTACGGGGTTAAGGAATCCCCACTACCCTATACATGTATATACCATTCCCAATCAAGTTTCTCCCCCCTTACCTTGTTAATCGGTTGATCGATGAAATTCTTCCTGGATTTGGTCTCTTGGCCTCCTCTTTTCTTTCCGTTCTTCGTTCCCTTTTTCCTTCGTTCTTCTCACTTCTCTCGTTCTTTCCTCTTCTCTCTTTCTATCGCTCTTTCTCTCTTCCATCTTTCTATCGTGTTATTTTCTCTAATACTTCCCCCATCCCTTCATATTCTATTTTCCTTTTTATTTCCTATCCCAATAATAATAATAACTAATAAAAATAATATAATAATAATAATAATAATAATAATAACTAATAAAAATAACATAATAATAATAATAATAATAATAATAATATTATTATTATTATTATTATTATTATTATTATTATTATCACACCAATTTCCCACGATCTATGGTAATCCCTTTTCTCTCTATTCCAACTTTTCTAATATCTCCTTGCTACCCCTTCATATTTCCTTCCTCACGGTTTCTATCATGACTTTTCATATTTCCATTCTAACTTCCCAATAACCCTTCCACCTCTTATTTTACTTATTTCAACCACTAATATTCCCAATAATAATTCTAATATAATAATTATAATAATCATTATAATAATAATAATAATATAATATAATACTATTATAATATTATAGTAATATTCAACATAATAATAATAATAGTAATACACCCAACAATAATTATAATTATAATAATAATAATACTAATGATAATAATAACAATTATATTAATACTAATAATAAAATAATATGAATAATAATAATCTTAATATTAATAATACTAATATAATATTACTAATATTAATAATACTAATCATAATAATACTATTAATAATAATAATAATATTATTATTATTATTATTATCTCACCAAAATAATAATAATAATAATAATAGTAATAATATTATTATCTCACCAAAATAATAATAATATTAATA
Source organism: Lathyrus sativus (assembly GCA_963859935.3). Taxonomy (NCBI): domain Eukaryota; kingdom Viridiplantae; phylum Streptophyta; class Magnoliopsida; order Fabales; family Fabaceae; genus Lathyrus; species Lathyrus sativus. Next base: position 66,204,872 of record OZ012740.1, on the reverse strand, counting down.
ATACTAATAAATATAATAATATATAATAATAATACCCCCACCAATATTACTATTATTCATTATATTATCATATTCACACCAAAAATCATAATAATATAATAACTATATTAATAATAATATTATATTCTCCATATTAATAATATTACTACAAATATTAATAATAATCATAAATATAATAATAATAATAATAATAATAATAATAATAATAATAATAATAATAATAATAATAATAATAATAATAATAATAATATTAATACCACCACCAATATTACTATTATTTCTTATATTATTATAAACTCACCAAATTACCACCAATGATCTCCCATCTCAGGGACACCCACCACACATCATCAAATACACCCTACCAAAGGGCACATCAACATATAATATTTAAAATAATAATAAAATGACTAAATAATTAAAATGGGTGTTACAACTCCCCCCCCCCCCCCCCCCCTTTGGCCCAATCCAGAAATGAATGTGAAATATTTGCTATTTACCACGCATGTTTACCAATTTCCATTTAATTTCTTTTAATTTCTTTATTTCATAAGGTTTAGAGATTAATTCACAAAAAATAGGAAATTAACTCAATTAATTCCAAACTTTTTTCCCCTGATTCATGATTGAATCTAGAATTTTATAGATTAAAAATATTAGGAATTCATGCATTTGTGATTTTATTTGCAATTTTTGAATATTAATTGATATTAAAATGGCCATGGTTGATACCTTGTTTTGTTGAATTTTGTTTGATCATTTGGTGATGATTCTTGACTTGATTTTTTTTGGGTGTAGCTAGCATAGATATGCATGTTCCCCTAGAAATTTTCTCACATTTTTGTGATGGAATTAGGTGGTAGTTTAAAGTTGAAACTTTAGGTGCTCTAGTTTTAGGGTTTAAGCTTAGTACCTTATGATTTAGGTTTTATTTCTAGGACTTTGTGGATGATTCAACCCCTGGATTTTATATGGTAGATTCATGAATGAATTAGGTTCCCATAGTTATTTTTGTAGGATTTTACAATTGGTCTTAATATTTTAGTTAGGACTAACTTTAGTACTAGGTTTTAGGTGATCCTAACTTGCTAATTCAACTAGAATGACTTCTTTAGTTCCCTTAGATTAGGGTTTTGCCTCTCTTGCTCTTGGATAGTGTTGAAGGCAAGCTTGGGATACTATGGAATGCTTGAAGAAGCTTGGATGTGAAGATTTCCCTTCTTGTGGTTTAAGTGTTGTTTAGGTGTTAAGATTAGGGTTTGTAGGTAGAACTTCTAGATAGATTCTCTTCTTTCATAAACATGGAAGATATTGATCACTTCCATTCCTCCCTATGATGTAAGGTCCCCTTGTAAAGGCCTCATCCCTCCTTTGGTAGGATGTGTGGCTCTTCACAATTTGGTAGAACCTTTGAGGGTTCCTTTCTTTGATGATGGAGTGCTTAGTGGTGACCTTTGGTCTTCACTCTGCTGTCTATTATCCAAACCTTGCTCTTGTCAGATGAATCTTTCTCCCTTGCTAGAGGATGGAGTTCCTTACTAGAAGACTAAAGATGCTAGAAGTTGCTACTTCTCTGTATTTGAAGACTGCCATTAGAGTTGAAGCTTGAAGACCAAGAAGAACAAGTTGACACTTGTGAGGAAATCCAGTTGAGATCAAATGAAGAGCTGAAGCTTGAAGTTGGAGAACAAGTTGATACTTGTGTGCTTGATGCATTGAGTGCCTGAAGGAACAAGTTGATACTTGCTATTGGGATTGAAGCCTGAAGGTGGAGTCTGTTTTGGAGCTGAAGCTTGAAGAAAGTGGAGAACAAGTTGATACTTATGTTTGATGCATTGAAAGCTTGAAGAAGCAAGTTGACACTTGCTATTGAAGATGAGAGCCTTGAAGAACAGTTACAGACTGAGGACTGAGCTGCTGTCAGAGGATTGCTTTGCTGTGAAGCTGTGGAAGTTGTTGATCTGCTTTCTTTTTTGTCTGTTTGCTTTCTGTGCAACTGTATTGATGTGACTTGTTTGATTTGCTTGATGCATTAGAATAAGTTCATATTTAGACTGATTTAAGCTAGGAGCATGATTGCACTAGAGGTTGAGTTGCTCCCTCTGCTTGTATTTTTACTGTATGGCTTTGCTTGCTGGTATTCGGTGGAGCTCAGCTCCCTGGCCTATGTGGGTTGTGATTTGCTTGATGGCATTTTATTTCATTTCTTCTGTATGATTACAGTTACTTATATTTTGCTTGATAGCATGTTATTTCCTCTGTATGATTATAGTTATTCATATCTGGCTTGAGGTTGAGATGAGCTTGTGGAGGGTGATTCCCCACACACATTTCCTCCCTCACTTGCATTGCATGCATTTTACAGTCGTTTACTGTATATCTGTTTACTGTTTAAGCTGATGCTTTATCTGTTTCTGTTTATCCTTGACATGATCCCCTAGGAATCTCACGTCCTTTGATACGGAAATGATGATTAGAACTTTAGGTTGAAACCTATGCATGATAACTTCTAGGAGTTCCCTGTTTAAACTTCAACCATAGGATGAATCCTTGGCATGACAACAGTAGGACTTGATAGTCTCCCCTTAGTTGAACCTGTTTGTTCTCTCTTCTCATCTCAAAACAAATTAAAATACAGTAATAAAGGTTAACTGACGTCGTACGTTACGAGCCTTAAGTTATCTGAGAAAGGATTGTTGGAGAGTATCTTTTCAACAGTCTGGATGTTTAGTATGGTACCCTTTGGGTGACATGCGACACATTCACTCTCAGGTCATAGTCTCTAGTGCGATATTGGTTGCAAACATCCATAAAATACAGTTCTTCCGTAAAAGACAGAAAATAAACTTCAAACCTTTTTGCCCCGTGGGCCCATAATTCAAAGGAAGCTTTTCTGAAGAAAAGAGTGTCATTAACTCCCAGTTCTACCGCAAACGGTAACGCCTAAGTCTCCAAGGGTCAAGCTGCGTACACCAAACTGCTGGAACTGTTTGTTAACCCTACTCGATAAAACAGATGAATCTGAATTCCCGTAATCCGTATTATCCCGAACTACGTAAGCTCTGATCTCTCATACCTGTTGAGAGTACGTAGGCACAATACTGATGTATTGGCGAGCCACCTTCCCCGTAACCCGTAGTTAGCCGAACTACATTGACTCTGATTTCTTATTCTCTGATGAGAATACGTAGGCATAAAGTGCGACGCTTTGGCGAGTCATTTTCTTTTCTTTTCAGACCAGCCTTGATAGGTAGATAGCAAAACAACCCGTCAGATAAACACAACAAGCGTGGATCCCATCGAGTACGATGGACGTGAGGGGTGCTAATACCTTCCCCTTGCGTAACCGACTCCCGAACCCAGACAATGGTGGCGATGACCTTGTCTTATACCTTTTTGTCAGGTTTTTCCGATCGTTTCCTTTCCTATTCTGAGAGATAAATAACGAAAGGTGGAGACTCTTTTGTTTTGCTGGCACCTTATTTTCGCGGTAGCGACAGCTGGCGACTCTGCTGGGGACTTCTGATAGTTTCCTAGGATCCAACGTCCCTTATGCGAGTCAGTTTGGGGATCCAACGTCCCCTGCGAGAGTCAATCCTAGCGCTTGTATGATTACTTGTTTGGTTGTGTTTATTTATCGCATTTTATTTCCCGCACTTTATTTTCAGTATGATATGATTATCTGTGCTGTTGTGGGAGGGGCATTCTGATAAGTGAGAAGCCAGACCCAGGCTTGAGTGTACCTAGCATTAGTTGTGGAAATTAGTGGGCGCGTGCTTGCTTTGCAGGCACTAGTGTCTCATGAAATCCACGCTCAGACGAGGTTCTCCCGGTTGACTTATTTTCCGGCCCTTTGGGCCTGAGGGGTTGTTGGTTTGGAGGATTGTCGACTCTGGGAACCGATCATTTGGGATTCAGCTAAGTGAGGCCGCTTCAAGAGATGATGATGCCACACCTTCTGGGTATCGTATCGTCTCTCTTGAATGTCTGTGACGCTGATGACCGCATAGGATGCCGGACTTGTGTCAGTTTAGGTCCATACCTATGAGCGGGGTCGGGCTTGTTGCAGGGAACCAGGACCTTCAGACTACCTAGTTTTCTTGATAGTGAATCAGTTTTGTTGGTATCAGAGGTTCTCATCATCAGACATGTATTTGTTCTTGATAGAACAGAGTTGTGGTCCTGTATCAGAGGTCCTTATCTTCAGCGATGTGTTTGTTCTTGAGAGAGCAGAGTTATAGTCTGACATCAGGGCTTCTTATTATCAGATGGATGTGTGTTCTTGACAGAGCAGATTTATGGTCCGATATCAGGGTTTTCTTCTCATCAGAGATATGATTGTTCTTGACAAAGCAGTATTGTGGTCTTGTTGATACAGAACCTTCATCACTTCAATAGCACAGCCGTCTTGATCTCCTGCTGCATGATTGCATTTTGCATTGCTTTGCATATTCATTTGCATATCATTAACGTGTGTCTGTGTTGCAGGTACCGTTTCCCCCAGTTCAGGTTTTCTTGCCTTCTATTGTGCTAGTATGGGTTCTCTGAGGAAGACTGTGGTCTACAAGCTCCCCACTCCTGATGTTGTTCAGATGACTGGTTTAATTGCTTTGCAGATGGTTCTGTGAGAGGTGAATTCAGAAAGGCTTATAGGAAGCTGCTCAGCTTGGTTCGTAAACCTTATGTGTTTGAGTTGACTGGGTTACACGCCTTGCTGCAGTTCTATGATCCTCCTTTGAGATGCTTTACTTTCCCGGACATTATTCTCGCACCTACACTACAGGAGTATGCTGATTTGTTAGGTGTGCCTATCAAGAGTCAGATGCCCGTCGTTCATACGGATGTTGCGCCTAATCTGGCTAGTCTAGCCCCTTCACTTCATCTGGATGCCTCCGAGTTGGTCTTGTATAGTTGGAACAGGGTTCCCGGTTTCTCCTTGCAGTTCTTAGTGGGAAAGTCCCAGCAGTGCGCCAAAGACGAATGTTGGATCGTGTTCAACGCCATCCTTGCTCTGTGCATATATGGCATCATTCTGTTCCCCAATATGCCCGACTTTGTAGACTTGGACGCCTTCCACATCTTTGCATAAGGGAATCCAGTCCCTACCTTGATAGGAGATGTCTACCATTCCGTCCATTACAAAAACGAGAACAAAAGGTGTAAGAACGTCCCGTGTTGTGTGCCCCTGCTCTATAGATGGCTTGATAGTCACCTACCCAAGAGGGGTCCCTTTGCTTCGTCTGCAGCCACAGCTGAGTGGTCTGAGCGTTTGATGAGTATGTCAGCGGAGGACGTTGCCTGGTTTAATAGAGATAGGTTGGGTACTGAGATTATCTTTAGCTGCAGCGGGTTTCCGAATGTGCCTTTGATAGGCAGGAAGGGCTGTATCAATTATAATCCATCTCTGCTGGTCCAACAGTTTGCTTATGCTTTGAGAGCTCCACCGAAGGATGAAGAGGTGCAGGAATCTCTGTACCTCACTGGTCTTCTAGAGGGGGATATGTTATCTAAGCTTCAGCGCGCTTGGAATGGTATCTGTAAGCAGGGAAAGCCGTTGCTGGGGAAAAGTAATAGCCAAGCCTACGCTCCGTATGTGACCTGGATCAGAGCCAGAGCAGACATTATAGGGATGCCATTTCCACCTGCCCAGCCAGAAAGCCCTCCAGTGATTAAAGAGCCTACCACCATGCCTATTCAACAGCATAATCAGGTGTTAGCTAAGAGAGATGAGCTGAAGAAGGCAAATGAAGAACTGGAGAAAGAATTGGCTCAACTCAGAAGCGAGAGAAGCGAAGTCGTCCATTCCTTCAAGAGGAAAACAGAGCTGGTGAACCAGTTAGGGAAGGATTTGACTAAGCAGATGGCTGAGCGTGAGCGCTTGGGTCGGGACTTCAAAGCTGTCAATGACGTACTGGCCACTAAGAAGTAGCACTTGGATGAAGCGTACAGGAGAATATCCAAGTTTAATCAGCATTGGAAAGCCACCCTAGCCAACGGCAAGGAACGGGAGGATAAACTGAAACAATAGATCTCCAAGTTGAAAGCCCAGGCGAAGGCTAGTGAGAAGAGGTTTGATGAAGAAACCGCTCGCAGATATGCCGCTGAAGGCCTGATCAACAAGGCTCTTGCTAACCTGAAGGAGCGCAAGCTGACGTTTGAATCCAAGAAGCGAAAGTTAGAAGATTGTTTCGGCGAAGGAGCATGGGAAGACTCAGTTGAAGGTCTCCAACACACTATTAGGCAAAGGGAGTTACTCGTCGAAGGGTTGCTCACTCGGCCTAATCATCCGGAAACGAGGGATCTGTTAGAAAATTTTCGCGCCCGTGGCCATACTTGACTATATTTGTAATCCTTTTGTTTTGATCATTGTTGTATGCTGACCATCACCACGCTTGTTAGTCGAGGTCATGCTATCGATTTTGCTTGTACTCAGTAACGTTGTGTACTGCCTCGATGGGCTTTCTTTATATATATGAGATGTTATTTCCATGACTGGACTCGAACTTCTTGTTATCAACACTGGCACTCAGGCACTAGGATCGGGGGAGAAATCTCCCTAACGCACAGACACACGTTTGCATTCGCATGAAGCATTTGCATAACGAGCACTTTGTCATTTTTTCTAACCCTTTGTATATACAGGTTGTTCCAGGATTGATCAAAAACCAATCCACCGTTATCCGACTAGAGCGAATCAAGCTAGAGCAATGGAACAAGTGCAGACTGACGTTCAGGAGCTCCGAGAGAGGATGGACCGCTTCATGGAGCTCATGCAAGTGGTTGCCAACGGCCAAGACCAGCTCAGAACATTGGTCCAGCCTCTGATGTCAAGGGTTGACAGCAATGGTGTGCTCCATGGTGGGAATGTTCCAACCCCTCCACCTGTTGAAACTCCTCAGAATGGCATCCCCGTGACCGGGGGGAACGGTAGTGGTAACGGCAATGTGATCGCTAACATGGGGCTCAATGGTAATACAACTGGCGTCGGCAATGGAAATTTTGAGGCTAACGGCAATACTGGACTGGGCAACGGCAACACAGGTGTTGGAAATCTGTATGGGCCTCAGCCATGGTTAGAAGACCGTCAAGAAGATTTGTTCTCACAGAAGGGTGCTGAAGGAGAGCTGACTGCTGAAGCACGCTTGAGGTTTAAAGCACTCGAGGACAATATGAGGAATTTCGAGAACCTGAACATTATGGGTGTCGACATGTCTAAACTAGGATTGATTGCTGATTTCAAGGTGCCTCCCAAATTCAAGGTACCCGACTTTGAGAAATATAAGGGCACCACTTGCCCTCGTGTCCATTTAAGGTCATACTACCGAAAGATGTCCACTCACTCTGAAGACGAGAAGTTGCTGATGCACTTCTTTCAGGACAGTTTGTCCAGCCCATCCTTGGAATGGTACATGAGTTTGGAGCCTACCAGTGTGCGCACGTGGAAGGAACTTGCTGAGGCGTTCGTGCACCATTACCAATATAACAGTGACTTGGCTCCAAACCGAGTTCAACTGCAAAATTTGTCATAGAGGAACAACGAAGGGTTCAAAGAGTACGCCCCGAAGTGGCGTGAATTAGCAGCCAGAGTTCAACCGCCGATGGTTGAACGAGAGCTTGTTGAGATGTTTGTATCCACTCTCCCGGGGGTCTATTACGAGAAATTGGTCATTGGTATGTCTGGAAGTTTCTCAGATCTCATCATCACTGGCGAGCACGTTGAAAATGGGATCAAACTAGGAAGAATTCAGGGTGTTGATCTATCCTCAGCTGGAGGAGGAAAGAAACCATATGGTAGCAAAAGGCGTGAAGGAGAGACGAGCGCCGTGTCTAACGCTCGAAGGAAAGGTAAAGGCCCTCGCCAACAGGTGGCTAGCATAACCATCCCTGCAGTCCAACAACCCCATCCACAGCAGCAGCCGAATCAGCAAGGATATAGAAAGTATCAAAACAGGGCACCTTTGTCAAATCGTCACCTTGAGACACCGCCCATGTCGTATGCCTAGCTGTTACAAACTCTGCTTCAGTTACAGCTAGTCCAGAAGATAACCCTGGCTCCCTTGACAGGGGCACCTCCACCAGGTTATGATGCGAATGCAACTTGTGAGTTTCACTCAGGGGCACCCGGCCATACGATAGAAAACTGCAAAGCCTTCAAGCACAAGGTGCAGGATATGGTGGATGCTAAGATCATCAACTTCTCAGATAATGTGCCAAACGTCATGAAGAACCCTATGTCGAATCATAGGGGAGGTGGGGTGAACGCCATTATTGAAGACAAGAACTTGGATTTATTGACTGATGTCAAGGATCTGAAGACACCGCTTAGCTTCGTTAAGGCCAAGCTGATGAAGAGAGGCTTCTTTCCAGGCTGTGGAGAACTGTGCATGGGCTGTGCGACTCGTCCTGATGGATGTGAGTAGTTGATAGAAAGGATTCAGACTCTGATGACCGAAGGAATCTTGCAGTTTAGCCGAAGGGCCGAATATGGATCTGGAAAGGTAATGCTGAGGCAGGATGATGAGGTTGCCACCATTACCATCCCTCGCCGGACGATCACCATTTCTGCACCCAGACCGCCCACGATTACCATCACAAAGGCTAAACCGATACCTTTTGAAAGCACCAATGTAGTCCCATGACACTATGGGGCAGACGTCTACTGTAACAGACAGAAGTTGGAACTAGAACCATCTGGGCAGTCTGTAGATAACCTAGTGGGCACTGGTGGAATCACGCGCAGCGGAAGGGTATTTGCTCCACCTGAGATTGTGATTGACAAAGCACACAAAGTCGTTGAAGAAACCCCTCGGGGAGTGGAGAAGGACTTACTTGTAAAGGACGCTGAAGAGTTCATGAGGTTGATCAAGAAGAGTGACTACAAGATCATTGACCATCTTCATCAAACACCCTCGAAAATTTCCATCCTGAATTTGTTGTTGTGTTCGGAGTCACATCGCAACGCGCTGTTAAAGGTCTTGAATGCCACGTATGTACCGCAGGAAATATCGGTCAACCAGTTAGAAGGGGTCGTAGCCCACGTGAATGCTGGAAACGGGTTAGGGTTCACTGACCTGGAGCTGACGCCGAAGGGAAGAAATCACAACAGCGCCCTGCACATCTCGATAGAGTGTAGAGGAACGATTATGTCTCATGTGTTGGTGGACACGAGGTCGTCACTCAATGTTCTTCCGAAGAAAGCATTGATGAGGTTAGATACTCGATGATTGATTTGCACACCCAGTGATCTGGTTGTGAAGGCTTTCGATGGAACCAAGCGTCATGTCTTTGAAGAGGTAACGTTGCCAATCCAAGTCGGGCCGGAAACTTTCGACGCAGTTTTCTACATTATGGACATCATGCCGGCCTACAACTGTCTCTTAGGCCGGCCATGGATCCATTCTGCTTGCGTCGTGACCTCCACGTTGCACCAGAAGCTCAAGTATGCTGTCGGAGGCAGCGTCGTAACTGTTTGTGGCGAGGAAGACATAATGGTGAGCCATTTGTCGTCCTTCAAGTATGTTGATATGGATGGAGAAACCCACAAAACCCTATGTCAGGCATTCGAAGCTGTTAAAGTCAAGGATGTGGCTCCAGTAATGACCGAGAAACCAGAGATGACTCTCTCTTCCTTCAAGGAAGCCCGGGCCGTTGTGCAAGCTGGATCTACCCCAGGCTGGGGGCAAGTGCTGGAAATACCTAACAAGCAGGACAAGTTTGGGTTAGGATACTCTCCTGCGACTGAAGCCTCCTCTTCTCGCAGTGCGTCGTGAGGTAAAGGGACGATCCAGTTTACCAGTGGCGGGGTGATATTCGAAAGTGTCAATGCGGTGTCTGAAGACGGCGAAGACAGCGACTGCGACCTGGACTCTTGGATCCAGCCAAGCAAACCAGCCGAGAGCCTCAACAACTGGTCCATCAGGGATACCATCCAAGTGACAGGCAAAGAGTAATGATTTACTTTCTCCAATTATTGTACAACCCTATGTCATACCCGGGGCATAGTGATTTTATTGTCAGGGCCTTGTTTGGTTATGTACATGCATTTTACCAATAAATCAAAAGGCGTTTTTCTTCGCATTCAAATATTGTGATCTCTGTTATTCCTGTTTTATATTTGTTTTTGAAAAAACAGTAAAATGGCAATAGGGTTTGTGCTAACCTACGTATTCTTGTCTTAAGCTTAACCCTTGTTATTGCAGGATCCACATAGCAGATGACATCGACTCTGGACCTTCTACGACTCACTTCGACTTCGATTGCCCGATCTATCAAGCCGAAGAAGAGATTGATGAGGACGAAGACCTTCCAGAAGAGTTGGCCCGCTTATTGAAACAAGAAGAGAAAGTTATTCTGCCTCACGAAGAAGATATTGAGATTGTGAATTTGGGTTCTGAAGAACTTGTCAGGAACGTCAGGATAGGGGCCGCATTGCAAAGTGATGTCAAGCAGAGATTGGTCGAGATGCTGAGAGAGTATAGTGACATCTTTGCTTGGTCATACGAAGACATGCCCGGACTTGATACTGACATTGTGGTCCATCACTTTCCACTGCGAGAAGATTGCCCTCCCGTTAAGCAGAAGCTTAGGAGGACACGACCAGATATGGCCGTTAAGATCAAAGAAGAAGTGCAAAAGCAGCTTGATGTTGGCTTCTTAGCGGTCACCACTTACCCTCCGTGGGTCACCAACATAGTGCCTGTACCGAAGAAGGACGGTAAGGTGCGAATGTGCGTCGATTATCGGGATTTGAATAGGGCGAGCCCTAAAGATGATTTCCCGCTCCCTCATATTAATGTGTTAGTCGACAATACAGCTCAGTTCTCCGTATTTTCGTTCATGGATGGCTTCTTCGGCTACAATCAGATCAAGATGGCGTCGGAGGACATGGAGAAAACTACGTTTATTACACCTTGGGGAATGTTTTACTATAAGGTAATGCCTTTCGGTCTGAAGAACGCAGGGGCCGCTTACCAACGAGCAATGGTTACTTTGTTTCATGACATGATTCACCATGAGATTGAAGTCTATATTGATGAAATGATTGCGAAGTCCCAAACAGAGGAAGGACATTTGGTCAGTTTGCTGAAGCTTTTTGAGAGGCTTAGGAAGTTCAGGTTGAGGCTGAATCCTAACAAATGTACTTTCGGAGTACGGTCGGGAAAACTACTGGGGTTTATCGTGAGTGAAAGAGGAATTGAGGTTGATCCTGCGAAGATAAAAGCAATACAAGAAATGCCAGCGCCAAAAACCGAAAAAGAAGTTCGTGGCTTCTTGGGCAGAATAAACTACATTGCAAGGTTTATCTCTCAGCTCACGGCCACGTGTGAACCGATGTTCAAACTGCTAAAGAAAGATCAGGCGATTATCTGGAACGAGGATTTCCAGAAGGCATTTGATAAGATAAAATAGTATCTACAGGAACCTCCGATCTTGATACCTCCAGTGGCCGGAAGACCCTTAATCATGTACTTGACAGTTCTTGAGAATAGTATGGGGTGTGTTCTCGGTCAGCACGACGAGACGGGCAGAAAGGAGCATGCCATTTATTATTTGAGTAAAAAGTTCACAGATTGTGAATCTCGTTACTCGATGCTGGAGAAAACGTGTTGTGCACTAGCCTGGGCTGCCAAACGTTTACGACAGTACATGCTCAATCACACAACCATGCTAATTTCGAAGATGGATCCAATCAAGTACGTCTTCGAGAAGCAAGCGCTTTCGGGTAGGATTGCCAGATGGCAAATGGTGTTGACGGAATATGACATTCAGTACGTTTCCCAGAAGGATGTTAAGGGCAGCGTATTGTCTGAATACCTTGCCGAACAGCCGATTGAGGATTATCATCCGATGAAATTCGAATTCCTAGATGAGGATATCATGTTTCTCAAGGTGAAAGATTGCGATAAACCATTGCCCGACGAGGGGCCAGATAGGAAATCCCAGTGGAAATTGATATTTGACGGGGCGGTTAATTCTTACGGAAGTGGCATTGGGGCAATCATCACGACTCCCCATGGATCCCACATCCCGTTCACTGCGAGACTGACGTTTTCGGTCACCAATAACGAGGCAGAGTACGAAGCATGCATCATGGGTCTAGAAGAGGCAATTGATTTGAGAATCAAGAACATAGATGTATATGGTGACTCGGCACTTATGATCAACCAAATTAAAGGGGAGTGGGAAACTCGCCAATCGAATTTGGTGCCGTACATGAATTATGCCAGAAGGCTGCTTCCGTTCTTTGATCGAGTGGAACTCCATCATGTGCCCAGAGCTGAAAACCAGATGGCTGATGCCTTAGCCACGTTGGCTTCGATGTATAAAGTCAATCTTTGGAATGAAGCTCCAAGGATTGTCCTTTCTCGTCTTGATAGACCTGCATTCGTCTTTGCGATCGAGGAAGCCACCGACGGCAAACCATGGTTCCATGATATCCAGACCTTCCTTATGACTAAGGAGTATCCTGCGGGAGCGTCAACCTAGGATAAGAAGACTCTGAGGAGGCTGTCTGGAAATTTCTATCTCAATCCTGATGGAGTTCTGTATAAAAGAAACCACGATCTCGTGCTACTCAGACGTGTAGATGAGAAAGAAGCGAGTAGGCTCATGGAAGAAGTCCGCGAAGACACATTTGGTACGCACACCGGCGGGCATGCTATGACAAGAAAGATCCTGAGAGCAGGATATTACTGGCTGACGATGGAGTCGGATTGCTTTAAATTCGCGAAGAGATGTCATAAATGCCAGATTTATGCTGATAAGATTCACGTGCCGCCATGTCCATTAAATGTCATGTCCTCCCCGTGGCCATTCTCCATGTGGGGCATCGACATGATAGGCAAGATCGAGCCCACTGCATCTAACGGTCATCGCTTCATTCTAGTAGCTATCGACTACTTCACCAAGTGGGTGGAGGCAGCCTCATATGCTAATGTGACCAAGCAGGTGGTGGCTAGATTCATAAAGAGGGACATCATCTGTCGATACGGAGTTCCCGAGCGAATCATTACTGATAATGGTTCGAATCTGAATAACAAGATGATGAAGGAGCTGTGCCAGAGTTTCAAGATTGAACACCATAACTCATCTCCTTACCGGCCGAAGATGAATGGTGCCGTTGAAGCGGCCAATAAGAACATCAAGAAGATTGTGCAGAAGATGGTTGTGACCTACAAGGATTGGCACGAGATGTTGCCATTTGCACTGCACGGTTATCGTACAACGATACGTACATCAACCGGGGCAACTCCTTTCTCACTAGTGTACGGTATGGAAGCTGTCCTACCGTTAGAAGTTGAGATCCCTTCTTTACGAGTTTTGGTTGACATAAAAATCGATGAGGCAGAATGGATTAAGAATCGACTAAACCAACTCAGCCTGATGGATGAGAAGAGGTTAGCATCGATTGCATATGGTCGTCTGTACCAAAGCCGAATGAAGAAAGCTTATGATAATAAGGTGCGTCCTAGAAGCTTTCAGACGGGTGATCTCGTCCTAAGAAGATTCTTCCTTCACACTCCGATCACCGGGGCAAGTGGACTCCCAATTAAGAAGGTCCGTACGTCGTCAGCAAGGTCTTCTCGGGAGGAGCCTTGCTATTATCCATGATGGATGGAGAGGATTTTGCATCCCCGGTGAACGCGGACGCAGTTAAAAAATACTTTGCTTAAAAAACGACCCGCTGGAAAGAAAAAGAATATCCAGGCAAAAATAGGGCATCCCGGCGAACCATAAAAAAGGAAAAAGGTTCGGCAAAAATTAGGGATACAAAATAAAAATGTACACCCGCAAAGTCGAAAACCTGGAAGGGCGACTTTGGCAAAAAAGGGTATCCCGGTGAATCGAAAATCCGGAAGGGCGATTCAGGCAAAAGTTAGGGATTTGAAAAAGTAAATGACTGCGTTCCGCGTGTGGAATTTCATTATTTAGTGGTTTGGAAGACCTGAGGGCCGTTTATCTGAATCAATCTCTTCTGAAGCTGAAGCGTCGGAGAAGTATCGAAGTCGAGTGGGTCATAGAGGGATCGACTCATGGTGTTCGTCTATGCCTCATTGCCGACATTTGTGTATATACTGATGTATATTTATGTTTTTATATTTGCGCAACAGCCTCATTCCAGGAGCTTGCATCTGTTGTAAAACATTTTTGCCCATTCAGGGGTTCGTCATCAATAAAATATATACTATTCAGCAATTTTGTTTGTTTTTTTAGCATTTATCTGTTTTGGTTGCGAAAAAAGAACGCTAATGTTTTTGATAAAATGAGCATACATAAACTTACTGGCCTAGGCCACTGATTGTTGAAACAATGAGTCACTTGAACATTGTGTTGCACCCCAAAATTTGACCAACATTTCTTTACCTAGCTTATGTTTCATTTCATTCACATTAGCATTATCATTTGCATTTCATAGACATGTATGCAGGAGATCAAGAGGTATGAGTACCAATCAAGAACTTTGAAGCTAGCCAAGAAGGTTATTCAAGTGTTCAAGGGTTGATATCCTTGTCAGAGAAATGAAAAGATCCTCAAAGATAGTGGTTGAAGCCAAGGTTGTATGCCTCCTAACTTGAGAGTTATGGGAAAGACCTCAGATGATTATGAAGCCAAGAATGTGGACTTGAAGCCTTGAGAGAGCTTAGGATATGTCTTGAAAGCCATCATGAAGCCTAGACAGGTCATTGTGCAAGATTGAGAGGACCTAGTCATGAGTGGTGTAATTAGGGTTTGACTGGATCAACCCTAGGTCAACTGATGATTTGAACAAGGTTGAGACCTAATTCAAAGGCCATGTGATCATGGATTGATGCATTGAGATGTTATAAGGATGATTCCAAGGTCAACTCATCATGATTGAAGAGTTTGAGAAGTTTCAAGCTAGGGTTTCTAAGGCTTGACAGTGTAAAATCCCCTAGTTTGACCCCTATCTTCAAGGCAGTTTAGCTCAAGATGTGATTGTCATCTCATCTTACCCCCAACATGAATGTTGTATAGCTTGTGCTTAGCTTTACATTGAGTATTAGAAGTCCTTGATAGGATTTATAGAACTCAAGTTATGACTTTGACAAGTTACAGGTCATCTGAGGTATGTGAACCTGGGACCTTGAAAGTTACCCAACTTGCATCAAACTTTTGCCTAAGAAGGATGATTCCTATGAACTTTTGGTAAAAATGAATGTTGTTCCTTATCTTCTTATCTTTCTAGAGAGTACTATAAGTCATTGATAGGATTTGTAGAACTCAAGTTATGGCTTCGACAAGTCAAGGGCATTTTGGTCATTTGGAGATTACAGGTCATTTCAACCATAAAGCCATAACTCCTATTTCCACGCTTCAAATGGAAAAGTCGTCAACATAAAACTTGCTTAAAATGATGTTTTAAGGCTAGTAAGGAGGTCATGAGATGTTGAAAGGGCTTGTAGCTCAAAGTTACAAAAATGACCTAAAATGAAGGCATAAGTTAAATAAGTCAAAGTTGGAAATTGATATTTTCAACCTACACATCAAAACCATGGCATGTAATATATCATTTTGACTCTAGAAAACATTTTAAAGACAATGGGTTAGCCACATTTTTGATTTGAGGTCTAAATCATGGACTTGCTTTGAAAAGCACTTGCTTGCATATTAAGTAACATATGCATAACTTAAAATTGAGGCATGGGCAAGGAACTTGGCAAGCTAAACCCTTCCAAAATGTCACTAGGTGAGAAATTGAAGGAGATTGAGATGAATTTCAAGCTGCAAACAGAATTGAGCATGGCATGATAAGTGATTCAAAGTCTCATGACATGAGATGTGTAAAATCTCATTGGAAGGATCTAGAGGGTTCCAGATCATCCAAACTCCATCTATATATTGAGTAGAATGAATCCATGGCAGAGGTTGGTGATCATTGAAGGTTTGAGCATAGTTTGGAATTGAGTTTTCATAGATTGCAATTGAAATCGGTTTCATCAATTTCCTCCATTTCCTTCCACTTTCTTGATTGATCCTTCTTCCATGAGCATCAAGGATTGATTCCAGATCATTTCCAAGAAGAATTGGTGGCTAGATTGTGTGGGAGCAAGTGATTTTCAGCACCTGCAACTCTTCATCGTGTTTCAAGATTGAAGCACTTTCCATTGAATCTTTTGCATACAGAAGCAAGGAGGAGGTTCAGTGATCGTGTCCAGAAGATTTGAGAGCTTGAAGTGGAGATTTCGTGCATCTGTTATTCAAGAATTTCCAGGTTTGTAACCTTCTTCCTATAGCCTGATTTAGGTAGAATTAGATTGAATTAGGGTGCTAGATTAGTTGTAGAATGGCCTAGGATGGTTTTTAGATGGTTAATTGTTGAATTAGAGACAAATTAAGTGAATCACCATTTTCGGTTGAGATTGGGAGATGATGATTCTTGGGGTTTCAGAAGAAACTAAGGGTATGGTTGAGTTCGTGGCAAGATTTGGGATGAATTTCATGTTTTGACCATTTGCATTGGAGGCTCCTAGAGTGAGCTAGGGTTGGGGAAGACGACCGGAGCTCCACCGGTGGTGGCCGGAGCTGGGCGCGAAGCTCAGATGTTTGAAAGGTTGAAGATGACCCTGATACCATTGGATCTTGTTTTGACTTGGACTTTGAGGCTCATCCAACGGACACGTTTTGAAGTTGAATTGTGAAGGAGTCTGAAGCATGAAACCCACTGTTTCATTTATTCAAGCGTTTGGGCTTAGTAATCTGAGTGTTATCCACACCCCCCAGCAAGCCCAACCCATGTTTTGAACTGAAAATGTTTACTTCCTGCACCGCGCGCTTCTTTATTTTATTTGATTTTCATTTTAATTTCCATTTAATTCATGATTTTTGTAAAATTCATAACTAATTGAATATTAATCCAATTCAATCCATTCTTTTTGCATATTACTCATGATTGAGTCTATTATTTTTTAGAGAAAAAATATTTTCATTTCATGTATTTTCTGATTTAATTGGAATTTTGTATTTTAATTGATATTAAAATGGTAATGTTTGATGCACATTTTGTGGAATTTT
Source organism: Lathyrus sativus (assembly GCA_963859935.3). Taxonomy (NCBI): domain Eukaryota; kingdom Viridiplantae; phylum Streptophyta; class Magnoliopsida; order Fabales; family Fabaceae; genus Lathyrus; species Lathyrus sativus. The sequence continues at coordinate 66,187,838 of OZ012740.1, read as the reverse complement.
GTTTGATCTCATGGTGATGATTTTGAGCCTAACTTTTTGTGTGTGATTAGGTTAGACATGTATGATCCCATAGTATGTTTCTCACATTTTTGTGATGAAAATAGGTATGCCTTCTAGATTGATATGTAGATGCTTCCTTTTTAGGGTTTTAGGTTAATACCTTGTAATGTAGGATTTAGTTCTAGGTCCAAATGGATGATTTGATCTTTGAAACTAATGTGATAGAGTCATGGTTGACCTAGGTTCCCCTAGTAATTTTTGTAGGATTTTACAATTGAGTTTAGTATTTTAGTTAGGACTAACTTTAGTACTAGGTTTTAGGTGACCCTAATTGACTAATTCAATTAGTTTAACTTCCTTAGTCCCCTTAGATTAGGGTTTGTGCTTGGTTTGCCTTTGGTTTAGATTGAGGACAAGTTGAAGACAAGAGGAAGATGCTTGAAGTTGCTTGAAGTTGCTTGGAGCTTTGGATTGTTTGCGCCTGAAGGTGTCTGATGAGGATTAGGAGATAGGACATAGGGAGAGCTCTGTAGTTAGAATGATTTCTTTCACAAACATGGAAAGCATCTTGTGCTTCCATTCCTCCCATGATTAAAAGTCCTTCCATGGTATTCATCTCCCTCCTTTGGAGGGATAAGTGATGGTACCTAGGAAGTAGAACTTTTGAGGGAACCATTCTTCTGATGTTAAACCCTTACAGGCCTACTTTGGTGGTCAATAAGCAGTTTAACATCCTAGCTTATCCAGTTAAGTGATTTCTTCTGGTTTGAGTATCTTGAAAGACGTTGGACCTGAGTTTGAAGATGAAGACTTCATTGAAGAGTATGGAAGAGGATGATTCCTTGAACATTGCCATTGCAGCTGAAACCTGAAGAGCAAGAATAACAAGTTGATACTTGAAGACCCAATGGAGATTGAATGAAGAGCTGAGGCTTGAGAAAGAACTGAAGGATGAAGTTGACACTTCTAAGTGATTAAAGATTACTCTGAGAAGCTAAGGCTTGTAGATGAAGAAGATCAAGTTGATACTGATAAAGCAAAGAGAGCTGAAGCTTGAAGACTAAGTTGATACTTATGAAGAGGATTCAATTGAGATTGAGTGTATAGCTGAGGCTTGAGGAATAAAGGATGAGTTGATACTTACACTGATGTTTGGAGAACCTGAAGGAATCAAGTTGATACTTGTAGTTAGGAGTGAAGCCTGAAGGTGGAATTGACTGGAAAGCTGAAGCTTGAAGAAGAAGATTAAGTTGAAACTTATGTTTGATGGGTTGAAACCTGGAAAAGCAAGTTGATACTCGTCATGAGAGATGGTAGCCTTGAAGGGTGATTGAAGTCTGATGACTGAAGCTGCTGTCAGAAGAACTGAAGCCTGAAGTTGAGAGAGTTGTTGATCTGCTTTCTTATCTGTTTTCTTTTCTGTGCTGATGTGCCTTGTTTGATTTGCTTGATGCATTAGAATAAGTCCATGATTAGACTGACTTTAAGCTAGGAGCATGATTGCACTAGAGGTTGAGTTGCTCCCTCTGCTTGTATTTTTACTGTGTGGCTTTGCTTGCGGGTATTCGGTATAGCCCAGCTCCCTTGCCCATGTGGTTTGTGTTTGCTTGATAGCATGTTATTTTTACTGTAGGATTGGAGTCACTTGTATTTTGCTTTATAGCATGTTGTTATTTCTTCAGTATGATTTCTGTTATTCATTCTGGCTTGAGGTTGAGATGAGCTTGTGGAGGCTGCTTCCCCACACACATTTCCTCCCTCACTTGCATTGCATGCATTTTACAGTCGTTTACTGTATATCTTTTCACTATTTAAGCTGATGCTTTTATCTGTGTCTGTACCTTACTGACATGATCCCTTAGGACTCTCACCTCCTTTGATAAGGAAGTGATGATAGAACTTTAGGTTGAAACCTATGCATGATAACATCTAGGAGTTCCCTGTTTCAAACCTCAACTATAGGATGAATCCTTGGCATGACAACAGTAGGACTTGATAGTCCCCCCTTAGTTGAGCCTGTTCTCTCTTCTCATCTCAAAACAGCTTAAGATACAGTAATCATGAATGATTTCTTCCGTACGTTACAAGCCTTAAGCTATCTGAAAGAGGATTGTTGGAGAGCTTCTTTTCAACAGTCTGGATGTTTAGTATGGCACCCTTTGCGTGACATGCGACGCATTCACTCTCAGGTCATAGTCTTTAGTGCGATTGAAATTGCAAACACAATAAAAAACACTTCTTCCGTAAAAGACAGAAAACAAACTTCAAACCTTTTTGCCCCGTGGGCCCATAATTCAAAGGAAAGCTTTTCTGAAGAAAAGAGTGTCGTTAAACTTCAGCGCCAACGCAAACAGGCTATGTCCCTAACTGCTGAAACGGTTGTTTAACCCTACTCGATAAAACAGATGAATCTAAATCCCCATAATCCGTATTATCCCGAACTACATAAGCTCTGATCTCTCATACCTGTTGAGAGTACGTAGGCACAATACTGACGTATTGGCGAGCCACCTTCCCCATAACCCGTAGTTAGTCGAACTACGTAGACTCTGATTTCTCATTCTCTGATGAGAATACGTAGGCATAAAGTGCGACGCTTTGCCGAGTCATTTTTATTTCCTGTTTAAGCCAGCCTTGATAGGTAGATAGATAAACCAACTCGTCCAATAAACACAACAAGTGTGGATCCCGTCGAGTACGACGGACGTGAGGGGTGCTAATACCTTCCCCTTGCGTAACCGACTCTCGAACCTAGGCAACGGTTGCGATGACCTTGTCTTACCCTTTTCGTCAGGTTTTTTCCGATCGTTTCCTTTCCCATTCTGAGGGATAAATAACGAAAGGTGGTGACTCTTCTGTTTTGCCAGCACCTTATTTTCGCGGAAGCGACAGCTGGCGACTCTGCTGGGGACTTGATAGTTTCCTGGGATCCAACGTCCCGTATGCGAGTCAGTTTGGGGATCTGACGTCCCCTGCGAGAGTCAATCCTAGCGCTTGTATGATTACTTGTTAGGTTGTGTTTATTTATTGCACTTTATTTCCCGCACTTTATTTTCAGTATGATATGATTATCTGTGCTGTTGTGGGAGGGGCATTCTGATGAGTGAGAAGCCAGACCCAGGCTTGAGTGAACATAGCATTAGTTGTGGAAATTAGTGGGCGCGTGCTTGCTTGGCAGGCACTAGTGTCTCATGAAATCCACGCTCAGACGAGGTTCTCCCGGTTGGCTTCTTTTTCAACCCTTTGGGTTGAGGGGGTTGTTGGTTTGGAGGATTGTCGACTCTGGGGACCGATCATTTGTGATTCATCCGAGTGAGGCCGCTTCATGAGCTGGTGATGCCACACCTTCTGGGTATCGTATCACCCCTCTTGAATGTATGTGGCGCTGATGAACGCATAGGATGCCGAGCTTGAGTCAGTTTAGGTCCATACCTGTGAGCAGGGTTGGGTTTATTGCAGGAAACTTTGACCTTCAGACTCCCTGGTTTTCTTGATAGTGAATCAGTTTTGTTGGTACCAGAGGTTCTCATCATCAGATATGATTGTTCTTGACAGAGCAGAGCTTTGGTCCTGTATCAGAGGACCTTACACTCAGATGAGTATTTGTTCTTGACAGAGCAGGTTTATGATTAGGGGCTGAGGATCTCATCAGTATATGTATGATTGTTCTTGACAGGGCAGAGTTTTGATGTTTGTTCTTGACAGAGCAGGTTTATGGTCCTATATATGTGTGTTCTTGACAGAGCAGATTTGTGGTCCGATACCAGGGTTTTCTTATTATCAGATAGTGGTTGTTCTTGATAGAGCAGGATTATGGCTTTGTTGATGCAGAATCTCCACAGCACAGTTTCCTTGATCTCCTGCTGCATGACTGCATTTTACATTGCTTTGCATACCCATTTGCATTTCATTAACGTGTGTCTATGTTGCAGGTACCGTTTTCCCCGATCCAGGATTTCTTGCCTCCTATTGTATTGTTATGGGTTCTCTGAGGAAGACCGTGGCTTACAAGCTCCCTGCCCCTGATGTGGTTCAGCTGACTGGTTTGATTGCTTTAGCAGATGATTCTGTGAGAGATGAGTTTAGAAAGTCTTACGGCAAATTGCTCGGTTTGGTTCGTAAACCTTCTGCGTTCGAGTTGAATGGGTTGCACGCTCTGCTACAGTTCTACGATCCTCCGTTGAGATGCTTTACTTTCCAGGATTTTGTTCTCGCACCTACGTTAGAGGAATATGCTGATTTGTCAGGTGTGCCTATCAAGAGGCAGATGCCTTTTGTTCATATGGATGCTGAGCCTGATATGGCTAGTCTAGCTCCTTCACTTCATCTCGATGCCTCCGAGTTGGTTTTGTCTAGTTGGAACAAGGTTCCCGGTTTCTCCTTGCAGTTCTTAGTGGGTAAGGCTCAGCAGTGCATCAAAGATGGATGTTGGGTCGTATTCAATGCCATTCTCGCTCTGTGCATATATGGCATCATTTTGTTCCCGAATATGCCGGATTTTGTAGACTTCGACGCGTTCCGCATCTTTGCTTCAGGGAATCCAGTCCCTACCTTGATAGGAGATGTCTACCATTCCATCCACTACAAAAACGAGAATAGAAAGGGGAAGAATGTCTCGTGCTGTGTGCCCCTGCTTTACAAATGGCTTATAAGTCATCTACCCAAGAGGCGTCCCTTTGCTTCGTCTGCAGCCACAGCTGAATGGTCCGAGCGTTTGATGAGTCTATCTGCGGAGGATATTGACTGGTTTGACAGAGGTAGGTTGGGTACCGAGATTATCTTCAGCTGCAGCGGGTTTCCGAACGTGCCTCTGATAGGCAGGAAGGGCTATATAAACTATAATCCGTCTTTGCTGGTCCAACAGTTCGCGTATGCTTTGAGAGCTCCGCCGAAGGATGAAGAGGTGCAGGAATCTCTGTACCTCACTGGTCTTCTAGAGGGGGATGTGTTATCTAAGCTTCAGCGCGCTTGGAATGGTATCAGTAAGAAGGGAAAACCATTGCTGGGGAAAAGCAATAACCAAGCCTACCCTCCGTACGTGACGTGGATCAGAGCTAGAGCAGGTGCTATAGGGATGCTGTTTCCTCCTGCCAAGCCAGAAAGCCCTCCAATGATTGAAGAGCCTACTACCGTGCCCATTCAGCAGCATAATCAGGTGTTAGCTGAGCGAGATGAATTGAAGCAGGGAAATGAGGAACTGGAGAAAGAATTGGCTCAGCTTCGAAGCGAGAGAAACGAAGTCGTTCATTCCTTCAAGAGGCAGACAAAGCTGGTGAACCAGCTGGGGACAGATTTGACTAAGCAGATAGCCGAGCATGAACGCATGGGTCGAGACTTCAAAGCTGTCAACGATGTACTGGCCACGAAGAAGCAGCACTTGGACGAAGCGTATCAGAGGATATCCAAGTTCAACCAGCACTGGAAGGCTTCCCTAGCCAACAGGAAAGAGCCAGAGGATAAGCTGATGCAACAGATCTCCAAGCTGAAAGCCCAGGTGAGGGCTAGTGAGAAGAGGTTTGATGAAGAAACCGCTCGCAGATACGCCTCCGAAGGCCAACTCAACAGGGCTCTCGCTAACCTGAAGGAGCGCAAACTGACGTTTGAATCCAAGAAGCGGAAGCTAGAAGATTGTTTCGGCGAAGGAGCATGGGAAGATTCGGTCGAAGGTCTTCAGTACACCATTATGCAGAGGGAGCTACTCGTCGAAGGGTTGCTCACTCGGCCTGATCATCCAGAAACGAAGGGGTTGTTAGAAGAGTTTCACGCCCGTGACCGTACTTGACTATTTGTATTCCTTTTGTTTGATCATTGTTGTAGGCTGATCATCACCAGGCTTGTTGGTCGAGGTCATACTATTGATTCTGCTTGTACTCACTGATGTTGTGTACTGCCTTGATGGGCTTTCTTTATATATGAGATTGTTATTTCCATGATTGGACTCAGACTTCTTCTTATTATCAGCACTAGCACTCAAACACTAGGATCGGGGGAGATCTCCCTAACGCACAGACACACGTTTGCATTTGCATGAAGCATTCGCATAACGAGCACTTTGTCATTTTTCCTAATCCTTTTTGTGTTTCCAGGTTGTTTCAGGTGGTTCCAGGATTGATCAGAGACCTATTCGCCGCTATCCGACCAGAGCTAATCAAACCAGGATCATTGAGCAAGCGCAAACTGATGTTCAAGAACTCCGCGAAAGAATGGATCGCTTCATGGAGCTCATGCAAGCGGTCGCCAATGGCCAGGATCAGCTCAGAACCTTGGTTCAGCCTCTGATTTCAAGGGTCGATAGCAACGGCATACTCCATGGTGGGACTGTGCCTACCCCTCCACCAGTTGAAACTCCGCAGAATGGCGTCCCCGTGACCGGGGGAAATGGCAGTGCCAACGGCAATGTGATAGCTAACATGGGACTCAATGGAAATACGACGGGCGTTGGTAACGGGAGTCTGGAAGCTAATGTTAGGCTGGGCCACGGCAATGCAGGTGTTGGGAATCTGTTTGGGCCTCAGCCGTGGTTAGAAGATCGTCAGGACGATGTGTTCTCTCAGAGAGGTGCTGAAGGTGAGCTGAATGCTGAAGCACGTCTAAGCTTCAAAGCACTCGAGGATAAGATGAGAAATATCGAGAATCAGAACACCCTGGGCGTTGATATGTCCAAGTTGGGACTGATTGCTGATTTCAAGGTGCCTCCCAAGTTCAAGGTACCCGACTTTGAAAAGTATAAGGGCACCACTTGCCCTCGCGTCCACCTGAGATCATACTACAGAAAAATGTCCGCTCATTCCGAGGATGAGAAGTTGCTGATGCACTTCTTTCAGGACAGTCTTTCCGGGCCATCCCTCAAATGGTACATGAGTCTGGAGCCTACCAGTGTGCGCACGTGGAAGGACCTTGCTGAAGCATTTGTGCACCACTACCAATATAACAGTGACTTGGCTTCGAACCGAGTCCAGTTGCAGAATCAGTCGCAAAGGACCAATGAAGGGTTCAAGGAATACGCCCAGCGGTGGCGTGAGTTGGCAGCCAGGGTTCAGCCGCCGATGGTTGAACGTGAGCTCGTGCAGATGTTCGTAGCCACCCTCCCGGGGGTTTACTATGAGAAATTGGTCAGCGGCATGTCTGGAACATTCTCAGATCTCATTATCACAGGTGAGCACATCGAAAATGGGATCAAACTCGGGAAAATTCAAGGCGAGTCTTCCTCAGCTGGAGGAGGCGGAAAGAAACCTTATAGTGGCAAAAGACGGGAAGGAGAAGCGAGCGCTGTGACCAACGCTCGAAGGAAGGGTAAAGGCCCTCACCAACAGGTGGCCAGCATAACTATCCCGGCTGTTCAACAGCCTCAGCAGCAGCAACCGAATCAACAAGGGTATATAAAGTATCAGAACCGGGCACCTTTGTCGAGCCGTCACCTCGAGACACCGCCCATGTCGTACGCGCAACTACTGCAGACTTTGCTTCAGCTACAGTTGATCCAGAAGAGAATGCTGGCTCCCTTGACAGGGGCGCCTCCGCCAGGGTACGACGCGAATGCAACTTGTGAGTTTCACTCAAGGGCACCAGGCCACACAATAGAAAATTGCAAAGCCTTCAAGCACAAGGTGCAAGACATGGTGGACGCTAAGATCATCAACTTCTCGGATAATGTGCCAAATGTCACAAAGAACCCTATGTCGAATCATAGGGGAGGTGGAGTGAACGCCATTATCGAAGACGAGAGTTCGGATTTGTTGACTGACGTCAGAGATCTGAAGACGCCGCTTAGCTTCGTTAAAGCTAAGTTGTTGAAAAGGGGCTTCTTTCCGGGTTGCGGAGAGTTGTGTATGGGTTGTGCGACACGTTCTGATGGATGTGAACAGCTGGTAGAGGGAATCCAAAGTCTGATGACTGAAGGGATTTTACAGTTTAGCCGGAGGGCCGAATGTGGATCGGGAGAGGTAGTGCTGAAGCAAGATGATGAGGTCGCTACCATCACTATCCCTCGCCAGACGATAACTATTTCTGCGCCCAGACCGCCCATAATTACTATCACCAAAGCTGGGCCGATACCCTTCGAAAGCACTAATGTCGTCCCATGGCATTATGGGGCTGAAGTCTACTGCAACGGACATAAGTTAGAACTGGAACCGTTTGGGTCGTCTGTGGAGAACCTTGCGGGAATCAGTGATATTACTCGTAGCGGAAGAGTGTTTGCACCATCGGAGGTCGTGACGGATAAAGCAGTCAGAGCTGATGCAACTGACAAAGGTAAAAGTAAAGTCGTTGAAGAGATCCCGCGTGGGGCAGAAAAAGACTTACTTGTTAAAGATGCCGAGGAGTTTATGCGGTTGATTAAAAAGAGTGACTACAAGATTGTGGACCATCTCCACCAGACACCCTCGAAAATTTCCATCCTGAATTTGTTGCTGTGTTCTGAAGCACACCGCAATGCGCTACTGAAGGTGTTGAACGCCACATACGTACCGCAGGAAATATCGGTAAATCAGCTAGAAGAAGTCGTAGCCCACGTGAATGCTGGAAATGGGCTAGGTTTCACAGACCTGGAGCTGACGCCGAAGGGGAGGAACCACAATAGCGCTCTGCACATCTCGATAGAGTGTAGGGGAACGATTATGTCGCACGTGTTAGTGGACACAGGTTCGTCACTCAATGTTCTTCCGAAGAAGGCATTAATGAAGTTGGATACTTGCGGAGTGATTTGCACACCCAGTGATCTGGTTGTGAAAGCGTTCGATGGAACCAAACGCCATGTTTTCTGGGAGGTGACGTTGCCAATCCAAGTCGGGCCGGAAACGTTTGACGCAATCTTTTACATTATGGACATCATGCCTGCCTACAGCTGTCTCTTAGGCAGGCCATGGATCCGTGCTGCTGGTGCCGTGACCTCCACGTTGCACCAGAAACTCAAATATGCTGTCGGGGGTAGCATCGTAACTGTTTGTGGCGAGGAAGACATAATGGTGAGCCATTTGTCGTCCTTTAAGTATGTTGAGATGGATGGAGAAATCCATGAGACTCTATGCCAAGCGTTCGAAGCTGTCAAAGTGAAGGACGTAGCTCCTGTAGTCACTGAAAAACCAGAGATGACTCTTTCCTCATTCAAGCAAGCTCGGGCCGTTGTCCAAGTCGGGTCTACCCCAGGCTCGGGGCGAATTTTGGAGATACCTAACAAGCAAGATAAGTTTGGGTTGGGATATTCTCATGGAGCTGAAGCTTCTTCCTCTTCTAGCAGCGCGTCTCGAGGTAAAGGGCCGATCCAGTTTACTAGTGGCGGAGTGATTTTTGAACGCATCAACGCGGTGTCTGAAGACAGCGGAGATAGCGACTGCGACCTCGACTCTTGGATCCAGCCAAGCAAGCCAGGCGAGGGCCTCAACAATTGGTCCGTCAAGGATATCATCCAGATGACAAGCGAAGAGTAATGATTTACTTTTTCCAATCATTGTACAACCCTATGTCCTACCCGGGGCATAGTGTTTTTATTGTCAGGGCCTTGTTGGATTATGTACATGCATTTTGTTAATAAATCAAAGGCGTTTTCTTCGTATTCAAATATTGTGATCTCTGTTATTCCTGTTTTATATTTGTTTTGAAAAACAATAAAATGGCAATGGGGTTTGTGCTAACCTGCACATCCTTGTTTTAAACTTAACCCTTGTTATTGCAGGATCCACATAACAGATGACATCGACTCTGGACCTTCTACGGCTCACTTAGACTTCGATTGCCCGATCTATCAAGCCGAAGAAGAGATTGATGAAGACGAAGACCTTCCTGAAGAGTTGGCCCTCCTGTTGAGACAAGAGGAGAAAATTATTCTGCCTCATGAAGAGGAAATTGAGATCGTGAATCTGGGTTCTGAAGAACTCGTCAGAAACGTCAGGATAGGGGCTGCATTGCGGAGTGATGTCAAGCAGAGATTGGTCGAGATACTAAGAGAGTATAGTGACGTCTTTGCTTGGTCATACGAAGACATGCCCGGACTTGATACTGACATCGTGGTCCACCATTTGCCATTGCGAGAAGATTGTCCTCCCGTTAAGCAAAAGCTTAGGAGGACACGACCAAATATGGCCGTTAAGATCAAAGAGGAAGTGCAGAAACAGCTTGATGCTGGCTTCTTAGCGGTCACTACTTACCCTCCGTGGGTCGCCAACATAGTGCCTGTACCGAAGAAGGACGGTAAGGTACGAATGTGCGTCGATTATCGGGATTTGAACAGGGCGAGCCCTAAAGACGATTTCCCGCTGCCTCATATCGATGTATTGATCGACAATACAACCCAGTTCTCCGTGTTTTCATTCATGGATGGCTTCTCCGATTACAATCAGATCAAGATGGCACCGGATGACATGGAGAAAAATACGTTTATCACGCCTTGGGGAACATTTTGCTACAAGGTAATGCCCTTCGGTCTGAAGAACGCAAGGGCCACTTACCAACGAGCAATGGTTACTTTGTTCCATGATATGATTCATCATGAGATTGAAGTCTATGTTGATGACATGATTGAGAAGTCCCAAATGGAGGAAGGACATCTGGTCAATTTGCTGAAGCTTTTTGAGAGGCTTAGGAAGTTCAGGTTGAGGTTGAATCCTAATAAGTGTACTTTCAGAGTACGGTCCGGAAAGTTACTGGGGTTTATCGTGAGCGAAAGAGGCATCGAGGTTGATCCTGCAAAGATTAAAGCGATACAAGAAATGCCAGTGCTGAAAACAGAAAAAGAAGTTCGTGGCTTCCTGGGCAAAATAAACTACATTGCAAGGTTTATCTCTCAGCTCACGGCCACGTGTGAACCGATGTTCAAGCTTTTAAAGAAAGATCAGGCGATTACCTGGAATGAGGATTGCCAGAAGGCATTTGACAAGATAAAGCAGTATCTTCAGGAACCTCCAATCTTGATACCCCCAGTGGCTGGACGGCCACTAATCATGTACTTGACAGTTCTTGAGAATAGTATGGGGTGTGTTCTCGGTCAGCACGACGAGACAGGCAGAAAAGAGCATGCCATTTACTACTTGAGTAAAAAGTTCACTGACTGTGAATCTCGCTACTCAATGCTGGAGAAAACGTGTTGTGCACTAGCTTGGGCTGCCAAACGTTTACGACAGTACATGCTCAATCACACCACCATGCTAATTTCGAAGATGGATCCGATCAAGTACGTCTTCGAGAAGCAAGCTCTTTCGGGCAGGATTGCCAGATGGCAAATGGTGTTGACAGAATATGACATTCAGTACGTTTCCCAGAGGGCCATCAAGGGAAGCGTATTGTCTGATTACCTTGCCGAACAGCCGATCGAGGATTATCAGTCGATGAAATTTGAATTCCCTGATGAGGATATCATGTTTCTTAAAGCAAAGGATTGCGACGAACCGTTGCCCGACGAGGGGCCAGATAGGAAATCCCAGTGGAAATTGATATTTGACGGGGCGGTTAACTCTTACGGAAGTGGCATTGGGGCGATCATCACGACTCCCCACGGATCCCACATCCCGTTCACTGCGAGACTGACGTTTCCAGTCACCAATAACGAAGCGGAGTACGAAGCATGCATCATGGGTCTAGAAGAGGCAATTGATTTGAGAATCAAGAACCTAGACGTATACGGTGACTCAGCGCTTGTGATCAACCAGATTAAAGGGGAGTGGGAGACTCGTCAATCGAATTTGGTGTCGTACATGAATTATGCCAGAAGGCTGCTTCCGTTCTTTGATCGAGTGGAACTCCATCATGTGCCCAGGGCCGAAAATCAGATGGCTGATACCTTAGCCACGTTGGCTTCGATGTATAAAGTCAATTTTTGGAATGAAGCTCCAAGAATTGTCCTTTCTCGTCTTGATAGACCTGCATTTGTCTTTGCGATCGAGGGAGCCTCCGACGGCAAGCCATGGTTCCATGACATCCAGACCTTCCTTATAACTAAGGAGTATCCTGCGGGAGCGTCAACCCAGGATAAGAAGACTCTGAGGAGGTTGTATGGAAATTTTTATCTCAATCCTGATGGAGTTTTGTATAAAAGAAACCACGATCTCGTGCTACTCAGATGTGTAGATGAGAAAGAAGCAAGTATGCTCATGGAAGAAGTCCATGAAGGCACATCTGGTACGCACGCCGGCGGGCATGCTATGACTAGAAAGATCCTGAGAGCAGGATACTACTGGCTGACGATGGAATCAGATTGCTTCAAATTCGCGAAGAGATGTCACAAATGCCAGATTTATGCTGATAAAGTTCATGTGCCGTCGTGCCCGTTAAATGTCATGTCCTCCCCGTGGCTGTTCTCCATGTGGGGCATCGACATGATAGGCAAGATCGAGCCTACTGCATCTAATGGTCACCGTTTCATTCTAGTAGCTATCGACTACTTCACCAAGTGGGTGGAGGCAGCCTCGTATGCTAATGTGACCAAGCAGGTGGTGGCTAAATTCATAAAGAGGGACATCATCTGTCGTTACGGAATTCCCGAGCGGATCATTACTGATAATGGTTCGAATTTGAATAACAAGATGATGAAAGAGTTGTGCTAGAGTTTCAAGATTGAACACCACAACTCATCTCCTTACCGGCCGAAGATGAATGGCACCGTTGAAGCGGCCAATAAGAACATTAAGAAGATTGTTCAGAAGATGGTTGTGACCGACAAAGATTGGCACAAGATGCTGCCATTCGCACTGCACGGTTATCGTACAATGGTACGTACGTCGACCGGGGCAACTCCTTTCTCCTTGGTATACGGTATGGAAGTTGTCCTACCGTTAGAAGTGGAGATCCCTTCTTTGCGAGTTTTGGTTGATGTGAAACTCGACGAGGCAGAATGGATTACGAACCGACTGAACCAACTCAGCCTGATGGACGAGAAGAGGTTAGCATCGATTGTGCATGGTCGTCTGTACCAAAGCCGAATGAAGAAAGCATATGATAAGAAGGTGCGTCCTAGAAGCTTTCAGACGGGTGATCTCGTCCTGAAGAAGATTCTTCCTCCACACTCCGATCACCGGGGCAAGTGGACTCCTAATTACGAAGGTCCGTACATCGTCAGCAAGGTTTTCTCGGGAAGAGCTTTGTTGTTATCCACGATGGATGGTGAAGATTTTGCATCCCTGGTGAACGCGGACGCAGTTAAAAAATACTTTGCTTAAAAAATGACCCGCTGGACAGTAAAAAGAGAGTCCAGGCAAAAATGGGGCATCCTGGCGAACCATAAAAAAGGAAAAAGGTTCGGGCAAAAATTAGGGATATAAATTGAAAAATGTACACCCGCGAAGTCGAAAACCCGGATGGGCGACTTTGGCAAAAAAGGGTATCCCGGTGAACTGAAAACCCGCAAAGGGCGGTTCACGCAAAAGTTAGGGATTTGAAAAAGCAAACGACTGCGTTACGCGTGTGGACTTTCATTGTTTAGTGGTTTGGAGGACCTGAGGGCCGTTTATCCGAATCAATCTCTTCTGAAGCTGAAGCCTCGGAGAAGTATTGAAGTCGAGTGGGTCATAGAGGGATCAACTCATGGTGTTCGTCTACGCCTCGTTGCCGAAATTTGTATATACTGATGTATATTTATGTTTTATTTTTGCGCGGCTTCCTCATTCCAGGAGCTTGCATCTGTTGTAAAACATTTTTACCCATTCAGGGGTTCGTTATCAATAAAATGTATACTATTCAGCAATTCTGCTTGTCTGTTTAGCATTTATTTGTTTTGTTCGCGAACAAGAACGCCGATGTTTTTGACAAAATGCGCATACATAAACTTACTGGCCTAGGCCACTGATTGTGGAAACAATGAATCACTTGAACATTGTCACAAGATGATAACCTTGATAGGTCCTTTTGAGAAGGGTATCTTGTCTGTTTGTTTGTGTTGTTGCAGGTGTAACATATTCCAGACGGTACGCTGTGTGCATCCCTCCAGCAGGATGATTCCTTCTTCTCCAGCAAGTTCAGCAGCCTCTCCCCACAGAGTCTGAACATGAGATTGTAAGCATTGATATGTTTCCCCAAGCAGAGAAGATTCTCTCCCCAATCAGATGCCTCCTGAAGAAATGTCATCTCCTCAGCTGAGTCATATACTGCAGTGCGCAGCAATTGATAGTACAGACTGAAGTCTCTATCGGAATTGAAATTCCCCGCAGAGTCGTACTCTCCCCAGCAAGCAGGATGATTCCTTCTTCCCCGACCGAGTTTGCAGATCCCCAAGAGATCCGAGTCCTTGGGAGCCGTTTGGGCCATGATTGGTTTTCCCTAGTAGAGTGTTGAATAGCTGAAGCTATGTTTCCCCACCAGAGCCGTTATCTCCAGGGGAGTAGCCGTGAAGGCCGTGCAGTTTATTTCTGCGTTTGACACCGCTCTCCTCAGCAGATCCAGGTTCTCGTAGAGCTTCGTTCCCCTGCAGCAGTCAACTGAAGTTCGCTTCCCCACAAAGCCCGATTGAGATTGGCGTGACTTTTTTCTCCTCAGCAGGATGATTCCTTCCCTTATCAGAGTGGTTCTTTTACAGGAGGATTCTCCCTTCAGCATTTATTTTGCTGATGGGGTCGTAGCATTTTGCATGATTGCATAGCATTTACCCTAAACGCGTAGCATTTCCACCGTGTGGAGCATTGCGCCAGTGGCAAAGCATACGCATACTAAACATGAGCTAGGTCGTTACCGTTCTTGTTTTACAGGTGTTCCTCCACAGGTCGGTTGCTCGAGATGATTCTTGAATGCTCCCCACCAGAGTCGCTTGCTCAAGACAAATCTTGAATTCTCCCCCGGCAAAGTCGTTTGCTTAAGATGATTCTTAAAAATCCCCGGTGCAGTCGCCATAGTTGCTTGCTCAAGTTGATGCTTAGAGTCCCCGGCAGAGCGTCTGCTCAGGACGATTCCTGAAATCTCTAGCAGAGTTATCGGTTCAGAAGAATTCTCGAAGTCCCTGCAGAGTTATTTGTTCAAGATGATTCTTGATGTCCTCAGCAAAGATGATTCAGTCAGGATGATTTCTGGATCCCCGAAGCAGAGTTACTTGATAGTTCCCCAGAATCCCCAGCGGAGATACGTCATCCCCGACAGGTTTCTGAACAGCAAAGTTGAAACTTCCCTCAAAGACTTGACGACTGAAGTCCAACCGTATTGACTAAGCAGTTCTCTCAGCTGAAGCAGAGTGCCTGATGGCAGAAGTTTGGATATCCCCAATTGGCTCATGATTGACCGAGAATTCTATTCCCGACTTACTGATGAAGTCCGGCTGATGCCCGAAAGTCTTCTTGGAGTGCCCGATGGCATGATTTAACTTGATTGTTGACCTGATGAGTCCCGAGGAATCTTGATGCCTGACGGCCTGATCGACCATGTATCACCGTTACCGTGTGACCAATTCTCCAGCTAGTTTCCGTGCATCTAGTATCTCAGTTTTCGAAGATTCGTTCCCATCAGAGTACCGTGTACTTGTGCAGTTGGCAAATTTCCAGGTTTGTCGGTATTCAACCGTCTCGCACCTTGATTGGTTGAGAGCCGTTCGCTTCTCACTCAGTCAGGTTTAAGCCGTTTGAATAGGGGCAGCTGTTGCACCCCAAAATTTGACCAACATTTCTTTACCTAGCTTATGTTTCATTTCATTCACATTAGCATTATCATTTGCATTTCATAGACATGTATGCAGGAGATCAAGAGGTATGAGTACCAATCAAGAACTTTGAAGCTAGCCAAGAAGGTTATTCAAGTGTTCAAGGGTTGATATCCATGTCAGAGAAATGAAAAGATCCTCAGAGATAGTGGTTGAAGCCAAGGTTGTGTGCCTCCTAACTTGAGAGTTATGGGAAAGACCTCAGATGATTCTGAAGCCAAGAATGTGGACTTGAAGCCTTGAGAGAGCTTAGGAGATGTCTTGAAAGCCATCATGAAGCCTAGACAGGTCATTGTGCAAGATTGAGAGGACCTAGCCATGAGTGGTGTAATTAGGGTTTGACTGGATCAACCCTAGGTCAACTGATGATTTGAACAAGGTTGAGACCTAATTCAAAGGCCATGTGATTATGGATTGATGCATTGGTATGTTATAAGGATGATTCCAAGGTCAACTCATCATGATTGAAGAGTTTGAGAAGTTTCAAGCTAGGGTTTCTAAGGCTTGACAGTGTAAAATCCCCTAGTTTGACCCCTATCTTCAAGGCAGTTTAGCTCAAGATGTGATTGTCATCTCATCTTACCCCCAACATGAATGTTGTATAGCTTGTTCTTAGATTTAATTTAAGTACTATAAGTCCTTGATAGGATTTATAGAACTCAAGTTATGACTTTGACAAGTTACAGGTCATCTGAGGTATGTGAACCTGGGACCTTGAAAGTTACCCAACTTGCATCAAACTTTTGCCCAAGAGGGATGATTCCTATGAACTTTTGGTCAACATGAATGTTGTTCCTTATCTTCTTAGCTTTCTAGAGAGTACTATAAGTCCTTGATAGGATTTGTAGAACTCAAGTTATGGCTTTGACAAGTCAAGGGCATTTTGGTCATTTGGAGATTACAGGTCATTTCAACCATAAAGCCATAACTCCTATTTCCAAGCTTCAAATGGAAAAATCTTCAACATCAAACTTGCTTAAAATGATGTTTTAAGGCTATTAAGGAGGTCATGAGATGTTGAAAGGGCTTGTAGCTCAAAGTTGCAAAAATGACCTAAAATGAAGGCATAAGTTAAATAAGTCAAAGTTGGAAATTGATATTTTCAACCTACACATCCAAACCATGGCATGTAATATATCATTTTGACTCTAGAAAACATTTTAAAGACAATGGTTTAGCCATATTTTTTATTTGAGTTCTAAATCATGGACTTGCTTTGAAAAGCACTTGCTTGCATATTAAGTAACATATGCATAACTTAAAATTGAGGCATGGGCAAGGAACTTGGCAAGCTAAACCCTTCCAAAATGTCACTAGGTGAGAAATTGAAGGAGATTGAGATGAATTTCAAGCTGCAAACAGAATTGAGCATGGCATGATAAGTGATTCAAAGTCTCATGACACGAGATGTGTAAAATCTCATTGGAAGGATCTAGAGGGTTCTAGATCACCCAAACTCCATCTATATATTGAGTAGAATGAATCCATGGCAGAGGTTGGTGATCATTGAAGGTTTGAGCATAGTTTGGAATTGAGTTTTCATAGATTGCAATTGAAATCGGTTTCATCAATTTCCTCCATTTCCTTCCATTTTCTTGATTGATCCTTCTTCCATGAGCATCAAGGATTGATTCCAGATCATTTCCAAGAAGAATTGGTGGCTAGATCGTGTGGGAGCAAGTGATTTTTAGCACCTGCAACTCTTCATCGTGTTTCAAGATTGAAGCACTTTCCATTGAATCTTTTGCATACAGAAGCAAGGAGGAGGTTCAGTGATCGTGTCCAGAAGATTTGAGAGCTTGATGTGGAGATTTCGTGCATCTGTTATTCAAGAATTTCCAGGTTTGTAACCTTCTTCCTATAGCCTGATTTAGGTAGAATTAGATTGAATTAGGGTGCTAGATTAGTTGTAGAATGGCCTAGGATGGTTTTCAGATGGTTAATTGTTGAATTAGAGACAAATTAAGTGAATCACCATTTTCGATTGAGATTGGGAGATGATGATTCTTGGGGTTTCAGAAGAAACTAAGGGTATGGTTGAGTTCGTGGCAAGATTTGGGATGAATTTCATGTTTTGACCATTTGCATTGGAGGCTCCTAGAGTGAGCTAGGGTTGGGGAAGGCGACCGGAGCTCCACCGGTGGTGGCCGGAGCTGGGCGCGAAGCTCAGATGTTTGAAAGGTTGAAGATGACCCTGATACCATTGGATCTTGTTTTGACTTGGACTTTGAGGCTCATCCAACAGACACGTTTTGAAGTTGAGTTGTGAAGGAGTCTGAAGCATGAAACGCACCGTTTCATTTATTCAAGCGTTTGGGCTTAGTAATCTGAGTGTTATCCACACCCCCCAGCAAGCCCAACCCATGTTTTGAACTGAAAATGTTTACTTCCTGCACCGCGCGCTTCTTTATTTTATTTGATTTTCATTTTAATTTCCATTTAATTCATGATTTTTGTAAAATTCATAACTAATTGAATATTAATCCAATTCAATCCATTCTTTTTGCATATTACTCATGACTGAGTCTATTATTTTTTAGAGAAAAAATATTTTCATTTCATGTATTTTCTGATTTAATTGGAATTTTGTATTTTAATTGATATTAAAATGGTAATGTTTGATGCACATTTTTGTGGAATTTTGTTTGATCTCATGGTGATGATTTTGAGCCTAATTTTTTGTATGTGATTAGGTTAGACATGTATGATCCCATAGTATGTTTCTCACATTTTTGTGATGAAAATAGGTATGCCTTCTAGATTGATATGTAGATGCTTCCTTTTTAGGGTTTTAGGTTGATACCTTGTAATGTAGGATTTAGTTCTAGGTCCAAATGGATGATTTGATCTTTGAAACTAATGTGATAGAGTCATGGTTGACCTAGGTTCCCTTAGTAATTTTTGTAGGATTTTACAATTGAGTTTAGTATTTTAGTTAGGACTAACTTTAGTACTAGGTTTTAGGTGACCCTAATTGACTAATTCAATTAGTTTAACTTCCTTAGTCCCCTTAGATTAGGGTTTGTGCTTGGTTTGCCTTTGGTTGAGATTGAGGACAAGTTGAAGACAAGAGGAAGATGCTTGAAGTTGCTTGAAGTTGCTTGGAGCTTTGGATTGTTTGTGCCTGAAGATGTCTGATGAGGATTAGGAGATAGGACATAGGGAGAGCTCTGTAGTTAGAATGATTTCTTTCACAAACATGGAAAGCATCTTGTGCTTCCATTCCTCCCAATGATTAAAAGTCCTTCCATGGTATTCACCTCCCTCCTTTAGAGGGATAAGTGATGGTACCTAGGAAGTAGAACTTTTGAGGGAACCATTCTTCTGATGTTTAACCCTTACAGGCCTCCTTTGGTGGTCAATAAGCAGTTTAACATCCTAGCTTATCCAGTTAAGTGATTTCTTCTGGTTTGAGTATCTTGAAAGACGTTGGACCTGAGTTTGAAGATGAAGACTTCATTGAAGAGTGTGGAAGAGGATGATTCCTTAAACATTGCCATTGCAGTTGAAACCTGAAGAGCAAGAATAACAAGTTGATACTTGAAGACCCAATGGAGATTGAATGAAGAGCTGAGGCTTGAGAAAGAACTGAAGGATGAAGTTGACACTTCTAAGTGATTAAAGATTACTCTGAGAAGCTGAGGCTTGTAGATGAAGAAGACCAAGTTGATACTGATAAAGCAAAGAGAGCTGAAGCTTGAAGACTAAGTTGATACTTATGAAGAGGATTCAATTGAGATTGAGTGTATAGCTGAGGCTTGAGGAATAAAGGATGAGTTGATACTTACACTGATGCTTGGAGAACCTGAAGGAATCAAGTTGATACTTGTAGTTAGGAGTGAAGCCTGAAGGTGGAATTGACTGGAAAGCTGAAGCTTGAAGAAGAAGATTAAGTTGAAACTTATGTTTGATGGGTTGAAACCTGGAAAAGCAAGTTGATACTCGTCATGAGAGATGGTAGCCTTGAAGGGTGATTGAAGTCTGATGACTGAAGTTGCTGTCAGAAGAGCTGAAGCCTGAAGTTGAGAGAGTTGTTGATCTGCTTTCTTGTCTGTTTTCTTTTCTGTGCTGATGTGCCTAGTTTGATTTGCTTGATGCATTAGAATAAGTCCATGATTAGACTGACTTTAAGCTAGGAGCATGATTGCACTAGAGGTTGAGTTGCTCCTTCTGCTTATATTTTTACTGTGTGGCTTTGCTTGCGGGTATTCGGTAGAGCCCAACTCCCTTGCCCATGTGGTTTGTGTTTGCTTGATAGCATGTTATTTTTACTGTAGGATTGCAGTCACTTGTATTTTGCTTGATAGCATGTTGTTATTTCTTCAGTATGATTACTGTTATTCATTCTGGCTTGAGGTTGAGATGAGCTTGTGGAGGCTGCTGCCCCACACACATTTCCTCCCTCACTTGCATTGCATGCATTTTACAGTCGTTTACTCTATATCTTTTCACTGTTTAAGTTGATGCTTTATCTGTGTCTGTACCTTACTGACATGATCCCTTAGGACTCTCACCTCCTTTGATAAGGAAGTGATGATAGAACTTTAGGTTGAAACCTATGCATGATAACATCAAGGAGTTCCCTGTTTCAAACCTCAACTATAGGATGAATCCTTGGCATGACAACAGTAGGACTTGATAGTCCCCCCCTTAGTTGAGCCTGTTCTCTCTTCTCATCTCAAAACAGCTTAAGATACAGTAATCATGAATGATTTCTTCCGTACGTTACAAGCCTTAAGCTATCTGAGAGAGGATTGTTGGAGAGCTTCTTTTCAACAGTCTAGATGTTTAGTATGGCACCCTTTGGGTGACATGCGACGCATTCACTCTCAGGTCATAGTCTTTAGTGCGATTGAAATTGCAAACACAATAAAAAACACTTCTTCCGTAAAAGACAGAAAACAAACTTCAAACCTTTTTGCCCCGTGGGCCATAATTCAAAGGAAAGCTTTTCTGAAGAAAAGAGTGTCGTTAAACTTCAGCGCCAACGCAAACAGGCTTTGTCCCTAACTGCTGGAACAGTTGTTTAACCCTACTCGATAAAACAGATGAATCTGAATCCCCGTAATCCGTATTATCCCGAACTACGTAAGCTCTGATCTCTCCTACCTGTTGAGAGTACGTAGGCACAATACTGACGTATTGGCGAGCCACCTTCCCCATAACCCGTAGTTAGTCGAACTACGTAGACTCTGATTTCTCATTCTCTGATGAGAATACGTAGGCATAAAGTGCGATGCTTTGCCGAGTCATTTTTCTTTTCTGTTTAAGCCAGCCTTGATAGGTAGATAGATAAACCAACTCGTCCAGTAAACACAACAAGTGTGGATCCCGTCGAGTACGACGGACGTGAGAGGTGCTAATACCTTCCCCTTGCGTAACCGACTCCCAAACCCAGGCAACGGTTGCGATGACCTTGTCTTACCCTTTTCGTCAGGTTTTTTCCGATCGTTTCCTTTCCCATCCTAAGGGATAAATAACGAAAGGTGGCGACTCTTCTGTTTTGCCGGCACCTTATTTTCGCGGAAGCGACACATTGTCACAAGATGATAACCTTGATAGGTCCCTTTGAGAAGGGTATCTTGTCTGTTTGTTTGTGTTGTTGCAGGTATAGCCTATTCCAGGCAGCATGTCGTATGCGTCCCTAAGCAGAATGATTCCTTCTACCCCAGCAAAGGTAGCAGCGTCTCCCCCACGGAGTCGGAACATGGGATCAAGGACATCGATATGTCTCCCCAAGCATAGAAGATTCTCTTTCCCAAGCAGATGTATCCCGAAGGATCAGCGTCTCCCCAGCTGAGTCATATACTGAAGTGTGCAGCACTCGATAGTACAGACTGAAGTCTCCAAGAGAATCGAAATTCCCCACAGAGTGGTACTCTCCCCGGCAAGCAGGATGGTTCCTTCTTCCCCAACCGAGATGGCAGCTCCCACAAGAGAACCGAGTCCTTGGAAGCCTTTGAGGCCATGAGTGGTTTTCCCCAGTGGAGTGTTGAATAGCTGATGCTGGTTTTCCCCGTCGGAGTCGTTATCTCCAGGAAAGTTTTATCTACGAAGGCCGTGCGGTTTATTTCTGCGATTGATATCGTTCCCTCGACAGTTGGTTGTTTGAATACCCGGTTGAGCGAATCCAAGTTCTCGGAGAGCTTTGTCCCCCTGCAGCAGTCGACTGAAGTTCGTTTCCCCAGGCGGAGTCCAATTGAGATTGGTGTGACTTCTTCTCCTCGGCAGGATGATTCCTCCTCTCCACCAGAGTCGTCCTTTCTCCTTGACAGGAGGATTCTACCTTCGGCATTTATTTTGCTGATGGGGTCATAGCATCTTGCATGATTGCATAGCATTTACCCTAAATGTGTAGCATTTCCACCGTGTGGGGCATTACGTCATTGTCAAAGCATATGCATATGAAACATGAGCTAGGTCGTTACCGTTCTTGTTTTGCAGGTGTTCTTCCGCAGAATGGTTTGCTTAAGATGATTCTTGAATTCCCCAGCGAAGTTGATTGTTTAATATGATTCTTAAAACCCCCAGTGAAGTCGCCAGAGTTGGTTGCTCAGGATGATTCCTGAAATCCCTGGCAGAGTGTTTGCTCAGGATGATTCCTGAAATCTCCAATAGAGTTATTGGTTCAAGATGATTCTTGAAGTCCCCGGCGGAATTATCTGTCCAAGATGATTCTTGTAGTCCTCAGCAGAGTTGATTCATCCAGAATGATTTCTGGATCCCCGAAGCAGAGTTACTTGATAGTTCTCCAGAATCCCCATCGAAGATGTGTCATCCCCAGCAGGTTTTAAACAGAAAAGTTGAAATTTCCTTGAAGACTTGATGATTGAAGTCTGGCAGCGGTGCCGAAACCCCATACTTACTGATGAAGTCCAACTGTATTGACGGAGCAGTTCTCTCAGCTGATGCGGAGGGCCTGACGGTAAAAGATTGTATATCCTTATTTGGTTCATGATTTACCAAGAATTCTATTCCAGACTTACTGACGAAGTCCGACTGACGCCCGAAAATCTCTTTGAATTCCCGACGGCATAATTAACTTGATTGTTAAAAAAAAGTTCCTAATGACCTGATGAGTCCCGAGGAATACTTCTGCCGCAGTGACGCAGAACACCCGATGGCATGATCAACTAATCGCCAGTTACCGTGTAACCAGTGATCCCTCGATGATTTGAGGATGCGATGATATAAGATAAATCAGAGAATCATCCTAACGGAGGTTCAGATCAGTATTTCTCCAGCTAGTTGCCGTGCAACTGCTATCTCAGTTCCGAAGATTTGTCCCATCAGAGTACCGTGTACTTGTGCAGTTGGTAAATTTTCGGGTTTGTTGGTATTCAACCGTCTTTTACCTTGATTGTTTGAGAGCCGTTCGCTTCTCACCCAGTCAGGTCCAAGCCGTTTGAATAGGGGCAGCTGTTGCACCCCGAAATTTGCCCAACTCTTCTTCACCTAACTTATGTTTCATTTCATTCACATTATCATTATCATTTGTATTTCATTGATATGTATGCAGGAGATCAAGAGATATGAGCATCAATTAAGAGCTACACAAGACTTCGAAGCTAGCTAAGAAGGTTAGTCAAGTGCTCAAGGGTTGATATCCTTGTCAAAGAAGTAAAAGATCCTCAGAGAGAGTGGTTAAAGCCAAGTGTGTAAGTCTCCTAACCTGAGAATTGTGGGAAGCCATCAGATGATTCTGAGGTCATGAAGTTGGACTTGAGGTCTTAAGAGAGCTCATGAGAAGAGTTGAAGATCACTTTGAGGCCTAGACAGGTCATTATGCAAGATTAAGAAGGCTCAGCCATGAGTGGTGCAACTAGGGTTTGACTGGGTCAACCCTAAGTCAACTGATGATTTGAAGAAGGTTGAGACCTAATTCAAGAGCCATGTGATCATGTATTTGTACATTGAGATGTTATAATGATGATTTTAAGGTCAACTCATCATGATTGAAGAGTTTGAGAAGTTTCAAGCTAGGGTTTCTAAGACTTGACAGTGTAAAATCCCCTAGTTTGACCCCTATCTTCAAGGCAATATAGCTCAAGATAGGATCTTCATATCATCTTGACCCCAACATGGTTATTATAGAGCATGATCTTAGCTTTAATTTGAGTTCTAGAAGTATTTGATAGGATGTGTAGAACTCAAGTTATGACTTTGACAAGTTATAAGTCATTTGAGGTATGTGAATTTGGAGCTTGAAAGTTACCCAACTTGCATGACACTTTTGCCCTAGAAGGATGATTCCTATGAACTTTTGGTCAACATGAATGTTGTTCCTTATCCTCTTAGCTTTCTAGAGAGTACTAGACGTCCTTGATAGGATTTGTAGAACTCAACTTGGGGCTTTGACAAGTCAAGGGTATTTTGGACATTTGGTGATTATAGGTCATTTGTGATCATAGGCTATTTTCACCAACTTAGAGGCCTCAAATGAAATTTTGTTCAACTAGAAAGTTGTTCAAAATGGGGTTTTAACCTTGACCATGCATAAAGGAGGCATTGAATGGCTCAAGGAGAGATTTGGTTCAAGAAATTTTGAAAAAGGAAGAATTAAAAGGATTTAATAGCCAAAAATTCAAATAATTCATTTTGTGACCAAATGAAGCAAAATAATAGGTCAAATTGATTGGAAAAATGATTTTAGAAACAATGGAAATGTTAGAATTTTGATTTGAGGTCATTTCCATACCATTCCATTTCATTTCTTCATGATGAAGCAACATAATCAAACTCACACCATTGAATTACAAACAAGGGAACAATCACCACAATCCAATTCCTTAGCTCATGAGGAGTGCAAAGCAAGATTGCTGAGGCCCAAATAGAGGAGATATCGCATATGCCATGAATGATATTTGGAGGAGAAATTGAAAATCCAAAATCTCATTTGGATGGCTCTAGAAGTTTCTAGATGAGTCTAAACACTTCTATATAAGTCATTGAGTGAGTTCAGTGCATTTTTTGGAAGAGATTGGTGTTAGAAGCAGAGAGTGGAGTTGAAGTTTCATGAATGCAAGTTGAAGTCGTATTATGAGATTGAAGTAGAATCAAGCTAATTTGAGGTGTGCATTAGCTTCAGAGGAAGATTTGGAGTGAATCTGGATCATTGTGGAGGCTGAATCGTGCAAGAACCATTTCTGTTACAAGCTTGAACACAGGTTGGTGAATTTCTTGATTATGCATGATTTAGGCAGTGATAGATAGAAATTCATATGCGGTTAGGATCCTGATGGTGAGTAGTTAGATTTGGGATGATCAATTGCATGATTAGAGACGATTTAGGTTGGATACCATTTTCGGTTGAAGTTGATATTTCACGATTCATGCGTTTTGAGGATGAATAATTGGTATGGTTGAATTGCTGGGAAGATTCTGGTCAAGATTCATTCAGGAATCGTGGCAAATGGTTAAGTGTAGAGGAAGTTAGCCACCGGCGATGGGCCTTGCGCGCGCAGACTTGCAGGTTTGAAAGGTTGAAGATGAAATCATATACGTCCGTTTGTGTGGAATCCTTGACTCAGTCCCTCCGTCCTAGCGCGTGTGTTGAGCCACGTACCCCTCTCCCAAAACTCACCGTTTTACTTACTCGCTGTATGAACCAAGCATGCGTGAGATCGAACCCTGGCTTGTACCCTTTTTTCTTGCATTTTAATTGCTGAAGAGTGAACAAGTGAATCCAAGCGCCTGGGCTTTCGACTGATTGAGATCAACACCCCCCCCCCCCCCTTTGGCCCAATCCAGAAATGAATGTGAAATATTTGTTATTTACCACGCATGTTTACCAATTTCCATTTAATTTCTTTTAATTTCTTCATTTCATAAGGTTTAGAGATTAATTCACAAAAAATAGGAAATTAACTCAATTAATTCCAAACTTTTTTCCCCTGATTCATGATTGAATCTAGAATTTTATAGATTAAAAATATTAGGAATTCATGCATTTGTGATTTTATTTGCAATTTTTGAATATTAATTGATATTAAAATGGCCATGGTTGATACCTTGTTTTGTTGAATTTTTTTTAATCATTTGGTGATGATTCTTGACTTGATTTTTTGGGTGTAGCTAGCATAGATATGCATGTTCCCCTAGCAATTTTCTCACATTTTTGTGATGGAATTAGGTGGTAGTTTTAACTTGAAACTTTAGGTGCTCTAGTTTTAGGGTTTAAGCTTAGTACATTATGATTTAGGTTTTATTTCTAGGACTTTGTGGATGATTCAACCCCTAGATTTTATATGATAGGTTCATGAATGAATTAGGTTCCCATAGTTATTTTTTTAGGATTTTACAATTGGTATTAGTATTTTAGTTAGGACTAACTTTAGTACTAGGTTTTAGGTGATCCTAACATGCTAATTCAACTAGAATGACTTCTTTAGTTCCCTTAGATTAGGGTTTTGCCTCTCTTGCTCTTGGATAGTGTTGAAGGCAAGCTTGGGCTACTATGGAATGCTTGAAGAAGCTTGGATGTGAAGATTTCCCCTATTGTGGTTTGAGTGTTGTTTAGGTGTTAAGATTAGGGTTTGTCGGTAGAACTTCTAGATAGATTCTCTTCTTTCATAAACATGGAAGATATTGATCACTTTCATTCCTCCCTATGATGTAAGGTCCCCTTGTAAAGGCCTCATCCCGCCTTTGGTAGGATGTGTGGCTCTTCACAAGTTGGTAGAACCTTTGAGGGTTCCTTTCTTTGATGATGGAGTGCTTAGTGGTGACCTTTGGTCTTCACTCTGCTGTCTATTATCCAAACCTTGCTCTTGTCAGATGAATCTTTCTCCCTTGCTAGAGGATGGAGTTCCTTGCTAGAAGATTGAAGATGCTAGAAGTTGCTACTTCTCTGTATTTGAAGACTGCCATTGGAGCTGAAGCTTGAAGACCAAGAAGAACAAGTTGACACTTGTGAGGAAATCCAGTTGAGATCAAATGAAGAGCTGAAGCTTGAAGTCGGAGAACAAGTTGATACTTGTGTGCTTGATGCATTGAGTGCCTGAAGGAACAAGTTGATACTTGCTATTGGGATTGAAGCCTGAAGGTGGAGTCTGTTTTGGAGCTGAAGCTTGAAGAAAGTGGAGAACAAGTTGATACTTGTGTTTGATGCATTGAAAGCTTGAAGAAGCAAGTTGACACTTGCTATTGAAGATGAGAGCCTTGAAGAACAGTTACAAACTGAGGACTGAGCTACTGTCAGAGGATTGCTTTACTGTGAAGCTGTGGAAGTTGTTGATCTGCTTTCTTTTCTGTCTGTTTGCTTTCTGTGCAACTGTATTGATGTGACTTGTTTGATTTGCTTGATGCATTAGAATAAGTTCATATTTAGACTGATTTAAGCTAGGAGCATGATTTCACTAGAGGTTGAGTTGCTCCCTCTGCTTGTATTTATACTGTATGGCTTTGCTTGCTGGTATTCGGTAGAGCTCTGCTCCCTCTGCTTTTATTTCATTTCTTCTGTATGATTACAGTTACTTATATTTTGCTTGATAGCATGTTATTTCCTCTGTATGATTACAGTTATTCATATCTGGCTTGAGGTTGAGATGAGCTTGTGGAGGTTGATGCCCCACACACATTTCCTCCCTCACTTGCATTGCATGCATTTTACAGTCGTTTACTGTATATCTGTTTACTGTTTAAGCTAATGCTTTATCTGTTTCTATTTATCCTTGACATGATCCCCTAGGAATCTCACGTCCTTTGATAAGGAAATGATGATTAGAACTTTAGGTTGAAACCTATGCATGATAACTTCTAGGAGTTCCCTGTTTCAAACTTCAACCATAGGATGAATCCTTGGCATGACAACAGTAGAACTTGATAGTCTCCCCTTAGTTGAACCTGTTTGTTCTCTCTTCTCATCTCAAAACAAATTAAAATACAGTAATAAAGGTTAACTGACGTCGTACGTTACGAGCCTTAAGTTATCTGAGAAAGGATTGTTGGAGAGTTTCTTTTCAACAGTCTGGATGTTTAGTATGGTACCCTTTGGGTGACATGCGACGCATTCACTCTCAGGTCATAGTCTCTAGTGCGATATTGGTTGCAAACATCCATAAAATACAGTTCTTCCGTAAAAGACAGAAAACAAACTTCAAACCTTTTTACCCCGTGGGCCCATAATTCAAAGGAAGCTTTTCTGAAGAAAAGAGTGTCGTTAACTCCCAATTCTACCGCAAACGGTAACGCCTAAGTCTCCAAGGGTCGAGCTGCGTACACCAAACTGCTGGAACTGTTTGTTAACCCTACTCGATAAAACAAATGAATCTGAATTCCCGTAATCCGTATTATCCCGAACTACGTAAGCTCTGATCTCTCATACCTGTTGAGAGTACGTAGGCACAATACTGATGTATTGGCGAGCCACCTTCCCCGTAACCCGTAGTTAGCCGAACTACGTTGACTCTGATTTCTCATTCTCTGATGAGAATACGTAGGCATAAAGTGTGACGCTTTGCCGAATCATTTTCTTTTCTTTTCAGACCAGCCTTGATAGGGAGATAGCAAAACAACTCGTCAGATAAACACAACAAGCGTGGATCCCATCGAGTATGAGGGACGTGAGGGGTGCTAATACCTTCCCCTTGCGTAACCGACTCCCGAACCCAGACAATGGTGGCGATGACCTTGTCTTATACCTTTTCGTCAGGTTTTTCCGATCGTTTCCTTTCCCGTTCTGAGGGATAAATAACAAAAGGTCGCGACTCTTCTGTTTTGCCGGCACCTTATTTTCGCGGTAGCGACACACAACAACAAAAAAGGGGTGAGAAAACATGATCAAAATTATCGGTAATAAAATACATGAATAAAAGACAGTAAATAAAAAAATCATCACCCCACCAACATCAAACATGACCTACTATCCAATCATCGACACAACATACAATAATGCAAGAATGCAATTCAACACATGCATGCGGTACCGACTCATTGGTTCATTCAATCGAACCCCGGAATAGATCACTTACGCTCCTCCTGAGACATGATCTATCCCCACCATTCTCCACAAAGGAGTACGGGTGAATCACTTACGCTCCTCCTGAGACATGATTCAACCCCGCCATCCTCGACAAAGGAGTACAAATGGATCACTTACGCTCCTCCTGAGACATGATCCATCCCACCATTCTCCACAAAGGAGTACGGGTGAATCACTTACGCTCCTCGTGAGACATGATTCAACCCCACCATTCTCCACAAAGGAGTACGGATGAATCACTTAGCTCCTTCTGAGACATGATTCATCCCAACAAAACACCATGATATGCACGACACCAAATGCACAACAAACAAACATTAAGCACACTAAGTGCACACGATCCTCCTGATCACATAACCATACATCATACATATATATATACACACCAATCAATTATGTCAATGAAATTAAATAATAGGGAAATTTACATTTGAACATCGAGTACACACGATCCTCCTGATCACCTCACTATGCATCATATACATATTACATATATATGTCTTACCAACCAATTAATTATGTCAATTAAATTCCATGTTTCATAGTTTCACCTTTCAACACCAGGTATACACTCCTCACCACTAAACACCATCTTTCTACCTATCACAACCCAAGGAATCCCACAAACCGAATCACAAAGCAAAACTGCACAAAATCACGTTTCTGTCACGCTCACTGGCTCACTCGCCTAGAGAGGCCTCAGCGAATGCTCGCTGCCTCATTCGCCTAGCAAACCTGCTAGCGAAGGCAGACAGTGGCTACTGGAAGTATTCATCAGAAGCGAACCTGCTAGCGAAGGTGCTGGCAAACGTCTGCGATTTCACAAAACCCTCACTGTCCAGAAATTCATCAAAAGCTCCTAACTCATCTGAATCTCACCAACCCAGTCCATGTAGCCTTAGCATAGCATTCTACGACTAAGCTACACTACTTAATCCAAGTTTTATCTGATAAAACATCAACTATATCGATTAAATTATTTTCGACCCAAAACAGTAAACTTCTCAGAATCACCTAAACCACCCAAACAATCCTTATACAACCACATGCAAGAAGTTCACCATGACAGCAACAATCAGAAACACAACAACATACTAATTATGTTCATCAAATCCCTATGGGGTTAAGGAATCCCCTCTACCAAAAATTCATGCAATTACCAATCCCAATCAGTTTCTCCCCCTTACCTCGATTAGTTGCTTCGATTGATGAAGAACCCCCAAGAATCTGACAACCCTAGCCTTCTTCTTCTTCCTCTAGTTCTTCCTCCTCACTCCTTCTCTCCACTTGATCGTGTTCTTTCTTTCCGTCTTTCCAAAAACTCTCCAATACCCCTCTTAAATCCCTTATTCCTTATTTAATCACTTAACCTCAATAATAATACAAATAATAATAATAATAATAATAATAATAATACTATTAATTATTAAATTACTATCATTATTAATTATATTTATATTAATATTAAAGTCTATAGTTTCTTAAATAATCTCCACAAAAGATACGCCAAAATAAAATACCATCGGAAAGACTAAATAATTAAAATGGGTGTTACATGTGGCGCAAAGGTGAACTTAATGCCACATTTCTTGCTAAACAAAATTGGCAAATATGACACCGACACAAAGCCACATAACATGGTCTTGTCGAATTACGAAGGCAAGGTTGGTTCGACAATGGGGGTGATACAGGTGGACTTAATGGTTGGAACTATAATAAGTTCTACCATTTTCATGGTTGTGGAAATGAAGGCCAATTATAATTTGCTGTTGGGACGAGAATGGATTCATGCCATTGGTGCAGTACCATCTTCAATGTACCTGAAAATTTCTATTTGGAGGCTTAACGACATTATGGAGAATATCGAAGTTGACCAAGGGTACTTCAAGGCGCCCATAAACCATGTCGACCGGAAGCAGTTCGACAAGCATCTGGCTAGCATAGGCCCATGTGCTCCAGCAGATTTTGAATTTGTCCCAGACGATGAAACATTCTGCTCACTATACTTACACCCCATCGACAGTTTCCGTTGGGATAAAGAGGTGCCAGGAGTGAGACTCTCATACCTTGGCAAACCTGCAATAGACCCCACAGGTTGGGGAAGCGAATTCAGTGACAATGACTGAGTTCAAAGCACTACAAAGAATTTTGGCCTACGTGGCCGAAACTAATCTTCAGGCGGCTGCTAATAACCAGATGGCTGATATGGCCAAGTTAGAATCTTGCCAAGAAGGTCCTGGCAAAGACTTCGACCCAAAACCACCTGACAAGATTCAAGACGGAGAGCAAGGCCAGAGGCTTGATGCCATCTATGATGAAGAGCCTTTGGGATTCAAAAAAGATCCACTAGTGAATGATATTAAGACGCTAGCACAATACCCATTGAAGGAGGTTAATCTAGGGGAATGGGCTATCAAAAGGCCAACGTATGTGAGTACAAACCTTGACCCTCCACTTAAGGGCAAAATCATTCAACTACTACGAGAGTATAAAGATTGTTTTGTTAGACGATGGCGCAGATCTAAAAGGGGGGTTGAATAGATCGCTTGCTCAAAAGAGTCGGCGCTACCAAGAAAAATGATTTTTAAAATTTGGTTAATTGCGGAAGCGGCTGAGGAATTATACACGTCTAAAACGAACGGTTACTAGAAAACCGGATATGCGTTAAGTCTATGGAATCCGATAACGAGATATGAGAATTACTATGTTAATCACACTATCAATTTGATTTAGCTCACTATATGGTGTGACTTGTTCCAATGTCTTAAAAATATTAACACTATGAAAAGACAGCACATAAGGCTTTTAATTCAGACAATTTATCAAACACTTGGAGTGCAGAGCACTACAAGTGTGTTCTGTTTTGAGAGTGAATTGCTCAAGTTTCCTCTTACAATCAATGATTGTACTAGGTTCAAAATCAGTTTAGCACTACTCAAACCAGACCTAGATTGATATAATCATTTGCACTAAAAACACAGATATTAAGCAATATAAATATAAAGCAAAAGACACAACGATTTGTTGAGGCAGTTCCCTCATCGTCCTCGCTCGGGGTACGTCTGCCCTCAATTCTAATAATAGAATTGAGACCTATTAATATATAGATATAACCTGTTGTTGAAAGTTTATATAAGAAGTGAATAGTTATCAAACAAATGAACACTATTGTTGTTGTAGATCCTATTTCTTCTTGCCCCTTGATTTGAGTCGAATCAAGTACTTCGACAGCTATGAATAAACCTCCGATTGCGGCACTATCTTTGAACAACCTTCAGTCTTCAAAATCTGGCCTGACTGATTTAAATCGGCCGCGTGTCGAACCCGAAAATCCCACTCACAATCCTCCATTTACCGTTACTAAATCGACGGAACCTCCAGTTCCTCGATTACCTTCACTCGGATGAATATGAGATGAGACGAATCATACAAAAACCCCCAAATTCATAGAATCTTGGAGGATAAAACCCTTGAGGTTTTATTCAAGAAAAACTTGTCGATTACTCAATCCGAACCAGATAACCAAATCTCTGGCTTTGAGCGTTATCGCCTCTAATAATGCACAATGCACAACAAAGATGATTATGTGTAATTGTTGTGATATGCTATGAAGAGAATGAAGATGATGAGAACAAAATCAACACCTATTTCACTTTTCTTGTTTTTCTCAATGTTGTGAAGAGAAAGTAGAGATTGAACTTATATACCAAACATAACTGACATAACAGACAAAACCACTCCACAAAGACAGTTGACATAACAGAAAATTGACATGAAACAACGAGCGGTCGACATATGCAGAAGAGAGGGTCGACATGAGCTGACCCGATTATAAAATGGTACAAATCACAGAATCATGCATCGACTGGAACAAGGTGTGCGTCGACGCATATCATGCACTTTTAGACAGATTAAAATGCTTACAGTATGAGTCGACAGGTGGGTCGACGCGAGCCCACCTGAAGCAAATACACAAAACTGACTTACAGTGTGAGTCGACCGGAACAAATCTTTGGTCGACTCAAAGCCCTGAAACTGTCAAAAATGCCTATTTTCATATTTTTTGACACTTTTGATGACATCTATGATATGGAAAACGACACCAACAAAGTCAAACTCATATAACACATATTTTGGACAATCTATATGCAACAACTGTGATATTTTATGCGAGCATTTGAATTATGAGAAACAAGACATGCAAATGCAACATGGTGATAACGCCCAACATATATTCTTCTGTGGAATGGAGTTTTGACATCATCGAAATAAACACATCTATATATGAGGCTTTTCCCTCACATACTCCACCTTTTTGATGATGGCAAAACAAATTGAACCTGATTGTATGATATGTGACATTATCCTCCCCCTTGCTTGATGCCTTCATCTCTACTCACTCATTTGTGTTAATGCTAAGTCTTCACCTTTGGTCTTTCTGGTTCTACTGCAATGCTTGACACTTTCTCCCCCTTTGACAACATCAAAAAGAAAGAAACACATGTCAATGAATGGTATAAACGTAACAACAGATGCACATCTCAAAACATGCACAACATGTTATACATTAACATACGTCCACATATAAAGTAGTTAATGATCAGATAACAGAGAGATAAATAGAGCCACGCATAGACAAAAAACAATAAGTATTGCTAGGTTAGACAAAAAAGTAGCCACATATAAGTTCATAATCGATGACATTAAAAACTCATAAGTACAACAATACATAGCAATATTGGAAACAGAATGGTGAGATGCAATATGCAGTATGCAGAGCAACTTCAAGGTCTCTTCCCCCTGAAATGGTGGCCTCGCTCTCGAGAGGGATACTCTAGAGGTAATTGGGCATCGGCTCTTTCGGTGAACTGCAAACCCGCTTTGTTTAGGGTATTGAAGCTGGTGGCAAGAGCCCTGTATTGATTGGTGGTTGTTTCAACAAAACCATCGAACCATCGCATGACACCGAAGGAAAACGCATTGAAATTTTGAGTATGACTCTCAAATTGACTTTGGATTTGCGAGATACGCTCATCCTGAGCATTCATGAAGGAGTGTTGTTCCAGTTGCATAGTCCTCATCATCTCGAGGAGTTCATCAGAGTTTTGTTGTGGCGGATTCGGGAATAGTGG
The DNA here is from genome assembly GCA_963859935.3 of Lathyrus sativus. Taxonomy (NCBI): domain Eukaryota; kingdom Viridiplantae; phylum Streptophyta; class Magnoliopsida; order Fabales; family Fabaceae; genus Lathyrus; species Lathyrus sativus. The sequence continues at coordinate 66,154,117 of OZ012740.1, read as the reverse complement.
AGGCTCATAGCTCCAGTTTGGAGTTTCTTGATACTCCGAATTGTGTTGAGGCCTATAATTGTCGCCCAACGATGTCCAACTAGTTTGTAGTTCTGACTTTTGTTTTGAACTCAAAATCTTCAAACTTTCCTTGAAGACCGTTGTAGAATACCCTTACCAAGTCTTTATTGTATTTTGTGTTGCACTCCAAGAAATTATTAAACCCTTGAGCATCAAGAACGTTGATTATTTATGGGATGTGCATACGCTCAGCAGACAACCAGTAGTACGCATGCTGCTTTACGACAGAATGCTTACTGAAGTTTTTGTCATAGATCTCAGCAAATTTAGGTGGAATAAGTGACACAGCCGTTTCCGAAAGAGCTGCAGATGATGGACCTGCATAGGATGAAGAAGCTCTAGTGGATCGTTTGTCGGTAATTCTGCGGGTGGACATGTTCACTTTCAAAGTTGGAGAAGAGGAATGGGTGATGAAGATTTCAAATTTTGAGAGAGTTCTTGAAGATAGAGAAATGATGATGACTTTAACCCTTTGTAGTAGATACTAGGTTTTGGGAAGAGAGGAAGAGGAGAATAGCCTTGATGTAGGTTTCAAGTTACAATGCACAATGTCTTAATGCAAATGAATTTGATGAACAAAGTAACTAAATGAGAGATGAACAATTTTAGAAAAAAATTTCAAAGAATTCGCGCGATGCGTCGACCGGAAGGTCTATGCGTCGGCGCATACTGTATTGAAAAATAAACGGTTGAAATAGTAGGGGAATGCGTCGACCGGAGGGTCAACCTGTGCATACCCGTGACTCAGGCACAAAACATGTTCAATTTATGAGTCGATCGCTACCCTGCATAGGTTGACTCATGTAGGTAAAACTAGCAAAACTCATATTTTTTATTATATTGGCATACATTAAGACATAGATACAAAGCCAAAGCATATTTTAAGCATTCAACGGAGTGAAATACATACAACACGATATATACGACAAAAATTACACATAATTTGATACATTTCATTTTTGTGAACATGAAGATTGTGAGAGATGTTAGTTAAGGAAGGATATTACCTCAACTCCAAAAGTAGCTAGATGCACACACATATGGCCTGCAACATCTTCATTTATTAGATATCAGATGAACAAAGTACTGTCATACCCTAAATTTATCCTACTTGTAAATTACTCTTCACTGAAAATTAACCAGAAAAATCAAAAAATATATTGCTCCTATTCGTGCAAGTTTGAACTCAAGAAGTCAAGTTAGGTGGGTGTAGAGGATTGAGGCTCATTGGTGTTGGCATAATTTGTTGGTCAGAATGTGCAAAGTTCATAGGGCTTTGTGTTTGAAAATCATTATGGTCCTATCCATTTTCAATCCATTTTCTCTATAGTGCATCAAAGCTCACATATCACAAGTCATGTTCCTTTTATCTCAGATTATTTTTTAGCTATAGAAATTCATGTTTGAATGTTTTGGGATTATCGTAATTTAAGTGACAAGATCAAGCTTCATTTGTCATTTCAAGAGTTCGATTTTAAGTTTGAAATTGATTCATGATAATTTCTTCCCGGAGACCGATTCATTGTGTTATTTCATTTCACGAAAAAAAATAAAAAAGCAATTGATTCACATTTGACTCGAGTTGATTCAAGGAGGGAATTTGAGATTAATGTAAAATTCAAGTTCATATGGTGAAATTTGCAACAAAAGTCAAGATCAAAATCATAGTGTTTGTTTACAAAGTTCCAATAAAAGTCCATTGCCCAAAGTTACAGGCCTATATGTTCATATTACAACAACAAAAATGCAAAACATATAATAGAAACAAAATACAATAAACAATTCATTCACAAGTCTTCATTGACCATATTACATTAAGCTAAGTTTCAATATCAGGCCCATCAAAAATAAGGTGTATTGAAACTGTTACAGCATTGAATTGAAAAAAGGGGTAATGCATCAATGTAGAAATTTCACCTCACAGTTGGAAAATAGTACACGCGGCAGCATACATTTCGCACAACATTACCGTTTCAGGACCTCCAGCTGGCGTTTCTATCTTTTCCACAGTACCCTTCAGCATCTCATATAAAAAACGACAAAAAATAGTACATATATTTTCGTAATGCCTTACACGCATCTTGCACCATCTGAAGGTCGTACGAGAATTCACGGCGACGCAACAATACAAAATTGAAGGATGGAAAATCAAAATAAATGAAAAAAACTCGCACAACCGAACCGGTTCATACGCAGCTAGCAGTATAAAGGAAAATTCACGAAACCACGCATATGAGTTGCTTTCATCCTTTTGTAAACTACCTGCACAAAAACAAGCCATTCATCATACATGATTTTTTCTTGCGGAACGAAATATCAAGATAATATATTTAATAACAGGGACCCACACAAGATAAAGGAAGGGATTGTGAGAGGATTTCTCAAGACCACAAACGGTACGGCATAGCCAGTATAATACCACAATTAATCTGCTACACCCACCTGCATAAAAAACAGAAACAGGGCAACACAAAAACCGTTGCGGCATCCCGTACACACGTAATACACTCTAGCCAATTTCATCCGTTTTATAACAGCTCACATCCTGCTATCAGAGAAGTCAGCAACAAAAGATGATAGCACACCCATTCTGTACGAAAAAAGGACAGCAGGTCCTTACCCCATTTCCTTTGAGCACCACCACAATAGTACAACAAGAAAAAGGGGAGCAAGGAACATTGCGGATAGGAGGCAACAATAACTGTTAAAAAAGGACACAACACCTCACGCTTGAAGAGAGAGAATACAACTTGATTTTCTTCAGGAAAAACATCCTCCTCAACCCTTCCCTCAATAACCCGAGTCTCCATTATCCTTTGATATAACTTTCAAATGCCATTCATCAAAATCTCGGTTCACTCTTCATTTTCCATGATAGAACAGCCCAAATTTACATAAACCTCAAACCCCTTTTTCACCAACTTCCAAATCCTTTATGCAATTTTTTCTTTCACAACCGCAAACCCCAAGACACAAGAGCTCCATGACAGAAATTTTTGCAATCATACCCTTCACAAATTTCTCTTCCCATTTCATCCTTTAAATCCTAAACCTTCAACCAACTTGTAAAAGGAGAAAACCTTAAAACTTCTTTAACTCATTTTTTCTGCCTCAATAAAAACCTCTCTTTTCACAAAACCAGAAAATCATATCTCCAAACCCTCCGTTCACTACAACTCAACCCAGAAACTTCTTCTCTAACATCAAAAAACTCAAAACCTCCGAAAATCCATTCAACCATTGAAGCGCCTCCTTCATCATCATCAGTCCAGAAATATCCTTCAACTTCATAAACTTTTCCAACTTGCATCTACCCTTAAACTGAAACTTCATTAACCCACAACCTCCTTCCGTGAAAATCGCCCAAGAAACCATTACCTTCTTTGTAAAATCTCTCAATGATCAACTATTCCCCTTTCACTTCATCCCTTCCAAAAAGCCTCCATCATCCCCACCCCAGAACTCTTCAATCTTCTTCTTCTTCATCAACCTTCGAAGCCACCTAAACTTCAAACCCAACTAACTGAAACCCATTTTTCCCCTCTTCTTCAACCAAAATCATCTTCAACACCAAATCAAACCCTTCCACCATCAAACCCATTTCAGAACAGAACCAATGGATGAAGAGAATTTGAAGTGAGCACCAAAACAGAGTGAGCTGGATTTGGAAATAAGACAAACCTGAAAACGTTTCCGTGACGGACGAGAGCAAAGCGAGGAAAGGTGGGAATGGATCTTGATTTTGCTTTTCTGTTTCTTTTTTTTTCAAACGATCGTGACCCTGTTACGCCTTCCTTTTCGTTTCAATTTGAAGATGAAATCTTGTGGCTTTCGGCTTGGCATTTTCTTGATTGGTTTAAGTGGTCATGGGATGGACTCACCGCCCATTTTAATTTGTTGTTGTCATCTACTCCATTTTTTTATTGATATTTTTTATGGGTGGATGAATGGGCCATGGCCCATGATGATTCTCCTATTTATTTTATTATTTTTAGATTTAACTCAATTAAATGTCATGACAAATTGTTAATCTTTGTTTTTTTATTTTTATTAATTATTTTTACTAAATTGTCTCAATTAACTTTTATTAATTATTTTTTAGGAATATTTTAATTACAATTTGTCATATTTTTGTTTTCGATTCTATTTTCTGGGTCGATGACGAGACCTCTAAGTTATAGTTTGTCAAATTATTGACAAATAATAACAAACCCGAGACCAATTTTTTTCAAACTTTCATTTTCGTTTTTTTATCCATTTTTATCCACTTTTTTCTTATTCTTTAGTCAATGATGACTTTAATAATTATTATCAGTCAAATTATTGATAGATGATAATTTAGTCGAGGCAATTTCATTTCCGCTTCATTTCCATTATTATCTGTCAAAGAAGGAGGTTGTTGGAATCTAGCCTTCCTTGGATCTTCAAGTGAATAGTTCTCGAGGCACACTCTTGAGTTATTATTCATTCAATCTTTCGACTTTTTCAAAACATTTTTTCGATTAAAACTCCGAAAGAAGGAAATTCTTGGAATCTAGCATTCCTTGAATTTTCGAGTGAATAGTTTTCGAGGGACGCCCTTTGAGTTGTTATTCACTCAACCTTTCGACTTTTTCAAACTCAATCATTTTCCAACGTTCTCCTAATTCGAATGCTCGTACGCATTCGCAACCCATATTTCGTACACGCATTCACAACTCCTCGTGGTTTTGTTATTGGAAGCACCCTTAGGGACCAATATCATTTATTACAATCTAACCCTTAACACGTCGTCAAGTCGATTCCATCTTCGGTCAAATCCTCGACACGTCGTCGAGCTACTTCAAAACAACTTCCTCTTTGCCTCGCATTCCATTTTTTATTCATTCTTTTCACAAACATTTTTTAAACTTACGAAAGAGGGATATTCTTAGAATCTAGCATTCTTTGAATATTCGAATGAGTAACTCTTGAGGCGCGCTCTTGCGTTGTTATTAGTTCATTCTTTCGATTTCAAAACATTCAATCCTTTATCTCTAACTCTTTTCAACCCAATTTCCGAAAGAATTGAGTTCTTGGGATCTTGCATTCCTTGAATTCTTGAGTGATAAGCTTTTGAGGCATGCCCTTGGGTTGCTTGTCAGTCACTCTTTCGTTTCTCAATCCATTTCAAACTTCATATTTTCGTGGTCGTCTCCACGAACTACGGACGCTCTGATTCTTTATTCATTCTTGAATATAAGATACGTGGGCACAAGATTGCGATGATCTTGGCGAGCACACTTCTACCTTCCTCCATTATTCCGTCCACACTTTCTCATTCTTTCCCGTAATCGAACTACGAAGCTCTGATTTCTCATTCCCGTCCGAATGAGCATACGTAGGCACAAGGGCCCCAATCCTTGGCGAGCACCTTATCCTATAACCACCCATCTCCCCTTAGCGTCTTTATCTTGTTAACCTACCAATTCACCTTTATCGAGAAGAAAAACAAGTAAACCTAGACAACACTCTCCACAAAATACCTTAAGAGGTTCCCGTTGAGTACAACGGACGTGAGGGGTGCTAATACCTTCCCCTCGCGTAACCGACTCCCGAACCCGGAACATGGTTGCGACAGCCCTGTTCCTATCCTTTCGTTTTTAAGAGGTTTTCTCGATATTTTCCTCTCCCGTTTATTCGGGAAAAATAAAGTTCGGTGGCGACTTTGTCGAACCGCATTTTCGCGCCTTTCGCGCGAGGGTCGTGTCTCCGAACTGTCTCCGTGATTTTTCGAGGTGCGACAGCTGGCGACTCTGCTGGGGACATTTTTCTCCATGCAAAGAGAGAGTCGAGCCTATCTTTTTGTTTGTGACGAGTGTTTGTTTTTTATTTTGTTTTCTTCTTGCTTACATATTTGTTCTCTTGTGGATTTTATTTGTGCTTGTTATCTTGGTTGCCTCTTGGTTCTTGGGATGACATCATGAGTAAAGCTCTACGCCCGAGCTTTGGTAAAAGCAGAGAGAACACATAGTTTAGAATTGGTAGTCGAGTAGTGTTAGTCTCCGAGGACTTGCTCCTTGTGGGCCTAGCATGAAAGCTCCTCCAGTGGAGACCTATTCGTAGATCTTGTTGTAACACAGCTAGCCTGTTGCACGATTTGATTCATTAAGGGTCCATGATTCTGGGAACCTTTTTAGCACCAGTTCCAATAATGGTGGTCGTGTAGTGTTAGTCTCCAAGGACTCGCTCCTTGTGAGCCTAGCATGAGGACTCCGCTCAGGAGAGACCTTATCGTCATTATTGTCGTAATACAGCCAGCCTGTTGCATGACGCTAATACGACTAGTGTCCATGATCCTGAGAACCAAACATAGAAACCATCCCGTGAGTGGGTTTATGGGTAGAGTGTCTAGATCTTCCCGTATAGGCTTACCTGTCAATTTTCTTTGAGTAAAAATTATGGTTACCTACCCGTTACGATTGCCAGCTTTAGAGTTGTTTGAACTATGATATTGTGATCCTGGATCTTGTATCTTGCATTGCATCTTGCATATCATTTGCATTGCATTTCATATGTTATGAATTTTGCAGCAGAATCTTATGTCTCCTTCTTTCCTCTTCAGTAAATCAAGCTAATTCCTCGACACCAGTACGCGACTAGAGCCAATACAAGATGAATGATGGAGCGGATTCAGCAAAGCAAGTTGCCTTCAGGGAAGAGTTGGATTCTATCGAAGAAAAGATTGACCAGATCCTGGAAGCCATCCGCACGGCCAGAAGAGAGAAAGAACAATGTGAAGTTGCTGCTGTCGTCAACAACAATGGTCAAGGACAAGGGTCTACTGCCATCCCTTTGGTTCCGATTCAAAATCCTCATGGGATGTCGTTGAACTTCAATAACGCAGCTGAAGGAAACACTTCTCAGCCAATCCCAGCACCTGGAGTTACTGTTGGAGCTATCCCGCAGGCTCAACCTACTGTCGTGCAGATCCCAGCTCCCCATACTGAAGATCCTATGATGGATCATTATGACGACGTTCAGAACTATCATGCTGCTATCCCCATTTCCATGTCCTGTTTCCACTCAGGATTCAGAAGCCATGAAGATGTGCCGAGATCTAGCCGAGAAACTCCGAGCCATGGAGGGGCACAGTTCAAATTCTTTCAGTGCTTTGGAATTGTGCTTGGTGCCTGATGTTGTCATTCCTCCCAAGTTCAAGGTGCCCGAATTTTCGAAGTACAAAGGTCTTAGTTGTCCAAACATTCATCTGAAGATGTACTGTCGCAAGATGGTTGCTTATGCCAGAGACGAAAAGCTCATGATTCATTGCTTTCAAGACAGCTTGTCTGGGGCATCACTTGAATGGTATATGCAGCTGGAATGTAACAGTGTGCACACTTGGGCCGAGCTAGCCGATGCATTTGTCAAGCAGTATAAGTACAACACCGATCTTGCTCTGAATCGTACTCAACTTCAGAGTATGACTCAGAAGGATAATGAATCCTTCAAGGAGTACGCGCAACGATGGAGAGAGCTAGCCGCAAGGGTGCATCCACCTTTTGTTGACCGTGAACTGATCGACATCTTTATGGGTACATTGCAAGGCCAATACTACGAAAAGCTGATCGGCAGTGTCTTCGCTGGATTCTCTGACTTGGTAATCGTCAGTGAGAGAATTGAAGAAGGGCTGAAGAGTGGAAAGATCCCCGGAGGTTCTAAAAGCCAGGCTAATGCCAAGAAGCCTTTCAACGGATACAAGAAGAAAGAGGGCAAAACAAATGCCATCTCTTTGCAGAAAGCGCAAGCTTCTCAACAAGCTCCCGCTCCTATGCCTTATCAAGTCCCTTACTACTAGTATCTGTATGTTGCTGCTGTGCAATATGCTCCAATGCCTTATCAGCCAGCTGTTCAAGCAGTGCAACCTTAAATGCCACAACAACAGGCTCCTTAGCAACAAGCCTACAATCAGCACGGATACCAATATCCTCCTCAACAACAACAAATACAAGCTACTCAGCAACGACAAGGTACTCGCCCACAGTGTCAGCAGAGAACATGGAGGCCAGATAGAGTCTTTGATCGTCTACCAATGACATATGCTAAAATCTTTGCTCAGTTGATGGAGAAGAAAGATGTCGTTCCGAGAGATTTGGCTCCTCCAACTGTCATTCCTGCCGATTATGATGCAAATGCTCATTGTGAGTTTCATAAGGGTGCTCCAGGTCATACCATTGAGGACTGCAGAGCCTTCAAGCACACAGTTCAAGACATGATCGATAGGGATGCTATCAATTTCAATGGGAAGTCTCCAAATGTCATCAACAATCCGATGCCACCAGCCAACTAGTGCAAACATCAGATTAAGCAGAGTCAAGTTCATTTCTCGAAGAAGGCTGTCATGTCGCCATTTCATATTACGCATTTCTTATATTTGTCTTTGTTTGTTTAAGTATTGTATGCTTTGAACAATTGCCATTCGTATTTGGTTTTCATTAATGTATTGTTTATGCATGTTTTGAATTAGTTATGTCGTATTCACTCATTTTCACTTACCATCGACACATTTATTCACTTCACTCTATCCACTGTTGTTTAGCCTGATTTGAGGGAGGATGAAGAAAACGAGATACCCATAATTGCAAACCGTATGCTTTCAGACAGAATCTCGTCGATGATGTGCAGGCATTGTTTCAATTCCCCTAAACACCGGAGATATAAGGAGTTAATCCCTAGTAAACCACTTCGAACCTAGAAGTAGCAGTTTCCTTCAGATATTCAAACCTTTTTACACTCAACCTGGGGCAGGGTAGTGTTCAGTTAATGCAATAATGTATGCAAATCAACAAAGCAAAATCTAGAAGACGGTTGTTCATCAACGACCCATGCTATGGCAGTCACAACAAAATAAAAAATCATCAAAAGCCTACTAAGTCAAACACCTCAGAGGGGACTTAGGAAAAATCAAGGAAATCTCGATGGATCTGACAAACAAAGTCAATCCATGAAAAAGTTAGGGATCAAAACAAAAGTAAAAGAGGATCCCGAAACCCTCAACAAAAACAAAATAAGATTCAGTGGCCAGCCAAATCAAAAGGGGCACTGACATCCATCAAAAAACCAAAATAAGGTGACTGCCACGTCGAGCAAACCTTGAACCATCAAGTTTATACCGTCAAGACAAGTGTAGAATTAACTGAGCGTAGGAATGGAGATTATTAAGAAGAAGGGGTGGGTACAAATCATGTTTTGAGCCTAACATCTTTTGTTTCATAATTGTAAACCAGACCATGTTACAACCCTCAAAAGACCTAATTGAGGTGAGGTTTATTCTGAAAGCATAACATCGCAAGGTTGCGTAACCTGACTCCTCACATGATTTCTAATCACCAGCATTGGTGTCGTTTCTGTTGTATATCTTTCACACCAATCAAAACTAGCATAATGTTTGGGATAACGGTCCATTCGTTTCACTATCACGACACCTCAATAAATGACATACTTTTTCAAAACTTACATTGAACTTTGCATTAATGTTACCATTTATGAATGTACAGTTTTAATTGCAAATCAGTGCTAGGTATTCAAGGACATCTCAACAAGGGGCAATCAGGGAGGAACTTGACTTTCACTAGCGTACACGAGGCAAGATTATTTCAAAGCCCACAGGCTGGGGCAAATCATTCAACAGCTCGAGCAGGGGAATATCATTACCATATTCAGACTGGGGCAGGACCAAGTTACCCTAATCATCAGGCAGAGCTGCAACCTTCTCTGAAGCAAATTCACAGTAAACCACAAAGTACCTAGACTTGGGGCATCCAGAGCATCATCTTCTGCTTCAATCGTGACGTCTTCAACGAATTGTGTGTCAAGGAAGTCAATCCCTCCCACCATCCAAAGTCCAATCCGCATTGGCAACTACCAAAAGTCCACCGCGCTGGCGTCTCCACCTGCATTTCCAGTCACTTGTCTGCAGTCATGTGCATCATATACATTGCATTCGCTATCACAAGCATCTTGCATCATATGCATACTTAATCATATCATACTTCCCCATCTTTTGCATCTCCGCGCGACAACATTTGCATCTGCACTTCCATTCGTTATGAACTTCATTAGTCATCCAGCATTCACATATGCAAGTCAAGGTCCAGGATCAATCTCGAAGATTTCCAAGACTATCATCAGCCCAATCAGGGGCATTTTCCGCAAGACCATGGGTTTCTCCCACGATTTTCAAGAGCTTCAAAGCAATCATCAGCCCAGTCAGGGGCAACCTTCTGCAATTGTGGGTTTCTCCCACAAAATTCAAAGTTGTTCAAAACAAGATTCAGCCCAGTCAGGGGCATCTTTTTAAAAACCGTGGGTGTCTCCCATGATGTGTTTCAACCTCGTGGTTGATCAGATCTTCAAATCAACATTCAGCCCAGTCAGGCGCATATCATTCAAGGCAGTGGGCGTCCCCACGAAGTTGTTCAACTCTTTGTTGGGAAAATCCAAGACTTTCAGTGCAAGATTCAGCCCAGTCAGGGGCATTTTCAGCAAAACCGTGAGCGTTCCTCATGAAGTTGTTCAGCCTTTTGTTGAGCAAGACAAGACAACAAGACAAACTCAGCCCAGTCAGGGGCATACTCTTCAGTGTTCATGGGCGTAACCATGAAATCATTTCAACAAAACTGTGATCTCCAAGCAAGACGGTGGGCGTACCCCGTTGATTCATTTTAATCCAATCCTCCTCGTGGGTGTTCCCCAATGAGTTATATCCAGCAAGCATGATCTTTGTCAATTACCTCACTATCATCCTTTTGGGTGGTAGTGGCCTGTGTTTGTGTTTCGCTCCGTCATCCTTTTGGTGGGGGGTCTGTCATAGTCATTAATGATAGATTGTGCGATATTGTTTGTATTTCGCTCCGTCATCCTTTTGGTGGGGGGTTTGTCATAGTCATTAATGATAGATTGTGTGATATTGTTGGTGTTTCGCTCTGTCATCCTTTTGGTGGGGGGTCTATCATAGTCATTAATGATAGATTGTGCGATATTGTTTGTGTTTCACTCCGTCATCCTTTTGGTGGGGGGTCTGTCATAGTCATTAATGATAGATTGTGCGATATTGTTTGCGTTTCGCTCCGTCATCCTTTTGGTGGGGGGGTCAATCATAATCATTAATGATAGATTATGCGATTAGTTTGTTTGTATTTCGCTCCGTCATCCTTTTGGTGGGGGGTCTGTCATAGTCATTAATGATAGATTGTGCGATATTGTTTGTGTTTCGCTACGTCATCCTTTTTGTGGGGGGTTTGTCATAGTCATTAATGATAGATTGTGCGATATTGTTTGTGTTTTGCTCCGTCATCCTTTTGGTGGGGGGTCTGTCATAGTCATTAATGATAGATTGTGCGATATTGTTTGTGTTTCGCTCCGTCATCCTTTTGGTGGGGGGTCTGTCATAGTCATTAATGATATTTTGTGCGATATTGTTGGTGTTTCGCTCCGTCATCCTTTTGGTGGGGGGTCTATCATAGTCATTAATGATAGATTGTGCGATATTGTTGGTGTTTCGCTCCGTCATGCTTTTGGTGGGGGGCTATCATAGTCATTAATGATAGATTGTGAGATTAGTTTGTTTGTATTTCGCTCCGTCATCCTTTTGGTGGAGGGTCTGTCATAGTCATTAATGATAGATTGTGCGATATTGTTTGTGTTTCGCTCCGTCATCCTTTTGGTGGGGGGTCTGTCATAGTCATTAATGATAGATTGTGCAATATTGTTTGTGTTTCGCTCCGTCATCCTTTTGGTGGGGGTCTGTCATAGTCATTAATGATAGATTGTGCGATATTGTTTGCGTTTCGCTCCGTCATCCTTTTGGTGGAGGGTCTATCATAGTCATTAATGATAGATTGTGCGATATTGTTTGTTTCACTCCGTCATCCTTTTGGTGGGGGGTCTGTCATAGTCATTAATGATTGATTGTGCGATATTGTTTGCATTTCGCTCCGTCATCCTTTTGGTGGAGGGTCTATCATAGTCATTAATGATAGATTGTGCGATATTGTTTGTGTTTTGCTCCGTCATCCTTTTGGTGGGGGGTCTGTCATGGTCATTAATGATAGATTGTGCGATATTGTTTGTGTTTCGCTCCGTCATCCTTTTGGTGGGGAGTCTGTCATTGTCATTAATGATAGATTGTGCTATAGTGTTTGGTGGGAGTTTCGCTCCGTCATCCATTTGGTGGGGGGGTCTGTCATAGCCATTAATGTCAGATTATGCGATAGTGTTTGCTCTATCATCCTTTTGGTGATAGTAGCTCGTGTGTGTTTTGTCCCATCATCTTTTTGGTGATGGCGACCTTTTAGTAGTCTTTCATTGTTTACTCAGGGGCGTACCTCATCCAGCATTTCAATTCTCAGGCTTTCCTTTTCTTTTCGGACAAGTTCAGAGTTTTCTTTATATCTAATTGTCTTGTATCTTGAAAGAGTGAGCGCCATAGTCGTTCATCTTTCTCGGTTTAAGCCAGTTAGATAGGGGCATCTGTCATACCCTAAATGTGTCCTACTTGTAAATTACTCTTCACTGAAAATTAACCAGAAAAATAAAAAAATATGTTGCTCCTATTAGTGCAAGTCTGAACTCAAGAAGTCAAGTTAGGTGGGTGTAGAGGATTGAGGCTCATTGGTGTTAGCATAATTTGTTGGTCAGGATGTGCAAAGTTCATAGGGCTTTGTGTTTGAAATTCATTATGGTCCTGTCCATTTTCAATCCATTTTATCTATAGTGCATCAAAGCTCACATATCACAAGTCATGTTCCTTCTATCTCAGATTATTTTTTAGCCAGAGAAATTCATGTTTGAATGTTTTGGGATTATCGTAATTTAAGTGACAAGATCAAGCTTCATTTGTCATTTCAAGAGTTCGATTTTAAGTTTGAAATTGATTCATGATAATTTCTTCCCGGAGACCGATTCATTGTGTTATTTCATTTCACGAAAAAAAATAAAAAAAGCAATTGATTCACATTTGACTCGAGTTGATTCAAGGAGGGAATTTGAGATTAATGTAGAATTCAAGTTCATATGGTGAAATTTGCAACAAAAGTCAAGATCAAAATCATAGTGTTTGTTTACAAAGTTCCAATAAAAGTCCATTGCCCAAAGTTACAGGCCCATATGTTCATATTACAACAACAAAAATGCAAAACATATAATAGAAACAAAATACAATAAACAATTCATTCACAAGTCTTCATTGACCATATTACATTAAGCTAAGTTTCAATATCAGGCCCATCAAAAATAAGGTGTACTGAAACTGTTACAGCATTGAATTGAAAAAAGGGGTTCTGCATCAATGTAGAAATTTCACCTCATAGTTGGAAAATAGTACATGCGACAACATACATTTCGCACAACATTACCGTTTCAGGACCTCCAGCTGGCGTTTCTATCTTTTCCACAGTACCCTTCAGCATCTCATATAAAAAACGACCAAAAAAAATAGTACAGATATTTTCATAATGCCTCACACGCATCTTGCACCATCTGAAGGTCTTACGAGAATTCACGGCGACACAACAATACAAAATTGATGGATGGAAAATCAAAATAAATGAAAACAGCTCATACAACCGACCCGGTTCGTACGCAGCTAGCAGCATAAAGGAAAATTCACGAAACCACGCATATCAGTTGCTTTCGTCCGTCTGTAAACTACCTGCACAAAAACAAGCCATTCATCATACATGATTTTTTCTTGCGGAACGAAATATCAAGATAATCTATTTAATAACAGGAACCCACACAAGAGAAAGGAAGGGAATGTGAGAGGATTTCGCAAGACCACAAACGGTACGACGCAAACCACCACAGCACAACATAGCCAATATAATACCACAATTAATCTGCTACACCCACCTGCATAAAAACCAGAAACAGGTCAACACAAAAACCGCTGCGGCATCCCGTACACACGTAATACAGTCTAGCCAATTTCATCCGTTTTATAACAGCTCACATCCTGCTATCAGAGAAGTCTGCAACAAAAGATGATAGCACACCCATTCTGTACGAAAAAAGGACAGCAGGTCCTTACCCCATTTCCTTTGAGCACCACCACAATAGTACAACAAGAAAAAGGGGAGCAAGGAACATTACGGATAGGAGGCAACATTAACTGTTAAAAAAGGACACAACACCTCACGCTTGAAGAGAGAGAAGACAACTCGATATTCTTCAGGAAAAAGATCCTCCTACACCCTTCCCTCAATAACCCGAGTCTCCATTATCCTTTGATATAACCTTCAAAAGCCATTCATTAAAATCTCGGTTCACTCTTCATTTTCCACGACAGAACAACCCAAATTTACATAAACCTCAAACCCCTTTTTCACCAACTTCCAAATCCTTTCTGCAATTTTTTCTTTCACAACCGCAAACCCCAAGACACAAGAGCTCCATGACAGAAAGTTTTGTAATCATACCCTTCACAGATTTCTCTTCCCATTTCATCCTTTAAATCCTAAACCTTCAACCAACTTGTAAAAGGAGAAAACCTTAAAACTTCTTTAACTCATTTTTTCTGCCTCAATAAAAACCTCTCTTTTCACAAAACCAGAAAATCATATCTTCAAACCCTCTGTTCACTACAACTCAACCCAGAAACTTCTTCTCTAACATCAACAAACTCAAAACCTCCGAAAATCCCTTCAACCATTGAAGCACCTCCTTCATCATCATCAATCCAGAAATATCCTTCAACTTCATAAACTTTTCCAACTTGCATCTACCCTCAAACTGAAACTTCATTAACCCACAACCTCCTTCCGTGAAAATCGCCCAAGAACCCATTACCTTCTTTGTCAAATCTCTGAATGATCAACTATTCCCCTTTCACTTCATCCCTTCCAAAAAGCCTCCATCATCCCCACCCCAGAACTCTTCAATCTTCTTCTTCTTCATCAACCTTCGAAGCCACCTAAACTTCAAACCCAACTAACCGAAACCCATTTTCCCCCTCTTCTTCAACCAAAATCATCTTCAACACCAAATCAAACCTTTCCACCATCAAACCCGTTTCAGAACAGAACCAATGGATGAAGAGAATTTGAAGTGAGCACCAAAACAGAGCGAGCTGGATTTGGAAATAAGACAAACCTGAAAACGTTTCTGTGACGGACGAGAGCAAAGCGAGGAAAGGTGGGAATGGATCTTGATTTCGCTTTCCTGTTTCTTTTTTTTTTCAAACGATCGTGACCCTGTTACGCCTTCCTTTTCGTTTCAATTTGAAGATGAAATATTGTGGCTTTCGGCTTGGCGTTTTCTCGATTGGTTTAATTGGTCATGGGATGGACTCACCGCCCGTTTTAATTTGTTGTTGTCATCTACTCCATTTTTTTATTGATATTTTTTATGGGTGGATGAATGGGCCATGACCCATGATGATTCTCCTATTTATTTTATTATTTTGAGATTTAACTCAATTAAATGTCATGACAAATTGTTAATCTTTGTTTTTTTATTTTTATTAATTATTTTTACTAAATTGTCTCAATTAACTTTTGTTAATTATTTTTGAGGAATATTTTGATTACAATTTGTCATATTTTTGTTTTCGATTCTATTTTCTGGGTCGATGACGAGACCTCCAAGTTATAGTTTGTCAAATTATTGACAAATAATAATAAACCCGAGACCAATTTTTTTTTCAAACTTTCATTTTCGTTTTTTTATCCATTTTTATCCACTTTTTTCTTATTCTTTAGTCAATGATGACTTTAATAATTATTATCAGTCAAATTATTGATAGATGATAATTTAGTCGAGACTATTTCATTTCCGCTTCATTTCCATTATTACCGGTCAAAGAAGGAGGTTCTTGGAATCTAGCATTCCTTGGATCTTCGAGTGAATAGTTCTCGAGGCACGCTCTTGAGTTATTATTCATTCAATCTTTCGACTTTTTCAAAACATTTTTCCGATTAAAACTCCGAAAGAAGGAGATTCTTGGAATCTAACATTCCTTGAATTTTCAAGTGAATAGTTCTCGAGGCACGCCCTTTGAGTTGTTATTCAGTCAACCTTTCAACTTTTTCAAACTCAATCATTTTCCAACGTTGTCCTAAGTCGAATGCTCGTACCCATTCGCAACCCATATTTCGTACACGCATTCACAACTCCTCGTGGTTTTGATATTGGAAACACCCTTAGGGACCAATATCATTTCTCACAATCTAACCCTTGACACGTCGTTAAGTCGGTTCCATCTTCGGTCAAATCCTCGACACGTCGTCGAGCTACTTCAAAACAACTTCCTCTTTGCCTCGCATTCCATTTTTGATTCAATCTTTTCACAAACATTTTTTAAACTTACGAAAGAGGGATATTCTTAGAATCTAGCATTCTTTGAATATTCGAATGAGTAACTCTTGAGGCGCGCTCTTGAGTTGTTATTAGTTCATTCTTTCGATTTCAAAACATACAATCCTTTATCTCAAACTCTTTTCAACCCAATTTCCGAAAGAATTGAGTTCTTGGGATCTTGCATTCCTTGAATTCTTGAGTGACAAGCTCTTGAGGCATGCCCTTGGGTTGCTTGTCAGTCACTCTTTCGTTTCTCAATCCATTTCAAACTTCATATATTCGTGGTCGTCTCCACGAACTACGGACGCTCTGATTCTTTATTCATTCTTGAATATAAGATACGTAGGCACAAGATTGTGATGATCTTGGCGAGCACACTTCTACCTTCCTCCATTATTCTGTCCACACTTTCTCATTCTTTCCCGTAGTCGAACTACGAAGCTCTAATTTCTCATTCCCGTCCGAATGAGCATATGTAGGCACAAGGGCCCCAATCCTTGGCGAGCACCCTATCCTATAACCACCCATCTCCCCTTAGAGTCTTTATCCTGTTAACCTACCAACTCACCTTTATCGAGAAGAAAAACAAGTAAACCTAGACAACACTCTCCACAAAATACCTTAAGAGGTTCCCGTTGAGTATAACGGACGTGAGGGGTGCTAATACCTTCCCCTCGCGTAACCGACTCCCGAACCCGGAACATGGTTGCGACATCCCTGTTCCTATCCTTTCGTTTTTAAGAGGTTTTCTCG
Source organism: Lathyrus sativus (assembly GCA_963859935.3). Lineage (NCBI taxonomy): Eukaryota > Viridiplantae > Streptophyta > Magnoliopsida > Fabales > Fabaceae > Lathyrus > Lathyrus sativus. Next base: position 66,136,990 of record OZ012740.1, on the reverse strand, counting down.
ATATTTTCCTCTCTCATTTATTCGGGAAAAATAAAGTTTGGTGGCGACTCTGTCGAACTGCATTTCTGCGCCTTTCGCGCGAGGGTCGTTTCTCCGAAATGTCTCCGTGATTTTTCAAGGTGCGACAAGTACATATGGACATATACATATATAATGTGCGAGAGATATTACTAAACACGATATGAAATATCAAGAACACCTAGTTCCCGTCGGATATGAAAGAAAGGCTCAATAGGAAGAGGTTTTGTAAAAATATCAGCTAGTTGATTTTTAGTATCAACATGCTCAAAAACCACGTTACCTTTCTCCACATGATCCTTAAGGAAGTGGTGCCGAATTTAGATATGTTTGGTGCGTGAATGCAACACCTGATTCTTGGTGAGATTGATGGCACTCGTGTTGTCACATAAAATTGGAATACGCTCGAGTTTGAGATTAAAGTCGAGCAACTGTTGCGTAAGCCATAAGACTTGAGCGCAACAACTGCCGACTGCGATGTATTCCGCTTCGACATTTGACAAAGCCATATAAACTTGATTTTTTATATGCCAACTTACCAAAGAGTTTGAAAATAGATGACACGTGCCACTCATACGTTTCCTATCTGATTTGCACCCCACAAAATCAAAATCGGAGAAGCCAACCAAGGAGAAATCGTTGCCATTAGAATACCATAGCCCATACTTTAGAGTACCCGAAAGGTATCTAAGTATGCGCTTAACTGCTTTTAAATGGGATTCTTTAGGAGAGGATTGATACCTAGCGCACATATATACACTAAAAATAAGGTCGGGTCTAGAGGAAGTAAGATAGAGGAGAGATCCGATCATACCTCGATATGTTTTCACCTCTACATCCTTACCACTTTCATCTCAACTGAGATTCACACATGTTGGCATTGGTCTATCAATAACTTGGGAGTTTTCCATGTCAAACCGCTTGAGAAGCTTAAAACAGTATTTCGTCTGGCTAACAAAAGTACCCTCCTCAAGTTGCTTGATTTGTAATCCGAGAAAATATGTGAGCTCCCCCATCATACTCATCTCGAATTCTCCCTACATTATATTAGAAAACTCCCTTATAAGATTCATGATAGTTGACCCAAAAATGATATCATCAACATAAATTTGCACCAAAATTAAGTGTTTTCCTTGACACTTAATGAAGAGGGTTGTGTCGACCTTTCCTCTTCAATACCATTGATCAAGGAGAAACTTGCTTAGACGCTCATACCAGGCCCTAAGGGCTTGCTTGAGTCTATACAAGGCACGTTTTAATTTGTATACATAATCAGGATACTCATGGGATTCAAAACCCAGAGGTTGGGCAATATAAACTTCTTCATTTATATAGCCGTTAAGGAATGCACTTTTCACATCCATTTGAAATAGCTTAAAATTTTTTGCACAAGCGAAGGCAAGTAAAAGGCGTATAGCCTCGAGTCGGGAAACCGGCGCATAAGTATCCTCATAGTCGATGCCTTCCTCTTAGTTATACTCTTGCGCAACTAAACGCGCCTTGTTACAAGTTATTACTCCGTTTTCGTCCAGTTTATTCCTAAGCACCCATCGGGTGCCAATTACTAGATAAACTCATGGAGGAGGGACAAGGTCCCAAACCTCATTTCTCTTAAATCGGTTAAGTTCCTCTTGCATTGATAGGAACCAATGTTCTTCGAGTAAATCTTCTTTTGGGTTTTTAGGTTCTACCTGAGAAACGAAAGCGAAATGATAATAGAAATTACTTAGCTTTGGTCAAGTCGTTACTCCCTTTGAGATATCACCGAGGATATTGTCGATGGGATGGTCTTTGGAAGAATTCCAAGCTAGAGGAAGATCATATTTGTCAGACGGATGAACTACCTCAGTTTCTTCATGACGATCATCTTTTTCCTCCTCAACTTTGGCTAGGTCAGGTTGATCAATTACTGGCTCAGCACTTTTGAATATGTCTTCTGAAGATACACCTGCACTATGAACAAAACTACCTTTTCCGACATTTCTCGGATAAGAATCATCAAATGTTACGTGAACGGACTCTTCGACAATAAGTAATCTCTTGTTGTATATTCTATAAGCTTTACTTGACTGAGAGTATCCGAGGAAGATACCTTTGTCGGCCTTGAAATCAAATTTACCTAAACTTTCTTTTCCATTGTTTAACACGAAGCATTTACAACTGAAGACATGTAGGTGAGACACATTTGGCTTGCACCCTTTTAAAATTTCATACGTTGTTTTGTTTAGAATAGGGCGAATGAGCACCCTATTCAATACATAACATGCCATACTGATGGCGTCAGCCCAAAAATACTTATGTAATGCACTTTCGTTGAACATAGTTCTCCCTAACTCTTCCATGTGGAATCAATATTCTGAGAGATCAACATATGTTTTGATAAAGACAAACCACTTAAAGAAGGCAAAGATGATCAACCATCAACATCAGGATAAAACACAACTTTAAGGATGTTTTCCTCAGAAGGTATAATGAAAACTTCCATTAAGTATTTAAGTCCTAATTGCTCAAATCATTAAATATCATTTACATTACTTTTCACACTAACACAAGCTTTTTAAATGAGAAATTTTCTAAGTTTTTGTAAGTGCAATCGATTGCATGATCAAAATTTTAACTCATTTTTGCTTCTGTTTCAATAAGCAATCGATTGCTGCTTTGATGCAATCTATTGCATGCTTAAAATTTCTCAAATTTTCACTTTTGTTTTGAAGTGCAATCGATTGGTCTGAAAGGTGCAATCGATTGCTCTATTGAAAATTTGAATTTTCAAGTGTTTTTGTGAAGGTGCAATCGATTGGGCTCTTTGTGCAATCGATTGCTCACTGAACGTTTTTGAAAAATCTTTCTGAAAAATTGCATCTCTTCAATCGAATTTATGTGGAATGTTTCCTTTGAAACATGACAACTGTTCATCAATTTTTCTGGAGATTTGCATGTTTTTCTCAAGAGGTGTTTATGTAATATAAATACCTAACTCTTTCAAAATTCAAATAACCTCTTTCAATAAAAAAACTCTTTAACATACTTTTCAGTTTCCACAACTAAATCAGAAACAATTTTCACAAAGAATTTTCTGCATAAATTTCATATTCTTTGAAAAGAAAATTCTTTAGCAATAAGTCTTAGAATCTTGTGGAATTTCCCATTGAAAGAGAAGATCAACCTCAACATTGATAAACAATTGTATACATTGTTACAAATCATTACAAAAATCAGATTGTATTTATTTCCCCTTGTTGTTCAGGATTGTTGAAAGCAAGTGTGTGCATTAGAGAGGATTGTTCTCATTGCACTTAGTGTTCAGATCTTAAAGGTGTTTAAGAGCCTTTGATCTCCCTATAAGTTAGAGAGAAAAGTTATACACTGATCCTAACTATAGTGAAATCTCTTTCGAGTCGAAAGGGGAGTGGAGTACCCTCGGAGTGTGAGGGGAACCACTATAATTTCCTGTGTCTCTTTTACTTTCTGCCTTTACAAGCTTTCATAACATCACTCCGCTAAAAGAAAACATAACTCTCTTAAAACCAGAAAATTTCAAAAGAACCTAATTCACCCCCCCCCCCCCTCTTAGGCGCAATTCTTACTTACAATTGCCGTTAGAGCAGGTTTAGGTAACCTTTTCCTAATCAATCATGTATGGCTTCCGCAAATAACAAAGGTGTATTCAAAGATGGTGGTAGTAGCAACAAGCCTCCACTGTTTTGTGGTGAATACTTTGATTTCTGGAAAATTCGTATGAAGGCTCACTTAGAAGCACAGGGAGATGAAATCTGGGATGTTGTTCAAAATGGTCTGTTTGTTCCTACAACGGTCGTTAACGGTGTAGGATCAACAAAGCCCAAAGCCTTATGGGATGAAGTTGATAAGAAAAAGGTTCTCTATGACAAAAAGGCAATCAATCTCCTACAAAGTGCACTAAGTATGGACGAGTTCTTTCGCATCTCAACATGTACAACAATAAAGGAAATCTGGGACACTTTAGTGGAAACACATGAGGGAACCATTGAAGTTAAAAGATCAAGGTTGAACACATTGAGTCAAGAATACGAGTTATTCAGAATGCAGCCAGGAGAATCAATTCTTGATTTGCAGAAAAGATTTGTGCACTTGACAAATAATCTTATAGCACTCGGTAAGACATTAACTAATGATAAATTAAATCTTAAAGTACTTAGATCTTTGTCCAGAGAATGGCAGCCGAAGGTGACAACAATTTCTGAAAAGAAAATCCTAGCCACGATGACATCCGCCACATTGTTCGGAAAACTTTAAGAATATGAAACAGAACTTGGGCGATTGGAGAAACATGAGAATCAAGAGAAGAAATCTAAAAGCATCGCATTAAAAGGCTGATTCCAAAGAAGTAGAAAAAGCAGACGATCTGGTTGAAGATGAAAACGTCATGCTTCTTGTAAAAAGGTTAGGACAATATTTTGGTTCTAAAAATAATATTGGGAATTTTGACTATATGAAAAGGAAGAAGTTTTCAAAAAGCAAAGAGAAAGAGGCGTCAACATCCACACAAGATGTCAAATGCTATGAATGTGGAAAATTAGGACACATCAAACCAGATTGTCCTAAACTCTCCAAGAACGATGTCTCTAAAAGCAAAAAGGGATTCAAGAAAAATAAAGCATATGTAGCATGGGAAGATAACGAGATAAGCTCCTCATCAGAATCAGATAGTGATCAAAGCGCAAATATAGCACTAATAGCCTCACATCATTCTGATGATGAAGACGACAAGGTTAATAATAATTTTTTAATTTATGATGATGATGCTCAAGGGGAAATCGATGAACTTCTGAGTGAATGCAAAATTCTGTACAAAACTAATTCATCAGAAAAGAATCAAATTTCAACTCTAGAAGAAAAAATTGAAACTATGGAAAAGAATTTCAAAAATGAAAAACAGAATTTTGTATGCACAAAGTGTGAGTCACTTTGTTTTCAAATTGTCTAATTAAAAAGAGTTCTTGAAAGGTATGAAAAAGGACAAATTGGATTAGAGGCTGTTCTTAGCCAACAAATATTTTCAAATGATAAAAGTGGACTTGGTTACTAAAAATTTTCTAAACCAAGTTCCAACAAAACCATCTTTGTTAAAGCTAGTGAACAACCTCCAAAAGAGAAAGTGGTCAAGCCTAAAGTGGTTCATCAATACCCCAAGAAGAAGGTTGTTAATAAGAAAAAACCTTATCCTTCTAGATACAAGAGTAATTTTGAGCCCACTTGTTTTTATTGTGGTATCAAAGGCCATACACCTAATGCCTGTTATGTGAGAAACTTTAGTGTTGCAAATGGGCATTATGTATGGGTCAAGAAAGGCACTAACTATGAGTGACCCAAGGCAAGTTGGGTACCTAATGAAACTTAATCTTGTTTTGTAGGTATGCTTGAAGACCTCCTCATATCAGTGGTATCTTAATAGTGGGTGTTCAAGGCATATGACGGGTGACATTACCAAATTTTCACATCTAACGCTTAAGGCCAAAGGATTTATAACCTATGGTGATAACAACGAAGGAAAGATCCTTGGCGTAGGCTGCATTGGTGCACCACCTTTTACAACCATAAAAGATGTCCTTTATGTAGAAGGCCTAAAGCATAACCTACTTATCATTAGTCAGCTTTGTGACAAAGGTTTCAGAATCAACTTCACTAAAGATGAATGTTTGATAGAAAACGAAGTCACTTTTGAGGTAATGTTAAAAGGTAACAGAATCAATAATATTTTTATGATTTCCCTTGATAACATATCTTTGAAGGTTAAGTATCTTATGGAGAACAACAACGACTCTTGGTTATGGCACAAAAGATTTGCTCACATTCATATGGATCATTTGAACAAATTGACCAAACATGACTTAGTTGTTGGTCTTCCATAGATCAAATTCATCAAAGATAGATTGTGTGGCGCATGCCAAAAAGGGAAACAGACCAAATCAAGTTTCACATCCAAAAATGTGGTTTCCACAACTAGGCCACTACAATTGTTACACATGGATCTCTTCGGACCGTCAAGAAAAAAAAGTTTTGGAGGTAATGTTTATGCATTAGTAATTGTTGATGACTTCTCTAGATATACATGGACTTTTTCTTAGTGCAGAAAAGTGAAGCTTTCAAGGCATTCAAGAAGTATGCAAAACAGATTCAGAATGAGAAGTCACTTTCAATTGTCTCCATTAGAAGTGACCATGGTGGAGAATTCCAGAACGCTCTATTTGATGAATTTTGTGAGGAATATGGAATCTCACACAATTTCTCTGCACCAAGAACTCCACAGCAAAATGGTGTCATAGAAAGAAAGAATCGGTCGTTGGTAGAACTTGCAAGAAAAATGCTTAGTGATTCAAACCTTCCCAAATATTTTTGGGCGGATGCAGTAAGCACGACATGTTTTGTAAGTAATCGTGTGAACATCAAACCAATTCTCAAGAAAACCCCCTATGAATTGTTCAAAGGAAGAAAACCAAACATATCCTTCTTCCACATATTTGGGTGTAAATGCTTTGTCTTGAGCAATGACAAAGACAATCTCGGTAAGTTTGACGAGAAATCCGATGAAGGTTGTTGCGGTGAAATTTGGATCTCAAGCTATTGATTAACTTGAATCATATTTCATTTACAACCGGACTTTAATTTATCCAAAAAAGGAAAGGTTTAAAGAAAGAAAAACCTATAAGAATGCAAAGCAAAAGGCAAGGCCTAAAGCTGAGCAAAGAGAGATCTAAAGGTTCGGGGGTTGGTTATACCTAGGGAAGGTGTTAGCATCCTAAGCATCTGTAGTACTCTACAGGAACCTCTTGTTAATATTTGTGTTTGCTAAAGTTTGCTTGCTAAAGGGAAAAGTGCTAAGGTAAAGATCTAAAGTATAAAGAGTATGTACAAAGTTTGCTCGCGAAGACATCGCATCTCGTGCCTACATATCCGGACGAGAATGGAATCAGAGCAATCGTAGTTCCCCTATCTAGGGATGAGGAACTCTTGACTGTGGTCAAGGTTTCCAAAGGGAAGTAAGTATTCATAGGGAAGTACTTACATGGAGTGCGGCGACTCCTCTTCTAAGTTAAGATTGTTATGATAAAGGATGTCCACGGCGGGACGGTAAACATGAGTGCGGCGACTCAAATCCTAAGGCTAGGATAAAAGGGGAGTAAAGGTTGTCCGCGGCGGGACGGTAAACATGAGTACGACGACTCAAATCCTAAGGCTAGGATAAAAAGGGAGAATATCCACGGTGGGACGGTTAAAAGTGAGTACGGCGACTCGTGTAAGAAAGGAATCTTGTTGTTATGTACAGATGAATATGTACAGGTGAATCAGTTTAACCTCATAACTCAGGAGGTAACAGTTAATAGATGAAGTAATCGACACTGTGACAACAGTTCGCATTTAATGGAAATCAACTGATAAAAAATGGTAACAACCAAGAAATAAATCCTAGCATGTTAACTAACATATATAGGCATGGATTCAAACAAGTTTCAAGAAAAATATTGAAAGGAAACAATTAAAAATTCATCTGCAATTACATAAACGATCGTGAAAACGCGCACACTTGTACATAAACAAACTTGATGATAAAAAATTCAAACATGAAAAATAAAAATCCAGCATGAAAATAGACATTAATATGAACACAACGGAAAAAGAACGGGCGAAAAACAATAAAAAAACGAGCGAGTTATGAATTTTTGAAGTTGGAGTGAAAAATGACAAGTTTTACAAGTAACTTCCACTGGTGGAAGTTTAGTATAAAAAGTGACAATTTTCTTTCTGGGCAAAAATACACAAAAAATGGATTTACGTTTTGTATCGTAACTTCCTAACCGTTAATCGGATTGGCACAAAATTTATATGGATTTGGGGTAGAATCACACAAGGAATTCAATGGTGGTTTTAGTTTTTCAAAATTCTTAATCCTCTGCAAAACCCGATAGTGTCCCTCTTTTAGGCTCAAAAATGCAATTTCATATGTGTAGCTTCAAACATTCATATTCAAACCATGAAGAATACACACACATCACAAATAAATGATAATGAATCAATTCAAAACATCCTCAAGGCCAGAACTGAGCTATTGTGAGAAACCAAGTTCAAGTTGCAAACAATACATAAATGATATGCATGACAGTGGGTACTCAAGTTTCAAGGCAATATTGATCAAAACAACCTTTCAAACACATGTATTACATGATTATAAGTGTGTTTGTGTGAAATTCAAAGGACTGTGATGGCTGTGTATGGTTTTGGTGTTCAACATGCTCATTATGTGATTATGTGCATTATGTGGTGTGTGTTGGTGTTCAGGTGGTTTCAAAGCTTTAGACCAATGCAAACATATTTCAAATGATTAACACAAGTTTTTAGAACAAACAAATCAACACAAAACAAGTTGAGGCACGAACTGGTGTGTGACATGCTATTTTGTGAAGAAAGTGAGCAATTCAAGAGTGAAATTCCATGACAGCAAGTTTTGATGCAAAGTAACCATGTAGGCATGCTATAATGGATGAGTATGAAGTGTTAGACCAGTCATTTCATTTAAAAACAAACTGATTCAAGGATTGGTGTGTTGATGCCATTTTATGAAGAGATGAGCATTTGATGAGTGAAACTTCATGACAGCAAGTATTAGTGCAAAGTGATCTTTCCAACATCTCATAAATGACTAACATGAAGTGTATGCGGTGTGTTTTTTGTGAAAATTAAGTTTGTGCTAGAAGTGGTATGTGAGATGCAAAGTGTAATGGTCATGTTGAAACAAGGCATGAATAAACTCAAAGCTATGTTTTGTCCTACTCAAGTCAAATTGATTATGCACATACATTCTACATGTCATTTGCATATGAAAACATTATAAACAACAATATATCAATGACCAAAAACAAAGGTTCTTGCAAAACACTCCAAATAGGATAGCTAGACTACATCATAACCAAAATCACCTCAAAATGGTAAACATGATAATGTATGATTTCTAGGCAATTAGGGCATCACATACCTCTTGTAGACAATATTGAAGAAACAAAATAGGCTGAGAAACCCAGAGATCTTCAATCACTCCCTTGCTTTGAAGTTTCCTTCTTTTGAAAGCAAAATGCACTCTTGTGGCTAGTTTGAACAAATGATCTTCCAGCTGTGTTTTGAGACTTTGAACAGCTTGGATATCATTAATATGAGGTGTCTCAAGTGTTGGAATGGTGGGAATAGCTTTGTGTAAGGATTTGTCAAGAAAAATGCATAAAGGTCAAACTATGGTGCATGGACATTTGACTTTTTGATCCTTTAGTTTTTTGAGAGAACTAATGGTTGGAACAGCTTCAGAGAGTCATTTTAAGGTTGTCTATGTGTTCCTTGAAGTGTTTTAAGGTTTGGAGAAAGTTCTAGTGTAAAAGATACAAAGTGACATTTTAGTGGTTTTTGAAGGATTTGGTGTTTTTGAGAATTTGAAGCAAAGAGTGGAAATTGTGATAACAGAGATTCTCTATGGTTTCTATCAGATTAATTGTGTCTGGAATGAGGTGAATGAGACCTCCTTTTATAGGAAAGGAGATTGAGGTGCTTGCTAGAGACTTTACTTCATCATGAAGCAAGCTTGTGATATTTTGGAGCAAACCTTCAAGGGAGGGTTTTCATCATTGGTTCTGATACAAGGCCATTTTGTCAACATTTCCCACTGATTTTTGATGTTTGTAGCAGGCTAGAAACCATAGGGAAGGGCTGGTACAGCCTTTCCACTTTACACCTCATGCTTGGGAATGTAACTTGTCCACTTGCTCCACTTGCAAGGCAATGGACTCAAACCTTTGATTTTGGGCTATTCTGCATAATTCTCTTTTGTTTCATGATACATACATCTCATACATGAGATACAACAAGTTAGATCAAGAATATTTGGCAAAATTGGTGAAAGAAATCAATCTTGAAAATTCAACCAATGTGGGACTATTATGTGAAACCTCCAACTTTGCACCTATGTAACTTTCTGCTCATAACTCCTTTTGAGATGTTCTAGTACAATTTAGAAAGCCCTCATATATGTCTTTGATTCTGAACTGATTTCTTCAAATTGACTTCTCATTTGACTTTGATATTATCTTTGATTTCATTCCATGATTGAATTGGCCCAAATCATTGGTTGATCATTCCTTGGTTGTTTTGAATTTGTCGGTGCGAAAACCCTGATTCATCTGCATCTTAAACAAAGAAAAACTTGAACTGGGTTAGGGTTAGATAATCATATGAGTATGATCCTAAAATGATAATGAAGATCTAAGGGTAAAAATTTGGGGTATGACAAAGGTATTTTTCTCGGTTATTCTCTCTCAAGTAAGGCTTTCAAAACTTTTAACAAAAGAACTTTAACTATTGAAGAATGTATGCATGTTTCTTTTGATGAATCTAACCCCTTCAAGGAGGATGATATTATTTTTAATGATGATGATGATGTAATAGAAACCTCTCAAGAAAACACTCTCAAAGATATTGCAAGTGATCAACCAAAACAACGGCAAGAGGATTCATAACAAAACGAAGTACACAATGATCTACCGAAAGAATGGAGAACTCATAGAGATCACCCGATCGATAAAGTCATTGGTGATATCAGTCAAGGTGTTACAACAAGATTAAATCTCAAGGATGCTTATCTTAACATGGCATTTGTTTCGCAAATTGAACCGGCCAAAATCGATGAAGCCGTAGGCGATGATCAATGGATAATAGCTATGCAAGAAGAACTGAACCAGTTTGAAAGAAATCAAGTTTGGAATCATGTCCCTAGGCCAAACAACAAGCATATCAGTGGAACAAGATGGGTCTTTAAGAACAAACTCGATGAAAATGGTATTATAGTTCGGAACAAAGCAAGATTGGTCGCCCAAGGATACAACCAAGAAGAAGGAATCGATTTTGATGAAACATTTGCTCCAGTTGCAAGATTGGAAGCAATTAGACTATTATTAGCTTATGCATGTTCCATGAATTTTAACCTTTTCCAAATGGATGTCAAAAGCGCATTCTTGAATGGATTCGTAAATGAAAAGGTATATGTCAAACAACCCCCTGGTTTTGAAGATTACAAATGTCCATCTCATGTCTTCAAATTAAAGAAAGCTCTCTATGGATTGGAACAAGCACCAAGAGCAGGGTACGATCGACTTACAATTTCTTATGTGACAAAGGCGTTGAAAAGGGAAAAGTAGACAAAACTTTGTTCATCAAGAAAATAAAAGAAGATACTCTTTTGGTACAAGTATATGTTGATGAAATAATCTTCAGTTCAACCAATACAAAGTTATGTGAAGAATTATCATCCATGATGCAAGGAGAATTTGAAATGTCTATGATGGGAAAAATGAACTACTTTCTTGGACTTCAGATCAAGCAACTCGAGAATGGGATCTTTATCTATAAATAAAAATACTACAAAGAATTATTAAAGAAGTTTGATATGGACAATTACAAGAATTTATCTACACCTATGGGATCCGGTACATACGTAGATCAAGATGAATCTGGTGTATCGGTTGATATCACAAAATATAGAGGTATGATTGGTTCCTTACTATACTTGACAGCAAGTCGCCCTGACATTATGTTTAGCGTTTGTCTTTGCACTCGCTTTCAAGCAAATCCAAAGGAGTCTCACCTGATGGCAGTCAAGCGGATCATGAAGTATCTCAAAGGAACAACAAATGTCGGCTTATGGTATCCTAAAGGTAGTATATGCAATTTATTTGGATATTCTGACGCAGATTATGCAGGCTGTAAAACTGATAGAAAGAGCACAAGTGGAACATGTCACATCTTGGGAAATTCACTAGTCTCGTGGGCATGCAAGAAGCAAGCATGCGTAGCACTTAGTACAGCTGAAGTAGAGTACATAGAAGCAGGAAGTTGTTGTGCGCAAATACTTTGGCTCAAGCAACAACTTTGTGACTACGGATTCGACCTGGGTAGCATTCCTCTTCGTTGTGACAACACAAGTGCAATTAACATAACGAAGAATCCATTCATGCATTCAAAGACCAAGCACATCGACATACGACATCATTTTCTGCGAGATCATGTACTTCAAGGAGATGTCGAGATAACATTTGTAGATACTCATAATCAGCTTGCCGATATATTCACGAAGCCTTTGGCAAATGAATCTTTCTTCAAAATACGAAGGGAACTTGGAATTCTGGATGAAACTGACGTTGAATCATGAAAGAACTCTATATGTGGCATTTTTCTCAAAATTTCACCGCATGCAATCGATTGCACCTCTGTGTCAATCGATTGCTCACTGTAAGTTTTACAAATTTTATTAATTTTTGAAGCAAGCAATCGATTGCACCCCTGTGTTAATCGATTGCACTCTGTAGTTTTTGTCCAATTTTATTTATGTTTTGTAGTGCAATCGATTGCACCTATTATAAAACTATTCTTTCTCTTTCTATTTAACAGATCCATGAATTCTTAAACTTTCCAACTACCCTATCATTACACTTTTGACATACCTATGACTAGCCATTACTACTTAATCCTAGTCACAAAATCTTTGACCATTAATTCTCATATTCCCAAAGTCTTAATCGTCAATACCTTCAACCACTCATATCCACATTAAAATTTATCTCTTCTGTCAACCATTATAAAACCCAACTTCTCATAACCTTTTTTAACCATCTCTTCCAAAAACCATCATTCACAAACCCTAAAACTCAAATCCTCCATCATTCTTTCATGACATCTCGCTTAAAGAGGAAGATTTCAGCACAAAGCAAAGGCAAAGATCCAGCCTCTTCATCTTCAAAAACTCCACTTGTTCTTCAACACTTGGATGATGAACAAAGGGAAAAGTTCACCAAATATTTTCAGAAGAAGGTTGTGCAGACACCAAAATACGGTATCCTTTCATCCTTCCCTAAAGAATGTTTTTCTTTCGAAGAAACCCTGATTGCATGTGGATTGGAACCTGTGATTTCTTCATCCGGGCCATATTATCCGGACTTGGTAAGATTATTCTATAGCAACCTACAAATGGAAGAAGGCAAGATGGTAACATATGTTCAAGGAAAAAGAATCCCACTCCACTCAAAAACACTTGGTAGGATTCTGAATATTCCAATCTCTGGTGGGAGACTCTATGAAGAAAACGAAGAACTCTGGCAAGCATACAACAAACAAGAATTCTATTGGAGTCTTAGCCGTACGACTGAAGCAGAATTCCATGCAAAACGTGTCAGATCCTTAGGCGGCATGGAACCCTCCCGAAACTCATGGTCGGTAGGTATCTTTAACATTGATGATCGGTTGTTTCATTATTTTATGGTTTACATAATGTTCCCAAGAGTCGGAAACCACTGCATTGTGACTGATCTAGAAATGCAGATTCTATACACTATTAAGCATAACATTCAAATAAGTTGGGCTTATTTAATCTTGGTTCACATGCGTGGAATCAACGAAAAATCCAAGTTTCTGCCATATGCATGGTTCATCACAAAGATTTTGGGACATTTTGAAGTAGACTTTGAAGGGTTTGGTAAGTGTCTCATGGACTCAAATATCAACAAGATCTCAATCAAAAATGTGGACTCTCGGATGGGTGTCAAATACAACCCGGAACCCAAGACCATTGTTTACCTTGGTGAAGGAATGGCGGATAATGATGAGCAAGAGAATGAAGACGATGATGACGTTCCTCCTCCTTCTAGAAATGGCCCGAGAAACCAACAATTAATGAATTACATGACTCAACAGTTTGGAAATCTCAACACTTCCATCAATGACCAATACAATGCTATTCAAGAGTCAACAAACACTCGGATCAACAACTTCTAAGAGGCCGTTAATCAACAATTCTCCTATCTGTACTCTCACTTATACATTCCACCATATGATCCTTCAAACCCGGATGTCCCTCCAACTCGTCCATCACCTCTCTTTCGCTTCCGCGAAAATAAGGTGCCGGCAAAACAGAAGAGTCGCCACCTTTCGTTATTTATCCCTCAGAGCGGGAAAGGAAACGATCGGGAAAAACCTGACGAAATGGGTAAGACAAGGTCGTCGCAACCATTGTCTGGGTTCGGGAGTTGGTTACGCAAGGGGAAGGTATTAGCACCCCTCACGTCCGCCGTACTCGACGAGATCCACGCTTGTTGTGTTTACTGGACGAGTTGGTTTATCTATCTACCTATCAAGGCTGGCTTAAACAGAAAAGGAAATGACTCGGCAAAGCGTCGGGCTTTATGCCTACGTATTCTCATCAGAGAATGAGAAATCAGAGTCAACGTAGTTCGACCTACTATGGGTTACGGGGATGGTGGCTCGCCAATACATCAGTATTGTGCCTACGTACTCTCAACAGATATGAGAGATCAAAGCTGACGTAGTTCGGGATATTACGGATTACGGGAATTCAGATTCATCTGTTTTATCGAGTAGGGTTAAATAACAGTTCCAGCAGTTAGGGACAAAACCTGTTTGCGTTGGCGCTGAAGTTTAACGACACTCTTTTCTTCAAAAAAGCTTTCCTTTGAATTAAGCCCAACATCTTTCAAGATACTCAAGCCCAACATCCTCTTCCACACTCTTCAGTGAAGTCTTCATCTTCAGACTCAAGCCCAACATCTTTCAAGATACTCAAACCAGAAGATAATTGATGGAACATGATGAGGGGAAATGATAAACAAGCTTACTGACAACCAAAGGAAGCCTGTAAGGGTTCATCATAATGAGAGACTGGTTCCCTCAAAGTTCTACTTCCCAGATAAAGCCACTCATCCTTCCAAAGGAGGGATGTGAATATCTGAGAAGGACTTTTGGTCATTGGGAGGAATGGAGGCACAAGATGCTTTCCATGTTTGTGGAAGAAATCATTCTAACTACAAGGCTCTCCCTATGTCCTATCTCCTAATCTTCATCAGACACCTTCAGGCACAACAAATCTAAAGCTCCAAGCACTTTCAAGCAACTTCAAGCATCCTCCTCTTGTCTTCAACTTGTCTTCAATCTCAACCAAAGGCAAACCAAGCACAAACCCTAATCTAAGGGGACTAAGGAAGTTAAACTAGTTGAAATAGCAAGTTAGGATCACCTAAGACCTAGTACTAAAGTTAGTCCTAACTAAAATACTAAAATCAATTGTAAAATCCTACAAAAATTAATATGGGAACCTAGGTCAATCATGACTCTACCATGTTAGTTTCAAAGATCAAACCATCAATTTGGACCTAGAACTAAATCCTACATTCTAAGGCATCAACCTAAAACCCTAAAAAGGAAGCACCTAAATATAAATCTAGAAAGCACACCTATTTTCATCACAAAAATGTTAGACAAATTATATGGGATCATACATGTTTAATCTAATCACACACAAAAAATTAGGCTTAAAATCATCACCATGAGATCAAACAAAATTCCACAAAAATATGCATCAAACATAATCAATTTAATATCAATTAAAATGAAAAATTCCAATTAAATCATAAATTTCATTAAATAAAAATATTTTTCCTCTAAACAATAATAGACTCAATCATGATTAATATGCAAAAAGAATGGGTTTGATTGGATTAATATTCAATTAATTATGATTTTTACAAGAATCATGAATAAAATGAAAATTAAAAGAAAATCCAATTAAAATATTAAACACACGGTGCAAGAAGTAATCATTTTCAGTTAAAAAACTGGGTTGGGCTCGCTGAGGGGTGTGAATAGAACTCAGATCACTAAGCCCAAAACATCAAATAAATGAAACGCAGCGTTTCTTGCTTCAGAATCCTTCACAACTCAACTTTAAAACACAGCCGTTGGATCAGCTTCTAGTCAATGGTCAGACCATGATCTAATGGTGAAAACTTCATCTTCTCCATTTCAAACGCCTGAGCTTCGCGCCCAGCTCTGGCCACCGCCGGTGGAGCTCCGATCGTCCCTTTCAACCCTAGTTCTCCCTAGAGGCCTCCAATCCAAGAGGTCAAAACATGAAACTCTTTCCAAATCTTGCCACGAATTCAACCATACCCATAGTTTCCTCTGAAACCCCAAGAATCATCATCTCCCAATCTCAACCGAAAATGGTGATCTTCCTATTTTATCTCTAATTCATCAATTAACCATCTGAAATCCATCCTAGGCCATTCTACAACTAATCTAGCACCCTAATTCAAACTAATTCTACCTAAATCATGTTATAGGAAGAAGGTTACCAACCTGGAAATTCTTGAATAACAGATGCACCAAATCTTCACTTCAAGCTCTCAAATCTTCTGTACACGATCACTGAACCTCCTCCTTGCTTCTGTATGCAAAAGATTCAATGGAAAGTGCTTTAATCTTGAAACACGATGATGAGTTGCAGGTGCTGAAAACCACTTGCTCCCACACGATCTAGCCACCAATTCTTCTTGAAAATGATCTGAAATCACTCCTTGGCACTCATGGAAGGAGTATCAATCAAGAAAATGAATGGAAGTTGAGGAATTTGATGAAATCGATTTCAATTGCAATCTATGAAAACTCAATCTCAAACTATGCTCAATCCTTCAATGATCACCAACCTCTGCCATGGATCCATTCTACTCAATATATAGATGAAGTTTGGATGATCTAGAACCCTCTAGATCCTTCCAATGAGATTTTGCACTTCTCATGTCATAAGATTTTGAATCACTTATCATGACATGTACAACCCTTGCAAACAGCTTGGCATTCATCCCATTCACTCTTAACTTTTCACCTAGTGAGATATTAGAGGTGTTTAGCTTGCAAAAACCCTTGTCCATGCCTTGATTTTGAGTTTTGCAAATGTTGCTTAATATGCAAGTAAGTGCTTTTCAAAGCAAGTCCATAATTTAGACCTCAAATCAAAAATGTGGCTAAACCATTTTTTTTAGAATATTTTCTAGAGTCAAAATGATATATTACATGCCATGGTTTGGATGTGTAGGTTGAAAATACCAATTTCCAACTTTGGTTTATTTAACTTATGCCCTTATTTTAGGTAATTTTTACAACTTTGAGCTACAAGCCTTTTAAACATCTCATGACCTCCTTACTAGCCTTAAAATATCATTTTAAGAAAGTTTGATGTTGAAGATTTTTCCATTTGAAGCTTGGAAATAGGAGTTATGGTCTTATGCTTGAAATGACCTGTAATCTCCAAATGACCAAAATGCCCTTGACTTGTCAAAGCCATAACTTGAGTTCTACAAATCCTATCAAGGACTTCTAGTACTCTATAGAAAGCTAAGAGGATAAGGAACAACATTCATGTTTACCAAGAGTTCATAGGAATCATCCTTATTGGGAAAAAGTTTGATGCAAGTTGGGTGACTTTCAAGGCCCCAGATTCACATACCTCAAATGACCTGTAACTTGTCAAAGTCATAACTTGAGCTCTAGAAATCCTATCAAGGACTTCTAGTACTCAAATTAAAGCTAAGAACAATCTCTACAACATTCATGTTGGGGGCAAGATGAGATGACAATCACATCTTGATCTAAACTACCTTGAAGATAGGGGTCAAACTAGGGGATTTTACACTGTCAAACCTTAGAAACCCTAGCTTGAAACTTCTCAAACTCTTCAATCATGATGAGTTCACCTTGGAATCATCCTTATAACATCTCAATGCATCAATCCATGATCACATGTCCCTTGGATTAGGCCTCAACCCTCTCCAAATCATCAGTTGACCTAGGGTTGACCCAGTCAAACCCTAATTACACCAATCATGGTTGAGGCTTCTTATCCTTGCACAATGACCTGTCTAGGCTTCATGATGGCTTCCAAGACATCTCATAAGCTCTCTCAAGGCTTAAAGTCCTTCTTCATAGCCTCAGAATAATCTGAGGAGCTTCCCACAACTCTCAAGTTAGGAGGCACACAACCTTGGTTTCAACCACTCTCTCTGAGGATCTTTTGACTTCTCTGACAAAGATATCAACCCTTGAACCCTTTTGGCTAGTTTCAAAATCTTGTGTAGCTCTTTATTGGTACTCATACCTCTTAATCTCCTGCATACATGTCAATGAAAATGCAAATGATAATGCTAATGTGAATGAAATGAAAGATAAGCTAGGTAAAGAAGAGTTGGTCAAATTTTGGGGTGCAACAGCTGCCCCTATTCAAACGGCTTGAACCTAACTGGGTGAGAAGCGAACCGCTCTCAACCAATCAAGGTGCGAGACAGTTGAATATTGACAAACCCGGAAATTTTCCAATTGCACAAGTACGCGGTACTCAGATGAGAACAAATCTTCGAAAACTGAAATATTAGCTGCACGACAACTAGCTGGGGGATTGGTCACACGGTAACCGGTAATACATGGTCTATCATGCTGTCAGGCATCAAGATTCTCAGGACTCATCAGGTCAACAATCACGTTAATCATGTCGTCGGGCAGTCAAAGAAAACTTTCGGGCACCAGCCGGACTTCATCAGTAAGTCGGGAATAGAATTCTCGGTCAATCATGAACCGCTCGGGGATATCCAAACTTTTGCCATCAGGTACTCCGCATCAGCTGGGAGAACTGCTTCGTCAATATGGTCGGACTTCAATTATCAAGTCTTTGAGGGAAGTTTCAACTTTGCTGTTCAGCAACCTGCTGGGGATGACGCATCTCCGCTGGGGATTCTGGAGAACTATCAAGTAATTCTGCTTCGGGGATCCAGAAATCATTCTGGGTGAATCAACTCTGCTGAGGAAATCAAGAATCATCTTTAACGAATAACTCCATGGGGATTTCAAGAATCATCCTGGACCAATAACTCTGCTGGAGATTTCAGTAACCATCCTGAGCAAACACTCTACTAGAGACTCTAAGCATCAACTTGAGCGGCCAACTCTTTCGACTTCACTGGGGACTTTAAGAATCATCTTAAGCAAACGACTTCGCTGGAGAATTCAAGAATCATCTTGGGCAAACGACCTTGCTGGGGAGAATTCAAGAATCATCTTGAGCAAGCGACTCTGTTGGGGAGAATTCAAGAATCATCTTGAGCAAGCGACTCCGTGGAGGAACACCTGCAAGACAAGAACGGTAACGACCTAGCTCCTGTTTCATATGCATATGCTTTGACGACAGCGCAATGCTCCACACGGTGGAAATGCTACGCGTTTATGATAAATGTTATGCAATCATGCAAAATGCTGCGATCCTGTCAGCAAAATAAATGCCAAAGGGAGAGTCCTCCTGTCAAGGAGGAAGAACCACTCTGGTGGAAAAAAGGTCACGCCGATCTCAATCGGACTCTGCATGGGGAAACAAACTTCAGTTGACTGCTGCAAGGGAACGAAGTTCTACGTGAACCTGGACCTGTTGAGGAGAGCGATGTCAATCGCGGAAATAAACTGCGCAGCCTTCACGGCTAAACCTTCCTGGAGATAACGACTCCGGCGGGGAAATACAACATCAGCTATTCAGCACTCTACTGGGGGAAAACCAATCATGGCCCCAACTACCTCCAAGGACTCGGCTCTCTTGGGGATCTGCAAATTCGGCTGGGGAAGAAGAAATCATCCTGCTTCGGGGGAGAGTACGACTCCGTGGGGAATCTCAATTCCGCTGGGGACTTCAGTATGGAACTATCGATTGCTGCACACTTTAGTGAATAGTCTCCTACGAGACCTGCACTTGTGACCCAGTGCTGGGGGATGAACACACGCTTCGGCGCCTGACTCAGCTGGGGAGATGTCGCTCCTTCAGGATACATCTGATTGGGGAGAGAATCTTCTCTGCCTGGGGGAACATATCAATGCTTTATGATCTCATGCTCGGACTCTACGGGAAGAGGCTGCTGAACTTTTTCGGAGAAGGAAGAATCATCTTGCTTGGGGATGCGCACGACGTACTGCCTGGAATAGGCTACACCTGTAACAACACAAACAAACAGACAAGACACCCTTCTCATAGGGACCTATCGAGGTTATCATCTTGTGACAATGTTTAAGTAATTCATTGTTTCAACAATCAGTGGCCTAGGCCAGTAAGTTTATGTATGCACATTTTGTCAAAAACATCGGCGTTCTTTTCGCAAACAAAACAGATAAATGCTAAACAGACAAACAGAATTGCTGAATAGTATACATTTTATTGATAACGAACCCCTGAATGGGTAAAAATGTTTTACAACAGATGCAAGATCTTGGAATAAGGAAGCCGCGCAAAAATAAAACATAAATATACATCAGTATATACAAATGTCGGCAACGAGGCGTAAACGAACACCATGAGTTGATCCCTTTATGGCCCACTCGACTTCGATACTTCTCCGACGCTTCAGCTTCAGAAGAGATTGATTCAGATGACCGGCCCTCAGGTCTTCCAAACCACTAAACAATGAAAGTCCACACGCGAAACGCAATCATTTGCTTGTTCAAATCCCTAACTTTTGCGTGAACCGCCCTTTGCGGGTTTTCAGTTCACCGGGATACCCTTTTTTGCCAAAGTCGCCCATCCGGGTTTTCGACCATGCGGGTGTACATTTTTTCAATTTATATCCCTAATTTTTTCCCGAACCCTTTTCCTTTTTTATGGTTCGCCGGGATGCCCCTTATTTGCCTGGATATTATTTTTCTTTCCAGCGGGTCGTTTTTTAAGCAAAGTATTTTTTAACTGCGTCCGCGTTCACCGAGGATGCAAAATCTTCACCATCCATCGTGGATAACAACAACGCTCCTCCCGAGAAGACCTTGCTGACGACATACGGTCCTTCGTAATTAGGAGTCCACTTGCCCCGGTGATCGGAGTGTGGAGGAAGAATCTTCTTCAGGACGAGATCACCCGTCTGAAAGCTTCTAGGACGCACCTTCTTATCATAAGCTTTCTTCATTCGGCTTTGGTATAAACGACCGTACGCAATCGATGCTAACCTCTTCTCGTCCATCAGGCTGAGTTGGTTTAGTCAGTTCTTAATCCATTCTGCCTCGTCGAGTTTCACGTCAACCAAAACTCGCAAAGAAGGGATCTCCACCTCTAACGGTAGGACAGCTTCCATACCGTACACTAGGGAGAAAGGAGTTGCCCCGGTTGATGTACGTACCGTCGTACGATAACCGTGCAATGCAAATGGCAGCATCTCGTGCCAATCTTTGTAGGTCACAACCATCTTCTGAACAATCTTCTTTATGTTCTTATTGGCCGCTTCAACGGCGCCATTCATCTTCGGCCGGTAAGGAGATGAGTTGTGGTGTTCAATCTTGAAACTCTGGCACAGCTCCTTCATCATCTTGTTATTCAGATTCGAACCATTATCAGTAATGATCCTCTCGGGAATTCCGTAACGACAGATAATGTCCCTCTTTATGAACATAGCCACCACCTGCTTGGTCACATTAGCATATGAGGCTGCCTCCACCCACTTGGTGAAGTAGTCGATAGCTACAAGAATGAAGCGATGACCGTTAGATGCAGTGGGCTCGATCTTGCCTATCATGTTGATGCCCCACATGGAGAACGGCCACGGGGAGGACATGACATTTAACGGGCACGGCGACACATGAACTTTATCAGCATAAATCTGGCATTTATGACACCTCTTCGCGAATTTAAAGCAATTCGATTCCATCGTCAGCCAGTAGTATCCTGCTCTCAGGATCTTTCTCGTCATAGCATGCCCGCCGGCATGTGTACCAAATGTGCCTTCATGGACTTCTTCCATGAGCATACTCGCCTCTTTCTCATCTACACATCTGAGTAGCACGAGATCGTGGTTTATTTTATACAAAACTCCGTCAGGATTGAGATAAAAATTTCCAGATAGCCTCCTCAGAGTCTTCTTATCCTGGGTTGACGCTCCCGCAGGATACTCCTTAGTCATAAGGAAAGTCTGGATGTCATGGAACCATGGCTTGCCGTCGGAGGCTTCCTCGATCGCAAAGACGAATGCAGGTCTATCAAGACGAGAAAGGACAATTCTTGGAGCTTCATTCCAAAAATTGACTTTATACATCGAATCCAACGTGGCTAAGGCATCAGCCATCTGATTCTTGGCCCTGGGCACATGATGGAGTCCCACCTGATCACAGAACGGAAGCAGCCTTCTGGCATAGTTCATGTACGGCATCAAATTCGATTGACGAGTCTCCCAATCCCCTTTAATCTGGTTAGTCATAAGTGCCGAGTCACCATATACGTCTAGGTTCTTGATTCTCAAATCAATTGCCTCTTCTAGACCCATGATGCATGCTTCGTACTCCGCTTCATTATTGGTGACTGGAAACGTCAGTCTCGCAGTAAACGGGATATGGGATCCATGGGGAGTCGTGATGATCGCCCCAATGCCACTCCCGTAGGAATTAACCGCCCCGCCAAATATCAATTTCCACTGGGATTTCCTATCTGGCCCCTCGTCGGGCAACGGCTCATCGCAATCCTTCGCTTTAAGAAACATGATATCCTCATCAGGGAATTCAAATTTCATCGGCTGGTAATCTTCGATCGGCTGTTCGACCAGGTATTTGGACAATACGCTTCCCTTGATGGCCTTCTGGGAAACATACTGAATGTCATATTCCGTCAACACCATTTGCCATCTGGCAATCCTGCCCGAAAGCGCTTGCTTCTCGAAGACGTACTTGATCGGATCCATCTTCGAAATTAGCATAGTGGTGTGATTGAGCATGTACTGTCGTAAACGTTTGGCACCCCAGGCTAGTGCACAACACGTCTTCTCCAGCATCGAGTAACGACATTCACAGTCAGTGAACTTTTTACTCAAGTAGTAAATGGCATGCTCCTTTCTGCCCGTCTTGTCGTGCTGACCGAGAACACACCCCATGCTATTCTCAAGAACTGTCAAGTACATGATTAATGGCCGTCCAGCCACTGGGGGTATCAAGATTGGAGGTTCCTGAAGATACTGCTTTATCTTATCGAATGCCTTCTGGCAATCCTCGTTCCACATAATCTCCTGATCTTTCTTTAGCAGCTTGAACATCGGTTCACACGTGGCCGTGAGCTGAGAGATAAACCTTGCGATGTAGTTTATTCTGCCCAAGAAACCACGAACTTATTTTTCTGTTTTTGGCACTGGCATTTCTTGTATTGCTTTAATCTTCGCAGGATCAACCTCGATGCCTCTTTCACTCACGATAAACCCCAGTAACTTTCCGGACCGTACTCCGAAAGTACACTTGTTAGGATTCAGCCTCAACCTGAACTTCCTAAGCCTCTCAAAAAGCTTCAGCAAATTGACCAGAAGTCCCTCCTCCATTTGGGACTTCGCAATCATGTCATCAACATAGACTTCAATCTCATGATGAATCATGTCATGAAACAAAGTTACCATTGCTCGTTGGTAAGTGGCCCCTGCGTTCTTCAGACCGAAAGGCATTACCTTGTAGCAAAATGTTCCCCAAGGAGTAATAAACGTAGTTTTCTCCATGTCCTCCGGCGCCATCTTGATCTGATTGTAACCGGAGAAGCCATCCATGAACGAAAACACAGAGAACTGGGCTGTATTGTCGACCAACACATCAATATGAGGCAGCGGGAAATCATCCTTAGGGCTTGCCCTATTCAAATCCCGATAATTGACGCACATTCGTACCTTACCGTCCTTCTTCGGTATAGGCACTATGTTGGCGACCCACGGAGGGTAAGTAGTGACCGCTAAGAAGCCAGCATCAAGCTGCTTTTGCACTTCTTCTTTGATCTTAACGGCCATATCTGGTCTCGTCCTCCTAAGCTTCTGCTTAACGGGAGGACAATCTTCTCGCAGCGGCAAGTGGTCGACCAAGATGTCAGTGTCAAGTCCGGGCATATCTTCGTATAACCAAGTAAAGACTTCACTATACTCTCTCAGCATCTCGACCAATCTCTTTTTGACATCGCTCTGCAATGCAGCCCCTATCCTGACGTTTCTGACGAGTTCTTCAGAACCCAAATTCACAATCTCGATTTCCTCTTCATGAGGCAGAATAACTTTCTCCTCTTGTTTCAACAAGCGGGCCAACTCTTCAGGAAGGTCTTCGTCTTTATCAATCTCTTCTTCGGCTTGATAGATCGGGCAATCGAAGTCGAAGTGAGCCGTAGAAGGTCCAGAGTCGATGTCATCTGCTATGTGGATCCTGCAATAACAAGGGTTAAGCTTAAAACAAGGATATGCAGGTTAGCACAAACCCCATTGCCATTTTATTGTTTTTCAAAACAAATATAAAACAGGAATAACAGAGATCACAATATTTGAATACGAAGAAAACGCCTTTGATTTATTAACAAAATGCATGTACATAATCCAACAAGGCCCTGACAATAAAACCACTATGCCCCGGGTAGAACATAGGGTTGTACAATGATTGGAAAAAGTAAATCATTACTCTTCGCTTGTCATCGGGATGATATCCTTGACGGACCAGTTGGTAAAGCCCTCACCAGGCTTGCTTGGATAGATCCAAGAGTCGAGGTCACAATCGATATCTCCGCTGTCTTCAAACACCGCGTTGATGCTTTCAAATATCACCCTGCCACTCGTAAACTGGATCGGCCCTTTACCTCGCGACGCGCTGCTAGAAGAGGAGGCTTCAGCTCCAGGAGAATACCCCAACCCAAACTTGTCTTGCTTGTTAGGTATCTCCAAAATTCGCCCCCAGCCTGGGGTAGATCCGGCTTGGACAACGGCCCGAGCTTCCTTGAATGAGGAGAGAGTCATCTCTGGCTTTTCAGTGACTACAGGAGCTACGTCCCTCACTTTGACAGCTTCGAACACTTGGCAAAGAGTTTCATGGATTTCCCCATCCATCTCCACATACTTGAAGGACGACAAATGTCTCACCATTATGTCTTCCTCACCACAAACGGTCACGATGCTACCTCCGACAGCATATTTGAGTTTCTGGTGCAACGTGGAGGTCACGGCACCAGCAGCATGGATCCACGGCCGGCCCAAGAGACAGCTGTAGGCAGGCATGATGTCCATAATGTAAAAGATTGTGTCGAACGTTTCCAGTCCGACTTGAATTGGCAGGGTCACCTCCCCGAAAACATGGCGTTTAGTTCCATCGAACGCCTTCACAACCAGATCACTGGGTGTGCAAATCACTCCGTGAGTATCTAACTTCATTAGTGCCTTCTTCGGAAGAACATTAAGTGACGAACCCGTGTCTACCAGCATGTGTGACATGATCGTTCCCCTACACTCTATCGAGATGTGCAGGGCGCTATTGTGGTTCCTCCCTTTCGGCGTCAGCTCTAGGTCAGTGAACCCTAACCCATTTCCAGCATTTACGTGGGCTACGACCTCTTCCAACTGGTTTACTGATATTTCCTGCGGTACATATGCGGCGTTCAACACCTTCAGCAGCGCGTTGCGGTGTGCTTCAGAACACAGCAACAAGTTCAGAATAGAAATATTTGAGGGCGTCTGATGGAGATGATCCACAATCTTGTAGTCACTCTTTTTAATTAACCGCATAAACTCCTCGGCGTCTTTAACAAGTAAGTCTTTTTCTGCCCCACGCGGGATCTCTTCAATGACTTTACTTTTACCTTTATCAGCTGCATCAGCTCTGACCGCTTTATCCGCCACGACCTCTGGTGGTGCAAACACTCTTCCGCTGCGAGTAATACCACTGATTCCCGCAAGGTTTTCCACAGACGATCCAAACGGTTCTATCTCCAACTTCTGTCCGTTGTAGTAGACTTCAGCCCCATAATGCCATGGGACATCATTAGTGCTTTCGAACGGTATTGGCTCAGCTTTGGTGATGGTAATTGTGGGCGGCCTGGGTGCAGAAATAGTTATCGTCTGGAGAGGGATGGTGATGGTGGCGACCTCATCATCTTGCTTCAGCACTACCTCTCCCGATCCACATTCGGCCCTCCGGCTAAACTGTAAAATCCCTTCAGTCATCGGACTTTGAATTCCTTCTACCAACTGTTCACATCCATCAGGACTAGTAGCACAGCCCATACATAGCTCCCCGCAACCTGGAAAGAAACCTCTTTTCATCAGCTTAGCTTTAACGAAGCTAAGCGGCGTCTTCAGATCTCTGACGTCAGTCAACAAATCTAAGCTCTCGTCTTCGATAATGGCGTTTACTCCACCTCCCCTATGATTCAGCATAGGGTTTTTCGTGACATTTGGCACATTATCCGAGAAGTTGATGATCTTAGCGTCCACCATGTCCTGCACCTTGTGCTTGAAGGCTTTGCAGTTCTCTATTGTATGGCCTGATGCCCCTGAGTGAAACTCACAAGTGGCATTAGCGTCATAACCTGGCGGAGGTGCCCCTGACAAGGGAGCCAAGGTTCTCTTCTGGATCAACTGTAGCTGAAGCAAAGTCTGCAATAGTTGCGCGTACGATATGGGCGGTGTCTCGAGGTGACGGCTCGACAGAGGTGCCCGATTCTGATACTTTCTGTACCCTTGTTGATTCGGTTGCTGCTGCTGCTGCTGTTGAACTGCCGGGATAGTTATGCTGGCCACCTGCTGGTGAGGACCTTTACCCTTCCTTCGAGCGTTGGTCACAACGCTCGTTTCTCCTTCCCGTCTTTTGCCACTATAAGGTTTCTTGCCTCCTCCTCCAGCTGAGGATGACTCACCTTGAATTTTCCCGAGTTTGATCCCATTTTCGATGTGCTCACCTGTGATAATGAGATCTGAGAAGGTTCCAGACATACCGCTAACCAATTTCTCATAGTAAACCCCTGGGAGGGTGGCTACGAACATCTGCACAAGCTCACGTTCAACCATCGGCGGCTGAACCCTGGCTGCCAACTCACGCCACCGTTGGGCGTATTCCTTAAACCCTTCATTGTTCCTTTGCGAGAGATTCTATAGTTGGACTCGGTTCGGGGCCAAGTCGCTGTTGTATTGGTAGTGGTGCACAAATGCTTCAGCAAGGTCCTTCCACGTGCGCACACTGGTAGGCTCCAGACTCATGTACCATTCGAGGGATGGCCCGGTGTCGCTACTGCGAAAATCGGCGCCGGCTGAACAGAAGAGTCGCCACCGTGCGTTATTTATCCCACGGGAGGGAAAGGAAACGCTCAGAGTAAACCTCACACAACACGGGAAAGGTATGGTCATCGCAACCAAAACCTGGATTCGGGAGTCGGTTACGCAAGGGGAAGGTATTAGCACCCCTCACGTCCGTCGTACTCGACGGGATCCACGCTTGTTTTCAGGTATGGATTGTTATTCTATCTACTCTATAGGTCAGGGGTTAAAATGAAAATGAAAACGACTCGGCAAAGTATCGCACTTTATGCCTACGTATTCCCGCCTGGAACGAGAAATCAGAGTCAACGTAGTTCGCCTACCTACGGGAAAGGAGGGGAAGGTTGCTCGCTAGGATATCGCATCCTATGCCTACGTACTTTCCACACTGCATGGAAGATCAGAGCAAACGTAGTTCGGGCCACGTACGACACAAGTCTGCCTTGATTGATTTTATTCCTTCTGAAAAAGGGTTTTCTGATCAACAGTCCCAGCGGACGAAAATGACGTTTTGATGAGTTCACATTCTTTTACGGAAGAAGTGTCTTTTATTGTGTTTGAAATCTTTAGGTGTTTTTCTGTTTGTTTTGAGAAAGAAAGAGACAGAACTCTAACCTACGGTTGCGAAGGGAAACAAGCTAACCTAATGTTATCATGCATGGGTTAAGACCTAGTGTCTATCATGCTCCTCTCTTGCACAGAGAGAAACAGAGATCCTACGGGATAGGCAGAAACAGAAACAACATCAGATATATACAGTAAAACAGTAAAATGCATGGATGCAACAGCACAAGCGAGGCAAGGGAGTCCCACTCAACCTCGAACCTAGAAAACAATAGGCAAAAGTGAACAGACTTCACTTTCAACCCAACAGGGTAAACAGCAAACAATACAGCTCAGAAAACCAATCAATGCATCAGAAATGAAATACAGCAAAAGAAACAGCAACAACAGCTCTGAATCAACAACTGGCTTCAAGTAATCTCCAATCCTTCACATGCTTCAATAAGCATCAATTTTCATCTCCATGGCCTTCAGACAAGGGCTTTGATCATCAGTCTTCCATCTGCAATGGCTTTTCTTCAAGCTCAAACCTCCAGGATGAGGAATCAGTCACAAGAGTAAATTGGGTGTTAAGCAATCAGTTGACTACCAAAGGTGGTGAACAGACTGCTTCTAACACAAGAGACATTTTCTCTCAAGAGTTCTATCTCATAGACATTATCACCAAGCCTTCCAAAGGAAGGGGGTTAGTGTCTTAGAGAGACTCTGAATCACAGAGAAGAATGGATGCAGACAAGGCAATCCATGTTTGAGAAACAATCATTCTAATCTAGAGCTCTGCCTAGCTCCTAAACCCTAATCTCCTCAACAGCTGCTGGCAAGAATCTCCTCCTCAACTCTGACAGTTGATCTTCAGTCTTTGAATCTCCAATGATCTTCATCTTCACAAATCTTCAGCTTCCCCAGGGCCCCAGACAAACCCAATACCCAAACAAACAAACAACAATCCCCCAAAGGGCACACCACACCAGACAACAGATGCACAGACAGTAATAATAGCAGTAGGGGAATCCTGACTTTTTCTAAGGGATCTAATAGCTACCCATAGCCCATATAGTCCCATAACTAATCTGTTCAAACCCTAAGTCCTAAGGGAAATGAAATCAAACTCCTAAGTTGTTACCTAAAACCCTAGTTTTGTTCATGATGTTCAAGCATTTATTAATCACCTAAAATTAATCTCTAAAAATGGGAATTAAAATATTTCTACAAGTTTAATATCTCATTTAAACAATATAACAAGAATGACTAAAAAATATTAAAGCATGTGAGAGAACAAAAATCATAAAAATGATGCATGAAATGAAACTATTAATATGACATTTATTTAGAAAATATGGAAAAAATATGAAATAAAACTAAAAATGAAATTTTATTTGATGAAGATTTTCTAGACATTTTAATGTAAAAGATGTAAAAAGAATGGATGAAAATGCATTTTTTATGAATTAGTTATGAATTTATGAAATTGGTAAAATATTAAAATGAATTAAGAAAATTAAAATGAATTAAAAATGAGGGAGGGGGTTGAAATAGAAACTCGCCCCAGTTCAATCCATGATGGGCCCTCACAATGGGGGTGCGCTTATCACTTTACCAAGGCCCAGCTTCGCTCTGAATTAGTGAAACAAAAAGAAAAAGCGCTGGGGGGTGAAGGAAGTAACAGAAACACGTTAGAAATTGGTTTTGGGCCTAACACGGGGGGTGGGATTAGCACGATTCAACTCAGGCCCGCCCGTTTCAATTAATGAAACGGTGCGTTTTGGCCAAACCTCAATTCCCTCCAAACGCTCAGATTGAATAACAGCCACAAGATCATGCTGAAAGTCAAAAGTCCTACACTCAAGGAACGGCCACGATTATCTCTTCCTCCTTGGTTCTGCAAGTTAGGGTTTCAATTCACCATGGAAGCCATGCACGAGCAACTTTATCCCATTCTGTTCTC
Organism: Lathyrus sativus; assembly: GCA_963859935.3. Classification (NCBI taxonomy): domain Eukaryota; kingdom Viridiplantae; phylum Streptophyta; class Magnoliopsida; order Fabales; family Fabaceae; genus Lathyrus; species Lathyrus sativus. The sequence goes on along the minus strand of OZ012740.1, from coordinate 66,107,512 downwards.
ATCCTACACGCCACTAATCCACATGCTGTGAACATGAAAACCACTCCAAATTCTTTCCTCTACAAGCCTAGGGCATTAGATTATCTTGAAACTCACCACAACAACAAACACGATTGAATCAACATCTGGCCTCCATGAGATTACACTGATATGAACCATCACCATTCTTCCTCAAACTTACCCTAAACTAATCTACACATAATGGAGGTTAATCTGATGAATCAAACTAACATTCTAACGCCTTAATCCAAGAGATATTGATCCAAACAGTTTGTTGCACCTGTCACCAATCATCACCAATCCTTTCCAAACTCATCTAACTTAATCTCCTAACCACCTAGATCAAGTCTAAACTAATAAAATCATGTTAAACTAACTGAATCAAGCTAATCGAATGAAAACTTACCTGATGTAAAACCTTGAGAACAGCTATGGAAGATGTGGATCTGAAGCTTCTAAGTGTTGAATCTTGATCAATCCTTGATGAACTTGATTCTGTATGCAAGCTTTGGATGAGACTTGGCCAGAATTATGCTATCCACTTGAGATTGTGATTTTGATGTTGATGAAAAAAGCACTCGAAAATGGATGAGAACCACTTGATCCTTGCTTCAATTCTGATCTATGATGATGATGGAGTAAAATTGAATCAATGTGGATGAAGATTGATGAAGATTTTGTGAAGAAAATGGGGAATTGGAGTGAAACTTCAATGAAGAAAGAATGAGAAATCTTGTGGAATTCTTGGTGCAAATGAGGCCAACCCTTGCCAAATTCATCTTTCATGAATATATAGACCCCAATGGTACATTCTAGATCCATCTTGCACATTCCCTTGTTTTCCAACTTTGGCTCATTTTGATTATGTTTCTTAAAAGACAAGCAACCAGGGATAACTTCATTTTTTCCTTCTAAACTCAAAAAAGTGTGTGAACCATTGTTCTTAGAATTGTTTTTCCATTCAAAATCATATATTGGAAGTCTCCATTTGGACTTGTAAATCTCCCAAACCATTTTTCAATTTGAAATTATTCACTTTATAAGTCTTTTTAGTTCATATTTTGACCAATCATGCAACTCCATGCTATGAGCTTCTCCAATAACTTGTGACCTTCTTTCTAGACTTAAAATCCCATTTGGAGCAAGTTTGATGTTGTAAGTTTTTCCATTTGAGGCCTCCTTGTATGAGTTTTGGGTATAGGTTAAAATGACCTGTAATTCACAAATGCCCAAAATACCCTTTGCTTGCCAAGACCATAAGTTGAGTTCTCCACATCATATGAGGGCATGCCATACCATTATAGAAAGCTAAGACAATGAGGAACAATTCTTATGTTGACCAAGAATTCATTTGAAATCTCCTTGAGGGGCAAAACTATCTTGGAAGTCAAGTCACTTTCACAGACAAAAATTCAGATACCCCAGATGACCTGTAACTTGTAAGGACCATAACTTGAGTTCTGTAAATCTCCTTGAGGTCTTCCACCACTCAAATTAAAGGTCTTGAGATCCTCTACAAGTTTCATGTTGGCCAAGAAGCCATTTGAAGCTAGCATTTTGACTTATCTTGCTTGGAAATTTGACCCAAACTAGGGGATTTTACAGAGAAACCCTAATTTAGTAACTCCTCTTCTCCTTGATTTCTCTTGAATTCTCCTTGGCATATCTCCATATCCTTCTTTATATGTCCAATATTGATCCCCACATCTCTCCAATAGCCTTGAATGCTCTTTTAAACCAGTCAATTGACCTAGGGTTGACCTAGGGTTGGCCCAGATGAAACCCTAGTTGACTGTCTTCAGTTGTAGCTCTTGTGCTCTCATCAATGACTTGTTTTCTTCTCCAAATGACCTTTTAAGTCTCTCATAATGTCTAGATGCTCTCCATGTCTCCACTTCACAGCTCACAACCCTCTTGTTGATCCTCAGATACCCTCAGCTAGGAGATGGACTCAAGGCTTGATCTGCTGAGCTCTTTGCTTTCAAATTCTTTCTTGATGACCTGAATGAGATTGAATTGGGATAATAACCTCTTGATAGGCCTCTAGAGATGAGAATAATGATTGGTCCCCTGTTGAATGACTTGCTATGCTTATGCTATGCAGATGGTTAGTCTATGTACATGACTCTATATGCACATGCTAATAATAATGAACATGAACCAAATGAATAAGGTTGGGCAAATTTTAGGGTGCAACAGCTGCCCCTATTCAAGCGACTTGGACCCGATTGGATGAAGAGCCCGGAGCCTTCAAACATTCGCGGTACGAGACGGTTGAATATTAGTGAAACCAGAAATTTGGCCAACCGCAGAAATAAACTGCGCTCCTGCTTGAGGAATGACATTCGTCAGCTGAATCTGACTGTTATAGTAACCCACTGATCTCGCGCGACCGTGCTGGGGATTGTCTTCATCGTTCTGAAGAGGATTCTGTTGTACCAGATTGCTTACTTGTCCACGTTAGGACTCTGTCCGTCATTGATATGAAGAAATCTCAACTAAACTTGTCCACGTTAGGACTCCACTTGCTGTCAACCCAGAAAAGTCTCGACAACTCCGCTGGGGATGATTCGTCTGCATTTCCATAAACTGAACCGTCCACGTTAGGACTGACACTCTTCCACGTTAGGAGTAACACCTGTCCACGTTAGGAATCAAAACTCTGTATCTGTCCACGTCAGGACTAACCCTTTCATCTTTCCACGTTAGGAAACAATCTTCTTTCCGCGCCAGGAAGACTATATCGATCTGTCTACGTAAGGACTTCCAATACCACTTGACGTGTCCGCGTCAGGACTCCATTCTTCTCGAATCTGTCCACGTAAGGACCCCAATTTCTTCCACGTAAGGAGTAAATCTTCTTCTTCCACGTTAGGAATATCTTCTTTGATCTATCCGCGAGAGGACTCAATCTTTCCACGTAAGGAAGCCATTTTTCTTCCACGTAAGGGATGCTCTTAATATGTCCACGTAAGGACTCTGATCTTTCCACGTTAGGAATCAATTCTTTCTCAATTTGTCCGCGTCAGGACTCATTTTTCCACATAAGGAATGCCCTTATCTCCCCGTAAGGAACCTATCTCAATATGTCCGCGTAAGGACTCAGTCTTTCCACGTAAGGAACACCAACTTCTTTCCACGTAAGGAATAAATTCATCTTTCCACGTCAGGAAACCATCCTTCTTCCACGTAAGGAATGCTACTTTACCTGTCCACGTAAGGACTTCACTCTTTCCACGTCAGGAATGCTGTCATTTCCACGTAAGGAATCCTCTTCTGATACGTCCGCGTAAGGACTACATCGTCCACGTTAGGACCCCCTTCTTCATACTAGGAATGATAATCTCTTTGATTTGTCCACGTCAGGACACTGATCTTGTCTTGATTCGTCCACGTTAGGACTCGGGCGCCTTCGGCCTGCTGAGGAAATAAGACTTGTCCACGTAAGGACTCACACCCTCGACCCACTGGGGAAATAACTTGTCCACGTAAGGACTCACGCGTCTTCGACTTGCTGGGGAAATAACTTGTCCACGTAAGGACTCACGCGTCTTCGACTTGCTGGGGAAATATCTTCGTCAGGACTTACACTTTGCCAACAACACGAAGAAGGATAAATTTGTCCACGTCAGGATTTCACATCCGATCAATACCGAGAAATCAAATCTGTCCACGTTAGGACTAGCACGTATCGTCAACCTGAGGAAATGTCCACGTCAGGACTCCACCTTCCAACAGCCCTGAGAAACCGAACCTGCCCACGTTAGGACTAGCACCTCCCATCCGCCCAGGGAAATAGACCTGTCCACGCTAGGACGCCCACTTCTGAAGAAACCCCGCCAATCTAGGAATAAACTGTCCGCGTCAGGACTTAGTTCTCCGATGATCCTCACCCACAAACTTCTTAGCACTGACGTGACAGCGACTTCGAGATGAACTCTACTGGGGATGTCTGAAAACCAACTATCGGACGCCTGCTCTGATAACCGGCGGTGGCCTCTGAAATTCTGATTCATGGGACCCGCTGATGACAAACAAACTCTGCTTGGGGGATAAGAAGACACTTATCCTGGCCACTCTGGCTGGGGAAAATAAGGTACATTTGCATAAATGACTCTGCTGGAGACAAAGAGAGTTTTATCATGATAACTCTGTGGGGAATACCGCCGAAACTGACATCATCATTGAATATCTCCTGCCGAGATCTTGACTGTTTGATCGTTCATCTGAGCGAGAGCTCTCTCCACCGGAACTGCTAGAGTACAGAGACTGCTTCAGCAAAATAAATGCTGGAAGGATAACGCCGACTCGCCGGGGATAGCCTGATGCTACAAAGTTACTCCGGCAAAATAAATGCTGGAAGAGTGAAGTCGACCCTGTTGGGAAGTTGGGAACTCAAACCACACGTCTTGTTGAAGTAACCCCCTGCTGGGGAATATAACTCTGCTGAGGAATAGCAGATGCGCACAGCACGATCAGACTTTCTGCTGGAACGTGAACTGATATCACCAGTATCTCCGACAAAATAAATGACAGGAACCGCCATCAACTCTGCTGGGGAGAGTCTTGATCTTCGAATTCCACTGGAAGGAAAGAACATTTACTGAAAAGAGAACTCCGCTGGGGATGGCTGGATTCTCTTGGGGAAAATTAACTGACCCTGCTGGGGGAGAGTGCCTGACCCTGCGGGGAAAAATGAACCTGTCTGAATACAGCCTTACGATCTTGGAATCGCCAAATTCTGCTGAGGACGAGTAACTTCTCTGGAGCACGTCCTTTGGATAAGCTACGGCCAGCTGGGGGATTCTATCCTTCTTCGGGAAGAACATGCATGACCTGCGTGAGGATCGAGTCTTTCGTTATCGCAATCTCTCGATCATCTTCCTCGTATGGTTATGATACCTGCAACAACACAAACAAGACACGACAAGCCTATGCAACCAAACCAATTCAGGTTAGTGACGTTACACTCAGTTAATTCAAAGCTTTAATGATTGTTGGCAAGGGCCAATGATGTTATACTCGTGTTAGTTTCATCAAACTTAGGCGTTTTATCATGCGCAAAACAGTAAAGAACAGGCGTCAAGTACTGAATAACACATTTTCATTGATTGGGCCCCTGAATGGGCGGAGTTTTTGTACACGGGATGTAACTCCTGAAAAGAGGAAGCTACGCAAAGCAAATATACAAGTATGAAAGTATTCACAAGAAGCATAAATATTGACAAATTAAATTTTGTACACATGTCGGCAACTGGATGCAGATGAACACCACGAACTGATCCTCCCATGACTCGTCCGACTCTAATGCTTTCCCGGTATCCCTACTTCTGAAGAGGTTGTATCCGATAACTAACTCCTCAAACATATTCTCCCGCATTGATATTCATTGAATTCAAATTCGGACCGCAGTCATTTGCTTTTCACATCCCTAACTTTTGCGTGAACCGCCCTTTACGGGTTTTCAGTTCACCGGGATACCCTTTTTTGCCGAAGCCGCCCAGTGTAGGTTTTCAACTTCGCGGGTGTACATTTTTTTCAATTTTATCCCTAACTTTTGCCCGAACCTTTCATTCTGTTTTTGGTTCGCCAGGATGCCCCATTTTTGCCTGGACTCTCTTTTTTCTGTCCAGCGGGTCTATTTTAAGCAAAGTATTTTTTAACTGCGTCCGAATTCACAGGTGATGCAAAGTCTTCCCCGTCCATGGTGGACAACAATAAGGCTCCTCCTGAAAAGACCTTACTGACAACGTATGGCCCTTCGTAATTGGGGGTCCACTTGCCCCTGTGATCTGCCTGCGGCGGGAGAATCCTTTTTAGCACAAGGTCGCCCGTCTGAAAGCTTCGCGGAAGTATCTTCTTGTCGTACGCTTTCTTCATTCGTCTTTGGTACAAACGACCGTATGCCAGAGAAGCTAGCCTCTTCTCATCCATCAAACTCAATTGATTCAATCTATTCGTTACCCATTCTGCCTCGTCCAGCTGAACGTCTCGCAATACCCTCAGAGAAGGGATCTCAACTTCCAATGGTAATACCGCCTCCATTCCGTATACCAACGAAAACGGAGTTGCCCCGGTTGATGTGCGTACCGTCGTACGATAACCGTGCAAAGCGAAAGGTAGCATTTCATGCCAATCTTTATACGTCACCACCATTTTCTGGACAATCTTCTTGATATTCTTATTGGCCGCTTCGACAGCGCCATTCATCTTGGGTCGGTAAGGGGAGGAGTTGTGATGTTCAATCTTGAAATTCTGACAGAGCTCCTTCATCATTTTGTTGTTCAGATTAGAACCGTTATCCGTGATTATCCGCTCGGGAATCCCATATCGGCAAATGATATCTCTCTTGATGAACCTAGCCACCACTTGCTTCGTTACATTGGCGTAAGACGCCGCTTCCACCCACTTGGTGAAGTAATCAATTGCTACGAGGATGAACCGATGCCCGTTAGAAGCGGTCGGCTCGATCTTTCCGATCATATCGATTCCCCACATCGAGAATGGCCATGGAGATGACATCACATTTAGAGGACTCGGAGGCACATGTATTTTGTCAGCATAAATTTGGCACTTGTGGCACTTTCTTGCAAACTTGAAACAATCAGTTTCCATCGTCAGCCAAAAGTAACCTGCCCGCAGCAATTTTCTCGTCATAGCATGTCCACCAGCATGCGTACCAAAGGCACCTTCGTGAATTTCCTCCATGAGAAGCTTTGCCTCTTTCTCGTCTACACAACGCAACAACACCAAATCGTGGTTCCTTCTGTATAAGACGCCATCCGGGTTCAAATAGAAATTACCCGCTAATCTCCTGAGAGTCTTCTGATCTTGACTGGATGCCCCAGCCGGATACTCTTTATTCTTCAGGAAATTAAGGATATCAAAATACCACGGTTTGTCATCAGACGCTTCGTCAATAGCAAATACATAAGCTGGCCTGTCCAACCGAGAGATAGTGATCTGGGGAGCTTCGTTCCAGAAATTGACCTTGTACATGGAAGACAAAGTGGCAAGGGCGTCAGCCATTTGATTTTCTGCCCGCGGCACATGATGCAATTCAACTTTGTCGAAGAAAGGCAACAATCTCCTTGCATAATTCATGTAATGTATCAAATTGGGCTGACGTGTCTCCCATTCCCCTTTGATCTGATTCACTACCAGAGCTGAGTCTCCGTATACGTCTAGATGTTTGATTCGCAAATCAATGGCTTCTTCAAGCCCCATTATACAAGCTTCGTATTCGGCCTCATTGTTGGTAACGGCAAAGGTCAATCGGGCAGTAAACGGGATGTGCGACCCGTGTGGCGTAGTGATAATTGCCCCTATTCCGCTACCATAAGCATTCACAGCTCCATCAAATATCATCTGCCATTTGGACCCCGGCTCTGGTCCCTCGTCTGGTAACGGCTCTTCACAATCTTTCATCTTGAGATACATGATATCCTCGTCAGGAAAATCAAATCTCATTGATTGGTATTCTTCAATAGGCTGCTCCGCCAGATACTCAGACAGCACACTCCCCTTTATTGCCTTTTGCGAGACGTATTGAATATCATATTCAGTCAAGATCATCTGCCACCGGGCAATTCTACCTGACAACGCCTGCCTTTCGAATATATATTTGATTGGATCCATCTTTGAGATGAGCATGGTTGTATGATTCAGCATGTACTGCCTCAAACGCTTGGCGGCCCAGGCTAGCGCGCAACAAGTTTTCTCCAGCATTGAATATCGAGATTCACAGTCTGTAAATTTCTTACTCAGATAGTAGATCGCATGCTCTTTTCTCCCTGTCTCGTCGTGTTGACCGAGAACACAACCCATGCTTCCTTCAAGAACCGTCAAATACATTATCAAGGGTCTTCCTGCCACCGGGGGTATCAAAATAGGAGGTTCCTGCAAGTACTTCTTTATTTTATCGAACGCCTTTTGACAATTTTCGTTCCACGTCACAGCTTGATCTTTCTTTAGCAGCTTGAATAATGGTTCACACGTGGCCGTTAGGTGAGATATGAACCGGGCAATGTAGTTCAATCTCCCTAAAAACCCGCGCACCTCTTTCTCTGTTTTAGGCGTCGGCATTTCTTGAATCGCTTTTATTTTAGCAGGATCGACCTCTATTCCTCTTTCGCTTACTATGAACCCCAAGAGCTTACCCGATCTCACCCCGAAGGTGCATTTGTTAGGGTTCAGCCTCAGCCTGAACTTCCTAAGCCTTTTAAACAACTTCAACAGATTCACCAGATGCTCTTCCTCCGTCTGGGATTTAGCAATCATATCGTCAACATAAACTTCAATCTCTTTATGCATCATGTCATGAAAAAGAGTCGTCATCGCACGCTGATATGTTGCCCCAGCATTTTTCAAACCAAAGGGCATCACTTTGTAACAAAATGTTCCCCAAGGCGTTATGAAAGTAGTCTTCTCCATATCCTCTGGCGCCATTTTAATTTGATTATAGCCTGAAAAGCCATCCATGAAGGAGAATACGGAGTACTGAGCAGTATTATCAACTAACACGTCAATATGAGGAAGTGGAAAATCGTCTTTTGGGCTTGCTTTATTCAAATCTCTATAATCCACGCACATTCGAACCTTGCCATCTTTCTTTGGCACTGGTACGATGTTGGCAACCCAGGAAGGATACTTCGTCACAGCCAGGAAACCAGCGTCCCACTGTTTCTGAACCTCCTCTTTGATCTTCATTGCCATATCTGGTCGAGTTCTGCGAAGCTTTTGTTTGACCGGCGGGCAATCTTCTTTCAATGGCAGGCGATGCACAACCATATCTGTATCGAGCCCTGGCATATCTTGATACGACCAAGCGAATACATCATTATACTCCCGGAGCATTTCAACCAGTTTTCGCTTGATATCACTCTGCAATGCGGCTCCAATACGAATATTTTTCTCAACCCCTTCCGACCCCAAATTGATAATTTCGATAACCTCGTCGTGAGGCAGAATGGCTCTTTCCTCTTGTTTCACCAACCAAGACAGTTCTTCAGGAACGTCACTATCTTCGACAACCTCTTCTTCGGTCTGGAATACCGGGTGCTCGGAGTCGGGACGAGTCATAAGTGGTTCAAGGATGTCATCTGAAAATGTTATCCTGCAAAAGGAAGGGTTAAGTGCTTCAAAATGCGTATAAAGCGATTAACCACATTGCCATTTTATTGAAAATATAAAACAAGAAAGACAGGGATTACAGTATTTGCACATAAGAAACGCCATTTATTTAATGATTAACGCGCAATGTTTATAACAACACAGCCCTAAGCAAATCCTGATGCCTCGGGCAAGACATCAGATTATTCAACAATTAATAAAGCAAAGCATTACTGTTTAAAAGTCACAGGAACAAGCTCCTGAATAGACCAGTTGCACAGTCCTTGTCCTGGCGTGCTTGGCTGAATCCAGGCATCCATATCACAGTCGCTGTCCCCTTCGTCAGATTCTGAAGCAGCATTGACGGATTCATGGCATACTCCACTGGCAGAGATGGTGATTGACTTTCTGAAATGGGGGGCCCCCACGGAAGGAGTTGATGACGACGGTCGGTACCCCAGTCCGAACCGGTCCATTTTCACCGGAATGTCCAATACTTTGCCCCAGCCTTTGGCTCCTCCTGCTTTCACTAGCGCTTGAGCCTCTTTATACGAAGAAACAGCTATCTCTGGCACTTTGCTCGGCCCGGGACCCTTGTCCTTTATGCGCAAACCTTCGAATGCCTGGCATGGTGTCTCGTGGATCTCTCCGTCGACTTCCACATATTTAAACGAAGATAGATGGCTGACCAGGATGTCTTCTTCTCCGCACACAGTGACTACACTGTCTCCGACCATATACTTTAACTTCTGATGCAGGGTTGACGTGACTGCCCCTGCCCCGTGAATCCAAGGTCTTCCCAGCAAGCAACTGTACGCAGGCTGTATATCCATGATATAAAACTCCGTTGCAAACACTTCCGGCCCCACTTGCAGAGGCAAGGTAATCGATCCGAAGACTGTTCTCCGCGTGCCGTCAAACGCTCTGACTACCAAATCGCTGGGTGTGCACAAAATCCCTCGAACATCCAGCTTCATCATAGCCTTCTTAGGCAGCACATTCAAAGACGACCCGGTGTCAACCAATACGTGCGACATTGTCGACCCTCTGCACTCAACAGATACATGTAATGCCATATTATGATCCCTTCCTTTCGGAGTCAAGTCGAAATCAGTAAAGCCCAGACTGTGGCCTGCATTTACGTGTGCCAATACTCCTTCTAGCTGGTTCACGGAGACATCCTGGGGTACAAAAGAAGTGTCCAGGACTTTCAGCAAAGCGTTTCGGTGAGCTTCCGAACACAACAGCAATGACAAAATAGATATTTTGGACGGTGTCTGCTGTAGATGCTCTACAATTTTATAATCGCTCTTCCGAATTAAGCGCATGAATTCCTCTACATCTTTCGATGCTGCTTCTTTTTCACTTGCTTGTACCGGAACGTCCTCAACCGCTTTCCCTTTTCCTTTCGCTAGCCTTTCGGCTTCTACTTCAGGAGATATAAAGATCCTGCCGCTCCTCGTCATGCCTCCTGGGCCAACAACATTATCCACAACCTCCGCTGACTGCTTGTTAACATCGATTTTAATCCCGTCACAATACACCTCTAGCCCATACGACCATGGGACTGCTTTCGTGCTCTCATACGGGATTGGCCCGGCTTTAGTTATAGTAATCGGTGGTCGTTGAGCTGGTGCTGAAATAGTGATCGTCTTCCTAGGAATTGTCACTGTGGCCACATCACTCCGATTATCCACTACTGCCCCTGCAGGCTCATCAGTTGCTGTTCTATCAAACTGCAATACGCCATCATCAATTAAGGCCTGAATGCCTTTCTTCAGATCCTCACACCTCCCAGACAGGGCCCAACAATCTAAACAGTACTCATTACAACCCGGGTAAACACCCCCCTGCAACAGTCGGCTCTTTATCTCGCCCAGCGGCGTCTTTAAATCCTCAACATTCATAATCAGATTCAGCCCTTCCTCCGTCAGCACGGCGTTCGCCCCATGATTAGGCATGGGTTTCTGGACTATGTTTGGAACTGTCGTTCCGAAGTTGATAGACTTGTTGTCCAAAAGATCCTGTACAACGTGCTTAAAAGCATGACAACCTTCGATATCATGGCCCGGGGCCCCAGAATGAAACTCGCAGTGCCTATTTGCATCATAACCGAACGGGGGAGTTCCCGTTATCGGTGCCAAGGTTCTTTTCTCCACCAGATTCAATCCCAACAAAGTCTGCAATAAATCAGCGTAGGTAGAGGGAGGTTTCTCGAACACCCTTCTCGGCTTACCACCCTGGAATTTTCGCTGAGCTTGCTGTGCCCCCTGCTGAGGCTGCTGCTGCTGTGGCATTGGCTGCTGCTGAACCGGTTGTTGTTGCTGAATTGGTTGTTGCTGATAGGGGATAGTAACACTCGACACTTGCTGCGGCTGACGATATTGATTCCTTCCCCTGCCTCGGCCTCGGCCTCGGCCTCCAAATACAGCGCTAGCTTCGCCCTGACGGCGCCCACCATAAGCTTTCTTACTACTGCCAGATGCAGCTGACTCGTCAACTTGGAACTTTCCTTGCTTAATGTTCTGCTCAATCTTTTCCCCCATCAAAATCAGGTCTGAAAAACTGGCCAGAGACGTATGAAACAGCATATCATGAAACATCCCGGTGAATGTGCCGACAAACATATCGTTCATTTCTTTATCTTCCACAGGAGGACGGACCCTGGCAGCCATATCGCGCCACCTTTGCGCGTATTCTTTAAAACTCTCCCCCTTCTTCTGCGAAAGCCCGGCCAACTGGACCCGATTGGGCGCCAGGTCGCTGTTATACTTGTAATGGGCTACGAATGCTTCCGCTAATTGCTTCCAAGTCTTGATATCAGTGGGCTCCAACCCCATGTACCACTCTAGGGAAGGACCCGATAGACTATCCTGAAAGAAATGCATGAGCATTCTTTCGTCAGTGGAGTATGCAGACATCTTTCTGTAATAAGCTCGTACATGCACTTTCGGGCATGTGTCTCCTTTGTACTTATCGAACGCAGGCGCTTTGAATTTAATGGGCACCCTCAGCCCAGGTACCAAGCCCATAGTTGCCATGTCCAGTCCTACAGCACTCTGATTTAGGACTCCCTTCATTTGCTCTTCCAGCATTCTAATCTTTTGGGAATCATCCATCGGCCCGTCAAAACCTCCTCCAGAGAAGGCGTCTTCCTGTTGATCCTCTTGCCACATACCGTTTCCAGCCCCGTATCCATCATATGCATTATTACGTCCAGCTCTGTTCTGATTCATCCCCGGACCTCGGCCTCTGTTGCCGTACCCTTGAACACCTCCAGCGGGACCACCAGCCATAAAGCCAGTACCGTTTCCGTTTCCAAAGCCTCCGTAACCCTGATTGACCATACCATAACCATCTTGCCCAAAGCCCTGGGCATTAAAGCCATACTTGCCAGTATTGTCGAATCCCTGATCGTTGAATCCGAACCCAGCGTTGACAAAGCCATTGCCTCCGAGATTATCTCCCACATTGACATCACCCAGCCCAGCGTTATGGACAGCAGTATCATTTCCAACTCCGACGTTACCATTCACAGCAGCGGTAGCGTTGTTGACGTTAGCAGCAGTCACATTGACGACAGGCGGAGCCACCGGCGTGGGAGTGCCATCTCCATGAGCAGTATCAACCCGGACAGACTGATGATCTTCGTTACCATGACCAGCGTTGCGAGCCAAGAGAGGCTGGACCATGGCCTGCAAGTTCTCTTGCCCTTTTGCTATAGCTTCCATGGTTTGCATGAAGAGGGCGAGCTTCTCGTGTACATCCTGCATCTCGTTCTGAATTTGGTCCATGACTTTCCGACAGTTGGAGCGTGTAGAATAGCGGTGCGGATGTTGATCTGGAATCCTGTTAAGTACCTGATACAGAGCAAGAGATAAGACACCATTCAAAGCTTACCTGTTATGCAATATGAATATGAATGCAATGCAATGTGTCTGTGCATTAGGGACGTTCATTCCCCCAGTTCTAGTGCGAAGGTGCCGGTGCAGTGACGGTGCTGACAATAAGAATATCGGAGTTGAATCATAGAAAGCCTCGTATATTGCAGAGAGGATCAATAAGCCCAGGGTACAATGTCACTGAGAGTACAAAGAAGGCATGACCTCAACCAACAATCCTGGTGATGGTCAGCACTATGCAAATAAAGCATACAAATAATGGAATGATCAAATCCTCCCAAAAGTCTGGTACTCCTCTATCAACTTCTTGGTCTCCGGATGGCTTGGTCGATCAAGCAGCCCTTCAACAAGCTGGTTTCTCCTCTTAAGGACACGGCGTACGTCTTCAGCAGTTTCTTCCCCCGTTGCTTCTCCGAAGCAATCTTCTAACTTTCGCTTCTGGGACACTGCTTCATCTCTGGATTTGATTGCCTTGTTCAGTGCGTGCTGGACACTATACCGGCTCATCACTTCTTCCTCACACTTCTTGATGCTAGACTTCAACTTCTCTTCGAGGTCGGAAATTTGCTGCTTCAGCTTATCTTCCCTCTTCTTGTTGTTAGTGAGTGTAGCATTCCAAGTCTTATTGCAAGAAGATATCTCTCGGTGTGCTGCGTCGAGCGCCTTCTTTTTGGCTTCCAGCATGTCATGGGAGCTTCTGAACTCTTGCCCCAGACGTTCGCGCTTTTTCTTTTCCTCGGTCAACTCAGCTCCTAACCTGTTTACCAGCTCAATCTGCTGTTGGAAAGCATACGCGGCCTTGTTTTTCTCACTGCGCGCCTGGGCTAGCTCTTGCTCTAACCCTTCGTTGACCTTCATCAAGGCTTCTTTCTCCCTCACAACCTGTTCATAGACTTCTCTAGAAACAGTAGTCGGCTCTGCTACCGGAACGGGAACAAGAATTGGTGCATCTGGAAACGGCATCTTCAACTGACTAGCCCTCTCCTGAATCCAAACTCTATAAGGTGCATAGGCCTGACAGTCATTCTTTCCTAACAACGGCTTCCCTTTGCGGTTAATACGCGTCCAGGCACGTCGCAACTTGGCTAATAACTCCCCCTTCACGTCACCAGTGAAGTACAGAGATTCCTGCACTTCTTCCTCCTGAGGTGGATTCTTTAGCGCATATCCGAACTGGCGAATGAATAGAGAAGGGTTGTAGTTGATACACCCCTTCCTTCCTATCAGCGGCACATTAGGGTACCCAGAACAACTGAAGATGAGCTCAGATCCCAACAGGTCTCTATCAAACCACTCCATATCTTCCGACGATAGCCTCATCAAGCGTTCTGGCCAACCAACTGGGACTGTAGTCTCTGCAGCAGATCCTCTCTTAGGAAGATGACTCTCAAACCACGTACTCAATAAGGGTACACAAAGATGAACATTCTTCCCTCTTCCCTTCTCATTCTTGTAATGCAGTGAGTGGTAGAGATCTCCGAGTAAGGTAGGTACAGGATTACCAGCGGCAGACAAGTAGAAAGCATCGAAGTCCACAAAATCCGGTATATTGGGAAATAGTACTATGCCATAAATGCACAAGGCCAACACAGCATTGAAAGCAACCCAGCACCCATTCTTGGCGTACTCTTGGGCTTTACCAACTAAGAACTGAAATGAGAATCCTGGAACCCCACGGGAAACAGTAGTCACAAGTTCAGAAGCATCAACATGCAAGGCTTTTGCCAATTCCTCCGGCTTAGGTTTGGCATCATAATGAATGAACGGAACCTGGTTCTGCACAGGCAGCTCAACATACTCAGCGTATTCCTCCAGGGTGGGTCCCATAATAAAGTCAGAGAACGTAAAGCACCTCAAAGCCGGGTCGTAGAATTGCATCAAAGCATACAGCCCATCTAACTCTACCTCTGTAGGTTTGCACACCAATCTCAGTAATCTACCATAGCTCATCCGGAAACTCCTACGAACACTCTCATCAGCAAGAGAGATCAACCCAAGTAAAGGAACAATATCAGGCGTAGGCAATTTGTAAGCAACCGTTCTCCGTAAGCTAGTCATGATCACCACTCAAAAGTCTGGGCACTAGAACTAGGGAAATGCAAATGCACCTGCAGCACAGACACACATTAGTGAAATGCAAATGATAATGGATATGCAGGGATGCAATGCAAGTAACATGCAACAGGGACCAAAGCTGTAGCTGAATAGCCTGAACCCAATCAAGAAAGGTCTCAGATAGACCATCCAGAAGTCCTCAAGCCCTGGTCTCAGATATACCTCAAACAAAGCTCCAATATTGGTCTCTGATAGACCCCATAATCATAACCTGAACGGTCTCTGGCAGACCTCAGATCATATCCCCCACTGGTCTCTGACAGACCTCAGAACACATCTCCAAATAGTCTCTGACAGACCTCGGAACACACTGTCGCTACTGCGAAAATCGGCGCCGGCTGAACAGAAGAGTCGCCACCGTGCGTTATTTATCCCACGGGAGGGAAAGGAAACGCTCAGAGTAAACCTCGCACAACACGGGAAAGGTATGGTCGTCGCAACCAAAACCTGGGTTCGGGAGTCGGTTACGCAAGGGGAAGGTATTAGCACCCCTCACGTCCGTCGTACTCGACGGGATCCACGCTTGTTTTCGGGTATGGATTGTTATTCTATCTAAACTATAGGTCTGGGGTTAAAAGAAAAGAAAAATGAAAATAATAAAAAAATGACTCGGCAAAGTATCGCACTTTATGCCTACGTATTCCCGTCTGGAACGAGAAATCAGAGTCAACGTAGTTCGCCTACCTACAGGAAAGGAGGGGAAGGTTGCTCGCTAGGATATCGCATCCTATGCCTACGTACTTTCATACAGCATGAAAGATCAGAGCAAACGTAGTTCGGGCCACGTACGACACAAGCTTGTCTTGGTTGATTTTATTCCTTCTGAAAAAGGTTTTTCTGATTAACAGTCCAAGAGGACAAAAATGACGTTTTGATGAGTTCACATTCTTTTACGGAAGAAGTGTCTTTCATTGTGTTTGAAATCTTTATGTGTTTTTCTGTTTGTTTTGAGAAAGAAAGAGACAGAACTCTAACCTACGGTTGCGAAGGGAAACAAACTGACCTAATGTTATCATGCATGGGTTAAGACCTAGTGTCTATCATGCTCCTCTCTTGCACAGAGAGAAACAGAGATCCTACGGGATAGGCAGAAACAGAAACAATAACAGATATATACGGTAAAACAATAAAATGCATGGATGCAACAGTACAAGCGAGGCAAGGGGGTACCACTCAACCTCGAACCTAGAAAACAATAGGCAAAAGTGAACAGGCTTCACTTTCAACCCAACAGGGTAAACAGCAAACAATACAGTCAGGAAAACCAATCAATACATCAGCAAATGAAATACAGCAAAAGAAACAGCATCAGCAGCTCTGAATCAACATCTGGCTTCAAGTGATCTCCAATCAGCTACAGGCTTCAACAAGCATCAATCTCCATCTTCATGACCTTCAGGCAAGGGCTTTGATCATCAGTCCTCCATCTGCAATGGCTTTTCTTCAAGCTCAAACCTCCAGGATGAGGGATCAGTCACAAGAGTGAATGGGTGTTAAGCAATCAGCTGACTACCAAAGGTGGTGAACAGACTGCTTCTAACACAAGAGACATTTTCTCTCAAGAGTTCTATCTCATAGATACCATCACCAAGCCTTCCAAGGGAAGGGGGTGAGTGTCTTAGAGAGACTCTGAATCACAGAGAAGAATGGATGCAGACAAGGCAATCCATGTTTGAGAAACAAAATTTCTAATCTAGAGCTCTGCCTAGCTCCTAAACCCTAATCTCCTCAGCATCTGCCATCAAGAAACTCCTCCTCAACTCTGACAGTTGATATTCAATCTTTGAATTTCCAATAGCTTCATCTTCACAAATCTTCAGCTTCCCCAGGGCCCCAGGCAAACCCAATACCCAATCAAACAAGCAACAATCCCCAGAGGGCACACCACACCAGACAACAGATATACAGACAATAATAATAGCAGTAGGGGAATCCTAACTGTTCTCTAAGGGATTTAATAACTACCCATAGCCCCTATAGTCCCATAACTAATCTATTCAAACCCTAAGTCCTAAGGGAAATGAAATCAAACTCCTAAGTTGTCACCTAAAACCCTAGTTTTGTTCATGATATTCAAGCATCTATTAATCACCTAAAATTAACCTCTAAAAATGGGAACTAAAATATTTCTACAAGCTTAATATCTCATCTAAACAATATGAAAAGAATGATCAAAAAAGATTAAAGCATGTGAGAGAACAAAAATCATAAAAATGATGCATGAAATGAATTATTTAATGTGACATTTATTTAGAAAATATGTAAAAAATATGAAATAAAACTAAAAATGAAAATTTATTTTCCTATAATATTCTAGACATTTTAATGAAGATATGGTAAAAAGAATGGATGAAAAAGCATTTTTTATGAATTATTTATGAATTAATGAAAATGGTAAAAATTAAAATGAATTAAAACAAATAAACCAAATAAAATGAGGGAGGGGGGTCAGAATAGGAACTCGCCCCAGTTCAAATACATTGGGCCAGCAAACAGGGGGGTGCTGGTAGCGCTTTCATCAAAGCCCAGAGTTCACTCAGAATTCAAAGAAATAACCACAACGCGCTGGGGGTAAGAATAGTAACAGAAACACGTTCAAACTTGGTTTTGGGCCTAACACGGGGGTGGGATTAGCATAAATCAACTCAGGCCCGCCCGTTTCAATTAATGAAACGGTGCGTTTTGGCCAGGCTTCCATTCCCTCCAAATGCTCAGATTGAATGATAACCATTGGATCTTACCCTAAGTCAAGAGTCCAACTACAATGAACGGCTATGATTGTTTCTTCTTCCTCCATTCAACTGAACCTAGGGTTTCTGCCATGCGAGCTCATGCACGAGCTACATTCCACCTCTCTGTTCTCCATCTCCAAGCCACGAATCAACATGCCATAAACATGAAATTTACTCAGGACCTCCCCCTCTACAATCCTATACCACTAGCTCAGTCTGAAACTCACAGAATCTCTCAACCCGATCGAGGTAAAAACTGATCATCATGAAATCATACTGATATGCATCATCACCATTCTTCCCCAAACTTACCCTAAACTAAACTACACCTAATGGAGATTAATTTGATCAATCACGCTGCAATTATGATGCACTAATCTAAGAGATATAAGCACCAACAGTTTGTTACACCTGTCACTAACCATCACCAATCCTTTCCAAAATCATCTAACTTAATCTCCTAACCACCTAGATCAAGTCTACACTAATAAAATCATGTGAAACCAACAGAATCAAGCTAATCGAATGAAAACTTACCTGATGAGAAACCTTGAAAACAGCTATGGAAATGGAAGATATGAAGCTTTTGAGACTTGGATCTTGATTCACCAATTCAATACTCAATTCTGTATGCACAATTTTGGATGTTCCTTGCTTGAATCATGCAATTCACTTGAACTTGTGATTTTGATGTTGATGAAAGAAGCACTCGAAAATGGATGAGAACTACCAAAACCTTGCTTCAATTATGATCTAAGATGATGATGGAGTAAAATTGAATTGATCTTGATGAAGATTGATGAAGAATTTGAGAGATTTGGAATGAAACTTTTATGAAAAAGTGTGAGAAATTTGTGGAATTCTTGGTGCAAATGAAGCCAACCCTTGCCAAATTCATCTTTCATGAATATATAGACCCCAATGGTACATTCTAGATCCATCTTGCACATTCCCTTGTTTTCAAACTTTGGCTCATTTTGGATTATGTTTCTTAAAAGGTAAGCAACCATGGATAACTTCATTTTTTCCTTCTAAACTCAAAAAAGTGTGTGAACCATTGTTCTTAGAATTGTTTTTCCATTCAAAATCATATATTGGAAGTCTCCATTTGGACTTGTAAATCTCCCAAACCATTTTTCACTTTGAAATTATTCACTTTATAAGCCTTTTTAGTTCATATTTTGACCAATTATGCAACATCATGCTATGAGCTTCTCCAATAACTTGTGACCTTCTTTCTAGACTTAAAATCCCATTTGGAGCAAGTTTGATGTTGTAAGTTTTTCCATTTGAGGCCTCCTTGTATGAGTTTTGGGTATAGGTTAAAATGACCTGTAATTCACAAATGCCCAAAATACCCTTTGCTTGTCAAGACCATAAGTTGAGTTCTCCACATCATATGAAGGCATGCCATACCATTCTAGAAAGCTAAGACAATGAGGAACAATTCTTATGTTGACCAAGAATTCATTTGAAATCTCCTTGAGGGGCAAAACTATCTTGGAAGTCAAGTCACTTTCACAGACAAAAATTCAGACACCTCAGATGACCTGTAACTTGTAAGGACCATAACTTGAGTTCTATAAATCTCCTTGAGGTCTTCCACCACTCAAATTAAAGGTCTTGAGATCCTCTACAAGTTTCATGTTGGCCAAGAAGCCATTTGAAGCTAGCATTTTGACTTATCTTGCTTGGAAATTTGACCTAAACTAGGGGATTTTACAGAGAAACCCTAATTTAGTAACTCCTCTTCTCCTTGATTTCTCTTGAATTCTCCTTGTCATATCTCCATATCCTTCTTTATATGTTCAATGGTGATCCCCACATCTCTCCAATAGACTTGAATGCCCTCTTAAGTCAGTCAATTGACCTAGGGTTGACCTAGGGTTGACCCAGATGAAACCCTAGTTGACTGCCTTCAACTGTAGCTCTTGTGCTCACATCAACAACTTGTTTTCTTCTCCAAATGACTTTATAAGTCTCTCAAGATGTCTAGATGCTCTCCATGTCTTCACTCCACAGCTCACAACCCTCTTGTTGATCCTCAGATACCCTCAGCTAGGAGATGGACTCAAGGCTTGATCTGCTGAACTCCTTGCTTTCAAATTCTTTCCTGATGACTTGAATGAGATTGAATTGGAATAATAACCTCTTGCTAGGCCTCTAGAGATGAAAATAATGATTGGTCCCCTGTTGAATGACTTGCTATGCTTATGCTATGCAGATGGTTAGTCTATGTACATGACTCTATATGCAAATGCTAATGATAATGAAACATAAATCCAAGGAATAAGGTTGAGCAAATTTTAGGGTGCAACAGCTGCCCCTATTCAAGCGACTTGGACCCGATTGGATGAAGAGCCCGGAGCCTTCAGACATTCGCGGTACGAGACGGTTGAATACTAGTGAAACCAGAAATTTGCCAACCGCAGAAATACACTGCGCTCCTGCTTGAGGAATGACATTCGTCAGCTGAATCTGACTGTTAGAGCAACCCGCTGATCTCGCACGACCGTGCTGGGGGATTGTCTTCATCGTTCTGAAGAGGATTTTGTCATACCAGACTGCTTGCTTGTCCACGTTAGGACTCTGTCTATTGTCAACACGAAGAAATCTCAACTAAAACTTGTCCACGTTAGGACTCCACTTACTGTCAACCCAGGAAAATCTCGGCAACTCCGCTGGGGATAATTCATCTGCATTTCCATAAACTGAATCGCCCACGTTAGGAATAACACTCTTCCACGTTAGGAGTAACACCTGTCCACGTTAGAAATCACATCGTCCACGTTAGGAGTAACGCTTTTATCTTTCCACGTTAGGAAGCAATCTTCTTTCCGCGTTAGGAAACTACATCAATCTGTCCACGTAAGGACTCCAATGCCATTTGACATGTCCGCGTCAGGACTCCGATCTTTCCACGTAAGGAATAAACTCGTCTTTCCACGTAAGGAAACCATTTTTCTTCCACATAAGGAATGCTCTTGATATGTCCACGTAAGGACTCTGATCTTTCCACGTTAGGAATCAAACCTTGATCTGTCCACGTCAGGACTAAACTTTTCCACGTCAGGAATAATCCATTTCTTTCCCCGTCAGGAATCAATCTTGATATGTCCGCGTCAGGACTTTGATCTTTCCACGTAAGGAATACCAACTTCTTTCTGATTTGTCCGCGTCAGGACTCATTTTTCCACGTAAGGAATGCCATCTTAATCTGTCCACGTAAGGACTCTCTTTTTTCCACGTTAGGAATACTGTCATTTCCACGTTAGGAATCACTTCTGATACGTCCGTGTATGGACTCCATCTTTTCCGCGTTAGGAATCTCCGTCTTTCCACGTTAGGAATCACCTCTGTTGATATGTCCGCGTAAGGACTACATCTTTCCACGTTAGGAATAATAATCTCTTTGATCTGCCCGCGTTAGGACACTGATCTCGTCTTGATTCGTCCACGTTAGGACTCAGGCGTTTTCGACCCACTGAGGAAATAAGACTTGTCCACGTAAGGACTCACACCTTCGACTCACTGGGGAAATATCCGCGTTAGGACTTACACTTTGCCAACAACACGAAGAAGGATAAATTTGTCCACGTCAGGATTCTTGTACCTTGTCATCACAAAGAACTACAAACTTGTCCACGTCAGGACGCACGTTTCACCATTACGAATAAAGATATCTGTTGAAAACAAATGATCCACGTCAGGACACCAACACGAAGAGTAACCAATCTTTTGTCGACGTCATGACCTCCTTTTCTCCAAATTTCGAGAGACCGAATCTATCCACGTCAGGATTAACGCACCTTACCAATCCGGTAAAACAAACCTGTCCACGTTAGAACGCCCACTTCTGAAGAAA
This sequence comes from Lathyrus sativus, assembly GCA_963859935.3. Taxonomy (NCBI): domain Eukaryota; kingdom Viridiplantae; phylum Streptophyta; class Magnoliopsida; order Fabales; family Fabaceae; genus Lathyrus; species Lathyrus sativus. Next base: position 66,085,787 of record OZ012740.1, on the reverse strand, counting down.
TCCCGTCATTCTAGGAGTAAATGGTCCACGTCAGGACTTAATTCTTCAATGATCCTTACCCACAAACTGCTCAGCACTGACGTGACAGCGACTTCGAGATGAACTCTACTGGGGATGTCTGAAAACCAACTATCGGACGCCTGCTCTGATAACCGGCGGTGGTCTCTGAAATTCTGATTCATGCGACTCGTTGATGACAAACAAACTCTGCTTGGGGATAAGGAGATACTTATCCTGGCCACTCTGGCTGGGGAAAATAAGATACATTTGCATAAATGACTCTGCTGGAGACAAAGAGAGTTTTATCACGATAACTCTGTGGGGGAATACCGCCGAAACTGACATTGTTATTGAATATCTCCTGCCGAGATCTTGACTGTTTAGTAATTTATTTGAGCAAGAGCTCTCTCCACCTGAACCACTAGAGTACAGAAACTGCTTCAGCAAAATAAATGCTGGAAGGGTAACGCCGACTCGCCGGGGAAGTTGGGAACTCAAACCACACGTCTTGCTGAAGTAACCCCTGCTGGGGACAATAACTCTGCCGAGGAATAGCAGATGCGCACAGCACGATCGGACTTTCTGCTGGAACGTGAACCGATATCACCAGTATCTCTGACAAAATAAATGACAGGAACCACCATCAACTCTGCTTTGGAGAGTCTTGACCTTCGAATTCCACTGGAAGGAAAGAACATTTACTGAAAAGAGAACTCCGCTGGGGATGGCTGGATTCTCTTGGGGAAAATTAACTGACTCCACTGGGGAAGAGTGCCTGACCCTGCGTGGGGAGATGAACCTGTCGGAATACAGCCTTACGATCTCGGAATCACTAAACTCTGCTGAAGACGAGTAACTTCTCTGGAGCACGTCCTTTGGATAAGCTACGGCTAGCTGGAGAATTCTATCCTTCTTCAGGAAGAACACGCATGACCTGCGTGGGGATCAAGCCTTTCACTATTGCAATCTTTTGATCACCTTCCTCGCACAGTTGTGAAACCTGCAACAACACAAACAAAGCACGACAAGCCTATGCACTCCAAATCGATTCAGGTTAGTGACGTTACACTCAGTTAATTCAAAGCTTTAACAATTGTTGGCAAGGGCCAGTAATGTTATACTCATGCTAGCTTCAATAAACTTAGGCGTTTTATCATGCGCAAAACAGTAAAGAACAGGCATCAAGTACTGAATAACACATTTTCATTGATTGGGCCCCTGAATGGGCGGAGTTTTTGTACACGGGATGTAACTCCTGAAAAGAGGAAGCTACGCAACGCAAATATATACAAGTATGCAAGTATTCACAAGAAGCATAAATATTGACAAATTAAATTTTGTACACATGTCAGCAACTGGATGCAGATGAACACCACGAACTGATCCTCCCATGACTCGTCCGACTCTTATACTTTCCCGGTATCCCTACTTCTGAAGAGGTTGTATTCGATAACTAATTCCTCAAATATATTCTCCCGCATAGATGCTCATTGAATTCGAATTCGGACCGCAGTCATTTGCTTTTCAAATCCCTAACTTTTGCGTGAACCGCCCTTTACGGGTTTTCAGTTCACCGGGATACCCCTTTTTGCCGAAGCCGCCCAGTGTAGGTTTTCAACTTCGCGGGTGTACATTTTTTCAATTTTATCCCTAACTTTTGCCCGAACCTTTCATTCTGTTTTTGGTTCGCCAGGATGCCCCATTTTTGCCTGGACTCTCTTTTTTCTGTCCAGCGGGTCTATTTTAAGCAAAGTATTTTTTAACCGCGTCCGAATTCACAGGTGATGCAAAGTCTTCCCCGTCCATGGTGGACAGCAACAAAGCTCCCCCTGAAAAGACCTTACTGACAACGTATGGCCCTTCGTAGTTGGGGGTCCACTTGCCCCTGTGATCTGCTTGCGGCGGGAGAATCCTTTTCAGCACAAGGTCGCCCGTCTGAAAGCTTCGCGGAAGTATTTTCTTGTCGTACGCTTTCTTCATTCGTCTTTGATACAAACGACCGTATGCCAGAGAAGCTAGCCTCTTCTCATCCATCAAACTCAGTTGGTTCAATCTGTTCGTTACCCATTCTGCCTCGTCCAGCTGAACGTCTCGCAATACCCTCAGAGAAGGGATCTCAACTTCCAATGGTAATACCGCTTCCATTCCGTATACCAACGAGAACGGAGTTGCCCCGGTTGATGTGCGTACCGTCGTACGATAACCGTGCAAAGCGAAAGGTAGCATTTCATGCCAATCTTTATAAGTCACCACCATTTTCTGGACGATTTTCTTGATATTCTTATTGGCCGCTTCGACAGCGCCATTCATCTTGGGTCGGTAAGGGGAGGAGTTGTGATGTTCGATCTTGAAATTCTGACAGAGCTCCTTCATCATTTTGTTGTTCAGATTAGAACCATTATCCGTGATTATCCGCTCGGGAATCCCATATCGGCAAATGATATCTCTCTTGATGAATCTAGCCACCACTTGCTTCGTTACATTTGCGTAAGACGCTGCTTCCACCCACTTGGTGAAATAATCGATTGCTACTAGGATGAACCGATGCCCGTTAGAAGCCGTCGGCTCAATCTTTCCAATCATATCGATTCCCCACATTGAGAATGGCCATGGAGATGACATCACATTTAGAGGACTCGGAGGTACATGTATTTTGTCAGCATAAATTTGGCACTTGTGGCACTTTCTTGCAAACTTGAAACAATCAGTTTCCATCGTCAGCCAAAAGTAACCTGCCCGCAGCAGTTTTCTCGTCATAGCATGCCCGCCAGCATGCGTACCAAATGCACCTTCGTGAATTTCCTCCATGAGAAGCTTTGCCTCTTTCTCGTCTACACAACGCAACAACACCAAGTCGTGGTTTCTTCTGTATAAGACGCCATCCGGGTTCAAATAGAAATTACCCGCTAATCTCCTGAGAGTTTTCTGATCTTGACTGGATGCCCCAGCCGGATACTCTTTATTCTTCAGGAAATTAAGGATATCAAAATACCACGGTTTGCCATCAGACGCTTCATCAATAGCAAATACATAAGCTGGCCTGTCCAACCGAGAGATAGTGATTTGGGGAGCTTCGTTCCAGAAATTGACCTTGTACATGGAAGACAAAGTGGCAAGGGCGTCAGCCATTTGATTTTCTGCCCGCGGCACGTGATGCAACTCAACCTTGTCGAAGAAAGGCAACAATCTCCTGGCATAATTCATATAATGTATCAAATTGGGCTGCCGTGTCTCCCATTCCCCTTTGATCTGATTCACTACCAGAGCTGAGTCTCCGTATACGTCTAAATGTTTGATTCGCAAATCAATGGCTTCTTCAAGCCCCATTATACAAGCTTCGTATTCTGCCTCATTGTTGGTGACGGCGAAGGTCAATCGGGCAGTAAACGGGATGTGCGACCCGTGCGGCGTAGTGATAATTGCCCCTATTCCGCTACCGTAAGCATTCACAGCTCCGTCAAATATCATCTGCCATTTGGACCCCGGCTCTGGTCCTTCGTCTGGTAACGGCTCTTCGCAATCCTTCATCTTGAGATACATGATATCCTCGTCAGGAAAGTCAAATCTCATCGATTGATACTCTTCAATAGGCTGCTCCGCCAGATACTCAGACAACACACTCCCCTTTATTGCCTTTTGCGAGACGTATTGAATATCGTACTCAGTCAAGATCATCTGCCAACGGGAAATTCTACCTGACAACGCCTGCTTTTCGAATATATATTTGATTGGATCCATCTTCGAGATGAGCATGGTTGTATGATTCAGCATGTATTGCCTCAAACGCTTGGCGGCCCAGGCTAGCGCGCAACAAGTTTTCTCCAGCATTGAATATCGAGATTCACAGTCTGTAAATTTCTTACTCAAATAATAGATTGCATGCTCTTTTCTCCCCGTCTCGTCGTGTTGACCGAGAACGCAACCCATGCTTCCCTCAAGAACCGTCAAATACATTATCAAGGGTCTCCCTGCCACCGGGGGTATCAAAATAGGAGGCTCCTGCAGATACTTCTTTATTTTGTCGAACGCCTTTTGACAATTATCGTTCCACGTTACAGCTTGATCTTTCTTTAGCAACTTGAATAATGGTTCACACGTGGCCGTTAGGTGAGATATGAACCGAGCAATGTAGTTCAATCTCCCCAAAAACCCGCGCACCTCTTTCTCTGTTTTAGGCGTCGGCATTTCTTGAATCGCTTTTATTTTAGCAGGATCGACCTCTATTCCTCTTTCGCTTACTATGAACCCCAGGAGCTTACCCGATCTCACCCCGAAGGTGCATTTGTTAGGGTTCAGCCTCAGCCTGAACTTCCTAAGCCTTTTAAACAACTTCAACAGATTCACCAGATGCTCTTCCTCCGTCTGGGATTTGGCAATCATATCGTCAACATAAACTTCAATCTCTTTATGCATCATGTCATGAAAGAGAGTTGTCATCGCACGCTGATACGTTGCCCCAGCATTTTTCAAACCAAAGGGCATCACTTTATAGCAAAATGTTCCCCACGGTGTTATGAAAGTAGTCTTCTCCATATCCTCCGGCGCCATTTTAATTTGATTATAGCCTGAAAAGCCATCCATGAAGGAGAATACAGAGTATTGAGCAGTATTATCCACTAACACGTCAATGTGAGGAAGTGGAAAATCGTCTTTTGGGCTTGCTTTATTCAAATCTCTATAGTCCACGCACATTCGAACCTTGCCATCTTTCTTTGGCACTGGTACGATGTTAGCAACCCATGAGGGATACTTCGTCACAGCCAGGAAACCAGCGTCCCACTGTTTCTGAACCTCCTCTTTGATCTTCATTGCCATATCTGGGCGAGTTCTGCGAAGTTTTTGTTTGACAGGCGGGCAGTCTTCTTTCAGTGGCAGACGATGCACAACCATATCTGTATCGAGCCCTGGCATATCTTGATACGACCAAGCGAATACATCATTATACTCTCGGAGCATTTCAGCCAGTTTTCGCTTGATATCACTCTGCAGTGCAGCTCCGATACGAATATTCTTCTCAACCCCTTCCGTCCCCAAATTGATAATTTCGATAACCTCGTCGTGAGGCAGAATGGCTCTTTCCTCTTGCTTCACCAACCAAGACAGTTCTTCAGGAACGTCGCTATCTTCGACAACCTCTTCTTCGGTCTGGAATACCGGGTGCTCGAAGTCGGGACGAGTCATAGGTGGCTCAAAGATGTCATCTGAAAATGTTATCCTGCAAAAGAAAGGGTTAAGTGCTTCAAAATGCGTATAAAGCGGATAACCACGTTGCCATTTTATTGAAAAATACAAAACAAGAAAGACAGGGATTACAGTATTTACACATGAAAAAAACGCCATTTATTTAATGATTAACGAAGCAATGTTTATAACAACACAGCCCTAAGCAAATCCTGATGCCCCGGGCAAGACATCAGATTATTCAACAATTAATAAAGCAAAGCATTACTGTTTAAAAGTCACAGGAACAAGCTCCTGAATAGACCAGTTGCACAGTCCTTGTCCTGGCGTGCTTGGCTGAATCCAGGCATCCATATCACAGTCGCTGTCCCCTTCATCAGACTCCGAAGCAGCATTGACAGATTCATGGCATACTCCACTGGCAGAGATGGTGATTGACTTTCTGAAATGAGGGGCCCCCACAGAAGGAGTTGATGACGACGGTCGGTACCCCAGTCCGAACCGGTCCATTTTCACAGGAATGTCCAATACTTTGCCCCAGCCCGTGGCTTCTCCTGCCTTCACTAGCGCTTGGGCTTCTTTATACGATGAGACAGCTATCTCCGGCACTTTGCTTGGCCCGGGACTCTCGTCCTTTATGCGCAAACCTTCGAATGCTTGGCATGGCGTCTCGTGGATCTCCCCGTCGACTTCCACATATTTAAACGAAGAAAGATGGCTGACCAGGATGTCTTCTTCTCCGCACACGGTGACTACACTGTCTCCGACCATATACTTTAACTTCTGATGCAGGGTAGACGTGACTGCCCCTGCCCCGTGAATCCAAGGTCTTCCCAGCAAGCAGCTGTACGCAGGCTGTATATCCATGATATAAAACTCCGTTGCAAACACTTCCGGCCCCACTTGCAGAGGCAAGGTGATCGATCCGAAGACTGTTCTCCGCGTGCCGTCAAACGCTCTGACTACCAAATCACTTGGTGTACACAAAATCCCTCGAACATCCAGCTTCATCATAGCCTTCTTAGGCAGCACATTCAAAGACGACCCGGTGTCAACCAATACGTGCGACATTGTCGACCCTCTGCACTCAACAGATACATGTAATGCCATATTATGATCCCTTCCTTTCGGAGTCAAGTCGAAATCAGTAAAGCCCAGACTGTGGCCCGCATTTACATGTGCCAATACCCCTTCTAGCTGGTTCACGGAGACATCCTGTGGTACAAAAGAAGTGTCCAGGACTTTCAGCAAAGCATTTCGGTGAGCTTCCGAACACAACAGCAATGACAGAATAGATATTTTGGATGGCGTTTGCTGCAGATGCTCCACGATTTTATAATCGCTCTTCCGAATTAAGCGCATGAATTCTTCGACATCCTTAGATGCTGCTTCTTTTTCATTTGCTTGAACCGGAACATTTTCCACCGCTTTCCCCTTTCCTTTCGCTAGCCTTTCGGCTTCCACTTCAGGAGATATAAAGATCCTGCCGCTCCTCGTCATGCCTCCCGGGCCAACAACATTATCCACAACCTCCGCTGACCGCTTGTTAACATCGATTTTAATCCCGTCACAATACACCTCTAGCCCATATGACCATGGGACCGCTTTCGTGCTCTCATACGGGATTGGCCCGGCTTTAGTTATAGTAATCGGTGGTCGCTGAGCTGGTGCTGAAATAGTGATCGTCTTCCTAGGAATTGTCACTGTGGCAACATCACTCTGATTATCCATTACTGCCCCTGCCGGCTCATCAGTTGCTGTTCTATCAAACTGCAATACACCTTCATCAATCAAGGCCTGAATGCCTTTCTTCAAATCCTCACACCCCCCAGACAGGGCCCAACAATCTAAGCAGTACTCATTACAACCCGGGTAAACACCTCCTTGCAACAGTCGGCTTTTTATTTCGCTCAGCGGCGTCTTTAAATCCTCAACATTCATAATCAGATTCAGACCTTCCTCAGTCAGCACGGCATTCGCCCCATGATTAGGCATGGGTTTCTGGACTATATTCGCACCGGTCGTTCCGAAGTTGATAGACTTGTTGTCCAAGAGATCCTGCACAACGTGCTTAAAAGCGTGACAACCTTCTATATCATGGCCCGGGGCCCCAGAATGAAACTCACAGTGCCTATTTGCATCATAGCCGAACGGGGGAGTTCCCGTTATTGGTGCCAAGGTTCTTTTCTCTACCAGATTCAATCCCAACAAGGTCTGCAATAAATCAGCATAGTTAGAGGGAGGCTTCTCGAACACCCTTCTCGGCTTACCACCCTGGAATTTTCTCTGAGCCTGCTGTGCCCCCTGCTGAGGCTGCTGCTGCTGTGGCATTGGTTGCTGCTGAACCTGTTGTTGTTGCTGAATTGGTTGTTGTTGATACGGGATGGTGACACTCGACACTTGCTGCTGCTGACGATATGGATTTCTTCCCCTGCCTCGGCCTCGGCCTCGGCCTCCAAATACCGCGCTAGCTTCGCCCTGACGGCGCCCACCATAAGCTTTCCTATTACTGCCAGATGCAGTTGATTCATCGACTTGGAACTTTCCTTGCTTAATGTTCCGCTCAATCTTTTCACCCATCAGAATCAGATCTGAAAAACTAGCCAGAGACGTATGAAACAACATATCATGAAACAGCCCGGTGAATGTGCCAACAAACATGTCGTTCATTTCTTTATCTTCCACAGGAGGACGGACCCTGGCAGCCATATCGCGCCACCTTTGCGCGTATTCTTTAAAACTCTCCCCCTTCTTCTGCGAAAGCCCGGCCAACTGGACCCGATTGGGTGCCAGATCACTGTTATATTTGTAATGGGCTACGAACGCCTCTGCTAATTGCTTCCAAGTCTTGATGTCAGTGGGCTCCAACCCCATGTACCACTCTAAGGAAGGACCCGATAGACTATCCTGAAAGAAATGCATGAGCATTCTTTCGTCAGTGGAGTATGCAGACATCTTTCTGTAATAAGCTCGGACATGCACCTTCGGACATGTATCTCCTTTGTACTTATCGAACGCAGGCGCTTTGAACTTGATTGGCACCCTCAGCCCAGGTACCAAGCCCATTGTTGCCATGTCCAGACCCACAGCACTCTGGTTTAGGACTCCTTTCATTTGCTCTTCCAGCATTCTGATCTTTTGAGAATCATCCATCGGCCCTTCAAAACCCCCTCCAGAGAAGGCGTCTTCCTGCTGATCCTCTTGCCACATACCGTTTCCAGCCCCGTATCCATCATACGCATTATTACGTCCAACTCTGACCTGATTCATCCCCGGAACTCGGCCTCTGTTGCCATACCCTTGAACACCTCCAGCAGGACCAACAGCCATAAAACCAGCACCGTTTCCGTTCCCAAAGCCTCCGTAGCCCTGATTGACCATACCATAACCATCTTGCCCAAAGCCTTGAGCATTAAAGCCATACTTGCCAGTATTGTCGAATCCCTGATCGTTGAATCCGAACCCAGTATTGACAAAGCCATTGCCTCCGAGATTATCTCCCAAATTGACATCACCCAGCCCAGCGTTATGGACAGCAGTTTCATTACCAACTCCGACGTTACCATTCACAGCAGCGGTAGCGTTGTTGACGTTAGCAGCATTCATATTGACGACAGGCGGAGCCACTGGCGTTGGAGTGCCATCTCCATGAGCAGTATCAACCCGGACAGACTGATGATCTTCGTTACCATGACCAGCGTTGCGAGCCAATAGAGGCTGGACCATGGCCTGCAAATTCTCTTGCCCTTTTGCTATAGCCTCCATGGTCTGCATGAAGAGGGCGAGCTTTTCGCGGACATCCTGCATCTCGTTCTGAATCTGGTCCATGACTTTCCGACAGTTGGATCGCGTAGAATAGCGGTGCGGATGTTGATCTGGAATCCTGTTAAGTACCTGGTACAGAGCAAGAGATAAGACACCATTCATAGATTACCTGTTATGCAAGATGAATATGAATGCAATGCTATGTGTCTGTGCATTAGGGAAGTTCATTCCCCCAGTTCTAGTGCGAGGGTGCCGGTGCAGTGACAGTGTTGACAATAGGAATATCGGAGCTGAATCATAGAAAGCCTCATATATAGCAGAGAGAATCAATAAGCCCAGGGTACAATATCACAGAGAGTACAAAGATGGCATGACCTCAACCAACAATCCTGGTGATGGTCAGCACTATGCAAATAAAGCATACAAATAATGGAATGATCAGATCCTCCCAAAAGTCTGGTACTCCTCTATCAACTTCTTGGTCTCCGGATGGCTTGGTCGATCAAGCAGCCCTTCAACAAGCTGGTTTCTCTTCTTAAGGATACGGCGTACGTCTTCAGCAGTTTCTTCCCATGTTGCTTCTCCGAAGCAATCTTCTAACTTTCGCTTCTGGGACACTGCTTCATCTCTAGATTTGATTGCCTTGTTCAGTGCATGCTGGACACTATACCGGTTCATCACTTCTTCCTCACACTTCTTGATGCTAGACTTCAACTTCTCTTCGAGGTCGGAAATTTGCTGCTTCAGCTTATCTTCCCTCTTCTTGTTGTTGGTGAGAGTAGCATTCCAAGTCTTATTGCAAGAGGATATCTCTCGGTGTGCTGCGTCGAGCGCCTTCTTTTTTGATTCCAGCATGTCATGGGAGCTTCTGAACTCTTGCCCCAGACGTTCGCGCTTCTTCTTTTCCTCGGTCAACTCAGCTCCTAACCTGCTTACTAGCTCAATCTGTTGTTGGAAATCATATACGGCCTTGTTCTTCTCGCTACGTGCCTGGGCTAACTTTTGCTCTAACCCTTCGTTAATCTTCATCAAGGCTTCTTTCTCCTTCACAACCTGTTCATATGCTTCTCTAGAAACAGTAGTCGGCTCTTCTACCGGAATAGGAGCAAGGATTGGTGCCTCTGGAAACGGCATCTTCAACTGACTAGCCCTCTCTTGAATCCAGGCTCTATAAGGTGCATAGGCCTGACAGTCATTCTTTCCTAACAACGGCTTCCCTTTGCGGTTAATACGCGTCCAAGCCTGTCGCAACTTGGCTAATAATTCCCCCTTCAAATCTCCAGTGAAGTACAGAGATTCCTGTACTTCCTCCTCTTGAGGTGGATTCTTCAGCGCATATCCGAACTGGCGAATGAATAGAGAAGGGTTGTAATTGATACACCCTTTTCTTCCTATCAATGGCACATTAGGGTACCCAGCACAGCTAAAGATGAGCTCAGATCCCAACAGGTCTCTATCAAACCACTCCATATCTTCCGACGATAGCCTCATCAAGCGTTCTGGCCAACCAACTGGAATTGTAGTCTCTGCAGCAGATCTTCCCTTAGGAAGATGACTCTCAAACCACATACTCAATAAAGGCACACACAGATGAACATTCTTCCCTCTTCCCTTCTCATTCTTGTAATGCAGTGAGTGGTAGAGATCCCCGAGTAAAGTAGGTACAGGGTTACCAGCAGCAAACAAGTAGAAAGCATCGAAGTCCACAAAATCCGGTATATTGGGGAATAGTACTATGCCATAAATGCACAAGGCCAACACAGCATTGAAAGCAACCCAGCACCCATTCTTGGCGTACTCTTGGGCTTTACCAACTAAGAACTGAAATGAGAAGCCTGGAACTCCACGGGAAACAGTAGTCACAAGTTCAGAAGCATCAACATGCAAGGCTTTTGCCAATTCCTCCGGCTTGGGTTTGGCATCATAATGAATGAATGGAACCTGGTTCTGCACGGGCAGCTCAACATACTCAGCGTATTCCTCCAGCGTCGGTCCCATAATAAAGTCAGAGAACGTGAAACACCTCAAAGCAGGGTCATAGAATTGCATCAAAGCATACAGCCTATCTAACTCTACCTCTGTAGGTTTGCACACCAATCTCAATAATCTACCATAGCTCATCCGGAAACTCCTACGAACACCCTCATCAGCAAGAGAGATCAACCCCAGTAAAGGAACAATATCAGGCGTAGGCAATTTGTAAGCAACCGTTCTCCGTAGGCTAGTCATGATCAAACACTCAGAAGTCTGGGCACTAGAACTAGGGAAATGCAAATGCACCTGCAGCACAGACACACGTTAGTGAAATGCAAATGATAATGGATATGCAGGGATGCAATGCAAGTAACATTCAACAGGGACCAGAGCTGCAGCTGAATAGCCTAAACCCAACCAAGAAAGGTCTCAAATAGACCGTCCAGAAGTCATCAAACCCTGGTCTCATATAGACCTAAAATGGAACTCCAACACTGGTCTCTGACAGACCTCAAACCATAACTCACTGGTCTCTGATAGACCTCAAATCCCATCTATAACTGGTCTCTGACAGACCTCATAACACATCTCCAACTGGTCTCTGACAGACCTCATAGCTCTCCCAATGGTCTCTGACAGACCTCAGAATAAATCTCCAAATGGTCTCTGGCAGACCTCATAACTCTCCATAAATAACCCGGATCTCTGATCAGGAAATAACCGGTAGTCTGGAGGTCTAGTTACCTGCATAGCCCTGGTTCCCCTCACAGGTGAGTGGCCCTATAACTGGCACAAGGTACGGCATCCTATGCGGTCGTCGGCGTCACAGACTTTCAGGGTTGATGATACGATTCCCAGAAGGAGTGGCATCATCAAATCCTGAAGAGGCCTCACTCAGCCAACTTCCAAATGATCGGTCCCCAGAGTCGACAATCCAACTAACCAGCAACCCACGCCAACCAAAGGAAGGGGCAGGAGGCCAACCAGAGGAACCTCGTCTGAGTGTAGATTTCATGGGACACCAAAGCAAGCAAAGCAAGCGGGCGCCCACTAATTTCTACTCTAATTCTAGGTGCACTCAAGCCCAGGTCCGGCTTATCTCTCAATATCAGAACACCCGTCACACCCCAGATACAGCAACAATAATCAATATATAAAGCTGAAAATACAAGGTTAGAAATATAAAATAACTCCATGCAAAATCCTCGACGGGAAAACAAGCGTTAGGATTGACTCTCTCAAGGGACGTTGGATCCCAAATGCACAAGAACCATCGCAGTCCTTAGCAGCCAGGGGACGTTGGATCCCCAGCAGAGTCGCCAGCTGTCGCTACTGCGAAAATCGGCGCCGGCTGAACAGAAGAGTCGCCACCGTGCGTTATTTATCCCACGGGAGGGAAAGGAAACGCTCAGAGTAAACCTCGCACAACACGGGAAAGGTATGGTCGTCGCAACCAAAACCTGGGTTCGGGAGTCGGTTACGCAAGGGGAAGGTATTAGCACCCCTCACGTCCGTCGTACTCGACGGGATCCACGCTTGTTTTCGGGTATGGATTGTTATTCTATCTAAACTATAGGTCTGGGGTTAAAAGAAAAGAAAAATGAAAATAATAAAAAAATGACTCGGCAAAGTATCGCACTTTATGCCTACGTATTCCCGTCTGGAACGAGAAATCAGAGTCAACGTAGTTCGCCTACCTACAGGAAAGGAGGGGAAGGTTGCTCGCTAGGATATCGCATCCTATGCCTACGTACTTTCATACAGCATGAAAGATCAGAGCAAACGTAGTTCGGGCCACGTACGACACAAGCTTGTCTTGGTTGATTTTATTCCTTCTGAAAAAGGTTTTTCTGATTAACAGTCCAAGAGGACAAAAATGACGTTTTGATGAGTTCACATTCTTTTACGGAAGAAGTGTCTTTCATTGTGTTTGAAATCTTTATGTGTTTTTCTGTTTGTTTTGAGAAAGAAAGAGACAGAACTCTAACCTACGGTTGCGAAGGGAAACAAACTGACCTAATGTTATCATGCATGGGTTAAGACCTAGTGTCTATCATGCTCCTCTCTTGCACAGAGAGAAACAGAGATCCTACGGGATAGGCAGAAACAGAAACAATAACAGATATATACGGTAAAACAATAAAATGCATGGATGCAACAGTACAAGCGAGGCAAGGGGGTACCACTCAACCTCGAACCTAGAAAACAATAGGCAAAAGTGAACAGGCTTCACTTTCAACCCAACAGGGTAAACAGCAAACAATACAGTCAGGAAAACCAATCAATACATCAGCAAATGAAATACAGCAAAAGAAACAGCATCAGCAGCTCTGAATCAACATCTGGCTTCAAGTGATCTCCAATCAGCTACAGGCTTCAACAAGCATCAATCTCCATCTTCATGACCTTCAGGCAAGGGCTTTGATCATCAGTCCTCCATCTGCAATGGCTTTTCTTCAAGCTCAAACCTCCAGGATGAGGGATCAGTCACAAGAGTGAATGGGTGTTAAGCAATCAGCTGACTACCAAAGGTGGTGAACAGACTGCTTCTAACACAAGAGACATTTTCTCTCAAGAGTTCTATCTCATAGATACCATCACCAAGCCTTCCAAGGGAAGGGGGTGAGTGTCTTAGAGAGACTCTGAATCACAGAGAAGAATGGATGCAGACAAGGCAATCCATGTTTGAGAAACAAAATTTCTAATCTAGAGCTCTGCCTAGCTCCTAAACCCTAATCTCCTCAGCATCTGCCATCAAGAAACTCCTCCTCAACTCTGACAGTTGATATTCAATCTTTGAATTTCCAATAGCTTCATCTTCACAAATCTTCAGCTTCCCCAGGGCCCCAGGCAAACCCAATACCCAATCAAACAAGCAACAATCCCCAGAGGGCACACCACACCAGACAACAGATATACAGACAGTAATAATAGCAGTAGGGGAATCCTAACTGTTCTCTAAGGGATTTAATAACTACCCATAGCCCCTATAGTCCCATAACTAATCTATTCAAACCCTAAGTCCTAAGGGAAATGAAATCAAACTCCTAAGTTGTCACCTAAAACCCTAGTTTTGTTCATGATATTCAAGCATCTATTAATCACCTAAAATTAACCTCTAAAAATGGGAACTAAAATATTTCTACAAGCTTAATATCTCATCTAAACAATATGAAAAGAATGATCAAAAAAGATTAAAGCATGTGAGAGAACAAAAATCATAAAAATGATGCATGAAATGAATTATTTAATGTGACATTTATTTAGAAAATATGTAAAAAATATGAAATAAAACTAAAAATGAAAATTTATTTTCCTATAATATTCTAGACATTTTAATGAATATATGGTAAAAAGAATGGATGAAAAAGCATTTTTTATGAATTATTTATGAATTAATGAAAATGGTAAAAATTAAAATGAATTAAAACAAATAAACCAAATAAAATGAGGGAGGGGGGTCAGAATAGGAACTCGCCCCAGTTCAAATACATTGGGCCAGCAAACAGGGGGGTGCTGGTAGCGCTTTCATCAAAGCCCAGAGTTCACTCAGAATTCAAAGAAATAACCACAACGCGCTGGGGGTAAGAATAGTAACAGAAACACGTTCAAACTTGGTTTTGGGCCTAACACGGGGGTGGGATTAGCATAAATCAACTCAGGCCCGCCCGTTTCAATTAATGAAACGGTGCGTTTTGGCCAGGCTTCCATTCCCTCCAAATGCTCAGATTGAATGATAACCATTGGATCTTACCCTAAGTCAAGAGTCCAACTACAATGAACGGCTATGATTGTTTCTTCTTCCTCCATTCAACTGAACCTAGGGTTTCTGCCATGCGAGCTCATGCACGAGCTACATTCCACCTCTCTGTTCTCCATCTCCAAGCCACGAATCAACATGCCATAAACATGAAATTTACTCAGGACCTCCCCCTCTACAATCCTATACCACTAGCTCAGTCTGAAACTCACAGAATCTCTCAACCCGATCGAGGTAAAAACTGATCATCATGAAATCATACTGATATGCATCATCACCATTCTTCCCCAAACTTACCCTAAACTAAACTACACCTAATGGAGATTAATTTGATCAATCACGCTGCAATTATGATGCACTAATCTAAGAGATATAAGCACCAACAGTTTGTTACACCTGTCACTAACCATCACCAATCCTTTCCAAAATCATCTAACTTAATCTCCTAACCACCTAGATCAAGTCTACACTAATAAAATCATGTGAAACCAACAGAATCAAGCTAATCGAATGAAAACTTACCTGATGAGAAACCTTGAAAACAGCTATGGAAATGGAAGATATGAAGCTTTTGAGACTTGGATCTTGATTCACCAATTCAATACTCAATTCTGTATGCACAATTTTGGATGTTCCTTGCTTGAATCATGCAATTCACTTGAACTTGTGATTTTGATGTTGATGAAAGAAGCACTCGAAAATGGATGAGAACTACCAAAACCTTGCTTCAATTATGATCTAAGATGATGATGGAGTAAAATTGAATTGATCTTGATGAAGATTGATGAAGAATTTGAGAGATTTGGAATGAAACTTTTATGAAAAAGTGTGAGAAATTTGTGGAATTCTTGGTGCAAATGAAGCCAACCCTTGCCAAATTCATCTTTCATGAATATATAGACCCCAATGGTACATTCTAGATCCATCTTGCACATTCCCTTGTTTTCAAACTTTGGCTCATTTTGGATTATGTTTCTTAAAAGGTAAGCAACCATGGATAACTTCATTTTTTCCTTCTAAACTCAAAAAAGTGTGTGAACCATTGTTCTTAGAATTGTTTTTCCATTCAAAATCATATATTGGAAGTCTCCATTTGGACTTGTAAATCTCCCAAACCATTTTTCACTTTGAAATTATTCACTTTATAAGCCTTTTTAGTTCATATTTTGACCAATTATGCAACATCATGCTATGAGCTTCTCCAATAACTTGTGACCTTCTTTCTAGACTTAAAATCCCATTTGGAGCAAGTTTGATGTTGTAAGTTTTTCCATTTGAGGCCTCCTTGTATGAGTTTTGGGTATAGGTTAAAATGACCTGTAATTCACAAATGCCCAAAATACCCTTTGCTTGTCAAGACCATAAGTTGAGTTCTCCACATCATATGAAGGCATGCCATACCATTCTAGAAAGCTAAGACAATGAGGAACAATTCTTATGTTGACCAAGAATTCATTTGAAATCTCCTTGAGGGGCAAAACTAGCTTGGAAGTCAAGTCACTTTCACAGACAAAAATTCAGACACCTCAGATGACCTGTAACTTGTAAGGACCATAACTTGAGTTCTATAAATCTCCTTGAGGTCTTCCACCACTCAAATTAAAGGTCTTGAGATCCTCTACAAGTTTCATGTTGGCCAAGAAGCCATTTGAAGCTAGCATTTTGACTTATCTTGCTTGGAAATTTGACCTAAACTAGGGGATTTTACAGAGAAACCCTAATTTAGTAACTCCTCTTCTCCTTGATTTCTCTTGAATTCTCCTTGTCATATCTCCATATCCTTCTTTATATGTTCAATGGTGATCCCCACATCTCTCCAATAGACTTGAATGCCCTCTTAAGTCAGTCAATTGACCTAGGGTTGACCTAGGGTTGACCCAGATGAAACCCTAGTTGACTGCCTTCAACTGTAGCTCTTGTGCTCACATCAACAACTTGTTTTCTTCTCCAAATGACTTTATAAGTCTCTCAAGATGTCTAGATGCTCTCCATGTCTTCACTCCACAGCTCACAACCCTCTTGTTGATCCTCAGATACCCTCAGCTAGGAGATGGACTCAAGGCTTGATCTGCTGAACTCCTTGCTTTCAAATTCATTCCTGATGACTTGAATGAGATTGAATTGGAATAATAACCTCTTGCTAGGCCTCTAGAGATGAAAATAATGATTGGTCCCCTGTTGAATGACTTGCTATGCTTATGCTATGCAGATGGTTAGTCTATGTACATGACTCTATATGCAAATGCTAATGATAATGAAACATAAATCCAAGGAATAAGGTTGAGCAAATTTTAGGGTGCAACACACACCAACTGGTCTCTGACAGACCTTAGAACCCTCCATAAATATCCAAGATCCTGATCAACAAACCGGTGGTCTGAAGGTCTAGTTACCTGCATAACCCTGAATCCCCTCACAGGTGGGTGGCCCTATAACTGGCACCAGGTACGGCATCCTATGCGGTCGTCGGCGTCACAGACTTTCAGGGTTGATGATACGATTCCCAGAAGGAGTGGCATCATCAATTCCTGAAGAGGCCTCACTCAGCCAACTTCCAAATGATCGGTCCCCAGAGTCGACAATCCAACTAACCAGCAACCCACGCCAACCAAAGGAAGGGGCAGGAGGCCAACCAGAGGAACCTCGTCTGAGTGTAGATTTCATGGGACACCAAAGCAAGCAAAGCAAGCGGGCGCCCACTAATTTCTACTCTAATTCTAGGTGCACTCAAGCCCAGGTCCGGCTTATCTCTCAATATCAGAACACCCGTCACACCCCAGATACAGCAACAATAATCAATATATAAAGCTGAAGAAATACAGGGTTAGAAATATACAATAACTCCATACAAAATCCTCGACGGGAAAACAAGCTTTAGGATTGACTCTCTCAAGGGACGTTGGATCCCAAATGCATAAGAACTATCGCAGTCCTTAGCAGCCAGGGGACGTTGAATCCCCAGCAGAGTCGCCAGCTGTCGCTACTGCGAAAATCGGCGCCGGCTGAACAGAAGAGTCGCCACCGTGCGTTATTTATCCCACGGGAGGGAAAGGAAACGCTCAGAGTAAACCTCGCACAACACGGGAAAGGTATGGTCATCGCAACCAAAACCTGGATTCGGGAGTCGGTTACGCAAGGGGAAGGTATTAGCACCCCTCACGTCCGTCGTACTCGACGGGATCCACGCTTGTTTTCGGGTATGGATTGTTATTCTATCTACTCTATAGGTCAGGGGTTAAAATGAAAATGAAAACGACTCGGCAAAGTATCGCACTTTATGCCTACGTATTCCCGCCTGGAACGAGAAATCAGAGTCAACGTAGTTCGCCTACCTACGGGAAAGGAGGGGAAGGTTGCTCGCTAGGATATCGCATCCTATGCCTACGTACTTCCACACTGCATGGAAGATCAGAGCAAACGTAGTTCGGGCCACGTACGACACAAGTCTGCCTTGATTGATTTTATTCCTTCTGAAAAAGGGTTTTCTGATCAACAGTCCCAGCGGACGAAAATGACGTTTTGATGAGTTCACATTCTTTTACGGAAGAAGTGTCTTTTATTGTGTTTGAAATCTTTAGGTGTTTTTCTGTTTGTTTTGAGAAAGAAAGAGACAGAACTCTAACCTACGGTTGCGAAGGGAAACAAGCTAACCTAATGTTATCATGCATGGGTTAAGACCTAGTGTCTATCATGCTCCTCTCTTGCACAGAGAGAAACAGAGATCCTACGGGATAGGCAGAAACAGAAACAACATCAGATATATACAGTAAAACAGTAAAATGCATGGATGCAACAGCACAAGCGAGGCAAGGGAGTCCCACTCAACCTCGAACCTAGAAAACAATAGGCAAAAGTGAACAGACTTCACTTTCAACCCAACAGGGTAAACAGCAAACAATACAGCTCAGAAAACCAATCAATGCATCAGAAATGAAATACAGCAAAAGAAACAGCAACAACAGCTCTGAATCAACAACTGGCTTCAAGTAATCTCCAATCCTTCACATGCTTCAATAAGCATCAATTTTCATCTCCATGGCCTTCAGACAAGGGCTTTGATCATCAGTCTTCCATCTGCAATGGCTTTTCTTCAAGCTCAAACCTCCAGGATGAGGAATCAGTCACAAGAGTAAATTGGGTGTTAAGCAATCAGTTGACTACCAAAGGTGGTGAACAGACTGCTTCTAACACAAGAGACATTTTCTCTCAAGAGTTCTATCTCATAGACATTATCACCAAGCCTTCCAAAGGAAGGGGGTTAGTGTCTTAGAGAGACTCTGAATCACAGAGAAGAATGGATGCAGACAAGGCAATCCATGTTTGAGAAACAATCATTCTAATCTAGAGCTCTGCCTAGCTCCTAAACCCTAATCTCCTCAACAGCTGCTGGCAAGAATCTCCTCCTCAACTCTGACAGTTGATCTTCAGTCTTTGAATCTCCAATGATCTTCATCTTCACAAATCTTCAGCTTCCCCAGGGCCCCAGACAAACCCAATACCCAAACAAACAAACAACAATCCCCCAAAGGGCACACCACACCAGACAACAGATGCACAGACAGTAATAATAGCAGTAGGGGAATCCTGACTTTTTCTAAGGGATCTAATAGCTACCCATAGCCCATATAGTCCCATAACTAATCTGTTCAAACCCTAAGTCCTAAGGGAAATGAAATCAAACTCCTAAGTTGTTACCTAAAACCCTAGTTTTGTTCATGATGTTCAAGCATTTATTAATCACCTAAAATTAATCTCTAAAAATGGGAATTAAAATATTTCTACAAGTTTAATATCTCATTTAAACAATATAACAAGAATGACTAAAAAATATTAAAGCATGTGAGAGAACAAAAATCATAAAAATGATGCATGAAATGAAACTATTAATATGACATTTATTTAGAAAATATGGAAAAAATATGAAATAAAACTAAAAATGAAATTTTATTTGATGAAGATTTTCTAGACATTTTAATGTAAAAGATGTAAAAAGAATGGATGAAAATGCATTTTTTATGAATTAGTTATGAATTTATGAAATTGGTAAAATATTAAAATGAATTAAGAAAATTAAAATGAATTAAAAATGAGGGAGGGGGTTGAAATAGAAACTCGCCCCAGTTCAATCCATGATGGGCCCTCACAATGGGGGTGCGCTTATCACTTTACCAAGGCCCAGCTTCGCTCTGAATTAGTGAAACAAAAAGAAAAAGCGCTGGGGGGTGAAGGAAGTAACAGAAACACGTTAGAAATTGGTTTTGGGCCTAACACGGGGGGTGGGATTAGCACGATTCAACTCAGGCCCGCCCGTTTCAATTAATGAAACGGTGCGTTTTGGCCAAACCTCAATTCCCTCCAAACGCTCAGATTGAATAACAGCCACAAGATCATGCTGAAAGTCAAAAGTCCTACACTCAAGGAACGGCCACGATTATCTCTTCCTCCTTGGTTCTGCAAGTTAGGGTTTCAATTCACCATGGAAGCCATGCACGAGCAACTTTATCCCATTCTGTTGTCATCCTACACGCCACTAATCCACATGCTGTGAACATGAAAACCACTCCAAATTCTTTCCTCTACAAGCCTAGGGCATTAGATTATCTTGAAACTCACCACAACAACAAACACGATTGAATCAACATCTGGCCTCCATGAGATTACACTGATATGAACCATCACCATTCTTCCTCAAACTTACCCTAAACTAATCTACACATAATGGAGGTTAATCTGATGAATCAAACTAACATTCTAACGCCTTAATCCAAGAGATATTGATCCAAACAGTTTGTTGCACCTGTCACCAATCATCACCAATCCTTTCCAAACTCATCTAACTTAATCTCCTAACCACCTAGATCAAGTCTAAACTAATAAAATCATGTTAAACTAACTGAATCAAGCTAATCGAATGAAAACTTACCTGATGTAAAACCTTGAGAACAGCTATGGAAGATGTGGATCTGAAGCTTCTAAGTGTTGAATCTTGATCAATCCTTGATGAACTTGATTCTGTATGCAAGCTTTGGATGAGACTTGGCCAGAATTATGCTATCCACTTGAGATTGTGATTTTGATGTTGATGAAAAAAGCACTCGAAAATGGATGAGAACCACTTGATCCTTGCTTCAATTCTGATCTATGATGATGATGGAGTAAAATTGAATCAATGTGGATGAAGATTGATGAAGATTTTGTGAAGAAAATGGGGAATTGGAGTGAAACTTCAATGAAGAAAGAATGAGAAATCTTGTGGAATTCTTGGTGCAAATGAGGCCAACCCTTGCCAAATTCATCTTTCATGAATATATAGACCCCAATGGTACATTCTAGATCCATCTTTCACATTCCCTTGTTTTCCAACTTTGGCTCATTTTGATTATGTTTCTTAAAAGACAAGCAACCAGGGATAACTTCATTTTTTCCTTCTAAACTCAAAAAAGTGTGTGAACCATTGTTCTTAGAATTGTTTTTCCATTCAAAATCATATATTGGAAGTCTCCATTTGGACTTGTAAATCTCCCAAACCATTTTTCAATTTGAAATTATTCACTTTATAAGTCTTTTTAGTTCATATTTTGACCAATCATGCAACTCCATGCTATGAGCTTCTCCAATAACTTGTGACCTTCTTTCTAGACTTAAAATCCCATTTAGAGCAAGTTTGATGTTGTAAGTTTTTCCATTTGAGGCCTCCTTGTATGAGTTTTGGGTATAGGTTAAAATGACCTGTAATTCACAAATGCCCAAAATACCCTTTGCTTGCCAAGACCATAAGTTGAGTTCTCCACATCATATGAGGGCATGCCATACCATTATAGAAAGCTAAGACAATGAGGAACAATTCTTATGTTGACCAAGAATTCATTTGAAATCTCCTTGAGGGGCAAAACTATCTTGGAAGTCAAGTCACTTTCACAGACAAAAATTCAGATACCCCAGATGACCTGTAACTTGTAAGGACCATAACTTGAGTTCTGTAAATCTCCTTGAGGTCTTCCACCACTCAAATTAAAGGTCTTGAGATCCTCTACAAGTTTCATGTTGGCCAAGAAGCCATTTGAAGCTAGCATTTTGACTTATCTTGCTTGGAAATTTGACCCAAACTAGGGGATTTTACAGAGAAACCCTAATTTAGTAACTCCTCTTCTCCTTGATTTCTCTTGAATTCTCCTTGGCATATCTCCATATCCTTCTTTATATGTCCAATATTGATCCCCACATCTCTCCAATAGCCTTGAATGCTCTTTTAAACCAGTCAATTGACCTAGGGTTGACCTAGGGTTGGCCCAGATGAAACCCTAGTTGACTGTCTTCAGTTGTAGCTCTTGTGCTCTCATCAATGACTTGTTTTCTTCTCCAAATGACCTTTTAAGTCTCTCATAATGTCTAGATGCTCTCCATGTCTCCACTTCACAGCTCACAACCCTCTTGTTGATCCTCAGATACCCTCAGCTAGGAGATGGACTCAAGGCTTGATCTGCTGAGCTCTTTGCTTTCAAATTCTTTCTTGATGACCTGAATGAGATTGAATTGGGATAATAACCTCTTGATAGGCCTCTAGAGATGAGAATAATGATTGGTCCCCTGTTGAATGACTTGCTATGCTTATGCTATGCAGATGGTTAGTCTATGTACATGACTCTATATGCACATGCTAATAATAATGAACATGAACCAAATGAATAAGGTTGGGCAAATTTTAGGGTGCAACACCCGGACAGACTGTCTTGAAAGAATTGCATCAGCAACTTCTCGTCATCAGAATGAGCCGACATTTTCCTGTAATACGATCTCAGGTGGACGCGAGGGCAAGTGGTGCCCTTATACTTTTCAAAGTTAGGTACCTTGAACTTGGGAGGTACCTTAAAATCAGCAATCAGTCCCAACTTGGACATATCAACACCCAGGGTGTTCTGATTCTCGATATTCCTCATCTTATCCTCGAGCACCTTGAACCTAAGCCGTGCTTCAGCAATCAGCTCCCCTTCAGCACCTCTCTGAGAGAACACATCGTCTTGACGATCTTCTAACCACGGCTGAGGCCCAAAGAGATTCCCGACACCTGCATTGTCGTTGCCCAGCCCAACATTGACATTAGCTTCCAGACTCCCATTACTGACGCCCGTCGTATTGCCATTGAGTCCCATGTTAGCCATCACATTGCCGTTGGCACTGCCATTCCCCCCGGTCACGGGGACGCCATTCTGCGGAGTTTCAACTGGTGGAGGAGTAGGAATAGTCCCACCATGGAGTACTCCATTGCTATCAACCCTTGAAATCAGAGGCTGAACCAAAGTTCTGAGCTGATCCTGGCCGTTGGCGACCGCTTGCATGAGCTCCATGAAGCGATCCATTCTTTCGCGGAGTTCCTGAACATCAATTTGCACTTGCTCCATGATTCTGGTTTGATTTGCTCTGGTCGGATAGCGGTGAATAGGTCTCTGATCAATCCTGGAACAACCTGAAACAACCTAGAAACACAAAAGGGTTAGGAAAAACGACAAACTGCTAGTTATGCAAATGCTTCATGCAATATGCAAGCGTGTGTCTGTGCGTTAGGGAGATTTCCCCCGATCCTAGTGCCTGAGTGCCAGTGCTGATAATAAGAAGTCCGAGTCCAATCATGAAAATAACCATCTCATATATGAAGAAAGCCCATCAAGGCAGTACACAACGTCAGTGAGTACAAGCAGAATCAATAACATGACCTCGACCTACAAGCCTGGTGATGGTCAGCATACAACAATGATCAAAACAAAAGGAATACAAATAGTCAAGCACGGCCACGGGCGTGATACTCTTCTAACAACTCCTTCGTTTCTGGATGATCAGGCAGAGTGAGTAACCCTTCAACGAGTAATTCCCTCCGCACAATGGTATATTGAAGACCTTCGACCGAATCTTCCTATGCTCCTTCGCCGAAACAATCTTCTAGCTTCCGCTTCTTGGACTCAAACATCAGTTTGCGCTCCTTCACGTTAGCAAGAGCTCTATTGAGCTGGCCTTCAGCGGCATATCTGCGAGCGGTTTCTTCATCAAACCTCTTTTCACTAGCCTTCACCTGGGCTTCCAGCTTGGAGATCTGTTGCGTCAGCTTATCCTCCTGCTCTTTCCTGGTGGCTAGGGAGGCCTTCCAGTGCTGGTTGAACTTGGATATCCTCCGATATGCTTCGTCCAAGTGCTGCTTCTTCGTAGCCAGTACGTCGTTGACAGCTTTGAAGTCTTGACCCATGCGTTCATGCTCAGCTATCTGCTTAGTCAAGTCTGTACCTAGCCGGTTCACCAGCTCTGTTTGCCTCTTGAAGGAATGGACGACTTCATTTCTCTCGCTTCGGAGTTGAGCCAATTCCTTCTCCAGTTCTTCATTTGCCCTCTTCAATTCATCTCGCTCAGCTAACACTTGATTATGCTGCTGAATGGGCACAGTAGTAGGCTCTTCAATCATTGGAGGGCTTTCTGGCTTGGCAGGAAGAAACGGCATCCCTATAGCATCGGCTCTGGCTCTGACCCAAGTCACATACGGAGCGTAGGCTTGATTATTGCTTCTCCCCAGCAATGGTTTTCCCCGCTTACTGATGCCATTCCAGGCGCGCTGAAGCTTAGATAACAGATCCCCCTCTAGAAGACCAGTGAGGTACAGAGAATCCTGCACCTCTTCATCCTTCGGTGGAGCTCTCAAAGCATACGCAAACTGTCGGACCAGCAAAGACGGATTGTAGTTTATACAGCCCTTCTTGCCTATCAAAGGCACGTTCGGAAACCCGCTGCAGCTGAAGATAATCTCGGTACCCAACCTATCTCTGTTAAACCAGTCAATGTCCTCTGCCGATAGACTCATCAATCGCTCGGACCACTCAGCTGTGGCTGCAGACGAAACAAAGGGACCCCTCTTGGGCAGGTGACTATCAAGCCATTTATAAAGCAGGGGTACACAGCACGAGACATTCTTGCCCCTTCTGTTCTCGTTTTTGTAGTGGACGGAATGGTAGACATCTCCTATCAAAGTAGGGACTGGATTCCCTGAAGCAAAGATGCGAAAGGCTTCGAAGTCTACAAAGTCGGGCATATTGGGGAACAAAATGATGTCATATATGCACAGAGTGAGAATGGCGTTAAACACGACCCAACATCCGTCTTTGGCGCACTGCTGAGCCTTTCCCACTAAGAACTGCAAGGAGAAACCGGGAACCTTGTTCCAACTAGACAATACCAACTCGGAGGCATCCAGATGAAGTGAGGGAGCTAGACTAGCCAGATCAGGCTCAGCGTCCATATGAATAAAAGGCATCTGCCTCTTGATAGGCACACCTAACAAATCATCATATTCCTCTAGCGTGGGCGCGAGAACAAAATCCTGGAAAGTGAAACATCTCAACGGAGGACTTTCTGAACTCATCTCTCACAGAATCATCTGCTAAAGCAACCAAACCAGTCACCTGAACCACCTCAGGGGCAGGGAGCTTGTAAGCCACGGTCTTCCTCAGAGAACCCATAACAAAACAATAGAAGGCAAGAAATCCTGAATGGGGAAACGGTACCTGCAACACAGACACACGTTAATGAAATGCAAATGGGTATGCAAAGCAATGTAAAATGCAATCATGCAGCAGGAGATCAAGGCAACTGTGCTGTGGGGATTCTGTATCAACAAAACCATAATCCTGCTCTATCAAGAACAACCACTATCTCTGATAAGAAGAAAACCCCGGTACCGGACCACAAATCTGCTCTGTCAAGAACACACATACATAAGACCATAATTCTGCTCTGTCAAGAACACCTCTGATAACAAGGACCTCTGATACAGGACCAAAAAATCTACTCTGTCAAGAACAAACATCTGATGATAATAAGGACCTCTGATACAGGACTAAAACTCTGCTCTGTCAAGAACAAACATCTGATAATGAGATCCTCAGACCCCAGTCATAAACCTGCTCTGTCAAGAACAATCATACATCTGCTGATGAGATCTTCTGATCCTAATCAAAACTGATTCACTGTCAAGAAAACCAGGTAGTCTGAAGGTCAAAGTTTCCTGCAATAAACCCAACCCTGCTCACAGGTATGGACCTAAACTGACTCAAGATCGGCATCCTATGCATTCATCAGCGTCACAAACATTCAAGAGGGGTGATACGATACCCAGAAGGTGTGGCATCACCAGCTCATGAAGCGGCCTCACTCGGCTGAATCACAAATGATCGGTCCCCAGAGTCGACAATCCTCCAAACCAACAACCCCCTCAACCCAAAGGGTTGAAAAAGAAGCCAACCGGGAGAACCTCGTCTGAGCGTGGATTTCATGAGAAACTAGTGCCTGCCAAGCAAGCACGCGCCCACTAATTTCCACAACTAATGCTATGTTCACTCAAGCCTGGGTCTGGCTTCTCACTCATCAGAATGCCCCTCCCACAACAGCACAGATAATCATATTATACTGAAAATAAAGTGCGGGAAATAAAATGCGATAAATAAACACAACCCAACAAGTAATCATACAAGCGCTAGGATTGACTCTCGCAGGGGACATTGGATCCCCAAACTGACTCGCATACGGGACGTTGGATCCCAGGAAACTATGGAATCCCCAGCAGAGTCGCCAGCTGTCGCTTCCGCGAAAATAAGGTGCCGGCAAAACAGAAGAGTCGCCACCTTTCGTTATTTATCCCTCAGAGCGGGAAAGGAAATGATCGGGAAAAACCTGACGAAATGGGTAAGACAAGGTCGTCGCAACCATTGTCTGGGTTCGGGAGTCGGTTACGCAAGGGGAAGGTATTAGCACCCCTCACGTCCGTCGTACTCAACGGGATCCACGCTTGTTGTGTTTACTGGACGAGTTGGTTTATCTATCTACCTATCAAGGCTAGCTTAAACAGAAAAGGAAATGACTCGGCAAAGCGTTGCGCTTTATGCCTACGTATTCTCATCAGAGAATGAGAAATCAGAGTCAACGTAGTTCGACCTACTATGGGTTACGGGGATGGTGGCTCGCCAATACATCAGTATTGTGCCTACGTACTCTCAACAGATATGAGAGATCAGAGCTTACGTAGTTCGGGATATTACGGATTATGGGAATTCATATTCATCTGTTTTATCGAGTAGGGTTAAACAACAGTTCCAGCAGTTAGGGACAAAACCTGTTTGCGTTGGTGCTGAAGTTTAACGACACTCTTTTCTTCAGAATTATGGGCCCAGGGGGCAAAAAGGTTTGAAGTTTGTTTTCTGTCTTTTACGGAAGAAGTGTTTTTTATTGTGTTTGCAATTTCAATCGCACTAAAGACTATGACCTGAGAGTGAATGTGTTGCATGTCACCCAAAGGGTGCCATACTAAACATCCAGACTGTTGAAAAGAAGCTCTCCAACGATCCTTTCTCAGATAGCTTAAGGCTCGTAACGTACGAAAGAAATCATTCATGATTATTGTATCTTAATTTGTTTTGAGATGAGAAGAGAACATGCTCAACTAACGGGAGACTATCAAGTCCTAATGTTGTCATGCCAAGGATTCATCCTATAGTTGAGGTTTGAACAGGGAACTCCTAGAAGTTATCATGCATAGGTTTCAACCTAAAGTTCTATCATCACTTCCTTATAAAAGGGAATGAGAGTCCTAAGGGATCATGTCAATGATAAACAGCAACAGATAAAGCATCAGCGTAAACAGTAAATAGATAAACGACTGTAGAATGTATGCAATGCAAGTGAGGGAGGAAATGTGTGTGGGGCAGCAGCCTCCACAAGCTCATCTCAACCTCAAGCCATAATGAATAACAGTAATCATACTGAAGAAATAAAACATGCTATCAAGCAAAATACAGTAAACTGCAATCATACAGATAAAATCAAATCATGCTATCAAGCAAAATAAACCACATGGGCAAGGGAGTTGGGCTCTACCGAATACCCGCAAGCAAAGCCATACAGTAATAATACAAGCAGAAGGAGCAACTCAACCTCTAGTGCAATCATGCTCCTAGATTAAAGTCAGTATAATCATGGACTTACTCTAATGCATCAAACAAGTCAAACAAGGTACATCAGCACAGAAAAGAAAACAGACAAGAAAGTCGACCAACATCTATCAATTCCAAGCCTCAGCTCTTCTAACAGCAACTCAGTCTTCAGACATCAACCTCTCTTCAAGGCTATCCTCTCTCATGACAAATATCAATTTGGTTCTCCAGGTGTCAACCCTGCAACATAAGTTTCAACTTAATCTTCTTCTTCCAGCTTCAGCTGTCCAGTCAACTCCACCCTCAGGCTTTGCTCTTAACCATAAGTATCAATTGGATTCCTTCAGGCTCTCAAGTCTCAATGTACAAGTATCAACTTGTCTTTTATCCCTCAGCTTCAGCTTTACACTCAATCTCAATTGAATCCTTCTCATAAGTATCAACCCAGTCTTCAAGCTTCAGCTCTCTTTGCTTTACCAGTATCAACTTGGTCTTCTCTCTTCATCTACAGGCTTCAGCTTCTCAGGGTAATCTTCAATCACATGGAAGTGTCAACTTCACCCTTCAATCTTCTAAGCCTCAGCTCTTCCCTCAATCTTTATTGGATCTTCAAGTATCAACCTGCTCTTCTTGCTCTTCAAGCTTCAGTTGTTATGGCAATGCTCAGGGAATCATCCTCTTCCACACTCTTCAGTGAAGTCTTCATCTTCAGACTCAAGCCCAACATCTTTCAAGATACTCAAACCAGAAGATAATTGATGGAACATGATGAGGGGAAATGATAAACAAGCTTACTGACAACCAAAGGAAGCCTGTAAGGGTTCATCATAATGAGAGACTGGTTCCCTCAAAGTTCTACTTACCAGATAAAGCCACTCATCCTTCCAAAGGAGGGATGTGAATATCTGAGAAGGACTTTTGGTCATTGGGAGGAATGGAGGCACAAGATGCTTTCCATGTTTGTGGAAGAAATCATTCTAACTACAAGGCTCTCCCTATGTCCTATCTCCTAATCTTCATCAGACACCTTCAGGCACAACAAATCCAAAGCTCCAAGCACTTTCAAGCAACTTCAAGCATCCTCCTCTTGTCTTCAACTTGTCTTCAATCTCAACCAAAGGCAAACCAAGCACAAACCCTAATCTAAGGGGACTAAGGAAGTTAAACTAGTTGAAATAGCAAGTTAGGATCACCTAAGACCTAGTACTAAAGTTAGTCCTAACTAAAATACTAAAATCAATTGTAAAATCCTACAAACATTATTATGGGAACCTAGGTCAATCATGACCCTACCATGTTAGTGTCAAAGATCAAACCATCAATTTGGACCTAGAACTAAATCCTACATTCTAAGGCATCAACCTAAAACCCTAAAAAGGAAGCACCTAAATATCAATCTAGAAAGCACACCTATTTTCATCACAAAAATGTGAGAAAAATTCTATGGGATCATACATGTCTAACCTAATCACACACAAAAAATTAGGCTTAAAATCATCACCATGAGATCAAACAAAATTCCACAAAAATATGCATCAAACATAATCAATTTAATATCAATTAAAATGCAAAATTCCAATTAAATCAGAAATTTCATGAAATAAAAATATTTTTCCTCTAAAAAATAATAGACTCAATCATTATTAATATGCAAAAAGAATGGGTTTGATTGGATTAATATTCAATTAATTATGATTTTTACAAGAATCATGAATAAAATGAAAATTAAAAGAAAATCCAATTAAAAATATTAAACACACGGTGCAAGAAGTAATCATTTTCAGTTAAAAAACTGGGTTGGGCTCGCTGGGGGGTGTGAATAGCACTCAGATCACTATGCCCAAAACATCAAATAAATGAAACGCAGCGTTTCTTGCTTCAGAATCCTTCACAACTCAACTTTAAAACATAGTCGTTGGATCAGCTTCTAGTCAATGGTCAGACCATGATCTAATGGTGAAAACTTCATCTTCGCCATTTCAAACGCCTGAGCTTCACGCCCAGCTCTGGCCACCGCCGGTGGAGCTCCGATCGTCCCTTTCAACCCTAGTTCTCCCTAGAGGCCTCCAATCCAAGAGGTCAAAACATGAAACTCTTTCCAAATCTTGCCACGAATTCAACCATACCCATAGTTTCCTCTGAAACCCCAAGAATCATCATCTCCCAATCTCAACCGAAAATGGTGATCTTCCTATTTTATCTCTAATTCATCAATTAACCATCTGAAATCCATCCTAGGCCATTCTACGACTAATCTAGCACCCTAATTCAAACTAATGCTACCTAAATCATGCTATAGGAAGAAGGTTACCAACCTGGAAATTCTTGAATAACAGATGCACCAAATCTTCACTTCAAGCTCTCAAATCTTCTGTACACGATCACTGAACCTCCTCCTTGCTTCTGTATGCAAAAGATTCAATGGAAAGTGCTTCAATCTTGAAACACGATGATGAGTTGCAGGTGATGAAAACCACTTGCTCCCACACGATCTAGCCACTAATTCTTCTTGAAAATGATCTGAAATCACTCCTTGGCACTCATGGAAGGAGTATCAATCAAGAAAATGAATGGAAGTTGAGGAATTTGATGAAACCGATTTCAATTGCAATCTATGAAAACTCAATCTCAAACTATGCTCAATCCTTCAATGATCACCAACCTCTGCCATGGATCCATTCTACTCAATATATAGATGAAGTTTGGATGATCTAGAACCCTCTAGATCCTTCCAATGAGATTTTGCACTTCTCATGTCATGAGATTTTGAATCACTTATCATGACATGTACAACCCTTGCAAACAGCTTGGAATTCATCCCATTCACTCTTAACTTCTCCTCTAGTGAGATATTAGAGGTGTTTAGCTTGCAAAAACCCTTGCCCATGCCTTGATTTTGAATTTT
Source organism: Lathyrus sativus (assembly GCA_963859935.3). Classification (NCBI taxonomy): domain Eukaryota; kingdom Viridiplantae; phylum Streptophyta; class Magnoliopsida; order Fabales; family Fabaceae; genus Lathyrus; species Lathyrus sativus. The sequence goes on along the minus strand of OZ012740.1, from coordinate 66,055,240 downwards.
GCAAATGTTGCTTAATTTGCAAGTAAGTTCTTTTCAAAGCAAGTCCACAGTTTAGACCTCAAATCAAAAATGTGGCTAAACCATTGTTTTTAGAATGTTTTCTAGAGTCAAAATGATATATTACATGCCATGGTTTGGATGTGTAGGTTGAAAATATCAATTTCCAACTTTGGTTTATTTAACTTATGCCCTTATTTTAGGTCATTTTTACAACTTTGAGCTACAAGCCTTTTCAACATCTCATGACCTCCTTAATAGCCTTAAAACATCATTTTAAGCAAGTTTGATGTTGAATATTTTTCCATTTGAAGCTTAGAAATAGGAGTTATGGCCTTATGCTTGAAATGACTTGTAATCTCCAAATGACCAAAATGCCTTTGACTTGTCAAAGCCATAACTTGTGTTCTACAAATCCTATCAAGGACTTCTGGTACTCTCTATAAATCTAAGAGGATAAGGAACAACATTCATGTTGACCAATAGTTCATAGGAATCATCCTTCTTGCGCAAAAGTTTGATGCAAGTTGGGTGACTTTCAAGGCCCCAAATTCACATACCTCAGATGACCTGTAACTTGTCAAAGTCATAACTTGAGCTCTACAAATCCTATCAAGGACTTCTAGTACTCAAATTAAATTTAAGAACAAGCTCTACAACATTCATGTTGGGGTCAAGATGAGATGACAATCACATCTTGAGCTAAACTGCCTTGAAGATAGGGGTCAAACTAGGGGATTTTACACTGTCAAACCTTAGAAACCCTAGCTTGAAACTTCTCAAACTCTTCAATCATGATGAGTTGACCTTGGAATCATCCTTATAACATCTCAATGCATCAATCCATGATCACATGGCCCTTGGATTAGGCCTTAACCCTCTCCAAATCATCAGTTGACCTAGGGTTGACCCAGTCAAACCCTAATTACACCAATCATGGTTGAGGCTTCTTATCCTTGCACAATGATCTGTCTAGGCTTCATGATGGCTTCCAATACATCTCATAAGCTCTCTCAAGGCTTCAAGTCCTTCTTCATAGCCTCAAAACCATCTGAGGAGCTTCCCACAACTCTCAAGTTAGGAGGCACACAACCTTGGTTTCAACCACTCTCTCTGAGGATCTTTTGACTTCTCTGACAAAGATATCAACTCTTGAACCCTTTTGGCTAGCTTCAAACTCTTGTGTAGCTCTTGATTGGTACTCATACCTCTTGATCTCCGGCATATATGTCAATGAAAATGCAAATGATAATGCTAATGTGAATGAAATGAAACATAAGCTAGGTAAAGAAGAGTTGGTCAAATTTTGGGGTACAACACTCTCCAGACAACAATTCCAAACCAACCAAACTTTTACCCCAACATGGATCTATCATAAACTTTTTACTATGTGTTTTATGTTTCTTTTTTAGTCATTTATGTTATTTGAATTCCGTACTTTCTAGTTTCTTTGTACTGTTTTCAATTTGCAATTTGAATTTATGACTAAGTTGGTTTTTTATTTGAAAATTATTATCTATGTCTATCATCTATATATATTATTGCCTTAATCCATCTTTCCCTTCTTTTTGATAATGTCAAAAGGGGGAGAAGGATGTTACTCTTTCCTTTCTTGTTGTCTTTCCTTAATCCTTAAGGTACAAATACAATACTATTTCGAACCTCATTACAAATTTAGAACTTTTCAACTTCACACATTGCGAAGGAGAAAAACTTGTCAACTTCACAAATTGAGGGGGAGAAAATTTTTCCAGAAAGAACATTGCAACAAAAGAAGAATGCTTTGTCATCATCAAAAAGGGGGAGAATGTGGAATCAAGATTCTTAGAGATCAACATATGTTTTGATGAAGACACAACTTTAAGGATGTTTTCCTCAGAAGGTATAATGAGAACTTCCATTAAGTATTTAAGTCTTAATTGCTCAAATCATTAAAAATCGTTTACATTACTTTTCAGACTAACACAAGCTTTTTAAATGAGAATTTTTCTAAGTTTTTGTAAGTGCAATCGATTGCACTCTTAGAGCATTCGATTGCATGATCAAAATTTTAACTCATTTTTGCTTCTGTTTCAGTAAGCAATCGATTACTGCTTTGATGCAATCGATTGCATGCTTAAAATTTCTCAATTTTTCACTTCTGTTTTGAAGTGCAATCGATTGATCTGAAAGGTACAATCGATTGCTCTATTGGAAATTTAAATTTTCAAGTGTTTTTATGAAGGTGCAATCGATTTGGCTCTTTATTCAATCGATTTCTCACTGAACATTTTTGAAAAATCTTCTCGAAAAATTGCATCTCTTCAATCGAATTTTTGTGGAATGCTTCCTTTGAAACATGACAACTGTTCATCAATTTTTTTGGAGATTTGCATGTTTTTCTCAAGAGGTGTTTATGTAATATGAATACCTAACTCTTTCCAAATTCAAATAACCTCTTTCAATAAAAAAAAAATCTTTAACATACTTTTCAATTTCCACATCTAAATCAGAACCAATTTCCACAAAGAATTTTCTGCATAAATTTCATATCCTTTGAAAAGAAACTTCTTGAGCAATAAGTCTTAGAAAATTGTGGAATTTCCCATTAAACTAGAAGATCAATCTCAACATTGATAAACAACTCTATACATTGTTACAAATCATTACAAAAATCAGATTGTATTTATTTCCCCTTGCTGTTCAGGATTGTTGAAAGCAAGTGTGTGCATTAGAGAGGATTGTTCTCATTGCACTTAGTGTTCAGATCTTAAAGGTGTTTAAGAGCCTTTGATCTCCCTATAGGTTAGAAAGAAAAGTTGTACACTGATCCTAACTATAGTGAAATCACTTTCGAGTCGAAAGGGGAGTGGAGTACCCTCGAAGTGTGAGGGGAACCACTATAATTTCCTGTGTCTCTTTTACTTTCTGCCTTTACAAGCTTTCATAACATCACTCCGCTAAAAGAAAGTAACATAACCCTCTTAAAACCAGAAAATTTGAAAAGAACCTAATTCACCCCCCCCCCCCCCCCTCTTAGGCACAATTCTTACTTACATTCCAAAATTCAATTTTTGCGCTCCACAACCCTGTTTTGTTGAGGGGTACGCGGAGCGGAGGAGTTACGATCAATTCCATGTCTACCACAATATTCCTCAAACAGATAATTCTCAAACTCACCTCCATGATCACTTCTAATTGATATGATGTTTGTGTTTAACTTGTTTTGAGAAAGCTTAGCAAAGTTTTCAAAGGCTGCGAATGTATCACTCTTGCTAGCCAAGAAGATAGTCCAGCAAAATCTAGAAAAATCATCGACTATTACAAAACCATAATAGTTACCACCTAGACTTTTAATTCTAGATGGCCCAAATAGATCCATATGGAGAAGTTCAAGAGGTCTCGTAGTTGAAACAATATTTTTAGATTTAAATGAGATCCTTGTTTGCTTCCCCATTTGGCATGCACCACATAAGTGATCCTTGGTAAAATTGATTTTGAGCAGGCCTATGACTAGATCTTTTGAAACTATCTTGTTTAGCAAGTCAAAATTGACATGCGCTAAACGTCTATGCCATAACTATGAGTCTTCACTCATTGTCATGAGACATTTATCGCTAGTCAATGATACTTCATTCAAATCCAGCATATAGACATTATTGACTCTTAGACTATTAAACATGTCCTTCATTTTATTACTATGTTCAATTAGGCAACAATCTTTTGAAAATGATACTTTGTATCCTTTGTCGCATAATTGACTAATGCTAATGAGATTATGTATAAGGCCCTCAACTAGCAACACATCGGAGATAGTAGTGGATGAGGGATTACCTATACTACCTTTTCCAAGTATTGTACCCCGGTTGTTGTCTCCATAGGTTACAAATCCCTTCTTCTTTGCCATAAAGTCAATGAAGAGAGATATGTCTCCTTTCATATGTATTGAGCAGCCACTATCGAGAACCCATCTTCTCTCGGTAATCTCAAGACGTTGTACCTATGAACACAATTAGCAAGAATAGGTACCCAACTGTTTATTGGATCCTAGGTTGTGAGTGAAAACATGGTCGCATTTAGGCAACCATTGATAAAACCTTTTAGGAACCGAAAATCTCCTAAAGAGACATTTAGCAATGGGTGACCCCTCTTGCAACAATACAAACAAGAAAAGTTAACTTTTGAATCACTTTTGCTATGATTTTTTACAACATATATGTATTTTTGATATGGATTAACCATACTCTTTCTAAAATGAGCTTTATCAATGGCAAAAGTAATTTTCGGTTCTAGAGCCTTGTTAACTTTGACATTTAGATTTCTAACTTTATTTTGCCAAATGTAATAAGTATCACACTCGAAGTTGTTGCACCCCAAAATTTGACCAACATTTCAAGAGGTATGAGTACCAATCAAGACTATGAAGCTAGCCAAGAAGGTTATTCAAGTGTTCAAGGGTTGATATCCTTGTCAGAGAAGTTAAGAGACCCTCAGAGAGATTGGTTGAAACCAAGGTTGTGTGCCTCATAACTTGAGAATTGTGGGAGCTCCTCAGATGATTCTGAAGCTATGAGGATGGACTTGAAGCTCTGAGAGAGCTTATGAGATGTATTGAAAGCCCTCATGAAGCCTAGAGAGGCCATTGTACACGAATAAGAAGACTCAGCCATGAGTGGTGCAGTTAGGGTTTGACTGGGTCAACCCTAGGTCAACTGATGATTTGGAGAGGGTTGAGACCTAATCCAAGAGCCATGTGATCATGGATTTATGCATTGAGATGCTATAAGGATTTATGCATTGAGATGCTATAAGGATGAAGAGTTTGAGAAGTTTCAAGCTAGGGTTTCTAAGGCTTGATAGTGTAAAATGCCCTAGTTTGATCCCTATCTTCAAGGCAGTTTAGCTCAAGATGTGATTGTCATCTCATCTTACCCCTAACCTGAATGTTGTACAGCTTTCTCTTAGCTTTAATTTGAGTACTAGAAGTCCTTGATAGGATTTGTAGAACTCAAGTTATGACTTTGACAAGTTACAGGTCATCTGAGGTATGTGAATCCGGGGCCTTGAGAGTTGCCCAACTTGCAAGAAACTTTTTCCCAAGAAGGATGATTCCTATGAACTGTTGGTCAACATGAATGTTGTTCCTCATCTTCTTAGATTTCTAGAGAGTACTAGAAATCATTGATAGGATTTGTATAACTCAAGTTATGGCTTTGACAAGTCAAGGGCATTTTGGTCATTTGGAGATTATAGGTCATTTCAAGCATAAGGCCATAACTCCTATTTCCAAGCTTCAAATGGAAAAATCTTCAACATCAAACTTGCTTAAAATGATGTTTTAAGGCTATTAGGGAGGTCATGAGATGTTGAAAAGGCTTGTAGCAAAAAGTGATAAAAATGACCTAAAATGGAGGCATAAGTTAAATAAGTTGAAGTTGGAAATTGAAATTTCCAAGTTACACATCCAAACCATGCAATATGATAGGTCATTTTGACTCCAAAGAACATTTTAGAAACAATGGTTTAGCCACAATTTTGATTTGAGGATTAGATCATGGGGTTGCTTTGGAAAATGGTTGCTTGCATCTTAAGGCACAAATGCAAAACACAAGGAAAGGTAATGTACAAGCTTGCTAAGTATCTTAACACATACCATATCTCATCTAAGGAGAATTTCAGGTAAGAATGAGTTGCTTCAAGAGGCTTGGCATGAGATGATGCATGAGATGGATGGAAATCATAAACTCATGACATGAGAATCCCAATTTCTCATTGGATGGTTCCAGAAGGTTCTAGATGAGTCTAAACCACTCTATATATGATTTAGAACTTGCTCAGATGCAAGGTTGGTGAGATATTAGAGAGGAGAGTGAGATAGCCATTTCAATTGCTTCCATTGCAAGTTGAAATCAAATTCCACTTTCTGATTCATTTCCATTGCTTCTTTCTATCCAAACACATTCCATTGATCACACTGAAGCTGTGCATACCAAATTGAGAGCAAAACCATGGAGAATTGAGGAGATAGCTTTTGGATTTTGAAGGTTGCAAGTCATAATCGGTTTTGAGGATTCAGGCTTTCTTGGTCCAATCTTTTGCAAACAGAAGCTTTATCTTCATTCAAGGATTGATTCTGAAGAGTTTGAGAGCTTGAAGTGGAGGATTACCCTATCTGTTGATCAAGATTTGACAGGTTAGTAACTTTTCTTCTACACCATGATTTAGGCATGATTAGGTAGAATTGTTAGGTTAGAACGGTTAGAGACAACTAGGTGATGGATTCTAGGAAGTTTGAGATCAATTGGTGAAGGTTGAGTTGATGACACCATTTCTATTTTGACCAAGAACATGAGATATAGTGAGCTACAACATGAGTTTGATATCAAGAATTAACCAGTGTGAGGTGGTGATCATTCTAAGGTAATTAATTTCAAGAATGGTGAAATTTGATTCCTAAGCATATTTGAAGGTTTGATTCGTGTTTTAGGTTTGAGGAAGTTTCAATGGATTTTGATGCCATGGTCAGATTCAGGGTGAAATTCTGGACAGATTAGGGCTTTTAATTTTAGTTTTTCATGGAGAATTGAGGTGATACGAATTGGTGAAGATTGAGCTTGAAGCTCTGTTTCCATGGCTTCCTCATTTGAACCCTAGCTGGAGGAAGAAGACGAAGACGTAGCCATTGGATGAGGCAAGACTCGTTGACTAAGTGGAGATCCCACGGATGAGATTTAATTTCATTTGGAGAGGGAAATCTGAAGATATCAAAATGAAGCGTTTCATTAAACTTGGGGTATTGGGCTTTAGCTGGTAATTGATGTTGGCACCCCAAGTCATGGCCCATTGAGATTTTTAACTGAATTTTGTTACTAACTGCACCGTTCATTTTTCTTTTTCTTTATAATTTTTTGAATTGATTTTCTGATGAACACTGGGCCTAGCGCGTATTGTTGTTTGCACCCCCATTTTGAGCCCATCTGGAAATTGAACTGAACATAGTTGCTATCTGCACCAAGCATTTCTCATTCTAATTTCTTTTTCTCCATTTTATTTTAATCTTTGAAAAATCATAATAAATAGATAGATGATGAGTTTTGCATGGGGATTTTTTCTCCCATTTCATGATGATGTCTAGAAAATTATAAAATCAAAATATTTGCATTTCATGCATTTTTAGTATTTTTTGTGTATTTTCTCTTTTAATAGCTTTTTAATTCCTTTTAGGTTGATGCATAGACTTGTAGAATTTTGTTTAGCTAGTTCCCTTTGAATTTTTAGGCCATTCTTTTTAGGATATTTAGATTAGGACTTTAGATCCCCTCTGGATTTATTCCATAATTTTGTGATTAAGTTTTGATTAGTTTTGGTTAGATGACTTTAGGTTGTGTAGATTTAGGTCAACCCTTAACATAGGTCCACAATAACACTAGAATTTTGGGTTTCTAGGTCAAGTTAGATATTGGGACATATAGGGTATAAAGGGTAGGTATATAGGATCCCCTAGAAATTATATTAGATTTTAATATAGTAGTATACTATTTTCAATTGATTTTTGTAGTTGATTGTTGTTTGTGTTGCCCTTGTGGGCTTGTATTTTTGTTTGCCTTGCTTTGGGGGTTTTTGCTTGGCTTGGTGGGCTTGGTATTGCTTTGAGGGGCATGGAGGAGCATAGTAGAAGACTTGAGGATAGAAGAAGGAGCTTGAGAGCTTGTAGTCTTGTTTGTTTTGTTGTTGTCTTAGGGTTAGGAATTAGGAAGAGTTTAGACCTAGTTAAGTTCTTTCCTAAACATGGATGGTATCTTTCACCTCCATTCCTCCCCATGATTCAAGGTCCTTCCATGGTATTCACCTCCCTCCTTTGGAGGGATAAGTGATGGTACCTAGGAGGTAGAACCTTTTAGGGAACCATTCCTTTGATGTTAAACCCTTATAGGTCACCTTTGGTGGTCAGTAAGCAATTTAACATCCTAGCAAATCCAGTTAAGTGATTTCTCCTGGTTTGAGTATCTTGAGAGATGTTGGGCTTGAGAGTGAAGATGAAGACTTCATTGCAGAGTATGGAAGAGGATGATTCCTTGAGCATTGCCATTGTAGCTGAAGCTTGAAGAGCATGAAGATCAAGCTGATACTTGAAGACTCAATGAAGATCCAGTAAAGATTGAAGGATGAAGTTGACACTTCTAAGCAATTGAGATTAACTGAAGAGCTGAAGCTTGAAGAGCAAAGGATGAGTTGATACCTACTTTGAAGCTTAGAGATCTTGAAGGAATCAAGTTGATACTTGTGGTTAAGAGTGAAGCCTGAAGTGGAACTGACTGAAGAGCTGAAGCTTGGGGAGAGAAGATAAGTTGAAACTTATGTTGAAGGATTGAAACCTGGAGAAGCAAATTGATATCTGTCAAGAGTAATTGAAGTCTGAAGATTGAGTTGCTGTGAGAAGAGCTGAGGCTTGGAGTTGAGAGAGGAGTTGATCTGCTTTCTTCTTTGTTTCTTTTATGTATTGATGTGCCTTGTTTGACCTGCTTGATGCATTAGAATAAGTCCATATCTAGAATAGCTTTAATCTAGGAGCATGATTGCACTAGAGGTTGAGTTGCTCCCTCTGCTTGTATTGTTATTGTATTGGTTTGCTTGCGGGTATTCGGTAGAGCCCAGCTCCCTTGCCCACGTGGTTTGTTTTGCTTGATAACATCCCTTTCTTCTGTATGATTGCAGTTTACTGTATTTTCCTTGACAGTGTGTTTTATTTCAGTATGATTACTGTTATTCATTCTGGCTTGAGGTTGAGATGAGCTTGTGGAGGCTGATGCCCCACACACATTTCCTCCATCACTTGCATTGCATGCATTTTACAGTCGTTTACTGTTTACGGTTTAAGCTGATGCTTTATCTGTTTCTGTGTATCATTGACATGATCCCTTAGGAATCTCATTTCCTTTGATAAGGAAGTGATGATAGAACTTTAGGTTGAAACCTATGCATGATAACTTCTAGGAGTTCCCTGTTTCAAACCTCAACCATAGGATGAATCCTTGGCATGACAATAGTAGGACTTGATAGTCTCCCTCCTAGTTGAGCCTGCTCTCTTCTCATCTCAAAACAGCTTAAGATACAGTAATCATGAATGAATTCTTTCGTACGTTACGAGCCTTAAGCTATCTGAGAAAGGATTGTGGGAGAGTTTCTTTTCCACAGTCTGGATGTTTAGTATGGTACCCTTTGGGTGACATGCGACGCATTCACTCTCAGGTCATAGTCTTTAGTGCGATTGAAATTGCAAACACAATAAAAAACACTTCTTCCGTAAAAGACAGAAAATAATCCGTAGTGTCCCGAACTACGTAAGCTCTGATCTCTCATACCTGTTGAGAGTACGTAGACACAATACTGATGTATTGGCGAGCCACCTTCCCCGTAACCCGTCGTAGGTCGAACTATGTTGACTCTGATTTCTCGTTCTCTGATGAGAATACATAGGCAAAAAGTGCGACGCTTTGCCGAGTCATTTTTCTTTTCTGTTTAAGCCAGCCTCGATAGGTAGATAGATAAACCAACTCGTCCAGTAAACACAACAAGCGTGGATCCCGTCGAGTACGACGAACGTGAGGGGTGCTAATACCTTCCCCTTGCGTAATCGACTCCCGAACCCAGACAATGGTTGCGACGACCTTGTCTTACCCTTTTTCGTTAGGTTTTTCCGATCGTTTCCTTTCCCGCTCCGAGGGATAAATAACAAAAGGTAGCGACTCTTCTGTTATGCCGACACCTTATTTTCGCGAAAGCGACAGAAGTTAACAACTCTCTTTCTTATTTCCTCACAATCTACTTTTATACTTTCCACTACGGAAGCTTTTAACGCCTCTAGTTTCTTTTTGGAATCACGAATCTTTTGCTCTAGGTGAGCAAAGATTTGTTTATTTGAGGCAAGCCTTTTAAAATCTTCTTTTACTTCATAATGTAAAGTATTAAAAGCAGTTTGCAATTCTAAATGAGACAATTTAGAGGAATTATCATATTTCACATGTCGTACCTTTTTCTTTTTGTTCTTTTGATGGGCGAAAAGGCAAAGATTTATAGATTCGTCTTCGTCACTAGAGTTGTCATCCTCAGATGATTCGCTATCGATTTCCCAAGAAATATACACTCTTATTGGCTTAGCTTGCTTCTTATGTGACCGACTTGTTTCCTTCTCTTTGTCCTTTTTCATCAAGGGACAATCTGGTTTGTAGTGTCCGGTCTTTCCGCAGTTATTGCACGACCCTTTTGTTTTGTTTCCTTTATTATCGTCATTTATGGAGTATCTTGATTGCTTTTGAAAGTTGACAAGATTTTTCTCAGAATGTTGGATACCGTTCTTTTTGACATAATGATTGTATAGCTTCACAAACAACCCCATATCCTCACTTTTGTCATCATCTTCATCATCACTTGTGGTGTAATCACTATGCTCTTTTGTTTGGGACTTTGAGCAAGAAGTCTTGAGAGCGATAGACTTCTTTTCAATATTTTCCGTTTTCTCCTTCTTTTCCTTTTTCTCATATTGCTCTAGACTAAGAAGCATTTGTTCGTGCTCTTGCAGCTTTCTAAAAAATGTTGTGAGATCCAAAATCATGAGATCGTTAGCTTCTTTTATGGTGGTTACCTTTGGTTTCCATTCCTTGTTAAGACATCTCAAGATTTTGTTAGTAGCAACATCATTGGCAACTGGCCTACCTAGTGAGTATAGTCTATTGATGAGATGAGTAAATCTCTTTTGCATGTCAGCAATGGTTTCCCCTTGCTCCATGTGAAAGAGATTAAACTTTTGTGTTAATGTATTGATTCTCGCTATTTTAACATCATTGGTTCCCTTATGGGAAACTTGCAATGAGTCCCACATAGCCTTTGCAGTTAAATAATGAGAAACTCTATAATATTCGTCAATTCCCAAAGAGGAGATCAAAATATGTTTGGCTTTCCAATCGTAATTATACTTCTTCTCGTCATCATCATTCCATTGTGCTTCAGGCTTAGGCATAATCATGTTATTTTCATCGGTCATGGTTATTTCCATGGGACCGTTTAGAATAACATTCCACACCTTCCTGTCAATGGAATTTATATGCACACGCATACAGTCTTTCTAGTAACTATAGTTTTCTCCATTAAAAACAGGTGCTCTATTATAAGCCCCTTTAGGTTCGTTAGCCATTTTCTACTAAGTTATACTTGAAGCACGGAATGAACAAGTGCTCCTGATACCACTTGTTGAACGATGGTGCAGATCTAAAAGGGGGGTTGAATAGATCACTTGCTTAAAAGAATCGATGCTACCAAGAAAAATGGTTTTTAAAATTAGTTTAATTGCAGAAGCAGCCGAGGACCTATACACGTCTAAAATGAACGGTTACTAGAAAACTGGATATGTATTAAGCCTATGGAATCCGATAACGAGATATGAGAATTACTATGTTAATCACACTATCAATTTGATTCAGCTCACTATATGGTGTGACTAGTTCCAATGCCTTCAAAATATTAACACTATGAAAAGACAGCACATAAGGCTTTTAGTTCATACAATTTATCAAACACTTGGAGTGTAGAGCACTACAAGTGAGTTTTGTTATTAGAGTGAATTGTCAAGTTTCCTCTTACAATCAATGATCGTACTAGGTCCAAAATCAGTTTAACACTACTCAAACCAAACCTAGATTGATATAATTGTTTGCAATAAAAACACAGATATTAAGCAATATAAATGTAAAGCAAAAGACACAATGATTTGTTGAGGCAGTTCCCCCGTCGTCCTCGCTCGGGGTACGTCTGCCCTCAATGCTAATAATAGAATTGAGACCTGTTAATATATAGATATAACCTGTTGTTGAAAGTTTATACAAGAAGCGAATAACTATCAAACAAACAAACATTATTGTTGTTGTAGATCCTATTTCTTCTTGCCCCTTGATTCGAGTCGAATCAAGTACTTCGACAGCTGTAAATAAACCTCCAATTACGGAACTATCTTTGAACAACCTTCAGTCTTCAAAATCTGGCCCGACTAATTTCAATCACCCGCGTGTCGAACCCGAAACTCCCACTCGCAATCCTCTATTTACCATTACTAAATCGACGAAACCTCCAGCTCCTCGATTACCTTCACTCGGTTGAATATGTGATGAGATGAATCATACAAAAACCCCCAAATTTAGAGAATCTTCGAGGACAAAAGCCTAGAGATTTTATTCAAGAAAAACCTGTCGATTCCTCAACCCAAACTGGATAACCAAATCTTCAGCTTCGAACGTTCTCACCTATAACAATGCATAATGTACAACAAAGATGATTATGTGTAATTGTCGTAATATGCTATGAAGAGAATGAAGATGATGAGAACCAAATCGACACCTATTTCACTTTTCTTGTTTTTCTTAATGTTGTGAAGAGAAAGTAGCAACTAAACTTATATACCAAACATAACTGACATAACAGACAAAACCACTTCACAAAGACAGTTGACATAACAGAAAATTGACATAAAACAACAAGCGATCGACCTATGCAGAAGAGAGGGTCGACCTGCACTAACATGATTGTAAAATGGTGCAAATCACAGAATCATGCGTCGACCGGAACAAGGTATGCGTTGACGCATAACATGCATTTTTAGACAGATTAAAATGCTTACAGTATGAGTCGACCGGTGGGCCGACGCGAGCCCACCTGAAGTAAATACACAAAACTGACTTACAGTGTGAGTCGACCGGAATAGATCTTTGGTCGACTCGAAGCCTTGAAACTGTCAAAAATGTCTATTTTCATATTTTTCGACACTTTTGATGACATCTATGATATGGCAAACGACAACAACAAAGTCAAACTCATATGACACATATTTTTGATAATCTATATGCAACAGCCGTGATATTTTATGGGAGCATTTGAACTATGAGAAACAAGACATGCAAATGGAACATGGTGATAACGCCCAACATATATTCTTCTGTGGAATAGTGTTTTGACATCATCAAAACGAACACGTCTATATATGAGGCTTTTCCCTCACATATGTTTCATCTGGGATTACGATGAAATTCCTGGTTTGAAGAGGGAATTGGTCGAGCACAAGTTGCCAATCAAGCCTGGGAAGAAGCCAATCAAACAAAATCCAAGGAGTTTCGCCCCAGGAATTTCCGCAGAAACGGGCATACGCTAAAATAAAAGCGCGAACTGTCAAAATCTATGACCTTCAATTTTCGCAGAAATGGGCATACACTAAATAAAAGTGCGAGCTGTCAATATCTTTGACCTTCCATTTCCGCAGAAACGGGCATACACTAAATAAAAGTGCGAACTATCAATATCTTTGACCTTCCATTTCCGCAGAAACGGACATACACTAAATAAAAGTGCGAACTGTCAATATCTCTGACCTTCCATTTCCGCAGAAACGGGCATACACTAAAATAAAAGTGCGAACTGTCAATATCTCTAACCTTCCATTTCCGCAGAAACGGGCATACACTAAATAAAAGTGCGAACTGTCAATATCTCTGACCTTCCATTTCCACAGAAACGGGCATACACTAAAATAAAAGTGCGAACTGTCAATATCTCTGACCTTCCATTTCCGCAGAAACGGGCATACACTAAATAAAAGTGCAAAATGTCAATATCTTTGACCTTCCATTTCCGCAGAAACGGGCATACACTAAATAAAAGTGTGAACTGTCAATATCTTTGACCTTCCATTTCCGTAGAAACAGGCATACACTAAATAAAAGTGCGTATCGTGCATCCGAAGACTTGAATAAGCAACTCTGTGGGGAATTTCTGACATCAACTGCCAGACATCCACTTTGACCAAAAATGGGTAACAACTGCGAAGTATAATCATGAAATCTTTCCTTTTAAAATGCTGACGTAACAGCAAGCTGAGGAAAATTCCGTTGGGGAAGAAGAGAAACTTAATCAAGCAACTCTGGTGAGGGGACACATGATAGAACGAAAGTTATCATCACATATCTCATGCCAAGAACTTGAATATTCGAAAACCATCCTGAACGAGAATTCCAATTACCTGCAGGGAATAACACCTGAAAACAAAGAGGTAACCAACCTGGCTTATGTTTCAAAATGCACATGTTTGGAAATGGCGTAATGCTCCATATGAAACGGAAATGCTACGCGATTGGGGTAGATGCTATGCATGATGAAAATGCAAAGAGGCTTTCTGGAAAAATAAATGCCGGAGGAACGAAACCAAACTTCCGCTAGGGGGAAGAAACAATCCCGCTGGGGATAACATTAACAAATCTGGAGTTACGAACTCTGCAGAGGATGATCAACCTATTGGAGGAAAGACAACCTTCTGGGGAATGGAAAGAACAATCCTGCATGGGGATGATCCTTACAAACTACTGACAACCTGGTTGGACTCTGCAAGGTCCTCACTGGGGATTGAATGTACACGCGACCAACTGCTGGGAATGCACATTACTGCCTGACCGCTTGTTAGCTCGCACCCAACTCTTCTGGGGATAAAATGCGACTTCCATCTGCTGGGGGGAAATAAGATCCCCTAGAGCCTGCTCCTACGTTAAGGGACTCCGGCTGGGGAAACATAACCCCTCGGCTATTTGCTTCGAAGGTAACGACCCTGCAAAATATGAACGAAACAAGACAGTTCTACAAAAAAGGAACTATCTTGGTCAATATCCATGACAATTGTTCAGTTAATTCAAAGTTTTAACGATTATTGGCCGAGGCCTGCAAGTTTATGCATGTGCAAGTTTATCAAAAACATCGGCATTTTCCACAAACAAAACAGTAAAAGTTAAAACAAGAAACAAACATCAAGTACTGAATAGTATGCGTTTATTGATAACGGGCCTGTAAATAGGCAAAGTTTTTATAGTGGATGCAACTCCTGAAAAAGAGGAAATTACAAAAACAAATACAAATATGTATAGGGGTACAAAGAAATTTGTATACATGTAGGCAACGTGGCACAGACAAACACCATGAGCTGATCCTCCTATGACTCGCCTGACTCCGACGCTTTCTTGATACTCCGTCCTCGAAAGAAATTGACTTGGATAATCGACCCTCAGGTTCTCCCAAACCACTAAGCAATGAAGTATCAAACTCGGACCGCAGTCATTTGCTTTTTCAATCCCTAACCTTTCCCGGAATCGCCCTTTCGGGTTTTCAATTCACCGGGATACCCTTTTTTGCCGAAGTCGCCCATTCAGGTTTTCGACTTTGCAGGTGTACATCTTTTCAATTTTTATCCCTAATTTTTGCCTGAACCTTCTTCTCTTTTCTTTTTGGTTCGCCGGGATGCCACATTTTTTCCTGGACTTTCTTTTTCTGTCCAGCGGGTCTCTTTAAGCAAAGTATTTTTTAACTGCGTTCGAGTTCACAGGGGATGTAAAATCCTCTCCATCCATGGTGGACAACAATAAGGCTCCTCCAGAGAAGACCTTTCGAACGATATATGGACCTTCATAGTTGGGAGTCCATTTTCCCCTATGATATAATTATGGTGGGAGAATCTTCTTCAGCACAAGATCGCCCGTCTGAAAGCTTCGAGGGCGCACCTTCTTGTCGTAAGCTTTCTTCATCCGGCTCTAGTATAACCGACCATATGTGATAGATGCAAGTCTCTTCTCATCCATCAAACTGAGCTGATTCAGCCTATTCTTTATCCACTCTATCTCATCAAGATGGACGTCGAGCAATACTCTCAAAGAAGGAATCTCAACTTCCAATGGTAGGACAACTTCCATACCATACACCAGTGAGAAAGGGGTTGCCCAGGTTGATGTGCGTACCGTCGTACGATAACCGTGCAAAGAAAAGGGCAACATCTTGTGCCAATCTTTGTATGTCACAACCATCTTCTGAACTATCTTCTTGATATTCATATTTGTCGCTTCGACAGCGTCGTTCATCTTGGGTCGATAGGGAGATGAGTTGTGATGCTCAATCTTGAAATTCTGGCACAATTCCTTCATCACCTTATTATTCAAGTTCGAACCATTATCCATAATGATTCTTTCGGGGATTCCGTATTTGCAGATGATGTCCTTTTTGATAAACCGGGCTACCACTTGCTTGGTAACATTAGTGTAAGATGCTGCTTTGACCCATTTGGTGAAGTAATCGATAGCTACCAAGATTAACCGGTGTCTGTTGGATGCAGTGGGCTCGATTTTTCCAATCATATCTATGCCCCACATGGAGAAAGGCCACGTGGACACCATAACATTCAGAGGGCTTGGCGGCACATGAATCTTGTAGGCATAAATATGGCATTTATGGCATTTCTTCGCAAACTTGAAACAATCTGTTTCCATCGTCAGCCAATAATACCCCGCTCGTAATAACTTTTGGGACATAGCATGTCCGCCGGCATGCGTGCCAAAGGTACCCTCGTGGACCTCCTCCATAAGCAGATTAGCTTCTTTCTCATCCACACATCGCAATAGCACCAAATCATGGTTTCTCCTGTATAGAACACCATCTAGATTCAAGTAGAAATTGCCAGCCAATCTCCTAAGAGTCTCCTTATCGTGGCTGGATGCCCCAGTCGGATACTCCTGGTTCTTTAGGAAGTTCTGGATATCAAAATACCACGGCTTGCCATCGGAAGCTTCCTCAATGGCGAATATGAAAGCGGGCCTATCAAGGTGAGAGATAACTATTCTGGGAGCCTCATTCCAGAAGTTAACTTTGTACATCAAAGACAAAGTCGCAAGAGCGTCTGCCATCTGGTTTTCCGCCAGCGGCACATGATGGAATTCTACTCTGTCAAAGAAAGGCAACAACCTTCTTGCATAATTCATGTACGGTATCAGATTAGGCTGACGAGTCTCCCACTCTCCCTTGATCTGGTTCACGACTAGCACGGAGTCTCCATACACATCAAGATTTTTGATTCTCAAATCAATAACCTCCTCGAGACCCATGATACACGCCTCATATTCAGCCTCATTATTGGTAATTGGAAATGTCAATCAGGCAATGAACGGGATGTGCGTCCCATGAGGAGTAGTAATGATTGCCCCAATCCCACTTCCGTTTGAATTAACAGCACCGTCAAAAATTAATTGCCACTGGGAACCCTGCTCAAGACATTCACCATGCAACGGCTCCTCGCAGTCTTTCATCTTCAGGTACATGATATCCTCGTCAGGAAAATCAAACTTCATTGGCTGGTAATCACTGATTGGCTGCTCGGCCAGGTACTCTGACAGCATGCTACCTTTGATAGCCTTTTGCGAAACATACTGTATATCATACTCTGTCAGTACCATCTGCCATCGGGCAATCCTTCCTGAAAGCGCCTGCTTTTCGAAGACATATTTGATCGGATCCATCTTCGAAATCAGCATGGTTGTATGATTTAGCATGTATTGTCTCAGACGTTTGGCAGCCCAAGCAAGTGCACAACACGTCTTTTCGAGCATTGAGTAACGGGACTCACAATCTGTGAACTCTTTACTCAAGTAATAGATCACATGCTCTTTTCGTCCATTCTCGTCATGTTGACCGAGAACACAACCCATACTGTTCTCAAGAACCGTCAAGTACATGATCAGTGGTCTCCCGGCTACTGGGGGTATCAATACCAGAGGTTCCTGCAAGTACTCTTTTATTCTTTCAAATGCCTTTTGACAATTTTCATCCCAGACAATTGCCTGATCCTTTTTCAACAATTTAAACATCGGCTCACACGTGGCTGTGAGATGAGATATGAACCAGGCAATATAGTTCAACCTCCCCAAAAAGCCATGAATCTCTTTCTCTGTTTTTGGCGCTGGCATTTCTTGTATAGCATTTATTTTTGCAGGATCAACCTCAATTCCTATTTCACTAATAATGAACCCCAATAGCTTTCTAGATCTCACCCCGAAGGTGCACTTATTAGGATTCAACCTCAGCCTGAATTTCCTAAGCCTCTCAAACAATTTCAGAAGACTCACCAAATGTTCTTCCTCCGTCTGGGATTTGACAATCATATCGTCAACATAGACCTCAATCTCTTTATGCATCATGTCATGAAAGAGTGTCGTCATAGCACGCTGATATATTGCCCCAGCGTTCTTCAAACCAAAGGGCATCACTTTGTAGCAGGACGTTCCCCACGAGGTAATAAAAGTTGTCTTCTCGATATCCTCCGACGCCATCTTAATCTGATTATAGCCCGAAAAGCCGTTCATGAAGGAAAACACAGAGAATTGAGCGGTATTGCTGACCAATACATCAATGTGAGGAAGCGGGAAGTCATCCTTAGGGCTCGCCTTGTTCAGATCCCGATAGTCAACGCACATCCGTACCTTACCGTCTTTCTTTGGTACAGGTACTATATTGGCGACCCAAGGAGGGTAAGTCGTAACAGCTAGAAAACCAGCGTCCCATTGTTTCTGTACTTCCTGTTTAATCTTTACGGCCATATCTGGTTTCGTCCTTCTGAGCTTTTGCTTGACCGGCAGACATTCTTCATGCAATGGCAAGCGGTGGACCACAATATCAGTGTCTAACCCAGGCATATCATCATAAGACCAAGCAAAGATGTCACTATACTCTCGCAGCATCTCGACAAGTTTTTGCTTGATATCACTTTGCAGCGCAGCCCCTATCCGGACATTCCTGACAACTTCTTATGAACCCAAATTAACGACCTCAATTTCCTCCTGATGAGGTAGGATTACTTTCTCTTCTTGTTTTAACAGTCAAGTCAGCTCTTCTGGTAGGTCGTCTTCCTCAATAATCTCTTCTTCGGCTTGAAATATCGGGTGCTCAAAGTCGAAGCGAGTCATAGGGAGTTCTTGATCGGTGTCATCTGAAATATGGGTCCTGCAAGGGAAAAGGTTAAATGCTTCAAATGATGTGCAAACAAAGCACACAACCACATTGCCATTTTATTGGTAAAAATAAAAATAGAAAAACAGGGATCACAAAATTTGCATGAGAAAAACGTCTTTATTTGATGATTAAAGCAAAGCATACACATAAACAAGTAGGCCCTGAAATAATATCACTATGCCCCGGGTAGGACATAGGATTGTATAATAGTAAAAAAATAAGGCATTAGTGTTTCTTCGTCACTTGAATAAAGTCCTGAATGGAACAGTTGCATAGGCTTTGTCCTGGCTCACTGGGCTTGATCCATGAATCCATGTCACAGTCGCTATCTTCATCCTCATTGTCAGACACAACATTAATTCTTTCAAAACTTACTCCCCCTGGAGTAAACACAATCGGCCCTTTGAACTTTGGCGCGCTCTGTGATGAAGATGACGACAACGGGCGATATCCCGAACCAAACTTATCCTGCTTAACAGGAATCTCCAGAACTTGACCCTAACCTTTAGTATCCCTATCCTGAACTACCGCTTGGGCTTCTTTTCGCTACCGCGAAAATAAGGTTCCGGCAAAACAGAAGAGTCACCACCTTTCGTTATTTATCCCTCAAAACGGGAAAGGAAACGATCGGAAAAACCTGACAAAAAGGTATAAGACAAGGTCATCGCAACCATTGTCTGGGTTCGGGAGTCGGTTACGCAAGGGGAAGGTATTAGCACCCCTCACGTCCATCGTACTCGATGGGATCCATGCTTGTTGTGTTTATCTGCGGGTGAAAAACCATCTAGCTACGACTTCTAAAGCTAAACGAAAGAACTGACTCGATAGCGCATCACGCTCTACGCCTGTGTATTCCCTCGTGCAATGGGAATGTCAGAGTCAACGTAGTTCGAGAAACTACAGGGGGATTTTGCTTGCCGAGATATTAAATCTCGTGCCTACGTACTTTCACACGGCGTGAAAGATCAAAGCAAACGTATTTCGGGCTACTACGGCTTACCCGGGGTTCTCGATCACACAGGGGTGAGAGAAAGGATTGACGATACTAGCGTACGCATTCTAGCAGTTAGGTGTATGATGCTCGACCATTGGAGACTTAGGCGTTACCTCTTTATGGTAGAATGGACGTAGTATGTCGGGTTTAGAGGTATGGGAACCTACGGGACTTAGAACTACGGTCTGGTCTCAATTGCACTAGGGCAAGAGAAAGGTAAAAATTAGTCGTCAGCGGGAAAGTCTCGATCACACGGCAGCGAGAGAAAACAGAAGTTAGTTGTTAGTGTGCTCGCCAAGACGTCGCATCCTGTGCCTACATATTCCCATCTGGTACGAGAAACCAAAGCAGCTGTAGTTCAGCTAACTACAGCAAAGGGGAAAAGGGAAAAGGGAGAAGGGAAAAGGGAGCTCGCTAGGATATCGCATTCTATGCCTACGTACTCTCGTCTTGTAAGAGAGACCAGAGAAAACGTAGTTCGGCGCTACAGGAAAGCAAGTCTCGATTGCACAGGGGCAAGAGAAGGGTTCTCAATCGCCTATGCGAGAGAAAAGGGTTTCGATCGCACGGGGGCGAGAACAAAGAGGAAGCAGGCCTAACACGCCTAAACGGGAAGGAACTCAGGAAACACACGCGAGAACCTAAGGCGTAGGAGCGAATGCGTCGTCTGTCACCCAAAGGGTACCATACTAAACACTCTAGACAATTGAGAGGAAACCCCTCAACTGCCATTTCCCACGTATCTAACGATACAACTCACAACACTCGACGGTTGCCTGAAGACTTGAATAAGAAAGATGATATTGAACGAAGCAACTTCGTTGGCTCTCGACATGTGCGCAAGCTCCATTCCAATCTTCTCCTCTCTGGATCCTTGATGATGATGCTCAAATCAGAACCAATGTAACGCTTAGACCGTCATGATTTGACTTATACAATAAATTAAGCTCTAAGAGGTAGCGTATTGATATCCGTGTCAAAGACAAGATAGAGAAATGATATCGAAAATCATTCTCTAATTGAATCATGTCACACGGCCAACCAAAAATAAAATCAGAGTAGAAATTAGATAGCAGGAGAAATGAGGAGAGAAATCCAATACAAATGGAAATAAAATTCTACTCCTAAAATTAGCAACTAATTTCTAATAGAAAATACTCTAAAAAAATATTAAATGGAAATGCATATAGAAAATAGCATAAAAATTCTATCCTAACTCTATAATACTATAAAGAAAATAGAATGAAAGTTCTATATAAATTCTATACTATCCTAAAAGAAAAAGGAATATAAATTCTACCATATAAAATCGATATTAAAATATATGCTAATATTCTAAGAAAAAATAAACTATAATCCTAAAAGAAAAAATAGAAAAAATACCACTACAATTATTACAACCACAATATCCAATACAAAAGAAATTAAAACATGTAAAGGGAATGGGGTACATCAGGATAACGGGGGTGTGAGCCTGAAAAAAAATACTGGGCCTAGCCCACAATACAACCAGAAAAAAAACCAACAAAAATAAAGGGGAAAAGGGGGTGCAGTCAGGAAAGTAGGAGTGTAAGGCCAGGAAACGCTGGGCCCAAAGCTCAGCCCAACAATCAACAAGAAAAACCTCCTCCGGGGGTGCGTTTAGGAATGGAAGGGTGCAGCCAGAAAACGTTGGGCCCAACCCAACAACCAACAAAAACCACCAGCCACAAAAAATAAAAAAGGTGACGGGGGGTTTATTGGAAAACTGAGGGGTGTAAGGTCCAACAGAAACAACTGGGCCACGAGTGTTAGACTATGGCACGGATCTAGAAGGGGGGGTTGAATAGATCCCCGATTGAAATTGGTTTTGAAAATGTTTTAAGTGCGGAAGCGGCCGAGGAAAAATGTAGTCTAAAAACGAACGGTTATTGGAAAACCGGATATACGTAAGCCTATGGATTTATGACAATTCGGAAAAATAAAATCACAACACAAACTATGCTTATCAATTGTTTACTTCAATTTGCAAGGTGGCCTAGTTCCAATGAAAAACAAGGCACACAAAAACTAGAAGCAAAATAAGACAATTTTAGTTCAGGACTTTTGTCGAACAGTTTGTGTGCACAAATATCTCAAAGGATATTTATGTTGAGTGAGGGATTGGAAATGCCCTAGTACAATATTTTTATTGTACTTAGTAGTTAAAAACAGAGTTTCAACACCTTACTCAATTTGTTTAACAGTTTGACAATAACCACTTAAGCTAGAATCACTTATTTTATAAGCTGAATTGAAAATGACAGAAAATGAAGAACACACGATTTGATGAGGCAGTTCCCCCGTCGTCCTCGCTTCGGGGTACGTCTGCCCTCAATTCTAAAATTAGAATTGAGATATATTGAATATATATCACCTGTTGGAATGAACAGTTTACACAAGAGTTGATAGACAATGATACAAACAATCTCAAATGTTGTTGATGCTTGCTATCACTTCTTGCACCTTGATTCAAGATGAATCAAGCCCTTCAATTTGTTGTGAATGACCTCCGATTCCAGCCACCTTAATGAAAAACCTTCCGTTGTTCAAACCTTCGGCTCGACTGATCTTAGACACCAACAAATCAAACCCGGAAAGTCTTCAACACTTCAACGCCCTCGCTACTAAATTGATGAACCTTCCGTTGATCAATTACCTTCGCACCTGCTTGAATGTTGAACGAACTATTCCGTGACAAAAGCCCTTCAAGACCTTCTAGTCTTGATGGGTAAAACCCTCAAGGTTTTCTGCAAGAAACACCTGCCCCAATTTCCACTCGAACCGGATCTTCAATCAACGCGTTCAAACCTTATCGCCCTTTGAACAAGACACTAATCTCAGCAAAAATGATTGTGTATATTTGTGGATTTGTGTGTTGTGTGAGGGATGAAGATGAAGGAATTTGTTGCACCTATTTCACGTTTCTTGCCCTAACAATTTACTCAAGATTTTCAATTGTTAGTGTTAAAAATGAACAAAACTCTATTTATAGTAATAACCAAAACAGCCAACAAAACAGATTTTTAAACACAGCAAGAAAAACAGCACAGCGCGCGAACGGTCGACCATAGGTTCGGCGTGCGGTGACCCGTGGGAAATCCTCAGCACCATGCGCTGAGTGGCATGGTCGACGCATGTCTTTATGCGCTGAACCGTGGAAAATCAAAACACTCATGCGCCTACTGTACGGTCGACGCATAACTTCCATGCGCTGAGCCGTGAGAAATGCCAGGCTTCATGCGCCGACTGTATGGTCGACTCACTGCTTAGAAACCTGCAAAATTAACAACTTTTTCCATTTTGCATATCCTGCTACATTCAGTAATGACACATATTAGGGTATAACGATTTAACACCGAAACACGAGGTATAGCAATGAAAACAGAGATATAGCATGATGCTTCTAATTTGTTTTGTCATCATCGAAAAACTCGGAGGCCTGTATTGTGAGACAGCTTGCCCTCTCATTCTCCCCCTTTTTGATGATGACAACCTGTTGAACACAACATGCGATGTCTACGCTTTCCCCCTTTCTTTTTCAGTCGAAGCAGTTGTGATGGTTGACGCTTTCCTCCCCCTTTGACAACATCAAAAAGAAAACGAGAGCTATAAAGTCTTGACGGATTAACAATATAACAAACATAAAATCAAGAGAAAAACCAATACAATATAGCCAACAGATGATAATTAAGCATACACCAAGAGTAATACATAAGATTGATACGAAACATAAAGTAGTAGCACATAAAGTCTGGACCGAAATTAGGAATTAAACCAAACACCATAACAAAGTTTGCAAAACAAAACAACGAAAGAGACTATGATGCATGAACTTCAAAACAACAAATGAAAGCATAATACAGCGAACACAAGCTAATAACCCCGTCCACGTCCACGACCACGGCCACGCCTCTCATAGAAATAGGGGTGACGTTGAGGATGAGCTAAGTCAGTGAATTCTTCAGTGATGTTGTTCAGGAAATCCAGACTCTCAGTAATTGCCCGTTCTTCAGCTTGATGGGAGTGAACGAGAATATCAAAGCGAGCATCCAGCTGTGTGGAGATTCCACTGATCCGTTCATTTTGAGTTTGCAGCTCAGAGCGAACTTGTGCCATCCGTTCATCCTGACTTCTCATAAAGTTTTGTTGCTGTTCCTGCATAGTGGTCATGAAATTACGTTGGTCTAATTGCATGGACTGCATCATTTCCAGAATGTCGGAGTTGTTGGATGGCTGTTGAGGAGAAGGAGGTGCCTCAGAGTTGTATTGATAAGGCTGATAGAATCTCCCAAGTGTGGTCCACCCAGTGTATTGCCATTCACCCTAGCCTTGGTTGTTTTCCTCACTGTCAGTTTCTTGTTGACCCGTGTAAGCAGTCCAGTCATTATTGAGATTGGAATTTGGTGGCGGCTCTTGATAGTTGGGGTTGAAACTTGGTGGCGGCTCTTGATAGTTGAGGTTGAAACTTGGTGGCGGCTCTTAAGAGTTGTCTGGAGGCTCATAGGTTTGACGCTCTGTATGATCAGCTTGGTCGGGTTGCGTTGTGTCAATAGCCTGTGTATCCTGTTCTTGGTCTTCTTCACTTTCATCTGAACCATCTGCACTTGCTTCATTTTCTTCACTTTCGGACTCATCTGCACTCTCTTCACTTGATGATTCTGACTGAGGCATATTTGCGCGGCGATAGAACTTGTATTTCTGGTATTTACGTATCCAGACGTATCCCATCATTGAGAAAACTTTTGGACTGAATTCTTTGTCAGCGGAAATGGAAGTGTATGCAAAGGAGGGGTAGTTCACATTTGCAGAATTTAGGACTTCTTGGATGAAGGATCCATAGGCGAGTGCCGTACTTCGTTTGGAGTCACGTAATTCATACATACGACTCGCAATGTAATACGGCCAGTTGATTTTGATGCCGTGACCCAGAATATGTAAGAGATGAACTTCAGCCTATTCCACCCTTGATAATCCACCCTGTTTGGGCCACAGAATGCGCGCCACAATCCATTGAAGAATTCTTGCTGAAGTTTTGAGTTTACCTGAAGTGACAGATCGTGGGAAAGCCGCACTGTTCACAATGTGGTCAGGATAGGGTCGCTTAAGCATACCATTCAGAGCAGTTTTGAACTCATAACCTTCAATAGTGCGTGAATCGGTTACTTCAGCCAGAGGAGGTTCATTTTCCTCAACAGTCATATCAAAATATTTGGTCCAAATTTCAGAATTTAGAGATACCTGAGTGGGTCCTATAACAGAGTGGAAGTTTTCACCATGAAATTTATCATTGAGACCAGAATAGAAAATACGTACCAGGTCTTCACTGTACTTGGCATTGCATTCAAGAAATCTCTCAATGCCGTGATATGAGAGAAAGGTCATGATTTCTCAAAGATGCATTCGTTCGGCAACAAGTTCATAGAATGCATGTTATCGTACAACCTTTCTTCGACCAATGTCCTTGTTGAAGTTCTCTCGGAGAGATGGATGAACAAGAGATTCGGGGGTAATGGGTATTGAAGCAGAAGTTGACCCTCTTGACCTCTTTTTAGTGGGTCTGTGAGAAGATGAAGCCATGGGTAGAGATTTTTGGTGGATAGTGAGAGGTTGTAGAATTCTGAACTGAGAGGTTTTTGCTGTGGGTTTAGACCAAGAATTTCACCCTTTTTAAGAGAAAACCTAGGGTTTGTTGGAAAGTGGAAGAGACAGAAAAAAAATAGTGGAGAGAATAGATGCAACTCCCTAGGAAGATGAATGGATGCATGTAACTACCATTTATGAGGAGACTGAAACGAACAGCCAGAAAAACTGAATTTTTCAGCGAGCCGTCGACCATAGCTCTGCATGCGTCGACGCATGATTTAAAAATTGCAATAATTTTAAAAGTTTAACAGCGTGCGTCGACCTATGTTCTGGTATGGTCGACTCAAGACCTGAAAATGCAGAATTTTGCCTAGTTTCATATTACATGATGATTAATGAATGCAGACAATAGTGCCACAACAAAAATGTTCAATCAAGCAATTTTAGATACACAACAGATGATTCACATATGCACCATAGTTAATATATTTTACTTTGAGATCACAAATAACACTTGTATGTATAGAAAGAGAGGGAAGAGGAACAATATCACCTCAATGCCGGATAAGCTTGATAAACACCATACTTGTACTTGCAAAAACATCAAACTTGTTAGAAGTACAAAATATAGATGCGAATGAAATAAGCTGAAATGAGTAAATTATGACTCCCGTTCCAAAATGTCGAGAATACCGAGTTCTCGGCGAATATGAAAGAAAGGTTCGGTGGCTAGCGGCTTAGTAAAAATATCCGCTAGTTGATTCTTAGTATCAACATGTTCAAATACAACGTCGCCTTTCTCAACATGATCACGAAGAAAATGGTGTCGAATTTCGATATGTTTAGTGCGAGAGTGCAATACCGGATTCTTGGTAAGATTAATAGCACTGGTATTGTCACATAGAATTGGAATACGTTCAAGTTTGAGATTAAAGTCCAATAATTGTTGCTTAATCCACAGGATTTAAGCACAGCAACTGCCGGCGGCAACGTATTCCGCTTCGGCAGTTGATAAAGCAACTGAAACTTGCTTTTTGCTATGCCAACTAACCAAAGAATTTGAAAACAAATGACACGTACCACTAGTGCTTTTCCTATCCAATTTGCAACCCGCAAAGTCGGAGTCAGAATAACCTACCAACGAACAATCACTACCTTTGGAATACCACAGACTATACTTTGGAGTACCGGATAGGTACCGAAGTATTCTTTTAACAGCTTTTAGGTGGGATTCCTTAGGACATGATTGGTATCTTGTGCACATACACACGCTAAACATAATATCAGGACGCGACGCAGTGAGATAGAGAAGTGATCCAATCATACCTCTATACCTTTTTACCTCTACGTCCTTACCGCTTTCATCCTTATTCAAATTTGCACATGTAGGCATGGGGGTGTCTATGGCCTTGGATTTTGCCATGTCAAATCTCTTGAGAAGGTCCAAACAATACTTTGTTTGACTCACGAAAGTTCCTTCCTTGAATTGTTTAATCTGCAAGCCGAGAAAGTATGTGAGCTCTCCCATCATACTCATCTCGAATTCACCCTGCATAAGAACAAAAACCTCTCTCACGAGATTCATGTTAGTCGATCCAAAGATTATATCATCAACGTAGATTTGAACTAATATCAAGTGCTTTCCTTGACGTTTAATAAAGAGGGTCGTGTCAACCTTTCCTCTTGAGTAACCTTGATCAAGTAGAAATTTACTTAGGCGTTCATACCAAGCTCTAGGAGCTTGTTTGAGACCATACAACGCCCGTTTTAGTTTATAAACATGATCGGGGTACTCATGAGATTCAAAACCCGGAGGTTGTGCCACGTAAACCTCTTCATTTATGTATCCGTTAAGAAACGCACTTTTGACATCCATTTGGAATAACTTAAAACCTTTCGCACATGTGAAAGCAAAAAGAAGGCGTATAGCCTCGAGTCGGGAAACCGGAGCGTAAGTTTCCTCATAGTCGATGCCCTCCTCTTGGTTATACCCCTGCGCGACCAAACGCGCCTTATTACGAGTTATTACCCCGTTTTCGTCTAGCTTGTTCCTAAACACGCATCGGGTGCCGATTACTTGATGACCTCGCGGAGGAGGGACAAGGTCCCAAACCTCATTTCTAGTAAACTGATTTAGTTCCTCCTGCATTGACAGAAACCAATGTTCATCGAGTAGGGCTTCCTTAGGATTTTTAGGTTCCATTTGTGACACGAAAGTGAAGTGATAACAGAAGTTACTTAGCTTCGATCGAGTAGTGACTCCCTTTCTGATGTCTCCGAGAATGTTGTTAATTGGATGATCTTTAGAAGATTTCCAGGCTTGAGGGAGATCATCGTTTGTAGGCGGATGAGCTTCCTCGTTTGCTTCATGATATACATCCTTATCCTCCTCAACTTTGACTTTGTCAGGTTGATCAGTCCCTGTTTCGCCATCTTTGAGTATGTCTTCTGTGGATGTACCTGCACCATGAACAAACCTATCCTTTCCGACATTTCTCGGATAGGACTCATCAAAAGTAACATGCACAGACTCTTCTACAGCAAGTAATTGTTTATTATATATTCTATATGCTTTACTCGAGTGAGAGTATCCAAGAAAGATACCTTCATCGGCTTTGGAATCAAATTTGCCCAAGTTTTCCTTACCATTGTTTAATACAAAACATTTACATCCAAACACGTGCAAGTGAGAGACATTTGGCTTCCGCCCTTTTAAGAGTTCGTATGGTGTTTTGTTTAGAATGGGGCGAATAAGTACCCTATTCAAAACATAGCATGCCGTACTAATGGCGTCGGCCCAAAAATATTTAGGTAAACCACTCTCATTAATCATTGTTCTTCCCAATTCTTCTAAAATACGGTTTTTACGCTCCACAACCCCGTTTTGTTGAGGAGTGCGTGGAGCGGAGAAGTTATGATCAATACCATGGTTACCACAATATTCTTCAAACAAATGATTTTCAAAATCACCTCCATGGTCACTCCTTATGGACACTATGTTTGTATTTAACTTGTTTTGGGAAAGCTTAGTAAATTTTTCAAAAGCGGCGAATGTATCACTTTTACTTACTAAGAAGATGGTCCAACAAAACCTAGAAAAGTCGTCCACTATTACGAACCCGTAATAGTTTCCTCCGAGACTTTTGATCCTAGACGGCCCAAACAAGTCCATGTGTAGAAGTTCAAGAGGTCTCGTTGTTGAAATTATCTTTTTAGATTTAAATGAGATCCTCGTTTGCTTCCCTTTTTGACAGGCATCACAAAGGTGATCCTTGGTGAACTTAATTTTGGGAAGTCCTAAGACTAGGTCTTTTGAGAATACCTTATTGAGTAAATCAAAATTAACATGCGCTAAACGCCTATGCCATAGCCATGAGTCTTCACTCATAGTTACGAGGCATTTGTCGCTTGTTAATGATACTTCATTTAAGTCAAGCATATATACACTGTTTACTCTAAAACCATTGAACATATTCGTCTTATCATTTTCATGCACAATTTTGCAACAATCTTTTGAAAAGGATACATTGTATCCTTTTTCGCACAATTGGCTAATGCTAAGCAGATTATGTTTAAGGTTTTCGACAAGCAATACATCGGAAATCATAGTAGAGGCGGAATTACCTACACTACCTTTGCCTAGTATTGCTCCGCGGTTGTTATCACCATAAGTTACAAACCCTTTCTTCTTAGCCACAAAGTCTATGAATAAGGATATGTCTCTAGACATGTGTCTTGAGCACCCACTATCGAGAACCCATCTTCTCTCGGTGGTCTCGACACATTTCACCTGTCAAAACATAATTAGCACAAGGAGGTACCCATTGGCATATTGGGTCCTAATAGGTTAGCGACAAAATGGTTGCGTTTGGGCAACCATTGGTAGATGCCTTTAGGAACAAGAAACCTTCTAAAACGGCATTTACCAATGGAGTGGCCTTTCCTGCAACAGTATAAGCAAGCAAAATCAACTTTAGAGACACTTTCACTTGCTTGATCCCTAATTACATATGCATATTTTTGGTATGGGTTAATCATACTTTTTCTAAAATCCTTTTGATCAATAGCATATGTAATTTTAGGCTCGAGTGCCTTGTTTAATTTGGTATTGAGGTGTCTTACCTCACCTTGCCAAATATGACAAGTGCTACACCCGAAGTTGAAAGGGTTTCTATCGTCCTTACTATCCGATTCATTGTCTTTCACAATGGAAGCCTTTAGGTCCTCTAGTTTCTTTTCGGACTCTTTAACCTTATGCTCTAAATGCGTAAAGATTTTCTTATTAGAAGCAAGTTTCTTAAAGGCTT
Organism: Lathyrus sativus; assembly: GCA_963859935.3. Classification (NCBI taxonomy): domain Eukaryota; kingdom Viridiplantae; phylum Streptophyta; class Magnoliopsida; order Fabales; family Fabaceae; genus Lathyrus; species Lathyrus sativus. The sequence goes on along the minus strand of OZ012740.1, from coordinate 66,025,507 downwards.
CAACTGCTTCATTATGTAAGGCATGAAATGCGGCTAGTAATTCCGAATGCGACATATTGGATGACTCATCATATTTAGAGTTACGTACCTGTTTTTTCTTATTTTTCTGATTTGCGGAGAGGCATAGATTTACGGACTCTTCTTCATCACTAGAACTTTCATCAGAGGAGGAAGAGTTACTGTCACTTTCCCATGCTATGTATGCTCTCCTAGGCTTCGATGATTTCTTGTGTGATTTTAAGGATTCCTTATCCTTTCCCTTTTTATTCATTGGACAGTCCGGTTTATAGTGACCGGGCTTTCCACACTTATAGCACGTCCCTCTGGTCTTTTTACCTTTCGAGTCATCATCCTTGGAGTGTCTTGATTGTTTCTGAAAGTTTACCAAATTCTTCTCGGAATGTTGTATGCCGTTCTTTCTCACGTAACGGTTATACCTTTTAACAAACAACCCCATATCTTCGCTTGTGTCTTCTTCTTCTTCGTCGCTCGAGGAATAATCATTTTTCTCTTTTACTTGAGACTTCGAAGAGGAAGTCTTGAGAGCTATCAATTTCTTTTCACTCACCTTCGCTTTGTCTTTCTTTTCCATTTTCTCACGTTGATCTAGGCTCAAGAGTACCTGTTCATGCTCTTGCAATTTGCCAAACAATGTTGTCAAGTCTAATATGGTAAGATCATTTGCCTCTTTGATGGCGGTTACTTTTGGCTGCCACTCCCTGTTAAGACATCTCAACACTTTATTAGTAGCAACATCATTGGAAATAGGCCTACCTAGTGAATGTAAGCGATTGATAAGATGAGTGAATCTCTTTTGCATGTCAGCAATGGTTTCCCCTTGCTCCATGAAAAAGAGATCGAACTCTTGTATAAGAGTGTTGATCCTAGCTAACTTAACATCGGTTGTCCCCTCATGGGCTATTTGTAGTGAATCCCACATGGCCTTAGCAGTAGGACAATGGGATACACGGTAATACTCATCTACACCTAATGAGGAGATTAGGATGTTTTTAGCTTTCCAATCATAATTGTATTTTTTCTCATCGTCATCGGTCCATTGCGCTTCAGGCTTTGGCACAACTACATTATCCGCATTGGTCATAGTAATTTCTATTGGACCATTAAGGATAACGTTCCATATTTTTCTATCTATGGAGTTGATATGCACACGCATACAGTCTTTCCAATAACTGTCATTTTCACCGTTGAAAACAGGAGCCCTATTGTACGCCCCTTTAGGTTCGTTTGCCATTTTCTATCTCGTTGTATTTGAAGCACCGAATAACCGGAGCTCTGGATACCACTTGTTAGACTATGGCATGGATCTAGAAAGGGGGGTTGAATAGATCCCCGATTAAAATTTGAGTCGGCGCTACCAATTTGAAATTGGTTTTGAAAATGTTTTAAGTGCGGAAGCGGCCAAGGAAAAATGTAGTCTAAAAACGAACGGTTATTGGAAAACCGGATATACGTAAGCCTATGGATTTATGACAATTCGGAAAAATAAAATCACAACACAAACTATGCTTATCGATTGTTTACTTCAATTTGCAAGGTGGCCTAGTTCCAATGAAAAACAAGGCACACAAAAACTAGAAGCAAAATAAGACAATTTTAGTTCAGGACTTTTGTCGAACAGTTTGTGTGCACAAATATCTCAAAGGATATTTATGTTGAGTGAGGGATTGGAAATGCCCTAGTACAATATTTTTATTGTACTTAGTAGTTAAAAACAGAGTTTCAACACCTTACTCAATTTGTTTCACAGTTTGACAATAATCACTTAAGCTAGAATCACTTATTTTATAAGCTGAATTGAAAATGACAGAAAATGAAGAACACACGATTTGATGAGGCAGTTCCCTCGTCGTCCTCGCTTCGGGGTACGTCTGCCCTCAATTCTAAAATTAGAATTGAGATATATTGAATATATATCACCTGTTGGAATGAACAGTTTACACAAGAGTTGATAGACAATGATACAAACAATCTCAAATGTTGTTTATGCTTGCTATCACTTCTTGCACCTTGATTCAAGATGAATCATGCCCTTCAATTTGTTGTGAATGACCTCCGATTCCAGCCACCTTAATGAAAAACCTTCCATTGTTCAAACCTTCGGCTCGGCTGATCTTAGACACCAACAAATCAAACCCGGAAAATCTTCAACACTACAACGCCCTCGCTACTAAATTGATGAACCTTTCGTTGATCAATTACCTTCGCACCTGCTTGAATGTTGAACGAACTATTCCGTGACAAAAGCCCTTCAAAACCTTCTAGTCTTGATGGGTAAAACCCTCAAGGTTTTCTGCAAGAAACACCTGCCCCAATTTCCACTCGAACCGGATCTTCAATCAACGCGTTCGAACCTTATCACCCTTTGAACAAGACACTAATCTCAGCAAAAATGATTGTGTATATTTGTGGATTTGTGTGTTGTGTGAGGGATGAAGATGAAGAAATTTGTTGCACCTATTTCACGTTTCTTGCCCTGACAATTTACTCAAGATTTTCAATTGTTAGTGTTAAAAATGAACAAAACTCTATTTATAGTAATAACCAAAACAGCCAACAAAACATATTTTTAAACACAGTAAGAAAAACAGCACAGCGCGCGAGCGGTCGACCATAGGGTCGGCGTGCGCTGACCCGTGGGAAATCCTCAGCACCATGCGCTGAGTGGCATGGTCGACGCATGTCTTTATGCGCTGAACCATGGAAAATCAAAACACTCATGCACCGACTGTGCGGTCGACGCATAGCTTCCATGCGCTGAGCCATGAGAAATGCCAGGCTTCATGCGCCGACTGTATGGTCGACTCACTGCTTAGAAACCTGCAAAATTAACAACTTTTTCCATTTTGCATATCCTGCTACATTCAGTAATGACACATATTATGGTATAATGATTTAACACCGAAACACGAGGTATAGCAATGAAAACAGAGATATAGCATGATGCTTCTAATTTGTTTTGTCATCATCGAAAAACTCGGAGGCCTGTATTGTGAGACAGCTTGCCCTCACAACGAGGGCCACGAAACCAACTCAGCAAGCCCACACTACAATCATCTTCTCTCTTTCTCCCTGCGAAAAAACCCTAGGGTGCCTTCTTCCTAACCTCATTCGCCGCTGTCTCCGCCTCACCCTCACCGTCTCCATTCATATTCCTCTCCGTTAACACCTTAACCACACTTTTCTCTCACAACTCCCTCTCAGCTTGGCCTCATCTCATTCGAACACCAACGAACAAACCAATCCAGGTGATTTTTCCTCCGTTTTTTGTTGAGCGCTATGGTCTTGAGGAGATTGAAGTTTGTTTGTGGTTTGATGTTAAAGAAGATCTGAAGAAGATTGTTTTGGTGAGGGAATTTGGAGAATATTGACGCTTCGTTCATGAAGAACTTGTTGGTTGAAGCTTGATTGGATCAGAACTGGAAGAGATTTGGAGGTTGAACGTTCTGACGAACACAGTGGAGATTTGTTGATCTTTCGGTGAATATTGTTGATGATCTTCTGATGAAGGTTTGAGGAATATTGAGGATCTGGTGCTAAGCAGATGAAAGTTTCTTGAAGTTCTGGAAATAATTGATGAACCTTCATGGCAGAGAAGATGAAGATCTGGAAACTTTTTGAAGGATGGACGTTGAAGGTTGGGTGTTTTCCGATGGAGATCTGGAAATTGTTGATGGATCTTGCTTGAAGATTTCTGGAAGTTTCTTGAACGGAACTTGATGCTAGGTCCCCAGAACAACACCTGACCCACCAGACTGATTAATGACTTCAAAAAACTCCAATTAATTGCTTAATGATGATTAAAAGATCAATTAACCCTAAAACGAAAATTAAGACTTAAATTAAAACTAATTAAATGCTAAGACTGCTAATGACATTGATTAAACCCTATTATCAAAACTAATCACAACCAATTAATACTAATTAATATAATTAAAAACCTAATTAACATCTAATTAATATCTACTAAATTCTACACCAAATTAAATCTAAATCTATTAAACTCTAAGATCTATTATATCTAAACAATTCAATAATATCTAGAAAAAAGAATTAAAACCATTAATTTCTAACAAATTCAATTAATATCTAAAAAAAGGAATTAAATCTAGAAAAACTATTAAATATATTAATTGCTAAACTAATTAATATCTAAAGAGAGATTCAAAATCTATTAAATTCTAACCCTATTATATCTAAACATCTAAAAATTTATTCTAGAAAAACAACCAATTAAAATTCTAGAAATTATCGACTTAAATCTAGAAATTATTAAAATCTATTTAAAATTCTAAAAATACAATAAAAGCCAATTAAATGGATAAAAAAAAGATGCGAGACTATAGCGAAATAAACGGTAAAAACCAGACACCGAAATGTCCTCAAAAATAACAGCAAGAGCTGAAAACACCGGGACGAGCACAAATCCCAAAATAAATCCTCGTACTCGAAATGGTATGAACTGCCTGAAACGCCAGGGGAGGGCTGTAATCCCGATAAAATCAATCCGACTGAAAAATGCAATGAATGTGATATGCAAATGCAAAATGCAAAATGAGTCGAAACATAAGCCAAGTTGCGAGAAAGGGTTGGTCAAATTTTGGGGTGCAACAGCTGCCCCTATTCAAACGGCTTGGACCTGAAGGGTTGAAAAGTGAACAACTTTCAAACATTCAAAGGTAAAAGACAGTTGAATACCAAAGAACTCGGAAATTAGCCAATTGCAAGAACATAACTGCAAAGCCTGATTGGGGACAAAGATCTCTGGAAGATAGCTGAACTGATCACAAAAAATACTATGCTGGGAAAGAGAGGTTTAACCAAACAACTCTGGCAGGGAGAAAACAAGAGAAACTTAACCAAATAACTCTGTTGGGTAACACATGATAAGATGAACACATTCATCAAAAGCTGCGCCATGGTCTGGAAACCATTTTGGCTGAAAGGTAACATCCACGTTGTTAGAGTCTGGACACTCGAGGGAGATAAGAGCCTGGATGCTCAAAGCAGATGTACCTGAGTTTGGATATTCAGTAATCGGAGCCTGGATGCTCAATGCACTTCTGAGCCTGGATGCTCAATGCAATATACCAAAGTCTGGATACTCGGTGATAATGTGAGTCTGGATACTCGGTGCAAATAACCTGAGTCTAGATACTCGGTTAATAAATCTGAGTCTGAATACTCGGTGCAAATAACCTGAGTCTGGATACTCGGTTAATAAATCTGAGTCTGAATACTCAATAACTGGAGCCTGGATGCTCGATGCAAAAGGAATATATTCATCAGGATCTGGATATCCTACAAGTTCAAGTCAAATGTTGCTGGGAAACAATATGAGTTATGGTCTGGATACCACGCGAGCTGAGAGAAATTGTTAGGTGTCGAGGTCTGGGTACCACATGGCGGCCGAAGATAATAACAATTATTGTGATCTGGATATCATGGAGCATCGAACAAATTAAACATGATCTGGATACCATAACTGCCCTTACCGGAGTCTGGATACTCAACGGAGCAGGTACAAACAGGGTTCATCAGGGTCTGGATACCCAACTGGCCTTACCGGAGTCTGGATACTCAACGGACGAAACAAATCGGTGAATGTCATGGTCTGGATACCACACAAGCAAAGCTGACTAACCGTCGGAGAAAACAAAAAGTCGGGTCTGGATACCTTGCAGGCCTTCGGGAACATATCAATTCGCCATGGTCTGGATACGATATAGGACTAGAAACAAAATCATCAACCAAGGTTCGACGACGCTGCTGGGGAGAAACGTAAGCCAAGGTCTGGATACCATGCGGGCTAACAAAAAGTATTATGGTCTGGATACCATTCTTCAACTTGCCATGGTCTAGATACCATATAGGCACAAATATCAACCAAAATCTTCCAGGTCTGAATACCATGCGGGCAACACAATTCAACCATCTGCTGAAAACCATATGAGAACAGAGCGGTAACCCCCTGGCTTATGTTTCAAATGCATATGTTTGAGAATGGCATAATGCTCCATACAAGATGGAAATGCTACGCATTTAGGTAGATGCTATGCACAATGCAAAATGCAAGGGAACCAATCCAGCAAAATAAATGCTGGATAGAAGAAAGCCAACTCCACCGGGGATCCAATCAAAATCCTGTTGAGGAAAATGCCCTGGATAGCATACCAGGATATGGCTCTTCTGGGAAACAAACGTCTCAGCTGGAGGAAACAAGTCCATTCTACTGAGGAATCAAAAACTCTGCAGGGGATAACAATCAACCACTGAAATTGAATCTCGCTTCAACGAAGAAAATGGCCCTGAACAGCCTCCTAGGATACCAAAGTCCCACCAGGTATACAACATACTCTTCTGCTAGCAACAACTTCACTGGGGAAGAATTCAAATCGAACCTGTCAGGGATACTCAATTTGGGAATAATCTATCTCTGCTATAGATTACTCAGTGAGGGGATCGGCACCAACCTTTGCTTGGGGATTAAATTCATCAATATCCACCTTTGACTAGGGAATGAGTCAATGACCTAGACTCGGAGGGTAAAGGAGCCAAATACTTGGACTCTGTGGGGATACAACACTACACTCGTCCCACTGCTGGGGAAATAAACCCAAATCCGCTTGTCAGGGAAAACATCAATCCTAAACCATTGGGAATGCATAACCAATCTGCCGAGGATGACTAGACTCTGCCGAGGATATCCAATCTGGACCTACTGAGAATAATCTTGACCCTACTCTGATAAAGGACAAGTGCCATCTCAACTTGCTGCAATCTCAAATAGTTGAGGAGAGTCAATCTTAACTGCACATCTCTGCTGAAGAAAATTTCCTGATTTAACAACATCACCCCCTAAGGGAATACAGAACACCAATCATGGAGAACTGAGATCATTCGAGCCTCGTGTCAGAGAACGTGATAGCACACGTCACCGGGAATATCATGCCAGGTACCATTAGGCTTTTTCTAGTTTAGGGATAGGTTTATGGTGATAGGGATTTATTTCTGGTTATTACCAACAAAAGTGGATTTGAAAGGGAAATACTAGGCGAGAACTAGCATTCGAGGGTATGTTGCACCCCAAAATTTGACCAACATTTATTTACCTAGATTGTGTTCATCAAGAGGTATGAGTACCAATCAAGAGTTTTAAGATAGCCAAGAAGGTTATTCAAGTGTTCAAGGGTTGATATCCTTGTCAGAGAAGTGAGAAGATCCTCAGAGAGATTGGTTGAAACCAAAGTTGTGTGTCTCCTAACTTGAGAGTTGTGGGAGCTCCTCAGATGATTCTGAAGCTATGAGGATGGACTTGAAGCTTTGAGAGAGCTTATGAGATGTCTTGAAAGCCATCATGAAGCCTAGAGAGGCCATTGTACAAGAATAAGAAGACTTAGCCATGAGTGGTGCAATTAGGGTTTGACTGGGTCAACCCTAGGTCAACTGATGATTTGGAGGGGGTTGAGACCTAATCCAAGAGCCATGTTATCATGGGTTGATGCATTGAGATGCTATAAGGATGATTCCAAGGTCAACTCATCATGATTGAGGAGTTTGAGAAGTTCCAAGCTAGGGTTTCTAAGGCTTGACAATGTAAAATCCCCTAGTTTGATCCCTATCTTCAAGGCAGTTTAGCTCAAGATGTGATTGTCATATCATCTTACCCCCAACATGAATGTTGTAGAGCTTGTTCGTAGCTTTAATTTGAGTACTAGAAGTCCTTGATAGGATTTGTATAGCTCAAGTTATGACTTTGACAAGTTACAGGTCATCTGAGGTATGTGAATTTGGGGCCTTGAAAGTCACCCAACTTGCATCCAACGTTTGCCTAAGAAGAATGATTCCTATGAACTTTTGGTCAAAATGAATGTTGTTCCTCATCTTCTTAGCTTTCTATAAAGTACTAGAAGTCCTTGATAGGATTTGTAGAACTCAAGTTATGGCTTTGATAAGTCAAGGGCATTTTGGTCATTTGGAGATTATAGGTCATTTCAAGCATAAGGCCATATCTCCTATTTCCAAGCTTCAAATGGAAAAATCTTCAACATAAAAATTGCTTAGAATGATGTTTTAGGCTAGTAAGGAGGTCATGAGATGTTGAAAAGGCTTGTAGCAAAAAGTGATAAAAATGACCTAAAATGGAGGCATAAGTTAAATAAGTTCAAGTTGGAAATTGGAAATTCCAAGTTACATATCCAAACCATGGCATATGATAGGTCATTTTGACTCCAAAGAACATTTTAGAAACAATGGTTCATCCACTTTTTTGATTTGAGGCCTAAATCATGGGGTTGCTTTGGAAAATGATTGCTTGCATCTTAAGGAACAAATGCAAAACTCAAGGAAAGGCAATGTGCAAGCTTGCTAAGTATCTTAACACATTCTATATCTCATCTAGGGAGATTTTCAATTCAGTTACAAGGGATGCAAGGGCTATGGCTTGAGATGAGGCATGAGATGGATGAATTCAAAAACTCATGACATGAGAATTCCAAATTCTCATTGGATGATTCTAGAAGGATCTAGAGAGGTCCAATGAATTCTATATAATGTTTAGAACTTGCTCAGATGCAAGGTTGGTGAGAGATTTGAGAGAAGAGAGAGATAGCCATTTCAATTGCTTCCATTGCAAGTTGAAATCAAATTCCACATTCTGATCCATTTCCATTTCTTCTTTCAATCCAAACACATTCGATTGATCACACTGAAGCTGTGCAGACCAAATTGGAGGCAAAACCATGGAGAATTAAAGAGATAGCACTTGGATTTTGAAGGTTGCAAGTCACAATCGGGTTTGGAGATTCAAGCTTTCTTGGCCCAATGTTTTGCAAACAGAAGCTTTATCATCATTCAAGGATTGATTCTGAAGAGTTTGAGAGCTTGAATGAAGGTTTACCCCATCTATTAATCAAGATTTGACAGGTTAGTAAACTTTATTCTACACCATGATTTAGGCATAATTAGGCAGAATTGTTAGGATAGAACGGTTAGAGACCATTAGGTGATGGATTCTGGGAAGTTTGGGATCAATTGGTGAGGTTTCAGTTGATGACACCATTTTTGTTTGGACCAAGAACTCAAGATATAGGGAGTTATAGCATGAATTTGATATCAAGAATTAACCAGTGTGAGGTGGTGATCATTCTGAGGTAGTTAATTTCAAGAATTGTGGAAGTTGATGTCTGAGCTTATTTTTTATCTTGGATCGGGTTTGGAGATTTAGGGCACTTCAATTGATTTTGAGGCCATGGTTGTGATCAGCATGAAATTTAGAGTAGATTAGGGTTTTGAATCTTGGCTTTTGGTTGAGAATTGATGGAGTTCGAATTGGGATTTGAGCTCTGCAACTATGGAGCTTTCCCTCCATTTCCATGGCTGAAGGAAGAAGACGACTCTGTGACCATTGGATCAGGCGTGGACTCATTGACTGAGTGGAGATCCAAGGGCCGGGATTTGATTTCGCATGTGAAGAGGAATTCTGAGGATGACCATGAAACGCATCGTTTCATTAAAAGGGACATTGGGCTTGATTGATATCCCCACCCCCTTTCGTGGCCCATTTGCATTTTGAACTATATTTTGTTACTTTTTGCACCGCACGTTTTCTTTTTCTTTATAATTTCTTAATTGATTTTCTGATGAAACTGGGCCTAGCGCGCCTTACTAATCCCACCCCCATTTTGAGCCCATCTGGAAAATGAACTGTCTGGCATTGCTATTCACACCAAGGTTTTCATATTTTAATTTCTTTTTCTCCATTTTTCATTAATCTTTGAAAAATCATAATAAATAGAAAAATGATGATTTTTGCATGGGGATTTTTTCTCCCATTTCATGATAATGTTTAGAAAATTATAAAATAAAAATATTTGCATTTCATGCATTTTAAATATTTTTTGTGTATTTTCTCTTTTAATACCATTTTAATTCCTTTTATGTTGATGCATAGACTTGTAGAATTTTGTTTAGCTAGTTCCCTTTGAATTTTTAGGCCATTATTTTTAGGATAGTTATATTAGCACTTTAGATCCCCTCTGGATTTATTCCATAATTTTGTGATTAGGTTTTGATTAGTTTTGATTAGATGACTTTAGGTTGTATAGAATTAGGTCAATCCTTAACATAGGTCCACAATAACACTAGAATTTTGGGTTTCTAGGTCAAGTTAGATATTGGGACATATAGGCTATTAAGGGTAGGTATATAGGATCCCCTAGAAATTATATTAGATTTTAATATGATAGTATACTATTTTTAGTTGATTTTTGTAATTGATGGTTGTTTGTGTTGCCCTTGTGGGCTTGTATTTTTGTTTGCCTTGGTGGGCTTGATTTTGCTTTGAGGAGCATGGAGGAGCATAGTAGAAGACTTGGAGATTGAAGAAAGGAGCTTGAGAGATTTTAGTCTTGTTTGTTTTGTTGTTGTTTTAGGGTTAGGGATTAGGAAGTGCTTAGACTTAGTTGATTCCTTTCCTAAACATGGATGGTATCTGTCACCTCCATTCCTACCCATGATTCAAGGTCCTTCCATGGTACTCACCTCCCTCCTTTGGAGGGATAAGTGATGGTACCTAGGAGGTAGAACCATTGAGGGAACCATTATTTTGATGTTAAACCCTTAGAGGTCACCTTTGGTGGTCAATAAGCAGTTTAATATCCCCAGCTTATCCAGTTAAGTGATTCCTCTGGTTTGATTATCTTGAGAGATGTTGGGCTTGAGTGTGAAGATGAAGACTTCATTGCAGAGGATGGAAGAGAATGATTCCTTGAGCATTACCATTTCAGTTGAAGCTTGAATAGCCAGAAGATCAAGTTGATACTTGAAGATCCAGTAAAGATTGAATGAAGAGTTGAGGCTTAAAGACTGAAGGATGAGGTTGACACTTCCAAGTGATTGAGGACTATTCTGAGAAGCTGAACCTTGTAGGAAGATAAGGCCAAGTTGAGACTGGTAAAGCAAAGAGAGCTTGAGATCTTAAAGACTAAGTTGATACTTAGGAATAAGATTCAATTGAGATTGAATGAAGAGCTGAAGCTTGAAGATCAAAGGATGAGTTGATACCTACTTTGAAGCTAGAGATCCTGAAGGAATCAAGTTGATATTTGTGGTGAAGCCTGAAGGTGGAGCTGACTAAGGAGCTGAAGCTTGAAGAAGGAAATAAGTTGAAACTTATGTTGAAGGGTTGAAACCTGGATAAGCAAATTGATATTTGTCAAGAGTGATGGAAATCTGAAGACTGAGTTGCTGGCAGAAGAGCTGAAGCTTGAGAGAGAGGAGTTGATCTGCTTTCTTATCTGTTTTCTTATCTGTATTGATGTGCCTTGTTTGACTTGCTTGATGCATTAGAATAAGTTCATATCTAGAATAGCTTTAATCTAGGAGCATGATTGCACTAAAGGTTGAGTTGCTCCCTCTGCTTGTATTGTTACTGTATGGCTTTGCTTGCGGGTATTCGGTAGAGCCCTGCTCCCTTGCCCATGTGGTTTGTTTTGCTTGATAGCATGATTTCATTCTTCTGTATGATGGCAGTTTACTGTATTTTGCTTGATAGCATGTTGTTTTATCTTCCCTCAGTATGATTACTGTTATTCATTCTGGCTTGAGGTTGAGATGAGCTTGTGGAGGCTGATGCCCCACACATATTTCCTCCCTCACTTGCATTGCATGCATTTTACCGTATTACTGTTTACTGTTTAAGCTGATGCTTTATCTGTTCCTGTGTATCATTGACATGATCCCTTAGGGCTCTCATTTCCTTTGATAAGGAAGTGATGATAGAACTTTAGGTTGAAACCTATGCATGATAACTTCTAGGAGTTCCCTGTTTCAAACCTCAACCATAGGATGAATCCTTGGCATGACAATAGTAGGACTTGATAGTCTCCCTCCTAGTTGAGCCTGTTCTCTTCTCATCTCAAAACAGCTTAAGATACAGTAATCATGAATGATTTCTTTCGTACGTTACGATCCTTAAGCTATCTGACAAAGGATTGTGGGAGAGTTTCTTTTCCACAGTCTGGATGTCTAGTATGGTACCCTTTGGGTGACATGCGACGCATTCACTCTCAGGTCATAGTCTCTAGTGCGATTGAAATTGCAAACACAATAAAAAACACTTCTTCCGTAAAAGACAGGAAACAAACCGTAGTGTCCCGAACTACGTAAGCTCTGATCTCTCATACCTGTTGAGAGTACGTAGGCACAATACTGATGTATTGGCGAGCCACCTTCCCCAAAACCCGTCGTAGGTCGAACTACGTTGACTCTGATTTCTCGTTCTCTGATGAGAATACGTAGGCATAAAGCGCGACACTTTGCCGAGTCATGTTTCTTTTCTTTTAAGCCAGCCTTGATAGGTAGATAGATAAACCAACTTGCCCAGTAAACACAACAAGCGTGGATCCCGTCGAGTATGACGGACGTGAGGGGTGCTAATACCTTCCCCTTGCGTAACCGACTCCCGAACCCAGACAATGGTTGCGAAGACCTTGTCTTACCCTTTTTCGTTAGGTTTTTCCGATCGTTTCCTTTCCCGCTCCGAGGGATAAATAACGAAAGGTGGCGACTCTTCTGTTGTGCTGACACCTTATTTTCGCGAAAGCGACAGCTGACGACTCTGCTGGGGATCGAACCCGTAATCTCTGGTTCTCCGGTTCCCTATGCGAGTCAATCCTAGCGCTTGTATGATTACTTGTTGGGCTGTGTTTATTTATCGCATTTTATTTCTCGCCTTTTACTTCCCGCATTTTATTTTCAGTATGATATGATTATCTGTGCTGTTGTGGGAGGGGCATTCTGATGAGTGAGAAGCCAGACCCAGGCTTGAGTGCACCATAGAATTAGTTTTGGAAATTAGTGGGCGCGTGCTTGCTTTGCAGGCACTAGTGTCTCATGAAATCTACGCTCAGACGAGGTTCTCCCGGTTGGCTTCTCTTTCAACCCTTTGGGTTGAGACGGTTGCTGGTTTGGTGGATTGTCGACTCTGGGGACCGATCATTTGTGATTCAGCCGAGTGAGGCCGCTTCATGAGCTGGTGATGCCACACCTTCGGGGTATCGTATCACCCCTCTTGAATGTCTGTGACGCTGATGAACGCATAGGATGCCGAACTTGAGTCAGTTTAGGTCCATACCTGTGAGCAGGGTTGGGTTTATTGCAGGAAACTTTGACCTTCAGACCACCTTGTTTTCTTGATAGTGGATCAGTTTTGTTGGGATCGGAGGTTCTCATCTGCAGATATATGATTGTTCTTGATAGAGCAGGTTTTGATCAGAGGATCTTATCATCAGATGTGTATTTTTTCTTGATAGAGCAGGTTTGGATCAGAGGATCTTATCATCAGATGTGTATTTGTTCTTGACAGAGCAGGTTTATGATTGGGGTCTGAGGATCTCATTACAAGATGTTTGTTCTTGATAGAGCAGAGTGCCATTACCAGATGTTTGTTCTTGATAGAGCAGAGTTTTATTACCAGATGTTTGTTCTTGATAGAGCAGAGTTTGGGTCATCAGCTGTTTGCTCTTGACAGAGCAGATTTATGATTGGGGTCTGAAGATCTCATCAGCAGATGTATGTTTGTTCTTGATAGAACAGAGTGTTATTATCAGATGTTGTTCTTGATAGAGCAGATTCCTTGGTCCTATATCAGAGGTTTTTATTATCAGACATTTGTTCTTGACAGAGCAGAATTATGATCCTATGTATATGGCCCTATCAGATGCTTGTTCTTGACAGAGCAGATTTGTGGTCCGATACCAGGGTTTTCTTCTTATCAGTGGTTGTTCTTGATAGAACGGCGTTATGGTTTTGTTGATACAGAATCTCCACAGCACCGTTGCCTTGATCTCCTATTGCATGATTGCATTTTGCATTAGTTTGCATACTCATTTGCATTTCATTAAAGTGTGTCTGTGTTGCAGGTACCATTTTCCCCGATCCAGGATTTCTTGCCTCCTATTGTATTGTTATGGGCTCTCTGAGGAAGACCGCGGCTTACAAGTTCCCTGCCCCTGATGTGGTTAAGCTGACTGGTTTAATAGCTTTAGCAGATGATTCTGTGAGGGATGAGTTCAAAAAATCTTACGGCAAGCTGCTCAGTTTGGTTCGTAAACCTTCTGTGTTCGAGTTGAATTGGTTGCACGCTCTGCTGCAGTTCTATGACCCTCCGTTGAGATGTTTCACTTTCCAGGATTTTGTTCTCGCCCCCACGCTAGAGGAATATGCTGATTTGCTAGGTGTGCCTATCAAGAGGCAGACGCCTTTTGTTCATATGGATGCTGAGCCTGATCTGGCTAGTTTAGCTCCTTCTCTTCATCTGGACGCCTCTGAGTTGGTGTTGACTAGTTGGAACAAGGTTCCGGGGTTTTCCTTGCAGTTATTAGTGGGAAAGGCTCGGCAGTGCGCCAAAGACGGATGGTGGGTCGCGTTCAACGCCATTCTCGCTTTGTGCATATATGGCATTATTCTGTTCCCCAATATGCCCGATTTTGTGGACTTCGATGCATTTCATATCTTTGCTTCAGGGAATCCAGTCCCTACCTTGATAGGAGATGTCTACCATTCTATCCACTACAAAAACGAAAACAGGAGGGGCAAGAATGTCTCATGCTGCGTACCCTTGCTTTATAAATGGCTTGACAGTCATCTGCCCAAGAGGGGTCCTTTTGTTTCGTCTGCAGCCACAGCTGAGTGGTCCGAGCGTCTGATGAGTTTATCTGCAGAGGATATTGATTGGTTTGACAGAGATAGGTTGGGTACTGAAGGTGATCTTCAGCTGCAGCGGGTTTCCAAACGTGCCTTTGATAGGCAGGAAGGGCTGTATAAACTACAATCCGTCGTTGTTGGTCCGACAGTTCGCGTATGCTTTGAGAGCTTCGTCGAAGGATGAAGAGGTGCAGGAATCTTTGTACCTCACTGGTCTTCTAGAGGGGGAGTTGTTGTCCAAGCTTCAGCGCGCCTGGAATGGAATCAGCAAGCGAGGAAAGCCATTGCTGGGGAGAAGCAACAATCAGGCCTACCCTCCGTATGTGACTTGGATCAGAGCAAGAGTAGATGCTATAGGGATGTCGTTTCCTCATGCCAAGCCAGAAAGCCCTCTAAGGATTGAAGAGCCTACTACTATGCCCATTCAGCAGCATAATCAGGTGTTAGCTGAGCGAGATGAATTGAAGCGGGCGAATGAGGAACTGGAGAAAGAGTTGGCTCAGCTCCGAAGCGAGAGGAACAAAGCCGTTCATTCTTTCAAAAGGCAGACAGAGCTGGTGAACCAGCTAGGTACAAACCTGACTAAGCAGATAGCCGAGCGTGAGCGCATGGGTCAAGACTTCAAAGCTGTCAACGACGTACTGGCTACGAAGAAGCAGCACTTGGACGAAGCATATCGGAGGATATCCAAGTTCAACAGGCACTGGAAGGCTTCCCTGGCCACCAGGAAAGAGCGGGAGGATAAGCTGATGCTACAGATCTCCAAGCTGGAAGCCCAGGTGAAGGATAGTGAGAAGAGGTTTGATGAAGAAACCTCTCGCAGATACGCCGCGGAAGGCCAGCTCAACAGAGCTCTCGCTAACCTGAAGGAGCGCAAACTGACGTTTGAGTCCAAGAAAAGGAAGTTAGAAGATTGCTTCGGTGAAGGAGCATGGGAAGGTTCGGTTGAAGGACTTTAGTACACCATTGTGCAAAGGGAATTACTCGTCGAGGGGTTACTCACTCTGCCTGATCATCCAGAAACGAAGGAGTTGTTAAAAGAGTATCGCGCTTGTGCCCGTACTTGACTATTTGTATTCCTTTTTGTTTTGATCATTGCTGTATGCTGACCATCACCAGGCTTGTTGGCTGAGGTCACGCTGTTGATTCATCTTGTACGCGCTGATGTTGTGTACTGCCTTGATAGGCTTTCGTTATATATGAGATTGTTATTTCCATGATTGGACTCGGACTTCTTATTATTATCAGCACTGGCACTCAGGCACTAGGATCCGGGGAGATCTCCCTAATGCACAGACACACGCATGCATTTGCATGAAGCATTTGCATGACGAGCATTTTGTTGTTTTCCTAACCGTTTTGTGTTTTCCAGGTTATTCCAGGTTATCGCAGGTTATTTCAGGTTGTTTTAGGTTGCTTCAGGTGGTTCCAGGATTGATCAGAGACCTATCCACCGCTATCCAACCAGAGCAAATCAAACCAGAATCATGGAGCAAGTGCAAACTGATGTTCAGGAACTCCGCGAAAGGATGGATCGCTTCATGGAGCTCAAGCAAGCAGTCGCTAATGGCTAGGAGCAGCTCAGAACTTTGGTTCAGCCTTTGATCTCGAGGGTTGATAGAAACGGCGTACTCCATGGGGGGACTGTGCCTACTCCTCCACCAGTTGAAACTCTGCAGAATGGTGTCCCCGTGACCGGGGGAAACGACAGTGCTAACGGCAATGTGATGGCCAACATCAGACTCAATACGACGAGCGTCGGTAATGGGAGTCTGGGAGCTAATGTCAATATCGGGCCGGGAAACGGCAATGCAGGCGTCGGGAATCTGTTTGTGCCCCAGCCATGGCTAGAGGTTCGTCAGGACGATGTGTTCTCTCAGAGAGGTGCTGAAGGGGAGCTGAATGCTGAAGCGCGGCTTAGATTCAAGGCACTTGAAGATAAGATGAGAGATATTGAGAATCAGAATACTTTGGGCGTTGATATGTCCAAGTTGGGGTTAATTGCTGATTTCAAGGTGCCTCCCAAGTTCAAGGTACCTGACTTTGAAAAATATAAGGGCACCACTTGCCCTCGTGTCCACCTGAGATCGTACTACAGGAAGATGTCTGCTCATTCCGAAGATGAGAAGTTGTTGATGCACTTCTTCCAAGACAGTCTTTCCGGGCCATCCCTCGAGTGGTACATGGGTCTGGAACCCACTAGTGTGCGCACATGGGAAGACCTTGCTGAAGCATTTGTGCACCACTACCAATATAATAGCGACTTGGCCCCGAACCGAGTTCAGCTGCAGAATCTGTCGCAGAGGAACAATGAAGGGTTTAAGGAGTACGCCCAACGGTGGAGTGAGTTGGCAGCCAGGGTTCAGCCGCCGATGGTTGAACGTGAGCTCGTGCAGATGTTCGTAGCCACCCTCCCGGGGGTTTACTATGAGAAGTTAGTCAGCGGTATGTCTGGGACGTTCTCAGATCTCATTATCACGGGTGAGAACGTCAAGAATGGGATCAAGATCGGGAAAATTCAAGGTGAGTCATCCTCAGCTGGGGGAGGCGGAAAGAAACCTTATGCTGGCAAAAGGCGGGAAGGAGAAGCGAGCGCTGTGACCAACGCTCGAAGAAAGGGTAAAGGTCCTAAGCAGCAGGTGGCCAGTATAAATATCCCGGCAGCTCCGCAGCAGCAGCAGCAGCAGCAACCGAATCAATAGGGATACATAAAGTACCAGAATCGAACACCATTGGAAAACCGTCACTTCGAGACACCGCCCATGTCGTACGCGCAAATCTTGCAGACTTTGCTTCAGCTACAGTTGATCCAGAAGAGGACGCTGGCTCCCTTGACAGGGGCACCTCCGTCAGGGTACAACACGAATGCCGCTTGTGATTTCCATTCAGGGGCACCAGGCTACACAATAGAGAACTGCAAAGCCTTCAAGCACAAGGTGCAGGACATGGTGGATGCCAAGATCATCAACTTCTCTGATAATGTGCCAAATGTCACGAAGAATTCTATGCCGAATCATAGGGGAGGCGGAGTGAACGCCATTATCGAAGACGAGAGTGCAGATTTGTTGACTGATGTCAGAGATCTGAAGACGCCGCTTAGCTTCGTTAAGGCTAAGTTGCTGTAAAGAGGGTTCTTCCCAGGTTGTGGAGAATTATGTATGGACTGTGCCACACGTTCTGATGGATGTGAGCAGTTGGTAGAAGGGATCCAAAGTCTGATGACTGAAGGGATTCTGCAGTTTAGCCGGAGGGCTGAAAGTGGGACATGAGAGGTAGTGCTGAAGCAGGCCGATGAAGTCGCCACCATAACCATCCCTCGTCGGCCGATAACTATTTCTGCGCCCAGACCGCCTACATTTACTATCACCAAAGCGGGGCCGATACCCTTCGAAAGAACTAACGTCGTCCCATGGCGATATGGGGCTGAAGTCTACTGCAACAGGCAGAGGTTGGAGCTGGAACCGTTTGGGACGACTGTGGAGAACCTTGCGGGAGTCAGTGGTATCACTCGCAGCGGAAGAGTGTTTGCACCGCCAGAGGTCGTGGTGGATAAAGCGGTCAGAGCTGATGCGGCCGATAAGGGTAAAAGTAAAGTCGTTGAAGAGGTCCCGCGTGGGGCAGAAACAGATTTGCTTGTTAAAGATGCCGAGGAGTTTATGCGGTTGATTAAAAAGAGTGACTACAAGATTGTGGATCATCTCCATCAGACGCCCTCGAAGATTTCCATCCTGAACTTGTTGCTGTGTTCTGAAGCACACCGCAATGCGCTGCTGAAGGTGTTGAACGCCGCATATGTACCGCAAGAAATATCGGTAAATCAGCTAGAAGAGGTTGTAGCCCACGTAAATGCTGGAAACAGGCTAGGTTTCACAGACCTGGAGCTGACGCCGAAGGGGAGAAATCACAACAGCGCTCTGCACATCTCGATAGAGTGTAGAGGCACAATTATGTCGCACGTACTGGTGGACACGGGTTCGTCTCTTAATGTTCTTCCGAAGAAGGCATTAATGAAGTTGGATACTCGTGGAGTGATTTGCACACCCAGTCATCTGGTTGTGAAAGCGTTCGACGGAACTAAACGACACGTTTTCGGGGAGGTGACCCTGCCGATCCAAGTTGGCCCGGAAACGTTCGACGCGGTCTTTTATATTATGGACATCATGCCTGCCTACAGTTGTCTCTTGGGCCGGCCGTGGATCCATGTTGCTGGTGCCGTGACCTCCACGTTGCACCAAAAGCTCAAATATGCTGTCGGGGGAAGCATCGTGATCGTGTGTGGCGAGGAAGACATAATGGTGAGCCATTTGTCGTCCTTCAAGTATGTGGAGATGGATGGAGAAATCCATGAGACTTTATGCCAAGCATTCGAAGCCGTCAAGGTGAAGGACGTAGCTCCTGTAGTCACAGAAAAGCCAGAGATGACTCTCTCCTCATTCAAGGAAGCTCGGGCCGTTGTCCAAGCTGGGTCTACCCCAGGCTGGGGGCGAATTTTGGAGATACCAGACAAGCAGGATAAGTTTGGGTTGGGATATTCTCTTGGAGCTGAAGCTTCTTCTTCGTCTAGCAGTGCGTCTCGAGGTAAAGGGCCGATCCAGTTTACCAGCGGTGGAATGATTTTCGAAAGCATCAACGCGGTGTCTGAAGACAGCGGAGATAGGGACTGTGACCTCGACTCTTGGATCCAGCCAAGCAAGCCAGGCGAGGGCCTCAACAATTGGTCCATCAAGGATATCATCCAGATGACAAGCGAAGAGTAATGATTTACTTTTTCCAATCATTGTACAACCCTATGTCCTACATGGGGCATAAAGGTTTTATTGTCAGGGTCTTGTTGGATTATGTACATGCATTTTGTTAATAAATCAAAGGCGTTTTCTTCGTATTCAAATATTGTGATCTCTGTTATTCCTGTTTTATATTTGTTTTGAAAAAAAAATAAAATTGCAATGGGGTTTGTGCTAACCTGCACATCCTTGTTTTAAACTTAACCCTTGCTATTGCAGGATCCACATAACAGATGACATCGACTCTGGACCTTCTACGGCTCACTTCGACTTCGATTTCCCGATCTATCAAGCCGAAGAAGAGATTGATGAAGACAAAGACCTTCCTGAAGAGTTGGCCCACTTGTTGAAACAAGAGGAGAAAGTTATTCTGCCTCATGAAGAGGAGATCGAGATCGTGAATCTGGGTTTTGAAGAACTCGTCAGAAACGTCAGGATAGGGGCTGCACTGCAGAATGATGTCAAGCAGAGATTAGTCGAGATGCTGAGAGAGTATAGTGACGTCTTTGCTTGGTCATACGAGGATATGCCCGGACTTGACACGGACATCTTGGTCCACCACTTGCCGTTGCGAGAAGATTGTCCTCCCGTTAAGCAGAAGCTTAGAAGGACGAGACCAGATATGGCCGTTAAGATCAAGGAAGAAGTGCAGAAGCAACTTGATGCTGGCTTCTTAGCGGTCACTACTTACCCTCCGTGGGTCGCCAACATAGTGCCTGTACCGAAGAAGGACGGTAAGGTACGCATGTGCGTCGATTATCGGGATTTGAATAGGGCGAGCCCTAAAGACGATTTCCCGTTGCCTCATATCGATGTGTTGGTCGACAACACAGCCCAGTTCTCCGTGTTTTCATTCATGGATGGCTTCTCCGGCTACAACCAGATCAAGATGGCGCCGGAGGACATGGAGAAAACGATGTTTATCACTCCTTGGGGAACATTTTGCTATAAGGTAATGCCTTTCGGTCTGAAGAACGCAGGGGCCACTTACCAACGAGCTATGGTAACTTTGTTTCATGACATGATTCATCACGAGATTGAAGTCTATGTTGATGACATGATTGAGAAGTCCCAAATGGAGGAGGGAAATCTGGTCAATTTACTGAAGCTTTTTGAGAGGCTTATGAAGTTCAGGTTGAGGCTGAATCCTAACAAATGTACTTTCGGAGTACGGTACGGAAAGTTACTAGGGTTTATCGTGAGCGAACGAGGCATCGAGGTTGATCCTGTGAAGATAAAAGCCATACAAGAAATGCCAGTGCCGAAAACAGAAAAAGAAGTTCGTGGTTTCCTGGGCCGAATAAACTACATTGCAAGGTTTATCTCTCGGCTCACGGCCACGTGTGAACCGATGTTCAAGCTTTTAAAGAAAGATCAGGTGATCATCTGGAATGAGGATTGCCAGAAGGCATTTGATAAGATAAGGCAGTATCTTCAAGAACCTCCAATCTTGATACCCCCAGTGGCTGGACGACCATTAATCATGTACTTGACAGTTCTTGAGAATAGTATGAGGTGTGTTCTCGGTCAGCACGACGAGACGGGCAGAAAGGAGCATGCCATTTACTACTTGAGTAAAAAGTTCACTGACTGTGAATCTCGCTACTCGATGCTGGAGAAGACGTGTTGTGCACTAGCCTGGGCTGCTAAACGTTTACGACAGTACATGCTCAGCCACACCACTATGCTAATTTCGAAGATGGATCCGATCAAGTACGTCTTCGAGAAGCAAGCGCTTTCGGGCAGGATTTCCAGATGGCAAATGGTGTTAACGGAATATGATATTGATTGGTTTGACAGAGATAGGTTGGGTACTGAGGTGATCTTCAGCTGCAGCGGGTTTCCAAACGTGCCTTTGATAGGCAGGAAGGGCTGTATAAACTACAATCCGTCGTTGCTGGTCCGATAGTTCGCGTATGCTTTGAGAGCTCCGCCGAAGGATGAAGAGGTGCAGGAATCTCTGTACCTCACTGGTCTTCTAGAGGGGGAGTTGTTGTCCAAGCTTCAGCGCGCCTGGAATGGAATCAGCAAGCGAGGAAAGCCATTGCTGGGGAGAAGCAACAATCAGGCCTACCCTCCGTATGTGACTTGGATCAGAGCAAGAGTAGATGCTATAGGGATGTCGTTTCCTCATGCCAAGCCAGAAAGCCCTCCAATGATTGAAGAGCCTACTACTATGCCCATTCAGCAGCATAATAGGTGTTAGCTGAGCGAGATGAATTGAAGCGGGCGAATGAGGAACTGGAGAAAGAGTTGGCTCAGCTCCGAAGCGAGAGGAACGAAGCCGTTCATTCTTTCAAAAGGCAGACAGAGCTGGTGAACCAGCTAGGTACAGACCTGACTAAGCAGATAGCCGAGCGTGAGCGCATGGGTCAAGACTTCAAAGCTGTCAACGACGTACTGGCTACGAAGAAGCAGCACTTGGACGAAGCATATCGGAGGATATCCAAGTTCAACAGGCACTGGAAGGCTTCCCTGGCCACCAGGAAAGAGCGGGAGGATAAGCTGATGCTACAGATCTCCAAGCTGGAAGCCCAGGTGAAGGATAGTGAGAAGAGGTTTGATGAAGAAACCGCTTGCAGATACGCCGCGGAAGGCCAGCTCAACATAACTCTCGTTAACCTGAAGGAGCGCAAACTGACGTTTGAGTCCAAGAAAAGGAAGTTAGAAGATTTCTTCGGCGAAGAAGCATGGGAAGGTTCGGTTGAAGGACTTCAGTACACCATTGTGCAGAGGGAATTACTCGTTGAGGGGTTACTCACTCTGCCTGATCATCCAGAAACGAAGGAGTTGTTAGAAGAGTATCGCGCCCGTGGCCGTACTTGACTATTTGTATTCCTTTTGTTTTGATCATTGTTGTATGCTGACCATCACCAGGCTTGTTGGCTGAGGTCACGCTGTTGATTCATCTTGTACTCGCTGATGTTGTGTACTGCCTTGATAGGCTTTCGTTATATATGAGATTGTTATTTCCATGATTGGACCCGGACTTCTTATTATTATCAGCACTGACACTCAGGCACTAGGATCGGGGGAGATCTCCCTAACGCACAGACACACGCACGCATTTGCATGACGAGCATTTTGTTGTTTTCCTAACCCTTTTGTGTTTTCCAGGTTATTCTAGGTTATCGCAGGTTATTTCAGGTTGTTTCAGGTTCTTCAGGTGGTTCCAGGATTGATCAGAGACCTATCCACTGCTATCCAACCAGAGCAAATCAAACCAGAATCATGGAGCAAGTGCAAACTGATGTTCAGGAACTCCGCGAAAGGATGGATCGCTTCATGGAGCTCATGCAAGCATTCGCTAATGGCCAGGAGCAGCTCAGAACTTTGGTTCAGCCTTTGATCTCGAGGGTTGATAGCAACAGCGTACTCCATGGGGGGACTGTGCCTACTCCTCCACCAGTTGAAACTCCGCAGAATGGTGTCCCCGTGACCGGGGGAAACGGCAGTGCTAACGGCAATGTGATGGCCAACATCAGACTCAATACGACGGGCGTCGGTAATGGGAGTCTGGGAGCTAATGTCAATATCGGGCCGGGCAACGGCAATGCAGGCGTCGGGAATCTGTTTGTGCCCCAGCCATGGCTAGAGGATCGTCAGGACGATGTGTTCTCTCAGAGAGGTGCTGAAAGGGAGCTGAATGCTGAAGCGCGGCTTAGATTCAAGGAACTTGAAGATAAGATGAGAGATATTGAGAATCAGAATACTTTGGGCGTTGATATGTCCAAGTTGGGGTTAATTGCTGATTTCAAGGTGCCTCCCAAGTTCAAGGTACCTGACTTTGAAAAATATAAGGGCACCACTTGCCCTCGTGTCCACCTGAGATCGTACTACAGGAAGATGTCTGCTCATTCCGAAGATGAGAAGTTGCTGATGCACTTCTTCCAAGACAGTCTTTCCGGGCCATCCCTCGAGTGGTACATGGGTCTGAAGCCCACTAGTGTGCGCACATGGAAAGACCTTGCTGAAGCATTTGTGCACCACTACCAATACAATAGCGACTTGGCCCCGAACCGAGTTCAGCTGCAAAATCTATCGCAGAGGAACAATGAAGGGTTTAAGGAGTACGCCCAGCGGTGGCGTGAGTTGGCAGCCAGGGTTCAGCCGCCGATGGTTGAACGTGAGCTCGTGCATGTGTTCGTAGCCACCCTCCCAGGGGTTTACTATGAGAAGTTAGTCAGCGGTATGTCTGGGACGTTCTCAGATCTCATTATCACGGGTGAGCACGTCGAGAATGGGATCAAGATCGGGAAAATTCAAGGTGAGTCATCCTCAGCTGGGGGAGGCGGAAAGAAACCTTATGCTGGCAAAAGGCGGGAAGGAGAAGCGAGCGCTGTGACCAACGCTCGAAGAAAGGGTAAAGGTCCTAAGCAGCAGGTGGCCAGTATAAATATCCCGGCAGCTCCGCAGCAGCAACCGAATCAACAGGGATAGAGAAAGTACCAGAATCGGACACCTTTGGCAAACCGTCACTTAGAGACACCGCCCATGTCGTACGCGCAACTCTTGCAGACTTTGCTTCAGCTACAGTTGATCCAGAAGAGGACGTTGGCTCCCTTGACAGGGGCACCTCCGCCAGGGTACGACGCGAATGCCGCTTGTGATTTCCATTCAGGGGCACCAGGCCACACAATAGAGAACTGCAAAGCCTTCAAGCACAAGGTGCAGGACATGGTGGATGCCAAGATCATCAACTTCTCCGATAATGTGCCAAATGTCACGAAGAATCCTATGTCGAATCATAGGGGAGGCGGAGTGAACACCATTATCGAAGACGAGAGTACAAATTTGTTGACTGATGTCAGAGATCTGAAGACGCCGCTTAGCTTCGTTAAAGCTAAGTTGCTGAAAAGAGGGTTCTTCCCAGGTTGCGGAGAATTATGTATGGACTGTGCCACACGTTCTGATGGATCTGAGCAGTTGGTAGAAGGGATCCAAAGTCTGATGACTGAAGGGATTCTGCAGTTTAGCCGGAGGGCTGAAAGTGGGACATGAGAGGTAGTGCTGAAGCAGGCCGATGAAGTCGCCACCATCACCATCCCTCACCGGCCGATAACTATTTCTGCGCCCAGACCGCCTACAATTACTATCACCAAAGCGGGGCCGATACCCTTCGAAAGCACTAACATCGTCCCATGGAATTATGGGGCTGATGTCTACTGCAACGGGCAGAGGTTGGTGCTGGAACCGTTTGGGACGACTGTGGAGAACCTTGCGGGAGTCAGTGGTATCACTCGCAGCGGAAGAGTGTTTGCACCGCCAGAGGTTGTGGCGGATAAAGCGGTCAGAGCTGATGCGGCCGATAAGGGTAAAAGTAAAGTCGTTGAAGAGGTCCCGCGTGGGGCAGAAACAGATTTGCTTGTTAAAGATGCCTAGGAGTTTATGCGGTTGATTAAAAGAGTGACAACAAGATTGTGGATCATCTCCATCAGACACCCTCGAAGATTTCCATCCTGAACTTGTTGCTGTGTTCTGAAGCACACCGCAATGCACTGCTGAAGGTGTTGAACGCCGCATATGTACCGCAACAAATATCGGTAAATCAGCTAGAAGAGGTTGTAGCACACGTAAATTCTGGAAACGGACTAGGTTTCATAGACCTGGAGCTGACGCCGAAGGGGAGAAATCACAACAGCGCTCTTCACATCTCGATAGAGTGTAAAGGCACAATTATGTCGCACGTGCTGGTGGACACGGGTTCGTCGCTTAATGTTCTTCCGAAGAAGGCATTAATGAAGTTGGATACTCGTGGAGTGATTTGCACACCCAGTGATCTGGTTGTGAAAGCGTTCGACGGAACTAAACGACACGTTTTCGGGGAGGTGACCCTGCCGATCCAAGTTGGCCCAGAAACGTTCGACGCGGTCTTTTATATTATGGACATCATGCCTGCCTACAGTTGTCTCTTGGGCCGGCCGTGGATCCATGCTGCTGGAGCCATGACCTCCACGTTGCACCAAAAGCTCAAATATGCTGTCGGGGGAAGCATCGTGACCGTGTGTGGCGAGGAAGACATAATGGTGAGCCATTTGTCGTCCTTCAAGTATGTGGAGATGGATGGCGAAATCCATGAGACTCTATGCCAAGCATTCGAAGCCGTCAAGGTGAAGGACGTAGCTCCTGTAGTCATAGAAAAGCCAGAGATGACTCTCTCCTCATTCAAGGAAGCTCGGGCCGTTATCCAAACTGGGTCTACCCCAGGCTGGGGGCGAATTTTGGAGATACCCAACAAGCAGGATAAGTTTGGGTTGGGATATTATCCTGGAGCTGAAGCTTCTTCTTCGTCTAGCAGTGCGTCTCGAGGTAAAGGGCCGATCCAGTTTACCAGCGGCGGAATGATTTTCGAAAGCATCAATGCGGTGTCTGAAGACAGCGGAGATATCGATTGTGACCTCGACTCTTGGATCCAGCCAAGCAAGCCAGGCGAGGGCCTCAACAATTGGTCCATCAAGGATATCATCCAGATGACAAGCGAAGAGTAATGATTTACTTTTTCCAATCATTGTACAACCCTATGTCCTACCCGGGGCATAAAGGTTTTATTGTCAGGGTCTTGTTGGATTATGTACATGCATTTTGTTAATAAATCAAAGGCGTTTTCTTCGTATTCAAATATTGTGATCTCTGTTATTCCTGTTTTATATTTGTTTTGAAAAACAATAAAATGGCAATAGGGTTTGTGCTAACCTGCACATCCTTGTTTTAAACTTAACCCTTGTTATTGCAGGATCCACATAACAGATGACATCGACTCTGGACCTTCTACGGCTCACTTCGACTTCGATTGCCCGATCTATCAAGCCGAAGAAGAGATTGATGAAGACGAAGACCTTCCTGAAGAGTTGGCCCGCTTGTTGAAACAAGAGGAGAAAGTTATTCTGCCTCATGAAGAGGAGATCGAGATCGTGAATCTGGGTTCTGAAGAACTCGTCAGAAACGTCAGGATAGGGGCTGCACTGCAGAATGATGTCAAGCAGAGATTAGTCGAGATGATGAGAGAGTATAGTGACGTCTTTGCTTGGTCATACGAGGATATGCCCGGACTTGACACGGACATCGTGGTCCACCACTTGCCGTTGCGAGAAGATTGTCCTCCCGTTAAACAGAAGCTTAGAAGGACGAGACCAGATATGGCCGTTAAGATCAAGGAAGAAGTGCAGAAGCAACTTGATGCTGGCTTCTTAGCGGTCACTACTTACCCTCCGTGGGTCGCCAACATAGTGCCTGTACCGAAGAAGGACGGTAAGGTACGCATGTGCGTCGATTATCGGGATTTGAATAGGGCGAGCCCTAAAGACGATTTCCCGTTGCCTCATATCGATGTGTTGGTCGACAACACAGCCCAGTTTTCCGTGTTTTCATTCATGGGTGGCTTCTCCGGCTACAACCAAATCAAGATGGCGCCGGAGGACATGGAGAAAACGACGTTTATCACTCCTTGGGGAACATTTTGCTATAAGGTAATGCCTTTCGGTCTGAAGAACGCATGGGCCACTTACCAACGAGCTATGGTAACTTTGTTTCATGACATGATTCATCACGAGATTGAAGTCTATGTTGATGACATGATTGCGAAGTCCCAAACGGAGGAGGGACATCTGGTCAATTTGCTGAAGCTTTTTGAGAGGCTTAGGAAGTTCAGGTTGAGGCTGAATCCTAACAAATGTACTTTCGGAGTACGGTCCGGAAAGTTACTGGGGTTTATCGTGAGCGAACGAGGCATCGAGGTTGATCCTGCGAAGATAAAAGCCATACAAGAAATGCCAGTGCCGAAAACAGAAAAAGAAGTTCGTGGTTTCCTGGGCCGAATAAACTACATTGCAAGGTTTATCTCTCAGCTCACGGCCACGTGTGAACCGATGTTCAAGCTTTTAAAGAAAGATCAGGAAATCATCTGGAATGAGGATTGCCAGAAGGCATTTGATAAGATAAGGCAGTATCTTCAAGAACCTCCAATCTTGATACCCCCAGTGGCTGGACGGCCATTAATCATGTACTTGACAGTTCTTGAGAATAGTATGGTGTGTGTTCTCAGTCAGCACGACGAGACGGGCAGAAAGGAGCATGCCATTTACTACTTGAGTAAAAAGTTCACTGACTGTGAATCTCGCTACTCGATGCTGGAGAAGACGTGTTGTGCACTAGCCTGGGCTGCCAAACGTTTACGACAGTACATGCTCAACCACACCACTATGCTAATTTCGAAGATTGATCCGATCAAGTACGTCTTCGAGAAGCAAGCACTTTCGGGCAGGATTTCCAGATGGCAAATGGTGTTAACGGAATATGATATTCAGTATGTTTCCCAGAAAGCCATCAAGGGAACCGTATTGTCTGATTACCTTGCCGAACAGCCGATCGAAGATTACCAGCCGATGAAATTTGAATTCCCTGATGAGGATATCATGTTTCTCAAAGCGAAGGATTGCGATGAGCCGTTGCCCGGCGAGGGGCCAGATAGGAAGTCCCAGTGGAAATTGATATTTGACGGGGCGGTTAATTCCTACGGAAGTGGCATAGGGGTGGTCATCACGACTCCCCATGGATCCCACATCCCGTTCACTGCGAGACTAACGTTTCCAGTCACCAATAATGAAGCGGAGTACGAAGCATGCATTATGGGTCTAGAAGAGGCAATTGATTTGAGAATCAAGAATCTAGACGTATATGGTGATTCGGCGCTTGTGATCAACCAGATTAAAGGGGAGTGGGAGACTTGTCAATCGAATTTGGTGCCGTACATGAATTATGCCAGAAGGCTACTTCCGTTCTTTGATCGAGTGGAACTCCATCATGTGCCCAGAGCAGAAAATCAGATGGCTGATGCCTTAGCCACGTTGGCTTCAATGTATAAAGTCAATTTTTGGAATGAGGCTCTAAGAATTGTCCTTTCTCGTCTTGATAGACCTGCATTTGTCTTTGCAATCGAGGAAGCCGCCGACGGCAAGCCATGGTTCCATGACATCCATACTTTCCTTATGACTAAGGAATATCCTGTGGGAGCGTCAACCCAGGATAAGAAGACTCTGAGGAGGCTGTCTGGAAATTTTTATCTCAATCCTGATGGAGTGTTGTACAAAAGAAACCAAGATCTCGTGCTACTCAGATGTGTAGATGAGAAAGAGGCGAGTATGCTCATGGAAGAAGTCCATGAAGGCACATTTGGTACGCACGCTGGCCGGCATGCTATGACAAGAAAGATCCTGAGAGCAGGATATTACTGGCTGACGATGGAATCGGATTGCTTCAAATTCGCGAAGAGATGTCATAAATGCCAGATTTATGCTGATAAAGTTCATGTGCCGCCGTGCCCGTTAAATGTCATGTCCTCCCCGTGGCCGTTCTTCATGTGGGGCATCGACATGATAGGCAAGATCAAGCCCACTGCATCTAACGGTCATCGCTTCATTCTAGTAGCTATCGGCTACTTCACCAAGTGGGTGGAGGCAGGCTCGTATGCTAATGTGACCAAGCAGGTGGTGTTTCAAGATTGAACACCACAACTCATCTCCTTACCGGCCGAAGATGAATGGCGCCGTCGAAGCGGCCAATAAGAACATAAAGAAGATTTTTCAGAAGATGGTTGTGACCTACAAAGATTGGCACGAGATGTTGCCATTTGTACTGCACGGTTATCGTACAACGGTACGTACGTCGACCGGGGCAACTCCTTTCTCCTTGGTGTACGGTATAGAGGCTGTCCTACCGTTATAAGTGGAGATCCCTTCTTTGCGAGTTTTGGTTGATGTGAAACTCGACGAGGCATAATGGATTACGAACCGACTGAACCAACTCAGCCTGATGGACGAGAAGAGGTTGGCATCGATTGCGCATGGTCGTTTATACCAGAGCCGAATGAAGAAAGCGTATGATAAGAAGGTGCGTCCTAGAAGCTTTCAGACGGGTGATCTCGTCCTTAAGAAGATTCTTCCTCCACACTCCGATCACCGGGGCAAGTGGACTCCCAATTACGAAGGTCCGTACGTCGTCAGCAAGGTCTTCTCGGGAGGAGCTTTGTTCTTATCCACGTGGATGGTGAAGATTTTGCATCCCCGGTGAACGCGGACGCAGTTAAAAAATACTTTGCTTGAAAGCGACCCACTGGACAGTAAAAAGAGAGTCCAGGCAAAAATGGGGCATCCCGGCGGACCATAAAAAAGAAAAAGGTTCAGGAAAAAATTAGGGATATAAATTGAAAAAATGTACACCCGCAAAGTCGAAAACCCGGATGGGCGACTTTGGCAAAAAAGGGTATCCCGGTGAACTGAAAACCCGCAAAGGGCGGTTCACGCAAAAGTTAGAGATTTGAAAAAGCAAACGACTGCGTTCCGCATGTGGACTTTCTTTGTTTAGTGGGTTGGAGGACCTGAGGGTCGTTTATCTGAATCAATCTCTTCTGAAGCTGAAGCATCGGAGAAGTATCAAAGTCGAGTGGGTCATAGAGGGATCAACTCATGGTGTTCGTCTACGCCTCGTTGCCGACATTTGTATATACTGATGTATATTTATGTTTTATCATTCTGCGCGGCTTCCTCATTCCAGGAGCTTGCATCTGTTATAAAACATTTTTACCCATTCAGGGGTTCGTTATCAATAAAATGTATACTATTCAACAATTCTGTTTGCCTGTTTAGCATTTATCTGTTTTGTTTGCGAAAAAGAACGCCGATGTTTTTGATAAAATGCGCATACATAAACTTGCTGGCCTAGGCCACTGATTGTTGAAACAGTGAATTACTTGAACATTGTCACAAGATGATAACCTTGATAGGTCCCTTTGAGAAGGGTATCTTGTCTGTTTGTTTGTGTTGTTACAGGTGTAGCATATTCCAGACAGTGCGCCGTGTGTATCCCCAAGCAGGACGATTCCTCCTTCTCCCGCGAAGTTCAGCAGCCTCTCCCTGCAGAGTCTAAACCCGAGATCGTGAGCATTGATATGTCTCCCCAAGCGGAGAAGATTCTCTCCCCAATCAGATGCATCCTGAAGGAACGTCATCTCCTCAACTGAGTCATACTAAAGTGTGCAGCAACTGATGGTACAAGACTGAAGTCTCCAGCGGAATTGAGATTCCCCACAGAGTTGTACGCTCCCCCGAAGCCGGATGATTCCTTCTTCCCCAGTGGAATTGAGATTTCCCACAAAGTCGTACTCTCCCCCGAAGTCGGATGATTCCTTCTTCCCCAGCGGAATTGAGATTCCCCGCAGAGTCGTACTCTCCCCCGAAGCCGGATGATTCCTTCTTCCCCAGCGGAATTGAGATTCCCCGCAGAGTCGTACTCTCCCCCTAAGCCGGATGATTCCTTCTTCCCCAGCGGAATTGAGATTCCCCCACAGAGTCGTACCCTCCCCGGCAAGCAGAATGAGTTCTCCTTCCTCAGCCGAGTTTGCAGATCCCCAAGAGAGCCGAGTCCTTGGAAGCCGCTTGGGACCATGATTGGTTTTCCCCAGTGGAGTGTTGAATAGCTGATGCTGTGTTTCCCCACCGGAGTCGTTATCTCCAGGAGAGTAGCCGCGAAGGCCGTGCAGTCTATTCCCGCGATTGACATCGCTTTCCCTCAGCAGGTCCGGGTTCTCGTAGAGCTTCGTTCCCCCGCAGCAGTCAACTGAAGTTGTGCCCTCTGCAGAGTCCAATTGAGATTGGTGTGACCTTGTGCTCCTCGGCAGGATGATTCCTCCCCCTATCTGAGTGGTTCTTTCTCCTTGACAGGAGGATTCTCCCTTCAGCATTTATTTTGCTGACGGGATCGCATCATTGTGCATGACTGCATAGCATTTATCCACCGTGTGGAGCATTGTGCCATTGCCGAAGCATATGCATAATAAACATGATCTAGGTTGTTACCGTTCTTGTTTTGCAGGTGTTCCGCCGCAGAATTGATTGCTCAAGATGATTCTTGAAATCTCCCCAACGAAGTTGCTTACTCAAGATGATTCTTGAATTCCCCAGCAGGGTCATTTGCTTAAGGTGATTCTTAAAATCCCCAGTGCAGTCGCCAGAGTGGGTCGCTCAAGCTGATGCTTAGAGTCCCCGGCAGAGTGTTTGCTCAGGATGACTCCTGAAAGCTCCAGCATAGTTGTCGGTTCAGGATGATTCTTGAAGTCCCCGGCGGAGTTATGTGTCCAAGATGATTCTTGAAGTCCTCAGCAGAGCTGATTCATGCAGAATGATTTCTGGATCCCCGAAGCAGAGTTACTTGATAGTTCTCCAGAATCCCCAGCGGAGATGCATCATCCCCAGCAGGTTTCTGAACAGCGAAGTTGAAACTTCCCTCGAACACTTGATGACTGAAGTCCGACCGTGTTTAATGAAGCAGTTCTCTCAGCTGATGCGGAGTGCCTGATGGCAGAGGTTTGGATATTCCCAATTGGTTCATGATTGACCAAGAATTCTATTCCCGACTTGCTGATGAAGTCCGGCTGATGCCCGAAAGTTTTCTTTGAATGTCTGATGGCATGATTTAACGGATCAACCTGATGGTTGACCTGATGAGTTCCGAAGAGTCCTGATGCCTGATGGCATGATCGACCATGTATTACCGGTTACCGTGTGACCAAGTCTCCAGCTAGTTGTCGTGCAGCTAATATTTCAGTGTTCAAAGATTTGTTCTCGTCAGAGTACCGTGTACTTGCGCAGTTGGCAAATTTTCAGGTTTTTTGGTATTCAACCGTCTTTTACCTTGATTGGTTGAGAGTCGTTCGCTCCTCACCCAGTCAGGTTCAAGCCGTTTGAATAGGGGCAGCTGTTGCACCCCAAAATTTGACCAACATTTATTTACCTAGCTTGTGTTCATCAAGAGGTATGAGTACCAATCAAGAGTTTGAATATAGCCAAGAAGGTTATTCAAGTGTTCAAGGGTTGATATCCTTGTCAGAGAAGTGAGAAGATCCTCAGAGAGATTGGTTGAAACCAAAGGTGTGTGTCTCCTAACTTGAGAGTTGTGGGAGCTCGTCAGATGATTCTGAAGCTATGAGGATGGAATTTAAGCTTTGAGAGAGCTTATGAGATGTATTGAAAGCCATCATGAAGCCTAGAGAGGCCATTGTACAAGAATAAGAAGACTCAGCCATGAGTGGTGCAATTAGGGTTTGACTGGGTCAACCCTAGGTCAACTGATGATTTGGAGAGGGTTGAGACCTAATCAAAGAGACATGTGATCATGGGTTGATGCATTGAGATGCTATAAGGATGATTCCAAGGTCAACTCATCATGATTGAGGATTTTGAGAAGTACCAAGCTAGGGTTTCTAAGGCTTGACAGTGTAAAATCCCCTAGTTTGATCCCTATCTTCAAGGCAGTTTAGCTCAAGATGTGATTGTCATATCATCTTACCCCCAACATGAATGTTGTAGAGATTGTTCTTAGCTTTAATTTGAGTACTAGAAGTCCTTGATAGGATTTGTAGAGCTCAAGTTAAGACTTTGACAAGTTACAGGTCATCTGAGGTATGTGAATCTGGGGCCTTGAAAGTCACCCAACTTGCATCCAACCTTTGCCCAAGAAGGATGATTCCTATAAACTTTTGGTCAACATGAATGTTTTTCCTCCTCTTATTAGATTTCTAGAAAGTACTAGAAGTCCTTGATAGGATTTGTAGAACTCAAGTTATGGCTTTGACAAGTCAAGGGCATTTTGGTCATTTGGAGATTATAGGTCATTTCAAGCATAAGGCTATATCTCCTATTTCCAAGCTTCAAATGGAAAAATCTTCAACATCAAAATTTCTTAGAATGATGTTTTAAGGCTAGTAAGGAGGTCATGAGATGTTGAAAAGGCTTGTAGCAAAAAGTGATAAAAATGACCTAAAATGGAGGCATAAGTTAAATAAGTTCAAGTTGGAAATAGGAAATTCAAAGTTACATAGCCAAACCATGGCATATGATAGGTCATTTTGACTCCAAAGAACATTTTAGAAACAATGGTTCATCCACTTTTTTGATTTGAGGCCTAAATCATGGGGTTGCTTTGGAAAATGGTTGCTTGCATCTTAAGGAACAAATGCAAAACTCAAGGAAAGGCAATGTGCAAGCTTGCTAAGTATCTTAACACATTCTATATCTCATCTAGGGAGATTTTCAATTCAGTTACATGGGCTGCAAGGGCTATGGCATGAGATGAGGCATGAGATGGATGAATTCAAAAACTCATGACATGAGAATTCCAAATTCTCATTGGATGATTCCAGAAGGATCTAGAGAGGTCCAATGCATTCTATATAATGTTTAGAACTTTCTCAGATGCAAGGTTGGTGAGAGATTTGAGAGAAGAGAGAGATAGCCATTTCAATTGCTTCCATTGCAAGTTGAAATCAAATTCCACATTCTGATCCATTTCCATTTCTTCTTTCAATCCAAACACATTCCATTGATCACACTGAAGCTGTGCAGACCAAATTGGAGACAAAACCATGGAGAATTGAAGAGATAGCACTTGGATTTTGAAGGTTGCAAGTCACAATCGGGTTTGGAGATTCAAGCTTTCTTGGCCCAATGTTTTGCAAACAGAAGCTTTATCATCATTCAAGGATTGATTCTGAAGAGTTTGAGAGCTTGAATGAAGGTTTACCCCATCTATTAATCAAGATTTGACAAGTTAGTAAACTTTCTTCTACACCATAATTTAGGCATAATTAGGCAGAATTGTTAGGATAGAACGGTTAGAGACCATTAGGTGATGGATTCTGGGAAGTTTGGGATCAATTGGTGAGGTTTCAGTTGATGACACCATTTTTGTTTGGACCAAGAACTCAAGATATAGGGAGTTATAGCATGAATTTGATATCAAGAATTAACCAGTGTGAGGTGGTGATCATTCTGAGGTAGTTAATTTCAAGAATTGTGGAAGTTG
Organism: Lathyrus sativus; assembly: GCA_963859935.3. Lineage (NCBI taxonomy): Eukaryota > Viridiplantae > Streptophyta > Magnoliopsida > Fabales > Fabaceae > Lathyrus > Lathyrus sativus. The sequence continues at coordinate 65,991,146 of OZ012740.1, read as the reverse complement.
ATGTCTGAGCTTATTTTTTATCTTGGATCGGGTTTGGAGATTTAGGGCACTTCAATTGATTTTGAGGCCATGGTTGTGATCAGCATGAAATTTAGAGTAGATTAGGGTTTTGAATCTTGGCTTTTGGTTGAGAATTGATGGAGTTCGAATTGGGATTTGAGCTCTGCAACTATGGAGCTTTCCCTCCATTTCCATGGCTGAAGGAAGAAGACGACTCTGTGACCATTGGATCAGGCGTGGACTCATTGACTGAGTGGAGATCCAAGGGCCGGGATTTGATTTCGCATGTGAAGAGGAATTCTGAGGATGACCATGAAACGCATCGTTTCATTAAAAGGGACATTGGGCTTGATTGATATCCCCACCCCCTTTCGTGGCCCATTTGCATTTTGAACTATATTTTGTTACTTTTTGCACCGCACGTTTTCTTTTTCTTTATAATTTCTTAATTGATTTTCTGATGAAACTGGGCCTAGCGCGCCTTACTAATCCCACCCCCATTTTGAGCCCATCTGGAAAATGAACTGTCTGGCATTTCTATTCACACCAAGGTTTTCATATTTTAATTTCTTTTTCTCCATTTTTCATTAATCTTTGAAAATCATAATAAATAGAAAAATGATGATTTTTGCATGGGGATTTTTTCTCCCATTTCATGATAATGTTTAGAAAATTATAAAATAAAAATATTTGCATTTCATGCATTTTAAATATTTTTTTGTGTATTTTCTCTTTTAATAGCATTTTAATTCCTTTTATGTTGATGCATAGACTTGTAGAATTTTGTTTAGCTAGTTCCCTTTGAATTTTTAGGCCATTATTTTTAGGATAGTTATATTAGCACTTTAGATCCCCTCTGGATTTATTCCATAATTTTGTGATTAGGTTTTGATTAGTTTTGATTAGATGACTTTAGGTTGTATAGAATTAGGTCAATCCTTAACATAGGTCCACAATAACACTAGAATTTTGGGTTTCTAGGTCAAGTTAGATATTGGGAAATATAGGGTATTAAGGGTAGGTATATAGGATCCCCTAGAAATTATATTAGATTTTAATATGATAGTATACTATTTTTAGTTGATTTTTGTAATTAATGGTTGTTTGTGTTGCCCTTGTGGGCTTGTATTTTTGTTTGCCTTGCTTTGTGGGTTTTTGCTTGGCTTGGTGGGCTTGATTTTGCTTTGAGGAGCATGGAGGATCATAGTAGAAGACTTGGAGATTGAAGAAGGAGCTTGAGAGCTTGTAGTCTTGTTTGTTTTGTTGTTGTTTTAGGGTTAGGGATTAGGAAGAGTTTAGACTTAGTTGATTCCTTTCCTAAACATGGATGGTATCTGTCACCTCCATTCCTCCCCATGATTCAAGGTCCTTCCATGGTATTCACCTCCCTCCTTTGGAGGGATAAGTGATGGTACCTAGGAGGTAGAACCTTTGAGGGAACCATTCTTTTGATGTTAAACCCTTAGAGGTCACCTTTGGTGGTCAATAAGCAGTTTAATATCCCCAACTTATCCAGTTAAGTGATTCCTCTGGTTTGATTATCTTGAAAGATGTTGGGCTTGAGTGTGAAGATGAAGACTTCATTGCAGAGTATGGAAGATGATGATTCCTTGAGCATTACCATTTCAATTGAAGCTTGAAGAGCCAGAAGATCAAGTTGATACTTGAAGATCCAGTAAAGATTGAATGAAGAGCTGAGGCTTAAAGACTGAAGGATGAGGTTGACACTTCCAAGTGATTGAGGACTATTCTGAGAAGCTGAAGCTTGTAGGAAGAGAAGGCCAAGTTGATACTGGTAAAGCAAAGAGAGCTTGAGATCTTGAAGACTAAGTTGATACTTAGGAAGAAGATTAAATTGAGATTGAATGAAGAGCTGAAGCATGAAGATCAAAGGATGAGTTGATACCTACTTTGAAGCTAGAGATCCTGAAGGAATCAAGTTGATATTTGTGGTGAAGCCTGAAGGTGGAGCTGACTAAGGAGCTGAAGCTTGAAGAAGGAAATAAGTTGAAACTTATGTTGAAGGGTTGAAATCTGGATAAGCAAATTGATATTTGTCAAGAGTGATGGAAGTCTGAAGACTGAGTTGCTGGCAGAAGAGCTGAAGCTTGAGAGAGAGGAGTTGATCTGCTTTCTTATCTGTTTTCTTATCTGTATTGATGTGCCTTGTTTGACTTGCTTGATGCATTAGAATAAGTTCATATCTAGAATAGCTTTAATCTAGGAGCATGATTGCACTATAGGTTGAGTTGCTCCCTCTGCTTGTATTGTTACTGTATGGCTTTGCTTGCGGGTATTCGGTAGAGCCCTGCTCCCTTGCCCATATGGTTTGTTTTGCTTGATAGCATGATTTCATTCTTCTGTATGATGGCAGTTTACTGTATTTTGCTTGATAGCATGTTGTTTTATCTTCCCTCAGTATGATTACTGTTATTCATTCTGGCTTGAGGTTGAGATGAGCTTGTGGAGGCTGATACCCCACACACATTTCCTCCCTCACTTGCATTGCATGCATTTTACCGTATTACTGTTTACTGTTTAAGCTGATGCTTTATCTGTTCCTGTGTATCATTGACATGATCCCTTAGGGCTCTCATTTCCTTTGATAAGGAAGTGATGATAGAACTTTAGGTTGAAACCTATGCATGATACCTTCTAGGAGTTCCCTGTTTCAAACCTCAACCATAGGATGAATCCTTGGCATGACAACAATAGGACTTGATAGTCTCCCTCCTAGTTGAGCCTGTTCTCTTCTCATCTCAAAACAGCTTAAGATACAGTAAATATGAATGATTTCTTTCGTACGTTACGAGCCTTAAGCTATCTGAGAAAGGATTGTGGGAGAGTTTCTTTTCCACAGTCTGGATGTCTAGTATGGTACCCTTTGGGTGACATGCGACGCATTCACTCTCAGGTCATAGTCTCTAGTGCGATTGAAATTGCAAACACAATAAAAAACACTTCTTCCGTAAAAGACAGGAAACAAACCGTAGTGTCCCGAACTACGTAAGCTCTGATCTCTCATACCTGTTGAGAGTACGTAGGCACAATACTGATGTATTGGCGAGCCACCTTCCCCATAACCCGTCGTAGGTCGAACTACGTTGACTCTGATTTCTCGTTCTCTGATGAGAATACGTAGGCATAAAGCGCGACGCTTTGCCGAGTCATGTTTCTTTTCTTTTAAGCCAGCCTTGATAGGTTGATAGATAAACCAACTTTTCCAGTAAACACAACAAGCGTGGATCTCGTCGAGTACGACGGACGTGAGGGGTGCTAATACCTTCCCCTTGTGTAACCGACTCCCGAACCCAGACAATGGTTGCGACGACCTTGTCTTACCCTTTTTCGTTAGGTTTTTCCGATCGGTTCCTTTCCCGCTCCGAGGGATAAATAACGAAAGGTGGCGACTCTTCTGTTGTGCCGGCACCTTATTTTCGCGAAAGCGACAGGGTAGACTACCAGACGAGAGCTGGTGGCAAAAGGTTTTAAGTTGTCAGACGAGAACTGACTTCTAGGTTTTGGATATCAGACGGGAATTGATTTCTGGTTTTCCAGACGAGAACTGGGCTTTAAAACTGCGTTAGCCAGACGAGAACTGGTTAAACAGTGGGTCGAGGAAAAGGTGACCAGACGGGAACTGGTTTAAAAGCTAACACGCACCAGACAAGAATTGGTATTCTAAGAAAGGTGGACCAGGCGAGACCTGGTTACCGGTTTGCCAGAAGAGGACTGGGCTTGGGAGGTTCGCCAGACGAGAACTGGGCTTTGGAAATGACTTTGGTTACACGGCAAGTAACAAGTTTAGGTTGTAGGATAACAATCCAATGATAGCAAGGCTTTTTTGGAAGGTTAAGGTTATTTGATGAGGGTAATGACATGATTCCCTGACACTCAACTCTTGCTGGGGTGAACAAACTCGCATGAACAACTTGCCCTAGTGCAATTCAACTTGCCCCAATCCGACTCTTGGGAAAATTCATTCTGAACAGAAAGCAGCTTGCCATGAGGCGACCTCGAGATGGCTTGCCCCGGCATCTGTACAACGGAAGGATTCATCCTCAACTAACCAACTCTAAGCATGGTTGGTTTCAATATACTTCTGAAGTAGCTTGCCCCTAAACGAGCATTGAGTGACTTAACCTGCCCTGATTGAACACTGGAGGGATCTGCCCTCAAATCACAGGAACTCTGGGTAGTTGCCCTTGAATGGGTCTCAAGAAGATTCACTTCTGATCAACTGCTCCTTGAATAAACTGTCCCATAATACCCCGATGCTTCGGGACTTGTCCTTAGACTAACTGATTCCAAACTCACTGGAAGTCAATGCCCCAAATTCACAGGGCTTTGCAGTATACCATTCTGATCCAGACAACTAAACAATTCAGTCCTGATTGACTATTCCCTGTTGGAACTCCTTCATATCAACTACTGACCTGCAATTAAAATTGTTTATTCACGAATGGCAATTTTAACGCAGTGTTCATGCAGTTTTTGAAAAAAGTGTTGTCACTCATTTATGTGTCATGATAGTGAGTGACGAATGAACCAATAGTTCAAACGTAGTGCTAACTTGATCAGTGAAAAATACAACAAGGATATGATTAGCAAATCATGTAGGAGTCAGGTTACTCAACCTTATCGTAATGCGCTTTCAGAATAAACCCTACCTCAGTTAGGTCTTTTAAGGGTTGTTTCGTGGTCGGGTTCACAGTTCATGAAACAAGGGATATTAGGCTCAAATTATGATTCGTACCCACCCCTTCTGCGTGATGATCTCCCGTCCTAATGTTCAGTTAACCTAGCACGAGCGCTCGCCTCTTCGAGGAATGTTAGGAGCAATGGTTAAGGAACTCACAAGGTTTTTGGAGTGACAGTTACTCCTCTTTCGTTTCTGGTGTCTGCATCCACACGACTTTGTCCTCGTTCGAGGATTTTTCTGTTGAGATCCTTTCATTTTATTCTTTTGCTCCTTAATTTTTGCCTGGACTGACTCTTTTGAGTTCTTTTCGATTTCTTTTGAAGTCCAGCGGGATGCCCTGGTTTTTTGCCTAAGTATTTGCTTTCCAGCTTTTCTTTTCTTTTTACTTAGCGGGCTTTTTTCTTTTTTTTTTCTTTTGCTTGGAACAAGTCGTGTGACACTGGTTGTCTTGCTTACTCCGAAAGGGTTATAACTGTCTCACTCCTGATTGGTGAGGTTTAACCATTGTGGTTGATGAGGTATGACCTTTCGAGAGGAATAAATTGTGATTGGTCCTCGAATGGGGACACTCCTCTATGAAATTTGAACGCTCGGTCACGCTAACTGAAAACTACCCTGCCCCGGGTTAAGATGAGAAGGTTTAAAAGTCCGAAAGAAACTCCTACGTCTCGGCTCGAAGTGGTTAACTAGGGACTAACTCCTTATATCTCCAGTGTTTAGGGGATTTGAAACAATGCTTGTACATCATAGGCAGGGTTTTATCCGAAAGCATACGATCATCGGTTATGAGTATTTGGTTTCGTCATCCTCCTTCCAATCTTTGCTAATCATAGTGATAAAGTGGAGTGAATAAAATGCAAGTGTCAGTGTAATGCAATAAATGAGTGATAGCGACATGATTAATTCAGAAAAATGCATAGTCACTTCATCAATATTACCATTCGAAACAAACAATGTTTAATAGCAAGTAATAACTAACAGAAAGGAAACTACAAATGCAAATGATAAAAAATCTGAGGACTGCCAATGTTGAGGACGTCTGCCTGTCTGGACCCCTGGCTTCTGGAAATAAACCTCTGAATCTGCAAGCTCAGACAGCTGAGAGGTTGTCATGCACAACCAAAACTCCTTCTGGAAAGGAAATGCACCCTTTGTCGATCAACTGTTGCACTTTTTCCTGAAAAGCTTTGCAACCTTCAGTTGAATGCCCCGGGGATCCACCATGATATCCACATTGAGCAAGGGGATCATACCCAGGAGGGTAAGGCTCTGGCACGGGCTTAAGAGCTTTAGGTTCCACCAAAGAATTCTGAATCAAATGTGGCAGAAGGTGGCTATACGAAACAAGCACTGGATGAGAAAGAGTATTCCTTCGTTCCAAGTTATTACGAGGTTGATTCTGATTCTGACGTTGATTCTGATAACCTCGGCCACGGGCTCATGGATTTGCAAGAGGAGCGACCCAAAGTTTCTGATGTGGTGCCCTAGGCACAATTGTCTGTCCAGAATAACGAGACACTGAAGATACTGACCGCTGAGAAGATGAAGAACCAAAAGATTTCACCGATTCATCTTGCGGATACCCAACATCTGTCATGATTGCATTGAACACAGTTTCTTCTTCAGTTTGAAATCTACAGAGAGATTCGGTTTCACTAGCCTGACCGCTCGAAACATTCTGAATTCTTCCATTTTTTACACCATACTCAATGCGTTCTCCTGCTCTTACCAATTCAGAGAAATTTGGTGCAATTCCAAGCATTCTTTTGAAGTACGGGCTCTGCAAGGAGTTTACGAACATGCCTTTTAACTCTCGGTCTAGAAGTGGTGGTTGCACTCTAGCAGCAAATTCTCTCCATCTTTGAACATACTTCCTGAAGGGTTCATTGTTCCCTTGAGACAATTCTTGCAGCTGCATGCGACTAGAAGCTACATCAAGATTGTAGTCATACTGCTTCAGAAAAGCATTGGCTAAATCCACCCATGATCGGATCTGATTACTCTCTAACTGCATATACCAACTCAGAGATGCCCCAATCAGACTATCCTGAAAGCAGTGAATCATCAACTTGTTGTTGTCCACAAACGAAGTCATTCTTTGGCAGAACATCACCAAATGTTGCTTCGGGCAACTACCTCCTTTGTACTTTTCAAACCTCGGCGCTCTGAACTTTGGAGGTAACACTAGGCCAGAAACCAAATGCACGTCTGCAGCATTGAGGTTAACAGCATCATTCTTTGTTATCGAGACCTCTCTTCGGGAATTTGGAATAAGGAAAACAACACTCTGATAATCAGAGGTATCAACAGAAGGAGAATGTTCACTCCGGACAACAAACTGCTCATGTAGATCTCGGTCTTCAACAAAAGGTTGTACCAATCGAGTTGCAATAAGGTTGTTCACTTGCGGAAAGTCTTCATCAGGCATAGAACCATACAAAGGATTGGGCGTCATAGTGAAACCTGACAAGGTATCAACAAACTCGAAGTTGCTCTCTGACATAGCTACCAACAACTTTCAACTGACTTCACTGCTTGATTCTGCTCAATTCTGCTTCAACCCCTTGGTCGTCTTTTAACAATAAACACTTGCCCAGGCCAAACACCAGAGAATCACCCTCTGAAGCAAAACAAAGGCTGGATAAGAGCTCTGGCTAGCTGGAGAATGATATGCAATATGATGCAAAGATGCTTATGCAAATGCAATGCAAGATGCAGCAAACACGGGATCACAGCCCCCACAAAACTCTGATTACTGCTGCGCTGCTGACGGGATAAGTTTGCTCTGACGAGAGAAAACTAAAATACCAGGTAGGCTGGAAGTCAAGTTTCCTGCAAAAACCCTCCCACTCACAAGTATGGACCTAAACTGACACAGGTTCGGCATCCTATGCGTTCATCAGTGTCACAGACTTTCAAGAACGATGATACGATACCCAAAAGGTGTGGCATCATCATCTCTTGAAGCGGCCTCACTTAGCTGAATCCCAAATGATCGGTCCCTAGAGTCGAAAATCCTCCAAACCAACAACCCCTCAAGCCCAAAGGGCTGGAAAAGAAGTCAACCGGGAGAACCTCGTCTGAGCGTGGATTTCGCGAGACACTAGTACCTGAAAAGCAAGCACGCGCCCACTACTTTCCACAACTAAATGCTAGGTACACTCAAGCCTGGGTCTGGCTTTTCACTCATTAGAGCTCCCCTCCCGCAACAGCACAATAGCAACAGATAATAATATAGTGCGGGAAATGTAAATACAACAGTAATATACGACATACATCACAAAAATAAACACCCACAGACAAACAAACAAGCGCTAGGATTGACTCTCGCACAGGGACGTTGGATCCCCCGATTGACTCGCATAGGGGACGTTGGATCCCCAGGAAACTATCATAGTCCCGAGCTATCGCTACCGCGAAAATAAGGTGCCGGCAAAACAAAAGAGTCGCCACCTTTCGTTATTTATCCCTCAGAACGGGAAAGGAAACGATCGGAAAAACATGACGAAAAGGTATAAGACAAGGTCATCGCAACCATTGTCTGGGTTCGGGAGTCGGTTACGCAAGGGGAAGGTATTAGCACCCCTCACGTCTATCGTACTTGATGGGATCCACGCTTGTTGTGTTTATCTGCTAGTGAAAAACAATCTAGCTACAGCTTCTAAAGTTAAACGGAAAGAACTGACTCGATAGAGCATCACGCTCTATGCCTACGTATTCCCTCGTGCAATGGGAAAGTCAGAGTCAACGTAGTTCGGGAAACTACAGAGGGATTTTGCTCGCCGAGATATCGCATCTCGTGCCTACGTACTTTCACAGGGCGTGAAAGATCAGAGCAAACGTAGTTCGGGCTACTACGGCTTACCGGGGTGTTCTCGATCACACAAGGGTGAGAAAAAGGATTGACGATACTAGCGTACGCATTCTAACAGTTAGGTGTATGCTGCTCGACCATTGGAGACTTAGGCGTTACCTGTTTGCGGTAGAACGGACGTAGTATGTCGGGTTTAGAGGTATGGGAACCTACGGGACTTTGAACTACGGTCTGGTCTCAATTGCGCTAGGGAAAGAGAAAGGGAAAAATTAGTCGTCAGCGGGAAAGTCTCGATCGCACGGCAGCGAGAGAAAACAGAAGTTAGTTGTTAGTGTGCTCGCCAAGACGTCGCGTCCTGTGCCTACATATTCCCGTCTGGTACGAGAAATCAGAGCAGCTGTAGTTCAGCTAACTACACCAAAGGGGAAAAGGGAAAAGGAAAAGGGAAAAGGGAAAAGGGAGCTCGATAGGATATAGCATCCTATGCCTACGTACTCTCGTCTGGTAAGAGAGATCAGAGCAAACGTAGTTCGGCGCTACAGGAAAGCAAGTCTCAATTTCACAGGGGCAAGAGAAGAGGTCTCAATCGCATGAATGCGAGAGAAAAGGGTTTTGATCGCACGGGGGCGACAACAAAGAGGAAGTAGGCCTAACACGCCTAAACGGGAAGGAACTCTGGACACACACGCGAGAACCTAAGGCGTAGGAGCGAATGCATCGTCTGTCACCCAAAGGGTACCATACTAAACACTCTAGACAATTGAGAGGAAACCCCTCAACTGCCATTTCCCACGTATCTAACGATACAGCTCACAACACTCGACGGTTGCCTGAAGACTTGAATAAGAAAGATGATGTTGAACAAAGTGGCTTTGTTGGCTCTCGACATGTGCCCAAGCTCCATTCCAATCTTCTCCTCTCTGGATCCTTGATGATGATGCTCGAATCAGAACCAATGTAACGCTTAGACCGTCATGATTTGACTTATACGATAAATCAAACTCTAAGAGGTAGCGTATTGATATCCGTGTCAAAGACAAGATAGAGTAATGATATCGAAAATCATTCTCCAATTGAATCATGTCACACGGCCAGCCAAAAATAAAATCAGAGTAGAAATCAGATAGCAGGAGAAATGAGGAGAGAAATCCAATACAAATGGAAATAAAATTCTACTCCTAAAATTAGCAACTAATTTCTAATAGAAAATACTCTAAAGAAATATTAAAAGGAAATGCATATAGAAAATAGCATAAAAATTCTATCCTAACTCTATAATACTATAAAGAAAATAGAATGAAAGTTCTATATAAATTCTATACTATCCTAAAAGAAAAAGGAATATAAATTCTACCATATAAAATCGATATTAAAAAATATGCTAATATTCTAAGAAAAAATAAACTATAATCCTAAAAGAAAAAATATAAAAAATACCACTACAATTATTACAACCACAATATCCAAAACAAAAGAAATTAAAACATGTAAAGGGAAGGGGGTACATCAGCATAACGGGGGTGTGACCCTGAAAAAAAATATTGGGCCTAGCCCACAATACAACCAGAAAAAAAACCAACAAAAATAAAGGGGAAAAAGGGGTGCAGTCAGGAAAGCAGGAGTGTAAGGCCAGGAAACACTGGGCCCAAAGCTCAGCCCAACAATCAACAAGAAAAATCTCCTCCGGGGGTGCGTTTAGGAATGGAAGGGTGCAGCCAGAAAACGTTGGGCCCAGCCCAACAACCAACAAAAACCACCAGCTACAAAAAATAAAAAAGGTGACGGGGGGTTTATTGGAAAACTGAGGGGTGTAAGGTCCAACAGAAACAACTGGGCCACGAAACCAACTCAGCAAGCCCACACTACAATCATCTTCTCTCTTTCTCCCTGCGAAAAAACCCTAGGGTGCCTTCTTCCTAACCTCTGCCGCCGCTGTCTCTGCCTCACCCTTACCGTCTCCATTCACATTCCTCTCTGTTAACACCTTAACCACACTTTTCTCTCACAACTCCCTCTCAGCTTTGCCTCATCTCATTTGAACACCAACGAACAAACCAATCCAGGTGATTCTTCCTCTGTTTTTTGTTGAGCGCTATGGTCTTGAGGAGATTGAAGTTTGTTCGTGGTTTGATGTTAAAGAAGATCTGAAGAAGATTGTTTTAGTGAGGGAATTTGGAGAATATTGACGCTTCGTTCATGAAGAACTTGTTGGTTAAAGCTTGATTGGATCGGAACTGGAAGAGATTTGGAGGTTGAACGTTCTGACGAACACGGTGGAGATTTGTTGATCTTTCGGTTAATATTATTGATGATCTTCTGATGAAGGTTTGAAGAATATTGAGGATCTGGTGCTAAGCAGATGAAAGTTTCTTGAAGTTCTGGAAATAATTGATGAACCTTCATAGTGGAGAAGATGAAGATCTGGAATCTTTTTGAAGGATGGACGTTGAAGGTTGGGTGTTTTTCGGTGGAGATCTGGAAATTGTTGATGGATCTTGCTTGAAGATTGCTGGAAGTTTCTTGAACGGAACTTGATGCTAGGTCCCCAGAACAACACCTGGCCCACCAGACTGATTAATGACTTCAAAAAACTCCAATTAATTGCTTAATGATGATTAAAAGATCAATTAACCCTAAAATGAAAATTAAGACTTAAATTAAAACTAATTAAATGCTAAGACTGCTAATGACATTGATTAAACCCTATTATCAAAACTAATCACAGTCAATTAATACTAATTAATCTAATTAAAAACCTAATTAATATCTACTAAATTCTACACCAAATTAAATCTAAACCTATTAAACTCTAAGATCTATTATATCTAAACAATTCAATAATATCTAGAAAAAAGAATTAAAACCATTAATTTCTAACAAATTCAATTAATATCTAAAAAATGAATTAAATCTAGAAAAAACTATTAAATCTATTAATTGCTAAACCAATTAATATCTAAAGAGAGATTTAAAATCTATTAAATTCTAACCCTATTATATCTAAACATCTAAAAATTTATTCTAGAAAAACAACCAATTAAAATTCTAGAAGTTATCTATTTAAATCTAGAAATTATTAAAATCTATTTAAAATTCTAGAAATGCAATAAAAGCCAATTAAATGGATAAAAAAAAGATGCGATACTATAGCGAAATAAACGGTAAATACCGGACACCGAAATGTCCTCAAAAACAACAACAAGAGCTGAAAACACCGGGACGAGCACAAATCCCAAAATAAATCCTTGTATTCGAAATGGTATGAACTTCCTGAAACGCCAGGGGAGGGCTGTAATCCCGATAAAATCAATCCGACTGAAAAATGCAATGAATACGATATGCAAATGTAAAATGCAAAATGAGTCGAAACATAAGCCAAGTTGCGAGAAAGGGTTGGTCAAATTTTGGGGTGCAACACTTCTCTGTATGAAGACATAGCCACCTCTGGTCCATTGCTTATGACAGGAGAGTGGTCTCTGATCTGCACCCCTTCAAAAGCTTGGCATAATGTCTCGTGGATCTCACCATCCACTTCGACAAATTTGAATGATGACGGGTGACTTACCAGGATATCCTCCTCCCCACACACGGTGACAATACTACCACCGACCATATATTTGAGCTTTTGGTGCAACATAGACGTCACAACCCCTGCAGAGTGAATCCAAGGTTGTCCAAGCAAACAACTATAAGTTGGCTGAATATCCATAATGTAAAACACAGTATTGAACACCTCTGGACCGACCTGGACTGGAAAAGTCAATTCTCTAAACACGGACCTTCTAGTCCCGTCAAAAGCTCTCACTACCAAGTCGCTTGGTGTGCATATTACACCTCGGGTATCTAGCTTCAACAATGACTTCTTGGGAAAAACATTCAAGGATGAACCAGTGTCAACGAGGACGTGAGACATAACATTGCCCCTACACTCGACTGAAATATGCAACGCACTATTGTAGTTGCGGCCCCTAGGTGTTAAATCAAAATTTGTAAAGCCAAGGCTATGCCCCGCGTTCACGTGTGCAATCACTCCTTCGAGCTGATTCACGGATATCTCCTAGGGTACATAAGCAGTGTCAAGAGCTTTCAGCAAAGCATTCCGATGGGCTTCGGAACAAAGCAACAATGATAGAATCGAGATTTCGGAAGGCGTCTGCTGCAGATGATGGACAATTTTATAATCACTCTTCCGGATTAGTCTCATGAATTCTTCCACGTCTTTAGTCAAAGCCTCTTTTTCCTTCTCTTGAGAAGATCCTTCTTCATTGACATTACCTTTCCCCTTGGCAATTCTCTCAGCTTCTACTTCTGGTGACGTAAAAATTCTACTGTTGCGGGTTATGCCCCCTGCCCCCACAAGGTTATCATCTGACCCAACCGGAAGGCTTTCCAGGTTAATCTTTTCTCTATTGCAGTAAACTTCCGCCCCATAGTTCCAAGGGATGGCTTTAGTGATTTCATATGGAATGGGTCCAGCTTTGGTTATGGTGATAGTCGATCGTTTGGGAGGCGCCGATATCGTGACAGTCTTAAACGGGATCGTAACCGTTGCAATTTCACCCTGCTTTTCAGCTATTGCCTCAACAGGCTTCTCTTCAGCAGTACGGTCGAATTGCAGCGTTCCTTCATCAATCTGACCTTAAATACCTCTTCTCAAACTACCACATCCCTCAGGCCGGGCTAAACAATCAACACAATCTGCATCACACCCAGGGAAAACTCCCCCTTTCAGCAACCTGCTCTTTACACAACCCAGAGGTGTCTTCAATTCATCCACATTAATAACCAAATTCAGACTGGTATCTTCCAATATTACACCCATCTGTGCAGGTCCGTGAGACGGCATCGGATTTTTCTCAATATTGGGTGCCTCATTACCAAAGTTTATAGCCTTACTATCTATCAAATCCTACACCTTGTGCTTGAATGCTTGACAATTTTCTATGCTATGACCGGGTGCCCCGGAGTGGAATTCACAATGTGCGTTGGCATCATAATCGAAAGGAGGCGTGCCTTTCGGCGGAGCTAACGTCCTTTTCTCAACAAGCTGCAATTGTAATAAAGTTGGAAGAAGCTAAGCATACGGTAGTGGAGGCACATCAAATACTCTCTTCACGGCCCTATCCCGACCTTGGTACCTTTGCGGTGCAGTATTCTGTTGTCCCTGTTGCTGCTGCTGTTGTTGTTATTGGGGTACAAGAATTGTCACAATGGCGACCTGCTGCCTGCGCCAATTCTGACTTATATCCCTTCTCCGGTCACTACATACCAAATTAGTGTCTCCCTGCTTTTTATTTCCAAATAATCTTTTACCACCTCTAGCTGAGGTTGATTCTCCTGCTTGAATCTTACCGATCTTGATGCCGTTCACTATATGTTCTCCCAAGAGTATCATATCAGAAAACTATCCGTTGTACAATTGAGAAGCCTGTCATAATACAAACCAGATAAAGTGCCCACAAAAAGATCCACCAACTCACGCTCCACCATGGGTGGGTGCACCCTAGCTGCAAGCTCACGCCACCTCTGGGTGTACTCTTTAAAACTCTCGCCACTCTTCTGAGAAAGATTTTGAAGTTGGACCCTGTTCAACACAAGGTCGCTGTTATACTGGTAATGCTTTACAAAGGCTTCCGCCAACTCTTTCCAGCTACCAATCTGAGTAGGCTCCAACCCCATATACCATTCGAGTGACGATCCAGACAAGCTATCTTGGAAAAAATGCATCAGCATCTTTTCGTCATCAGAATAGGCACACATTCTCCGATAATAAGACCACACATGAACTCTTGGGCAAGTATCCCCCTTATACATGTCGAAAGTAGGCGCTTTGAACTTGAGTGGCACCCTCAAGCCAGGAACCAACCCCATATTTTCCATGTCTAATCCCGCGAATTCTGATTGGCAAGACCTCTCACTTGTTCCTCCAACAACTTGAACCTTCGGTCATTTTCTTTGGGCACCTCGAGATCCCTGCCCGGCGGAGGGAAAGCATCTTCTTGACGATCCTCACCCCAATAAGAATCCCCATTATCATACCCAACATAAGCAGTATTAGGACCAAAGCCAGTCTGATTGAACCTGGGACCATACCCCATATTACCAAAACCCTGATTAGCACCACTTGGCCCAAAGCCAGCGTTGTAAGCACCCATCCCAACACCGTTGTTGCTTGCATTGCCAAAACCTGCGTTGCCAAAGCCCTGATTGCCATAGCCCTGATTGGCACCACCAAAACCAGCATTGCCAACACCAATACCTACACCAGTGTTTCCAGCACCAACACCAAACCCAGCATTCCCTGTTCCAACATTAAAACCAGCATGCCCAGTTCCAACATTTCTGTTGGTTGCCACATGTCCGTTACCATTACCAGCTATATTCCTGTTCCCAGCCCCATTACCGTTCTCAGTAGTAGTGAGGACGACCACCGGTACAGCGTCATCTGCTCGAGGAGTCCCGACTTAAAAAGGATTAATAGCAACCCCGCCATGTAGCACACCGTTACTATCGACTCATGCAATCAGAGGCTGCACGAGAGTCTGAAGCTGCTCCTGGCCCTTGGCCACAGTTTCCAGAACCTGCATGAACTGCGCCATCCTGTCGCTCATCTCCTGCATCTCAACTTGCCATTGATCCATAACTTTCTTGCAATTACCTCTTATAGAGTAGTGATGAATCCGCTGATCAGCAATCCCGAAACCTGCAACGAAAAAGGGTTAGGAGAACAACTCAAGGTACCTGTTATGCACATGATTTATGCAAATGCAAACGTGTGTCTGTGCGTTTAGGGAGATTTCTCCCCCGATCCTAGTGCCAGAGTGCTAGTGCTGATAATAAGAATTCTGGAGCCATTTGTTGAAATAACATCTCATATATATAAGGCCCAACAAGGTAGCAATACAATGTCACTGAATACATGGGGAACCAATAGCATGACCTCGACCAACAAGCCTGGTGATGGTTAGCCTACAGCAAAGATCATAAAATACAAAGGGTTACAAAGATAGTCAAGTGCGACAACGGGCGCGAAACTCTTCTAGCAACTCCTTCGTCTTGGGATGATCAAGCCGAGTGAGTAACCCTTTGACAAGTAACTCCCTCTGCATGATGGTGCACTAGAGACCTTCGATGGAGTCTTCCCATGCGCCTTGGCCAAAACAGTCTTCTAACCTTCGCTTCTTGGACTCAAACATCTGCTTGCGATCTTTCAGGTTTGCGATGGCCTTGTTTAGCATGTCTTCAGTGGCATACCTACGAGCAGTTTCATCATCAAACTCCTTCTCGCTGGCCTTCACTTGAGCCTTCAATTTGGAGATCTGCTGTTTCAGTTTGTCCTTCTGCTCTTTGTTGCTGGCTATAGTGGCATTCCATTGCTGGTTGAATTTGGAGATTCTCCGGTATGCATCATCCAGGTTCTGCTTCTTGGTGGCAAGCACATCGTTGACAGATTTGAAGTCCAAACCCAAACATTCACAGTCAGCTATCTGTTTAGTCAACTCCGTGCCTAACCGATTCACCAACTCTGTCTGCTTTTTGAAGGAGTGGACGACTTCGTTTCTCTCGCTTCTAAGTTGTACCAGCTCTCTCTCCAACTCTTCGTTGGCCTTTTTCAGCTCTTCGTTCTCAGCTATCACCTGATTGTACTGCTGAATAGACACGGTAGTAGGCTCTTCAACCACGGGAGGGCACTCTTACTTAGAGGGTGGAAAAGGCATCCCTATTATCTCTGCCCTGCTCTTAATCCAGGTCACATAAGGAGAATAAGCTTGGCTATTGCTCTTACCCAACAACACTTTCCCTCGTTTGCTGACGTCATTCCAGGCATGCTGAAGCTTAGCTAACATATCCCCCTCTAGAAGCCCCGTAAGGTACAGAGATTCTTGCACCTCTTCGTCTTTTGGCGGACCTCTCAAAGCATATGCAAACTGTCTGACAAGTAGAAAGGGATTGTAGTTGATGCAACCTTTTCTTCCAATCAAGGGCACATTCGAAAAACCACTGTAGCTGAACATGACTTCGGTACCCAGCATATCCCGATCAAACCAAACAATGCTCTCTGCCGATAAACCCATCAAGCGCTCAGACCACTCAGCTGTGGCTGAAGATGAAGCAAAGACACCCTTCTTGGGCATGTGACTATCAAACCATCTGTAGAGTAAGGGAACACAGCACGATAGATTCTTACCCCTTATATTTTTTCCTTGTAATGGACGGAATGATATACATCACCAATCAAGGTAGGAACTGGATTCCCTGATGCAAAGATGTGGAAGGCGTCCAAGTCTACAAAATCAGGCATGTTGGGAAACAAGATGATGCCATATATGCAGAGGGCAAGGATAGCGTTGAATACGATCCAACAACCGTCTTTAGCACACTGTTGGGCTTTCCCCACCAGAAACTGCAGAGAAAATCCAGGAACCCCGTTCCAACTCGTCAGAAGAAACTCAGAAGCATCCAGGTGAAGAGCAATAGCCAGATTATCCAGATTAGGCTTAGCATCCATGTGAACAAACGACATCTGATTCTTAACCGGTACACCCAACAACTCAGCATACTCCTCTAATATAGGTGCAAGAACAAAGTCCGGAAAAGTGAAGCACCTTATGGGAGGGTCATAGAACTGTAGCAAGGCATACAACTCATTCAACTCATATACCGAAGGTTTACACACCAGACTGAGAAGCTTCCCATGAGATTTCCTTAATTCCCCTTTCACTGTATCATCTGCCAAGGCAATCAATCTAGACAACAAAGTAACATCTGGGGTAGGGAGCTTGTAGGCCACATTCTTCTTCAAAGATCCCATGCTAGCAGAACTGAGGGCAAGAACACCGGAATCGGGGGATAATATATGCACCTGCAACACAGACACACATTAATGATATGCAAATGAGTATGCAAAATGCAAAATGCAATCATGCAACAGGGGATCGAGATTGTGTTGCCGAGGAAACCGAGGCTCAGTTTTAACACAATCACAACACTGCTCTGATGATACAACCCTGAAGAGGACCAATAATTATGCACTGTCAAGAACAACCATATCTCTGATGATAAGAACCCTCTGAACCCAACAATATTGATTCACTGTCAAGAAAACCAGGTAGTCTGAAGGTTAAGGTTTCCTGCAATAACCCGACCCCACTCACAGGTATGGACCTAGTCACTGAAAGGTATGGCATCCTATGCGTTTCCCAGCGTCACAGACTTTCAAGAAACGATGATACGATACCCAAAAGGTGTGGCATCATCATCTCTTGAAGTGGCCTCTCTCAGCTGAGTCACAAATGATCGGTCCCCAGAGTCGACAATCCTCCAAACCAACAACCCCTCAAGCCCAAAGGGCCGGAAAAGAAGTCAACCGGGAGAATCTCGTCTGAGCGTGGATTTCGTGAGACACTAGTACATGCAAAGCATGCACGTGCCCACTACTTTCCACAACTAATTCTAGGTATACACTCAAGCTTGGGTCTGGCTTATCACTCATCAGAGCCCCTTCCCACAACAGCACAATAATGATATCTTACTGAAAATAAAATGCGGAAAGTAAAATGCGATAAATAAAAGCAAACCCAACAGGCAAACACATAAGCGCTAGGATTGACAAGCATATGGGATGGGAAATGGTCCCAGCATAGGGGATGGGAAAAGTCCCCAGGAGCTATAGGTCCCCAGTAGAGTCGCCAGTTGTCCCTACCGTGAAAATAAGGTGCTGACAAAACAGAAGAGTCGCCACCTTTCGTTATTTATCCCTCAGAAAGGGAAAGGAAACGATTGGAAAAACCTGACGAAAAGGTATAAGACAAGGTCATCGCAACCATGTCTGGATTCGGGAGTCGGTTACGCAAGGGGAAGGTATTAGCACCCCTCACGTCCATCGTACTCGATGGGATCCATGCTTGTTGTGTTTATCTGACGGGTTAGTTTTATCTATCTACGCTAAATGTCTGGTCTGAAAAGAAAAGAAAAATGACTCGGCAGAACACAGTAGTTCTATGCCTACGTATTCCTGTCTGGAACGAGAAATCAGAGTCAACGTAGTTCGCCTAACTACGGGTTATGGGGGAAGGTTGCTCGCCGAGATATCGCATCTCGTGCCTACGTACTTTCACACGGGGTGAAAGATCAGAGCAAACATAGTTCGGGCCAACAAGACCTAAGGTTTGTCTTTTTTATCCGAGTAGGATTAACAGACGGTTCCAGCAGTTGGTGTATGTAGCTCGCTCGTCGGAGACTTAGGCGTTTACCGTTTGCGGTGAAACCGGGAGTTAACAAAACTCTCCTCTTGAAAATGGTTTCCAAGGATTAAAGGTCCCATAGGAAAAAAGATATTTGATCTTTGTTTTCTGTCTTTTACGGAAGAAAGGTTTTTTATAGATGTTTGCAACTAATATCGCACTAGAGACTATGACCGGAGAGTGAATGCGTCGCATGTCACCCAAAGGGTGCCATACTAAACATCCAAGCTGTTGAAAAGAAACTCTTCAACAACCCTTTCTCAAGTAGCTTAAGGCTCGTAGCGTACGACATCAATTAACCTTTATTACTGTGTTTTGAGTTGTTTGAAGACGAGAAGAGAAACGATGCACTAAAGGGGAACTGATCCCATTCTAAAGTTGTCATGAAAAGTTGATCCTATGAGTGAGGTTAGGAGGGAACTACCTAATGTTATCATGCATGGTTAGAACCCTAATGTCTGTCATAACTTCTCTTGAACAAGAGAAGTCAGAGTTCCTAGGGGAACATGGCAAAGGAAAGCAACAGCAAAAGAAATAAACTGAAAGTCAATGAATGTAAGTAAAATCCATGCAATGTAACAATACAAGCAGAAGGAGCCAAACTCAACTTCTAGAGTAAACAAGCCAAAGGCAACACACAACACAGGCAAGGTAGACAAACTCAACCTTCAGCCGACAAGCAAAGCCAAACAGTAACAGACAAGCAGATGGAGACAGACTCAACCTCTAATGCAGACAAGCAAAGGGAGCAAGCTCAACCTTTCAATGAACTTAGGCCTAAATCAACTATATGAAGGCTTAGTCTAATGCAACACACCAAGCAGTCACACAAGTACAGCAAAGCAATCAGAAAATACAGCAAACAAAACAGCAGACAAGCAGCTCAACAGCAAAGCAGTCTTCTAATAGTCTGTAGTTTGATCTCCATGCCCAAGCTATCTTCAAGAGAAAACTTCATCTTCAAGCTTCAAAGGATCCACCCAGAGAGATGATAATCAACATCAAGATGATTGCATGATGATGGGAAGCATGAGGGAAACCAAGGGAATCCATCATGACACTCAACCATGCATCTAAGGTAGACATCCTCAAAGGTTCTACCTCTTGTGACATGCCACACATCCTTCCAAAGGAAGGATGAGGCTTCCACATAGGTGTCGCTACTGCGAAAATCGGCGCCGGCTGAACAGAAGAGTCGCCACCGTGCGTTATTTATCCCACGGGAGGGAAAGGAAACGCTCAGAGTAAACCTCGCACAACACGGGAAAGGTATGGTCGTCGCAACCAAAACCTGGATTCGGGAGTCGGTTACGCAAGGGGAAGGTGTTAGCACCCCTCACGTCCGTCGTACTCGACGGGATCCACGCTTGTTTTCGGATATGGATTGTTATTCTATCTACTCTACAGGTTAGGGAATAAAAAAGAAAATAAAATGAAAATAAAAATGACTCGGCAAAGTATCGCACTTTATGCCTACGTATTCCCGCCTGGAACGAGAAATTAGAGTCAACGTAGTTCGCCTACCTACGGGAAAGGAGGGGAAGGTTGCTCGCTAGGACATCGTATCCTATGCCTACGTACTTTCATACAGCATGAAAGATCAGAGCAAACGTAGTTCGGGCCACGTACGACACAAGTCTGTCTTGGTTAATTTTATTCCTTCTGAAAAAGGTTTTCTTGATTAGCAGTCCCGACGGACAAAAATGATGTCTTGATGAGTTCACATTCTTTTACGGAAGAAGTGTCTTTTATTGTGTTTGAAACTTTATTATATTTTTCTGTTTGTTTTGAGAAAGAAGAGACAGAACTCTAACCTACGGTTGCGAAGGGAATCGAACTAACCTAATGTTATCATGCATGGGTTAAGACCTAGAGTCTATCATGCTCCTCTCTTGCACAGAGAGAAACAGAGATCCTACGGGATAGGCAGAAACAGAAACAATAACAGATATATATACAGTAAAGCGGTAAAATGCATGGATGCAACAATATAAGCGAGGCAAGGGAGTCCCACTCAACCTCGAACCTAGAAAACAATAGGCAAAAGTGAACAGGCTTCACTTTCAACCCAACAGGGTAAACAGCAAGCAATACAGTCAGGAAAACCAATCAATACATCAAGAAATGAAATACAACAAAAATAAACAGCATCAGCAGCTCTGAATCAACATCTGACTTCAAGTAATCTCCACTCAGTTACAGGCTTCAACAAGCATCAATCTCCATCTTCATGACCTTCAGGCAAGGGCTTTGATCATCTGTCTTCCCTCTGCAATGGCCTTTCTTCATGTCTCAGGCTAGGATGAACATCAGTCAACCAGATGAGGTGAATGAATGTTAAACAGTTAATTACCTACCAAGGGTGGTTCATCAACTGTTAACATTAAACAAAAAGTTTCCTCTCAAAAGTTCTATCTTTCAAATATATTCACTGATCCTTCCAAAGGAAGGAGGCGGATATTTGAAAGAGACTTTGAATCATAGAGAAAGGATAGAGGCAAACAAGGCCATCTATGTTTGAGAAGCAAGCTTTCTAATCTAGAGCTCTGCCTAGCTCCTAAACCCTAGTCTCCTCAGCAGCTGCTAGCAAGAATCTCCTCTTCAACTCTGGAAGTTGGTCTTCAGTCTCTGGATCTCCAATGGCTCCATCATCCCAAGCCTTCAGCTCTCCCAATCCCCAGGCAATCCCAATACCCACACAAGCAAGCAATAATCCCCAGAGGGCACACCACACCAGTCAATTAGACATATACAGAGTATTGATAGCAGTAGGGGAATCCTAACTTTTTCTAAGGGATCTAATAACTACCCATAGCCCCTATAGTCCCATAACTAAACTAGTCAAACCCTAAGTCCTAAGGGAAAAGAATCAAATCTCCTAAGTCATCACCTAAAACCCTAATTCTATCCATGTTATTCATACTTAAACTAAGCACCTAAATTTAATTTCTAAAAATGGGAACTAAATTGAATCTACAAGTTCAATGTCTAACCTAAACAACCTAAAAAGAATGGATGAAAAATATGAAAGTATCTAATAGAACAAAAATTAATAAAATCATGTATGAAGTGAAACCATTTAAAATGTTATTTATTTAGAAAATATGGGGAAAATATCAAATAAAAAATAAAATGCCATTTTTATTCTTTATAATTTTCTAGACATCCTAAAGAAAATAATGCAAAAAGAATGAATTAAAAATGATTATTTTGCTATTTATTATGAATTTTAGAAGATGCATGAAAAAATTAAAGAAAATAAAAGAAAATATAAAGAAATAAAATGGAGGGGGTGAGAATAGCAAGGAAACCAAGTTAAGCGCGTTGGGCTTATTAACATGGGGGGTGTAGATAGCGCTCTGAGCCCAATCCCCCCCCACTTAATGAAACGCTGCGTTTCATTTCTGAAGCTTCCCTCCGTTTTCAACTTTAAACCACAGCCATCAGATTACATCCCAAGTCCAAGTCAAACCCTGGATCGTGTGGCTCTGACTTCATCTTCAACCTTAGAAACCCTAGGGTTTCTGCAACTTCACCATCGTGCATGAACTTTCCACTTCCCTGTTCTCCCTCAATCCTCCATGAAAGCTCTCACTGTAAAAACCAAAAACACTCCAATCTCTTCCCTCTACACAGCCATGTCATTACTTTCTTCTAAAACTCAAGCAATAATGCAATTCGATAGGTGCAACAGATCGGGTCCATCATTCTCCACTGATATTGATCCTCTCAATTCTCTCTGGAAATCATCCTAAACTAACCTACAACTCACCCTGGTCATTCTAAGCACTCAATCCAAGATTATCTCACACGATTCTTGCCATTCTAAGCTTCATCAGAAATGGTGCACCATGATCAATGTCCATGAAACTTGCTCAAACTTATCAAAATCAATCATCTCACTTATCCTAACCAGTCTATACTAACAATTCCCTAAAATTCTCATTAAATTATGCAATTCGAATGAGGTTACCAACCTGTTATGATGCTGAAAACAGTTATGGAATACACTTGATCCAATGCTTGAAAGGAGGGGAAATTGATCAGTTATCTTGGAAATGAGTTCTGTATGCAATCAGAGAGGCTCCAAGGCTTTGAATCTTCTAGTTCCAAGGTTCTTGCACTTTGAATGATGATGATGAATAGCACAATTCCTTGCTCAATTTGCCAAAGAAATATGTGGATTCTGACCTTTGTGTGATGATGATGAAGGTTGAATCAAGAATGTTGAAGTTTGGTGAGAGATTGAGGGAATTTGAGAGGCTTATGCAAGAATGAAAAATGAGTGAAAATGGAGGTTTTGAACAAAGTGGTAGCACCAACCCTTGCATGATTCAGCTTGCATGAATATATAGGTGATATAGGAACCTCCTAGAACATTGGAGAAGTTTCCCTTACACTTTTCCCTTACAATTTGGATTATGTTACTTTTAATTCAAGCAACCATGGATAATTCACAAATCATGACCTAAGCTCAAAATTCCACTTTAGCCAATGTCTTTAGAATGCCTTTTCCATTCAAAATGACCTATAATTTTGCATCATTTGGCCAAGATATGAAAAATATCATTTTCTAAGCCATTTTCCTTCATTAAATTCACCAACTTTGAAACCTTGTGCTATGGACATTTCCAATCTCTCATGGTCACTTTTCTAGACTCAAAATGTCTTTTGGAGCAAGTTTGATGTTGTAAGTTTTTCCATTTGAGGCCTCCTTGTATGAGTTTTGGGCATAGGTTAAAATGACCTGTAATTCACAAATGACCAAAATACCCTTTGCTTGCCAAGACCATAAGTTGAGTTCCACACATCATATGAGGGCATACCATACCATTCTAGAAAGCTAAGACAATGAGGAACAATTCTTATGTTGACCAGAAATTCATTTGAAATTTCCTTGAGGGGAAAAACTAGCTTGGAAGTCAAGTCACTTTCACAGACAAAATTTCAGATACCTCAGATGACCTGTAACTTGCAAGGACCATAACTTGAGTTCTATAAATCTCCTTGATGTCTTCCACCACTCAAATTAAAGGTCTTGAGATCCTCTACAAGTTTCATGTTGGCCAAGGACCCATTTGAAGCTTACATTTTGACTTATCTTGCTTGGAAATTTGACCTAAACTAGGGGATTTTACACAGAAACCCTAATTTAGAAATTCCTCTTCTCCTTGATTTCTCTTGATTTCTTCTTAGCATAACAACATATCCTTATTCTCCATGTCAAATGATGAACCCCACATCTCTCCAATAGCCCTTAATGCCTTTCAATCAGTCAATTGACCTAGGGTTGACCTAGGGTTGACCCAGATGAAACCCTAGTTGACTGTCTTCAACTGCAATTCTTGTGGTCACCTCAACAACTTGTTCTCTTCTCCAAATGACTTTCTAAGCCTCCCATGATGTCTAGATGCTCTCCATGCCTTCCATTCACAACTCACAATCCCCTTTATGATCCCCAGATACCCTCAGATGGGAGGTAGACTCAAGGCTTGACTTGCTGAACTCTCTGCTCTCAAATTCTTTTCTGATGACTTGAATGAGATGGAATTAGGATAATATCCTCTTGATAGGCCTCTAGAGATGAGAATAATGATTCGTCCCCTGTTTAATGACTTGTTATGCTTATGCTATGCAGATGGTTAGTTTATGTACATGACTCTATATGCAAATGCTAATGATAATGGAAAATAAACCAAGTGAATAAGGTTGGGAAAATTCTAGGGTGCAACAGCTGCCCCTATTCAAGCGACTTGGACCCGATTGGGTGAAGAGCCCGGAGCCTTCAGACATTCGCGGTACGAGATGGTTGAATACTAAGAAACCCGAAAATTTGCCAACCGCAGAAATAAACTGTACCCCTGCTTGGGGTAACGACATCCACTGCCTGGATATGACTGTTTGCAGCCTCTCACTGATCTCGTGCGACCGTGCTGGGGATTCTTCTCATCATCCTGAAAAAGATTGAATCATCGGAAAACTTCGTCCTTTGCTTGTCCACGTCAGGACTTTGTCTGCTGTCAACACGAAGAGAGCCCAACTAAAACCCGTCCACGTTAGGACTCCGCTTGCTGTTAACCCAAAAAATCTCGGCAACTCCGCTGGGGAATGATTTGTCTTCCTTTCCATAAACTGAATCGTCCCCGTTAGGAATAACACTCTTCCACGTTAGGAATAACCTCGTCTGGACCCGTCCACGTTAGGACTCCATCCTTCCACGTAAGGAACCACGTCTTCTTTCCATGTAAGGAAACCAATTTTCGTCTACGTAAGGAATACAATTCTCAATCTGTCCATGCGGGGACTCCAACCTTTCTGAATCTATCCACGTCAGGGCTAAACTTTCCATCTTTCCACGTCAGGAATCAATCTTCTTTCTATATCGACCTGTCCACGTAAGGACTCCAATACCACTTGACATGTCCGCGTCAGGACCCCACTCCTTCCACGTAAGGAATTCACCTTTGGTTCTGAACCTGTCCACGTTAGGACTCACCTTTCCACGTAAGGAGTACATCATTCTTCCTCGTCAGGAATCAACTTTCCTTGAATCCGTCCACGTCAGGGCTAAACTTTCCATCTTTCCACGTCAGGAATCAATCTTCTTTCTTCCACGTTAGGAATAACTCCTTTGATCTGTCCGCGTCAGGACTAAACTCTTCCACGTCAGGAATAATCTCTTTCTTTCCACGTGAGGACTCAATCTTTCCACGTGAGGAAACCCATTTTTCCATGCAAGGAATCTCATCTTTCCACGTTAGAAGCTGACCTCTTTTCCCATGTAAGGAATAAACTTGTACACGTCAGGACCCCTCTTTCGTCTTGATTTGTCCACGTCAGGACTCAGGCATCTTCGACCTGCTGAGGAAATAAGACTTGTCCACATAAGGACTCACACCCTTGTCGGATCTGTCTCCGTCAGGACCCATGCTTTGCCAACACGAAGAAAGATAACTGCTGAGAGGAACTGGTCCACATCAGGACACCAACACAAAGAGTAATCACTTTTGTCAACGTCATGACCTCCCATTCCACCAATTTCGAGAAACCGGATCTACCCACGTTAGGACTAACACACTTCACTAACCCGGGGAAATAAACCTGTCCACGTTAGGACGCCCCTTTCTGAAGAAATCCCGTCAATATAGGAATAAATTGTCCACGTCAGGACTTAGTTCTCCATTGATCCCCACCCACAAACTTCCTAGCACCGACGTGACAGTGACTTTGAGGCGGACTCTACTGGGGATATCTGGAAATCAACCTACCGGACGCTTGTTCTGATGACCGGAGGCAACTTCTGAACTTCTGATTCATGAAACCCCTTGATGACAAATAACTCTATGGGGAGTACAGCCGAAACTGACATTATCATTGAATATCTCATGCCGAGACCTTGAGTGTTTGGTAGTTCATTTGAGCAAGAGCTCTCTCTGCCTGAATTGCTAAAATACAGGAACTGTTTCAACAAAATAAATGCTGAAGATAATGCCAACTCTGTTGAGTATAGCCAGATGCTATAGAATTATTCCAGCAAAATAAATGTTGGAAGGACGAAATCAACCCTGCTGGGAAATTGGGAGCTCGACCCAAACACCCTGTTGAGGTAACCCCTTGCCGGGGAATATAGCTTTGCTGAGGAATAGCGGGTACGCCAAGTATGATTGGACTTCTCTGCTGGGGAGAGTCTTGATCTTCGAGTTTCACTGGGAGGAAAGGACATTTGCTGAAAGAAGAATTCCGCTGGGGATGGGATGATTCTCTTGGGGAAAATCAACTAACTCCGCCGGGAGAGGGTAAATGACCCTGCGAGGAAAGATGAACTTGTCTGAATACAGCTCACAACTATTAATCCTTCGCGGCTAAACCACTCTGCTTGAGATACACTGTCGGAGTACAGCCTTACGATCTTGGAATCGTCAATTCTGTTGAGGATGAACGACTTTGCTGGATAATCCTTTTTGCACAAGCTACGACTAGCTGGAGAGTTCTATCCTTCTTCGGGAAGAACCTGCATGACCTGCGTGGGGGGCTGAGTCTTTAGTTATTGCAATCTTTTGATCATCTTCCTCGTACGGTTATGAAACCTGCAACAACACAAACAAGACAAGACAAGCCTATGCAACCAAATCAATTCAGGTTAGTGACGTTATTTTCAGTTAATTCAAAGCTTTAGCAACTGTTGGCAAGGGCCAGTGACATTATACTCATGCTAGTTTCATCAAACTTGGGCGTTAATCATGCACAAAACAGTAAAGAACAGTGTTAAGTACTGAATAACGTATTTTATTGATTGGGCCCCTGAATAGGCGGAGTTTTGTACACGGGATGCAACTCCTGAAATGAGGAAGCTACACAAAGCAAATATACAAGTATACAAGTATGCACAAGAAGCATAAATATTGACAACTTAAATTTGTGCACATGTCGGCAACGGGATGCAGATGAACACCACGAACTGATCCCCCCATGACTCGCCCGACTCTAATGCTTTCCCGGTATCCCCATTTCTGAAGCGATTGTATCGGATAACTGACTCCTCAAATGTATCCTCCCGCATTGATGCTCATTGCAATTATCAAATTCGGACCGCAGTCATTTGCTTTTCAAATCCCTAACTTTTGCGTGAACCGCCCTTTACGGGTTTTCAGTTCACCGGGATACCCTTTTTTGCCAGAGCCGCCCAGTGTAGGTTTTCAACTTCGCGGGTGTACATTTTTTTCAATTTTATCCCTAATTTTTTCCCGAACCTTTCATTCTGTTTTTGGTTCGCCGGGATGCCCCATTTTTGCCTGGACTCTCTTTTTTCTGTCCAGCGGGTCTATTTCAAGCAAAGTATTTTTTAACTGCGTCCGAATTCACAGGCGACGGGAAGTCTTCTCCGTCCATGGTGGACAACAACAACGCTCCTCCCGAAAATACTTTCCTGACAACGTATGGCCCTTCGTAGTTGGGGGTCCACTTGCCCCTGTGATCTGCTTGCGGTGGGAGAATCTTTTTCAGCACATGGTCGCCCGTCTGAAAGCTTCGCGGATGTATCTTCTTGTCGTACGCTTTCTTCATTCGGCTCTGGTACAAACGACCATATGCTAGAGAAGCTAGCCTCTTCTCATCCATTAAGCTCAGTTGGTTCAATCTGTTTTTCACCCATTCTGCCTCGTCTAGCTGAACATCTCGCAATACCCTCAGAGAAGGGATCTCAACTTCCAATGGCAATACCGCTTCCATTCCGTATACCAACGAGAACAGAGTTGCCCCGGTTGATGTGCGTACTGTCGTACGATAACCGTGCAAAGCAAAAGGTAGCATTTCATGCCAATCCTTATAGGTCACCACCATTTTCTGAACGATCTTCTTGATATTCTTATTGGCCGCCTCAACAGCGCCATTCATCTTGGGTCGGTAAGGGGAGGAGTTGTGATGTTCGATCTTGAAATTCTGACAGAGCTCCTTCATCATTTTGTTGTTCAGATTCGAACCATTATCAGTGATTATCCGCTCGGGGATCCCATATCGGCAAATGATATCTCTCTTGATGAATCTGGCCACCACTTGCTTTGTTACATTTGCGTATGACGCCGCTTCCACCCACTTGGTGAAGTAATCGATTGCTACTAGAATGAACCGGTGCCCATTAGAAGCCGTCGGTTCGATCTTTCCAATCATATCGATTCCCCACATCGAGAATGGCCATGGCGATGACATTACATTTAGAGGACTTGGAGGCACATGGATCTTATCAGCATAGATTTGGCACTTGTGACACTTCCTCGCAAACTTGAATCAGTCAGTTTCCATGGTCAGCCAAAAATAACCTGCCCGCAGCAGTTTTCTCGTCATAGCATGTCCACCAGCATGCGTACCAAATGTACCTTCATGTATTTCTTCCATGAGCAACTTTGCCTCTTTTTCGTCTACACAATGCAACAACACCAAATCGTGGTTTCTTCTGTATAAGACGCCATCCGGATTCAAATAGAAATTACCCGCTAATCTACTGAGAGTCTTCTGATCCTGACTGGATGCCCCAGCCGGATACTCTTTATTCTTCAGGAAATTAAGGATATCGAAATACCATGGTTTGTCATCAGATGCTTCATCAATAGCAAATACATAAGCTGGCCTGTCAAGCCGAGAGATGATGATTCGGGGAGCCTCGTTCCAGAAGTTTACTTTGTACATGGAAGACAAAGTGGCGAGGGTGTCGGCCATTTGATTCTCTGCCCGCGGTACATGATGCAATTCAACCTTGTCGAAGAAAGGCAACAATCTCCTTGCATAATTCATGTAATGTATCAAATTGGGCTGCCGTGTCTCCCATTCCCCTTTGATCTGATTCACCACCAGAGCTGAGTCTCCGTATACATCTAAATTCTTGACTCGCAAATCAATGGCTTCTTCAAGCCCCATTATACAAGCTTCGTATTCGGCCTCATTATTGGTAACAGAAAAGGTCAACCGGGCAGTAAGCGGGATGTGCGACCCGTGTGGCGTAGTGATGATTGCCCCTATTCCGCTACCGTAAGCATTCACAGCTCCGTCAAATATCATCGTCCATTTGGAACCCAACTCTGGTCCCTCGTCTGGCAACGGCTCTTCACAGTCTTTCATATTTAGGTACATGATATCCTCGTCAGGAAAATCAAACCTCATCGATTGGTATTCTTCAATAGGCTGCTCCGCCAGATACTCAGACAGCACACTCCCCTTTATAGCCTTCTGCGAGACGTATTGAATATCATATTCAGTCAAGACCATCTGCCAACGGGCAATTCTACCTGACAACGCTTGCTTTTCAAATACATATTTGATAGGACCAATCTTCGAGATGAGCATGGTTGTATGATTCAGCATGTACTGCCTCAAACGCTTGGCGGCCCAGGCTAGCGCGCAACAAGTTTTTTCCAGCATTGAATATCGAGATTCACAATCTGTAAATTTCTTACTCAAGTAATAGATCGCATGCTCTTTTCTCCCCGTCTCGTCGTGTTGACCGAGAACACAACCCATGCTTCCCTCAAGAACCGTCAAATACATTATCAAGGGTCTACCTGCCACTGGGGGTATCAAAATAGGAGGCTCCTGCAAATACTGCTTTATTTTATCGAACGCCTTTTGACAATTTTCGTTCCACGTTACAGCTTGATCTTTCTTCAGCAGCTTGAATAACGGTTCACACGTGGCCGTTAGGTGAGATATGAACCGGGCAATGTAGTTCAACCTCCCTAAAAACCCGCGCACCTCTTTCTCTGTTTTAGGCGTCGGCATTTCTTGAATTGCTTTTATTTTAGCAGGATCGACCTCTATTCCTCTTTCGCTTACGATAAACCCCAGCAGTTTACCCGATCTCACCCCGAAGGTGCATTTGTTAGGGTTCAGTCTCAGCCTGAACTTCCTAAGCCTTTTAAATAACTTCAACAGATTCACCAGATGCTCTTCCTCCGTCTGGGATTTGGCAATCATATCGTCCACATAAACTTCGATCTCTTTATGCATCATATCATGGAAAAGAGTCGTCATCGCACGCTGATATGTTGCCCCAACATTTTTCAAGCCAAAGGGCATCACTTTGTAGCAAAATGTTCCCCAGGGCGTTATGAAAGTGGTCTTCTCCATATCCTCTGGCGCCATTTTAATCTGGTTATAGCCTGAAAAACCATCCATGAAGGAGAATACGGAGTATTGAGCAGTATTATCAACTAACACGTCAATATGAGGAAGTGGAAAATCGTCTTTTGGGCTTGCTTTATTCAAATCTCTATAATCCACGCACATTCGAACCTTGCCATCTTTCTTGGGCACTGGTACGATGTTGGCAACCCATGAAGGATACTTCGTCACAGCCAGGAAACCAGCGTCCCACTGTTTCTGAACCTCCTCTTTGATCTTCATTGCCATATCTGGTCGAGTCCTACGAAGCTTTTGTTTGACCGGCGGGCAATCTTCTTTCAGTGGCAGGCGATGCACAACCATATCTGTATCGAGCCCCGGCATATCTTCATATGACCAAGCGAATACATCACTATACTCTCGGAGCATTTCAACCAGTCTTCGCTTGACATCGCTCTGCAGTGCGGCTCCGATACGAATATTCTTCTCAACCCCTTCCGACCCCAAGTTGATGATTTCGATAACCTCGTCGTGAGGCAGAATGGCTCTTTCCTCTTGCTTCACTAACCAAGACAGTTCTTCAGGAACGTCGCTATCTTCGACAACCTCTTCTTCGGCCTGGAATACCGGGTGCTCGAAGTCTGGACGAGTCATAGGTGATTCAAGGATGTCATCTGAAAATGTTATCCTGCAAAAGGAATGGTTAAGTGCTTCAAAATGCGTATAAAGCGAATAACCACGTTGCCATTTTGTTGAAAAATATAAAACAAGAAAGACAGGGATTACAGTATTTGCACATGAAAAACGCCGTTTATTTAATGATTAACACGCAATGTTTATAACAACACAGCCCTAAGCAAATCCTGATGCCCCAGGCGAGACATCCGATTATTCAACAATTAATAAAGCAAAGCATTACTGTTTAAAAGTCACAGGAACAAGCTCCTGAATAGACCAGTTGCACAGTCCTTGTCCAGGCGTGCTTGGCTGAATCCAGGCATCCATATCATAGTCGCTGTCTCCTTCATCAGACTCCGAAGCAGCATTGACGGTCTCATGACATACTCCACTGGAAAGGATGGTGACTGGCCCTCTGAAACGGGGTGCTCCCACGGAAGGAGTGGATGACGACGGTTGGTATCCCAGCCCGAACCGGTTCATCTTCACAGGAATGTCCAGCACTTTGCCCCAGCCCTTGGCTTCTCCCGCTTCCACTAGAGCTTGAGCTTCTTTATACGATGAGACGGCTATCTCTGGCACTTTGCTCGGCCCGGGACCCTTGTCCTTGATGCGCAAACCTTCGAATGCCTGGCAGGGCGTTTCGTGGATCTCTCCGTCGACTTCCACGTATTTAAATGAAGATAGATGGCTGACCAGGATGTCCTCTTCTCCGCACACGGTGACTACGCTGTCTCCTACCATATACTTTAACTTCTGATGCAGGGTGGACGTGACTGCCCCCGCCCCATGGATCCAGGGTCTTCCAAGCAAGCAACTGTACGCAGGCTGTATGTCCATGATATAAAACTCAGTTGCAAACACCTCCGGCCCCACCTGTAGAGGCAATGTGATTGATCCAAAGACTGTTCTCCGCGTGCCGTCAAACGCTCTGATCACCAAGTCGCTAGGTGTGCACAAGATTCCTCTGACATCCAACTTCATCATCGCCTTCTTGGGCAGCACATTCAAAGATGACCCGGTGTCAACCAAGACATGTGACATTACTGATCCTCTACACTCAGCAGATACGTGTAGTGCCATATTATGATTTCTCCCTTTCGGAGTCAAGTCAAAATCAGTAAATCCCAGACTGTGGCCTGCATTCACATGTGCCAACACTCCTTCTAGCTGATTTACGGAGACGTCTTGGGGTACAAAAGAAGTGTCCAGGACTTTCAGCAAAGCATTTCGGTGGGCTTCCGAACACAACAGCAATGACAGGATAGATATTTTGGACGGCGTCTGCTGCAGATGCTCCACAATCTTATAATCACTTTTCCGAATCAAGCGCATGAACTCTTCTACATCCTTCGATGCTGCTTCTTTTTCACTTGCTTGCACCGGAACATTCTCAACTGCTTTCCCTTTTCCTTTCGCTAGTCTTTCGGCCTCCACTTCGGGGGATATAAAGATCCTACCACTCCTCGTCATGCCTCCTGAGCCGACAACATTATCCACAGTCTCGGCTGGCTGCTTATTAACATCAATTTTTATCCCGTCACAATACACCTCTAACCCATATGACCATGGGACTGCTTTTGTGTTCTCGTACGGGATCGGCCCGGCCTTAGTTATGGTGATCGATGGTCGCTGAGCTGGTGCTGCAATAGTGATCGTCTTCCGAGGAATCGTTACCGTGGCCACATCATTCTGATCATCTATTACTGCCCCTGCGGGCTCTTCAGTTGCTGCTTGGTCAAACTGCAATATACCTTCATCGATTAAAGCCTGAATGCCTTTCTTCAAATCATCACACCCCCTAGCTAGGGTCCAACATTCTAAGCAATACTCGTTACATCCTGGGAAAACACCCCCTTGCAACAGCCGGCTCTTTATCTCGCTCAGCGGCGTCTTCAAATCTTCAACATTCATAATCAGATTCAACCCTTCCTCGGTCAGAATGGCGTTTGCCCCATGATTAGGCATGGGTTTCTGCACTATATTCGGACCTGCCGTTCCGAAATTGATAGTCTTATTGTCCAAAAGATCCTGCACAACATGCTTAAAAGCGTGGCAACCCTCTATATCGTGACTCGGGGCCCCAGAATGAAACTCACAGTGCCTGCTTGCATCGTAACCAAACGGGGGAGCTCCCGTTATCGGTGCCAGGGTTCTTTTCTCTACCAGGTTTAATCCCAACAATGTCTGCAATAAATCGGCATAGGTTGAGGGAGGTTTCTCAAACACTCTTCTCGGTTTACTACCCTGGAATCTTCGCTGAGCTTGTTGTGCCCCCTGCTGGGGCTGCTGCTGCTGTTGCATTGGTTGTTGCTGAACCGGTGGTTGTTGCTGGAGTGGTTGTTGTTGATACGGGATAGTAACACTCGCCACCTGCTGCGGCTGACGATATTGACCTCGTCCCCTGCCTCGGCCCCGGCCTCGGCCTCCAAATACTGCGCTTGCCTCGCCCTGACGGCGCCCACCAAAAGCTTTCCTATTATTGCCAGATGCAGTTGATTCCTCGACTTGGAACTTTCCTTGCTTGATGTTACGTTCAATCTTTTCTCCCATCAGAATTAGGTCTGAAAAATTGGCCAGAGACGTATGAAACAGCATATCATGAAACAACCCTGTGAATGTGCCGACAAACATGTCATTCATTTCCTTATCTTCTACTGGAGGACGGACCCTGGCAGCCATATCGCGCCACCTTTGCGCGTACTCTTTAAAGCTCTCCCCCTTCTTCTGCGACAGTCCCGCCAACTGGACCCGATTGGGTGCCAAGTCGCTGTTATACTTGTAGTGAGCTACAAACGCCTCTGCTAATTGCTTCCATGTCTTGATATCAGTTGGCTCCAACCCCATGTACCACTCTAAGGAAGGGCCCGACAGACTATCCTGAAAGAAATGCATTAGCATTCTTTCATCAGTTGAGTATGCAGACATCTTTCTGTAATAAGCTCGTACATGCACTTTTGGACATGTGTCTCCTTTATACTTGTCAAATGCAGGAGCTTTGAATTTAATTGGCACCCTCAAGCCAGGTACCAGCCCCATTGTTGCCATGTACAAACCCACAGCACTTTGGTTTAGGACTCCCCTCATCTGCTCTTCCAGCATTCTGATCTTCTGGGAATCATCCGTCGGCCCTTCGAAACCTCCGCCGGAGAAAGCGTCCTCCTGCTGATCTTCTTGCCACATACCGTTTCCGGCCCCATATCCATCATATCCATTATTACGTCCAGCTCTGATCTGATTCATCCCCGGACCTCGGCCTCTGTTGCCGTACCCTTGAACACCTCCAGCAGGACCAAAAGCCATAAATCCAGTACCGTTTCCGTTTCCAAAACCTCCGTAACCCTGATTGGTCGCGCCATAACCGTCTTGCCCAAAGCCTTGAGCATTAAAGCCATACTTCCCAGTGTTATCGAATCCCTGATCGTTGAATCCGAATCCAGCATTGACGAAGGCGTTGCCTCCCATATTATCTCCCAAATTGACATCACCCAGCCCAACGTTATGGACAGCAGTCTCATTTCCAACTCCGACGTTACCATTTACAGCAGCGGTAGCGTTGTTGACATTAGCAGCAGGTGTATTGATTACAGGTGGAGCCACCGGCGTGGGAGTACCGTCTCCATGAACAGTATCGACCCGTACAGACTGATGATCTTCATTACCATGACCAGCGTTTCGGGCCAACAGAGGCTGGACCATGGCCTGCAAATTCTCCTGCCCTTTCGCAATCGCTTCCATGGTCTGCATGAAGAGAGCGAGCTTCTCGCGCACATCTTGCATCTCGTTCTGCATTTGATCCATGATTCTTCGACAATTGGTGCGGGTAGAATAGCGGTGAGGGTGCTGGTCTGCAATCCTGTTAAGTACCTGTTACAGAGCAGGAAATAAGACACTATTCAAAGATTACCTGTAATGCAATATGAATATGAATGCAATGCAATGTGTCTGTGCTTTAGGGAAATTCATCCCCCCAGTTCTAGTGTGAAGGTGCCAGTGCAGTGACAGTGTTGACAATAGGAATATCGGAGCTGAATCATAGAAAGCCTCATATATTGCTGAGAAAATCAATAAGCCGAGAGTACAATATCACTGAGAGTACAAAGAAGGCATGACCTCAACCAACAATCCTGGTGATGGTCAGCACTATGCGAATAAAGCATACAAACTACTATATGAAATGATCAAATCCTCCCAAAAGTCTGGTACTCTTCTATCAACTTCTTGGTCTCTGGATGGCTTGGTCGATCAAGCAGCCCTTCAACAAGTTGGTTTCTCTTCTTAAGAACACGACGCACGTCTTCAGCAGTTTCTTCCCATGTTGCTTCTCCGAAGCAATCTTCTAGCTTTCGCTTCTGAGACACCGCTTCATCTCTGGATTTGATTGCTTTGTTCAGTGCATGCTGGACACCATACCGGGTCATTACTTCTTCCTCGCACTTCTTGATGCTAGACTTCAACTTCTCTTCGAGGTCGGAGATTTGCTGTTTCAGCTTATCTTCTCTCATTTTATTGTTGGTGAGAGTAGCATTCCAAGTCTTATTGCAAGAGGAGATTTCTCGGTGTGCTGCGTCGAGCGCCTTCTTTTTGGCTTCCAGCATGTCATGGGAGCTTCTGAACTCTTGCCCCAGACGTTCACGCTTTTTCTTTTCCTCAGTCAACTCAGCCCCTAACCTGTTTAGCAGCTCGATTTGTTGTTGGAAAGCATATACGGCCTTGTTTTTCTCACTGCGTACTTGAGCTAGCTCTTGCTCTAACCCTTCGTTGATCTTCATCAAGGCTTCTTTTTCCTTCACAACTTGCTCGTAAACCTCCCTAGAGACAGTAGTTGGCTCTTCTTCCTGAATAGGAGCAATGACGGGTACAGCTGGAAACGACATTAACAACTGACTTGCTCTTTCTTGGATCCAAACCCTGTAAGGTGCATAGGCCTGACAGTCATTCTTTCCTAACAACGGCTTCCCTCTGCGGTTAACACGCGTCCAGGCATGTCGCAACTTGGCTAATAACTCCCCCTTCACGTCACCTGTGAAGTACAGAGATTCATGTACTTCTTCCTCCTGAGGTGGATTCTTCAGCGCATATCCGAACTGACGAATGAATAGAGAAGGGTTGTAATTGATACACCCTTTTCTTCCTATCAGCGGCACATTAGGGTATCCAGAACAATTGAAAATGAGCTCAGATCCCAACAGGTCTCGATCAAACCACACAACGTCTTCGGAATATAGCCTCATCAGGCGCTCTGACCAACTGGCTGAGGTTGCACTGTCTACAAATGGTCCCTTCATGGGGAGATGACTTTTGAACCACATATTTAATAGAGGAGCACAGCAGTAAACAACTTTTCCCCTTCGGTTTTCGTTCTTGTAGTGCAATGAATGATAGAAGTCTCCGATCAACGTTGGCACTGGGTTGCCTGCAGCAAACAGATGGAAAGCGTCCAGGTCCACAAAGTTGGGCAAGTTAGGAAACAGCACAATTCCATAAATGCATAAGGCCAAAATAGCATTGAAAACCACCCAACAACCGTTCTTGGCGTACTCTTGAGCCTTGCCAACCAGAAAATCCAGAGGGAAACCGGGAACCCCGAGCCAAGAAGTCACTAATAACTCAGCAGCATTCATATGCAAGGCTTTGGCTAAGTCCTCTAACTTGGGCTCAGCAGCGGAGTGAATAAAGGGAACCTTGTTCTGCACGGGAAGCTCAGTAAACTCCACATACTCCTCAATGGTAGGTCCTAGAATGAAGTCAGCAAAAGTAAAGCATCTCAATGTGGGGTCATAGAACTGCATCAGGGTGTATAGCCCATTCATCTCATCAGCCGTGGGCTTGCAGACTAATCTCAGTAATCTCCCATGACTCATTCTAAAGCTTCTCCTAACCTCCTCATCAGCGAGAGATATCAGACCAAGCAAAGAAGTAATATCAGGTGAAGGCAGCTTATACGCCACTGTCTTTCTCAAACCAGCCATAATCAATACTCGGAAGTCTGGGCACTAGAACCGGGGAATATGCAAATTCACCTGCAGCACAGACACATGTTAGTAAAATGCAAGTGACGATGGATATGTAGGCAATGCAATGCAAGTAACATGCAACAGGGACCAAAGCTGTAGCTGAATGGCCTGAACCCAATCAAGAAAGGTCTCAGATAGACCATCCAGAAGTCATCCAACCCTGGTCTCAGATAGACCTAAAACAAAGCTCCAATACTGGTCTCTGGCAGACCTCAAACCATAACTCCAACTGGTCTCTGGTAGACCTCAAATCATATCTCCAATTGGTCTCTGATAGACCTCAGAACTCTTCAACTGGTCTCTGACAGACCTCAGAACACGTCTCCAAATGGTCTCTGACAGACCTCCTAGCTCTCCATAAATACCCAGGATCTCTGATCAAGAAATAACCGGTAGTCTGGAGGTCTAGTTACCTGCATAACCCCAAACCCTCTCACAGGTGGATGTCCTAGTAACTGACAAAGGTATGGCATCCTATGCGGTCGTCGGCGTCACAGACTTTCAGGGTTGATGATACGATTCCCAGAAGGAGTGGCATTATCAAATCCTGAAGAGGCCTCACTTAGCCAACTTCCAAATGATCGGTTCCCGGAGTCGACAATTCAGCTGACCAACAACCCCTTCGACCCAAAGGGTAGAAAAAGAAGCCAACCAGAAGAACCTCGTCCGAGTGTAGATTTCATGAGACACTAATGCAAGCAAAGCCGGCACGCGCCCACTACTTTCTACTCTAATTCTAGGTGCACTCAAGCCCAGGTCCGGCTTATCTCTCAATCATAGAACCACCCATCACCCCCAAATACAGCAATAACAATCAATATATAATGCTGAAAGTAAAGGTTAGAAATATAAATCCATACAAAATCCTCGACGGGAAAACAAGCGTTAGGATTGACTCTCTTAAGGGACGTTGGATCCCAAATGCATAAGAACCATCGCAGTTCTTAGCAGCCAGGGGACGTTGAATCCCCAGCAGAGTCGCCAGCTGTCGCTACTGCGAAAATCGGCGCCGGCTGAACAGAAGAGTCGCCACCGTGCGTTATTTATCCCACGGGAGGGAAAGAAAACGCTCAGAGTAAACCTCGCACAACACGGGAAAGGTATGGTCGTCGCAACCAAAACCTAGATTCGGGAGTCGGTTACGCAAGGGGAAGGTGTTAGCACCCCTCACGTCCGTCGTACTCGACGGGATCCACGCTTGTTTTCGGATATGGATTGTTATTCTATCTACTCTACAGGTTAGGGAATAAAAAAGAAAATAAAATGAAAATAAAAATGACTCGGCAAAGTATCGCACTTTATGCCTACGTATTCCCGCCTGGAACGAGAAATCAGAGTCAACGTAGTTCGCCTACCTACAGGAAAGGAGGGGAAGGTTGCTCGCTAGGACATCGTATCCTATGCCTACGTACTTTCATACAGCATGAAAGATCAGAGCAAACGTAGTTCGGGCCACGTACGACACAAGTCTGTCTTGGTTAATTTTATTCCTTCTGAAAAAGGTTTTCTTGATTAGCAGTCCCGACGGACAAAAATGATGTCTTGATGAGTTCACATTCTTTTACGGAAGAAGTGTCTTTTATTGTGTTTGAAACTTTATTATATTTTTCTGTTTGTTTTGAGAAAGAAGAGACAGAACTCTAACCTACGGTTGCGAAGGGAATCGAACTAACCTAATGTTATCATGCATGGGTTAAGACCTAGAGTCTATCATGCTCCTCTCTTGCACAGAGAGAAACAGAGATCCTACGGGATAGGCAGAAACAAAAACAATAACAGATATATATACAGTAAAGCGGTAAAATGCATGGATGCAACAATACAAGCGAGGCAAGGGAGTCCCACTCAACCTCGAACCTAGAAAACAATAGGCAAAAGTGAACAGGCTTCACTTTCAACCCAACAGGGTAAACAGCAAGCAATACAGTCAGGAAAACCAATCAATACATCAAGAAATGAAATACAGCAAAAATAAACAGCATCAGCAGCTCTGAATCAACATCTGACTTCAAGTAATCTCCACTCAGTTACAGGCTTCAACAAGCATCAATCTCCATCTTCATGACCTTCAGGCAAGGGCTTTGATCATCTGTCTTCCCTCTGCAATGGCCTTTCTTCATGTCTCAGGCTAGGATGAACATCAGTCAACCAGATGAGGTGAATGAATGTTAAACAGTTAATTACCTACCAAGGGTGGTTCATCAACTGTTAACATTAAACAGAAAGTTTCCTCTCAAAAGTTCTATCTTTCAAATATATTCACTGATCCTTCCAAATGAAGGAGGCGGATATTTGAAAGAGACTTTGAATCATAGAGAAAGGATAGAGGCAAACAAGGCCATCTATGTTTGAGAAGCAAGCTTTCTAATCTAGAGCTCTGCCTAGCTCCTAAACCCTAGTCTCCTCAGCAGCTGCTAGCAAGAATCTCCTCTTCAACTCTGGAAGTTGGTCTTCAGTCTCTGGATCTCCAATGGCTCCATCATCCCAAGCCTTCAGCTCTCCCAATCCCCAGGCAATCCCAATACCCACACAAGCAAGCAATAATCCCCAGAGGGCACACCACACCAGTCAATTAGACATATACAGAGTATTGATAGCAGTAGGGGAATCCTAACTTTTTCTAAGGGATCTAATAACTACCCATAGCCCCTATAGTCCCATAACTAAACTAGTCAAACCCTAAGTCCTAAGGGAAAAGAATCAAATCTCCTAAGTCATCACCTAAAACCCTAATTCTATCCATGTTATTCATACTTAAACTAAGCACCTAAATTTAATTTCTAAAAATGGGAACTAAATTGAATCTACAAGTTCAATGTCTAACCTAAACAACCTAAAAAGAATGGATGAAAAATATGAAAGTATCTAATAGAACAAAAATGAATAAAATCATGTATGAAGTGAAACCATTTAAAATGTTATTTATTTAGAAAATATGGGGAAAATATCAAATAAAAAATAAAATGCCATTTTTATTCTTTATAATTTTCTAGACATCCTAAAGAAAATAATGCAAAAAGAATGAATTAAAAATGATTATTTTGCTATTTATTATGAATTTTAGAAGATGCATGAAAAAATTAAAGAAAATAAAAGAAAATATAAAGAAATAAAATGGAGGGGGTGAGAATAGCAAGGAAACCAAGTTAAGCGCGTTGGGCTTATTAACATGGGGGGTGTAGATAGCGCTCTGAGCCCAATCCCCCCCACTTAATGAAACGCTGCGTTTCATTTCTGAAGCTTCCCTCCGTTTTGAACTTTAAACCACAGCTATCAGATTACATCCCAAGTCCAAGTCAAACCCTGGATCGTGTGGCTCTGACTTCATCTTCAACCTTAGAAACCCTAGGGTTTCTGCAACTTCACCATCATGCATGAACTTTCCACTTCCCTGTTCTCCCTCAATCCTCCATGAAAGCTCTCACTGTAAAAACCAAAAACACTCCAATCTCTTCCCTCTACACAGCCATGTCATTACTTTCTTCTAAAACTCAAGCAATAATGCAATTCGATAGGTGCAACAGATCGGGTCCATCATTCTCCACTGATATTGATCCTCTCAATTCTCTCTGGAAATCATCCTAAACTAACCTACAACTCACCCTGGTCATTCTAAGCACTCAATCCAAGATTATCTCACACGATTCTTGCCATTCTAAGCTTCATCAGAAATGGTGCACCATGATCAATGTCCATGAAACTTGCTCAAACTTATCAAAATCAATCATCTCACTTATCCTAACCAGTCTATACTAACAATTCCCTAAAATTCTCATTAAATTATGCAATTCGAATGAGGTTACCAACCTGTTATGATGCTGAAAACAGTTATGGAATACACTTGATCCAATGCTTGAAAGGAGGGGAAATTGATCAGTGATCTTGGAAATGAG
Source organism: Lathyrus sativus (assembly GCA_963859935.3). Taxonomy (NCBI): domain Eukaryota; kingdom Viridiplantae; phylum Streptophyta; class Magnoliopsida; order Fabales; family Fabaceae; genus Lathyrus; species Lathyrus sativus. The sequence continues at coordinate 65,950,188 of OZ012740.1, read as the reverse complement.
TTCTGTATGCAATCAGAGAGGCTCCAAGGCTTTGAATCTTCTAGTTCCAAGGTTCTTGCACTTTGAATGATGATGATGAATAGCACAATTCCTTGCTCAATTTGCCAAAGAAATATGTGGATTCTGACCTTTGTGTGATGATGATGAAGGTTGAATCAAGAATGTTGAAGTTTGGTGAGAGATTGAGGGAATTTGAGAGGCTTATGCAAGAATGAAAAATGAGTGAAAATGGAGGTTTTGAACAAAGTGGTAGCACCAACCCTTGCATGATTCAGCTTGCATGAATATATAGGTGATATAGGAACCTCCTAGAACATTGGAGAAGTTTCCCTTACACTTTTCCCTTACAATTTGGATTATGTTACTTTTAATTCAAGCAACCATGGATAATTCACAAATCATGACCTAAGCTCAAAATTCCACTTTAGCCAATGTCTTTAGAATGCCTTTTCCATTCAAAATGACCTATAATTTTGCATCATTTGGCCAAGATATGAAAAATATCATTTTCTAAGCCATTTTCCTTCATTAAATTCACCAACTTTGAAACCTTGTGCTATGGACATTTCCAATCTCCCATGGTCACTTTTCTAGACTCAAAATGTCATTTGGAGCAAGTTTGATGTTGTAAGTTTTTCCATTTGAGGCATCCTTGTATGAGTTTTGGGCATAGGTTAAAATGACCTGTAATTCACAAATGACCAAAATACCCTTTGCTTGCCAAGACCATAAGTTGAGTTCCACACATCATATGAGGGCATACCATACCATTATAGAAAGCTAAGACAATGAGGAACAATTCTTATGTTTACCAGAAATTCATTTGAAATCTCCTTGAGGGGTAAAACTAGCTTGGAAGTCAAGTCACTTTCACAGACAAAATTTCAGATACCTCAGATGACCTGTAACTTGCAAGGACCATAACTTGAGTTCTATAAATCTCCTTGATGTCTTCCACCACTCAAATTAAAGGTCTTGAGATCCTCTACAAGTTTCATGTTGGCCAAGGACCCATTTGAAGCTTGCATTTTGACTTATCTTGCTTGGAAATTTGACCTAAACTAGGGGATTTTACACAGAAACCCTAATTTAGAAATTCCTCTTCTCCTTGATTTCTCTTGATTTCTTCTTAGCATAACAACATATCCTTATTCTCCATGTCAAATGATGAACCCCACATCTCTCCAATAGCCCTTAATTCCTTTCAATCAGTCAATTGACCTAGGGTTGACCTAGGGTTGACCCAGATGAAACCCTAGTTGACTGTCTTCAACTGCAATTCTTGTGGTCACCTCAACAACTTGTTCTCTTCTCCAAATGACTTTCTAAGCCTCCCATGATGTCTAGATGCTCTCCATGCCTTCCATTCACAGCTCACAATCCCCTTTATGATCCCCAGATACCCTCAGATGGGAGGTAGACTCAAGGCTTGACTTGCTGAACTCTCTGCTCTCAAATTCTTTTCTGATGACTTGAATGAGATGGAATTAGGATAATATCCTCTTGATAGGCCTCTAGAGATGAGAATAATGATTGGTCCCCTGTTGAATGACTTGCTATGCTTATGCTATGCAGATGGTTAGTCTATGTACATGACTCTATATGCAAATGCTAATGATAATGGAAAATAAACCAAGTGAATAAGGTTGGGCAAATTCTAGGGTGCAACAATAGGGACCTTGAATCATTGGATGATAATAGAAAGCAATCAAGGCAATCCATGTTTATTTGAAGAAAGAGAAATCAAACTAAAGCTCTTCCTAAACCCTAATTGATTAAGCTACAAGAAAGCTACTAAAAGGAGTTCTAAACACCAAAACCAAACACCACAATCAAGTAAACAGAAGCTACAACAAGCCTAAAAACCCAACAAAGAAGATTAGCAAACCTATTATGAACCAAAGGCCACCATTGGAGTTCAACTAGTGCAAGTGTTATGTTAAAAGAATCTTAAAACTAGCCTAAGTATTAAATCTATTGAAAATACTAAAACCACTTCTAAGATCCTATAAAATTTTTCTAAGGGAACCTACATGTGTTAGGGACTTATGGTACAAAAACCAGGGATTGCATCTAAAGGGAAAGCCACTAAAGAATTCCTAAATCACCAAGTGTCAAATGGGAACCCTAAAATGGAAGGTCATGGGAACCTAATCCAAAACATAACCTAAAGTTATCTAAAAATTGTGAAATAAATCCTAAGAGATCATGCATCTCTATACTAGTAACCAGCCAAAAATCTCACTTAAATTCTATACCAATCATTCATACAAAAATCAAAAAGGAAATAGGCAAAAAATGCAATTTAAATGAAATATAAAAAATAGAAAAATGCCAATTAAATTGGAAATTGCATCAAAATAAAATCTAAGCATGTCAAAAAATCAGAAATTAAATCCAGAGCATGCACATATTTTTATTTTATTTTTCTGATCAATAATGAATTTATTATGAATTTAAAATGGAAAAGCAATTAAAATAAATCAAAAAATGAATTAAAGAAAATGAAATGCTGAGAAATAATGAGAAGCGCTAGATCTATGGACTAAGTCATCTCATCCAAGGATCCAGGTGCTGCCAACGCATTAATGATACAACTATGTTTTAGGGAGTCAAAGTCAATTCTCAGAATAAAACACAAGCATTGGATTTCATGACTAAGTCTTCATTTCAAGCAGATCCAAGGGCTCATCTTCATCCTCCTTGTTCAAACTCTAAAAGGGAGGGAAATTACTCAGGCGAACCAGACAGTGGTCCGGTGGCCGCGCCACTGTCTTCTCCGGTGAGCTAGCAATTACAGGTCATCAATTCTTAATAAAACCTATACAGTTCCACTCAATTTTTCACGCTGATTCCAAATCTGCCATCAGTTTCCTCTAATTCCCCCTAGATTTTAAAACCCGATCAAGAATCCAAAACGTGTCAAGTCATGGATCATCACCAAACCTCAAAATTAAGCCACAGATCTTCTCCTCATTCATCATAGATCATCCTAAAATATCTAAATCAAGCTAACACATCAAGATCAGAGAGATTCACATCCAAACAGAAAGTTGTTCACACTTTGAATTGTCTTTAAACTTCACAAAACCCATCCTAAAACGATCTAGTCATCTTCCTAAAGCTTAACCACATATCAATTCAAGCTAGATCAACCTAGAATCAGTGCAATCGTGAAAAGTGCATACCTAGTTTGTAGCTTGAAATTGAGGCACTTGCACTGTGATTCTCACTCCAATCTTGTCCAGATTTCTTCAATGATCAATGATAAAGCTATTAGACACCTTGATTTTATCTGAAATGCACCCAATCTGAAAACACGATTTTCACTTGAAGCTTGAAAATTCCCTCTGCAATCTCTGGCTCTAGCTCAAAATAACCACCAACCTTGACCCTAACCTCTTTCTGAACTTATATAGAGGTGAATGGAAGATTCTAGAGGTCCATGGAAAGCCCAAACAGAGATATCCAAGTTTCAGCTTTTGCTTGAAAATTCAATCATGGTGTACACGAATCTGAGTCAATTCCTTCTCCAAGAAGCTTCTCATGTAATGTTTGTGGACTGTTGAGAGTGTATGGACAGGATTGAAAGCTTAATTCCATCCAAGGGCCAAGGTTGAATGTGTTACTTACTCATGAAGTAACAAGTTGAAACACCATGAATTAGGCCTCAAATGGACTTTCTAATAGTGCCAAAGTGTTCAAAATGATATTTCTGATCAAAATGAGTACTCATTTGCATTTGTTTGAGCTCTTGTGAATTGTTTTGAAATTTTCACCTTTAAATCCTTTAAATTCCCCTTTTGCCAAATTTCTTCACACCAAGTCTTACCCTATGCCAAATCAATGCCTCATGGATACATGGTTAGCTTTAAAATCCCATTTTGAGCAAGTTTTGTGTTGGACAAAACTTCATTTGAAATGTGCAAGATAGAGAAAATGACCTATAATGCCAAATGACCTATAATTTCACTTTCCCAAAATGCCCCTAACTTGTAAACCTCATAACTTGAGTTCTACAAATCAGATGGAAGACTTCTAGTACAATTTGGAAAGCTAATACCAATACCTACAACTTTCATGTTGGCATAAAGTTGAGGAGAAACATCTTTCTAGGTCAAACGTTCCTTGGAAGTTGGTTAACTTTTGCAGACAAATTTCACATTCATCTGATGACCTGTAACTTGTCTGGATCATAACTTGAGTTCTATAAATCCAATCAAGGACTTCTAGTACTCAAATTAAAGATAAGAACATGCTCTACAAGTTCCATGTTGGCCAAAAGTTGAGATGAAACTTTTATCTTGAGATAAGTGGTCTTGAAGTTAGGCACTAAATAAGAGATTTTACCCTAAGAACCCTAGTTTAGCAACTCCTCACACTTTGAATTCTTCTTGGATTGATCTTGGAATAACACCTCATGTATCTCAACACAACTTTCCATGATCACAAATACTTATAATTGAGTATTAATCTCCTCCAATTGCACAGTTAACTTAAGGTTGACCAGATGAAAACCTTAATTGTAACACCTTCAACTGTGGCTCTTCACACTTAGCATAATGACTTGACTGAGCTCCAACATGACCCTCAAGGCACTCCATGAGCTCTATCCACATACCCTATCCATGATCAAGTCTTCGCAATGTGGAATCAAGATTCAAAGTCGTCTATGTTTTGATGAAGACAACTCATACAAGTTTGGCAAGTAAGATACTTTCTCTATATACCCGTGGGGGTATATGCTTATTGAAGCTGCTTACACTATATACCCGTGGGGGTATACACACTGGAGATAAAATCAGAAGCTTCTCTATCTTAATCTCTCCATAAAAAGCAAGAGGTGCAAACATATCAACAAGAATAAATTATCAAGAACATCGCAAGATCGCATACATCGCTATGGATCAAAGTTTCATCTTTCAAAATTTCAAGTGGTGTTGAAGATTCAAGACACGGTATAACATTGCTTACTTAGAATTATGTATGCAAGTGTTTTTAATCTCACTTCACTTCACCACTAACACAAAACATTTTTAAAACTCTTTTAAAATACTCTTGTTATTTTAAAATTAAGTGTTTTTGGAAAAACCTTCAGTGTTAACCGATTAACCATATAGGTTAACCGATTAACACAAGTTAAAATTGTATTTTTTGGATTTCTAACAGTGTTAAGATATTAGCCATATAGGTTAACCGATTAACACATGATAAATTTGAATATTTTGCATGTTGGAAAGGTGTTAACCGATTAACCTATATGGTTAACCGATTAACATTGTAACAACAACAAAAAATAGCAGCTTTTCATGAAAGAGCACATTGTTCTAAAATCTCTTACTGGCTATTTTTGATATCCCAAAAACACACCTTTTTGGAAAGGTTTTTTATTAGTATAAATTGATTTTCAATTTCAATTTCAAAACAACCTTCAAGAAACAAATTTCAAAATTACTCTTTCTTCAACCTTTTGAATTTTCACAAAGTGTTTAAAACCAGAATTTTTGAAAGAAGCCATTGAAATACACTTTCACATCTTTACAACTTGCTTTCACACAAAAGAACACTTGTATAAATTCTGAGCAATCTTTGTTTCAAGAAGAAGATCAATATTTCATATTGATATACATTCAAATTATACTTATATTCAAATTCATATTGACTACAACTTATTCTTATATAAAAGATAAGTTTGTAGGGTTTTCCTTGTGATTCGGATTGTGGATACAACAGGTCCTTGTGTGAGATATTTATTCTCGGTAGGACTTAAAATATTGTAAATCCAAGAGGATTGTTCTTGGTTGTTAGGATTGTCTTGTGTAGAAATCTAACATTGATAGTGAAATTCTCTTTCATGTTGAAAGGGTAGTGGAGTACTCTCGGATTGTGAGGGGAAACACTATAATTCTCTGTGTCCTTTTACTTTCTGTATTTACCGCTTTCATCACCAACAATCATAACCAAGTAAAATTCAAGAATAAAGAAAAACTGGAAAAAGTACCTAAAGCCTAATTCACCCCCCCCCCCCCCCTCTTAGGCATACTCTGTACTTACAATTGGCATCAGAGCAGGTTAAGGTAACATGTTCCTAAAGATTCAGTATGGCTTCCGCCAGCACCAACCCGGTTTTCAAAGACGGTGGAAGTAGTAACAAACCACCATTGTTCTCTGGAGAATATTTCGATTTCTGGAAAATCAGAATGAAGGCACATCTTGAAGCCCAAGGAGTAGGTATATGGGAAGCAATCGAAGAAGGACCACATAATCCAATAAATATGGTCAATGGCATTGGAACCGCAAAGTTGAAAAGCATGTATGATGAAAACGATAAGAAAAAGATTCTTGATGAGAAGAAAGCAATCAACATACTCCAAAGTGCTCTCAGTATGGACGAATTCTTTCGTGTATCACAGTGTAGATCGGCAAAAGAGATTTGGGACACCTTGGTAGAAACGCATGAAGGAACCACTGAAGTAAAAAGATCAAGACTTAACACTTTAAGTAAAGAATATGAAATGTTCCGTATGCAGCCTGGTGAATCTATTGTTGCCTTACAAAAGAGATTCGTTCATCTAACAAATCATTTGATTGCTCTCGGGAAGACCTTTACCAATGATGATCTCAACCTGAAAGTTCTAAGATCCTTGACAAGAGAATGGCAACCAAAGGTGACCGCTATTTCGGAAAAGAAAAGTCTCTCAACGATGACATCTGCATCCTTATTTGGCAAACTTCAAGAGCATGAATTGGAACTTGGAAGACTCGAGAAGCACGAAAGTCAAGAAAAGAAGTCCAAAGGAATTGCCTTAAAGATTGACACAAAAGATGACAAAGAGGACGAGACTTCCGAAGACGAAAATTTCATGCTTCTTGTAAAGAAGCTTGGTAAGTTTTTTAATAATAATAAAAATTCCTCTTTTCCTAAAAAGAATAGACATTTCAGGAAAAAGGATGCATCCACATTGAATCAAGAAGTCACATGTTACGAATGTGGGAAGCAAGGTCACATAAAGTCAGATTGCCCGAAACTTGCAAAGAAAGGAGGATTCATAGGCAAGAAGGATTTCAAAAATAAAAAGGCTTATGTTGCTTGGGACGATAATGAAATAAGTTCATCATCAGAATCGGAAAGCGATGAATGTGCAAATATGACTCTTATGGCGTCACATCATTCCGATGAAGAAATTGATGAGGTTAGTAACAATTTTTCTATTTATGATAATGATGCACAAGAAGTCATAGATGAACTTCTAAAAGAATGCAAGACTTTGTGTAAAAGCATCTCATCCCAAAAGAAATGAATTTCATTTTTAGAAGAACAAAATACTGCTTTTATAAAAAATATTGAAAATGAAAAACAAAAATTGATGGATGAAAAACAAAGTCTTATATGCAAAAATTGTGAATCCTTATCTTTTCAAATTGTTCAACATAAAAGAGTTTTAGAAAGATACGAAAAAGGTCAAATTGGCTTGGAGGAAATTCTTAGGCACCAAAGATGTTCTAATGATAAAAGTGGATTTGGATATTCTAAGTTTTCCAAACCTAGCACAAATGAAACCATTTTTGTGAAAGCAAGTGAACAAGCTGTTAAAGAAAAGGCAAACAATTCTAAAACTATACATCAAAATCATAAAAAGAAAAGAATTGTGAAGAAAAAGAATTACATTCCTAGATATAGAAGTCACTTTCAACCTACTTGTTTTTATTGTGGAATCAAAGGCCATACACCTAATGCCTGCTATGTACGCAACATTGTTGTTGCTAAAGGGCATTATGTGTGGGTTGAAAAGGGTACTAACTATCAAGGACCCAAAGCAATTTGGGTACCTAACACTAATTGATTTTGTGTTGTAGGTATGCTTGAAGACAACTTCTAATCAATGGTATCTTGATAGTGGTTGTTCGAAGCATATGACGGGAGATTTAAACAAATTTTCAAATATATCATTAAAGGCCAAAGGATACGTTACTTACGGTGATGATAATAAAGGAAAATTTCTTGGAGTTGGAACCGTTGGTGCACCTCCATGTACAATCATCGAAGACGTTCTTTATATGGAAGGCCTTAAACACAACCTTCTTAGCATAAGTCAATTGTGTGACAAAGGGTTCCGAATCAACTTCACAAAGGATGAATGTTTGATAGAACATGAAGTCACCCATGACATCTTGCTAAAAGGTAAAAGATTTAATAATATTTTTATGATCTCTTTTGATGACTCTTCCTTGAAGGTAAAATGTCTTATGGCGAACAACAACGAGGCGTGGCTTTGGCATAAAAGATTTGCTCACATTCACATGGAGCATCTAAACAAATTGATAAAGCATGATCTAGTTGTTGGACTCCCGAAGATAAAATTCATCAAGGATAAATTATGCGATGTATGTCAAAAGGGAAAACAGACCAAGACAACTTTCAAATCCAAGCAAGTTACTTCTACATCAAGACCACTTCAATTGTTGCATATGGATCTTTTTGGTCCATCAAGAACGAAGAGTTTCGGAGGTAGCATTTATGCTTTAGTTATTGTTGATGATTTCTCTCGATACACATGGACAATGTTTTTAGTGCAGAAAAATGATGCTTTCAAAGCATTCAAAAATATGCGAAGCAAATTCAAAACGAGAAGTCACTCACTATAGCCTCCATAAGAAGCAACCATGGTGGAGAATTCCAAAATTCAGATTTTGAAGTTTTCTGCGAGTGGCATGGAATTTCTCATAATTTTTCCGCACCAAGGACTCCTCAACAGAACAGTGTCGTAGAACGGAAGAATAGTTCACTGGTGGAGCTTGCAAGAACAATGCTCAGCGACTCAAATCTTCCTAAATATTTCTGGGCAGAGGCGGTAAGCACGACATGTTTCGTAAGCAACCGTGTGAATATTTGACCAATTCTCAAAAAGACTCTGTATGAGTTATTCAAGGGTAGGAAACCAAACATAGCATTTTTCCACATATTCGGATGCAAATGTTTCGTTCTCAACAACAATAAGGACAATCTCGGTAAGTTTGATGAGAAGTCCGACGAAGGTATCTTCCTTGGTTACTCTCTTTTTAGTAGAGCTTTTAGAATTTTTAATAAAAGAACTCTTACTATTGAAGAATCCATTCATGTTTCTTTTGATGAGACTAACCCCTCGAAAGAGGATAATATTATTTTGGATGATGATGATGATGATATTGTAGATACTCCACAACATGAAGAAAATAATGCAAAGGATCAAGCAATATTACAAGAAGATGTCACTCAAGAACATCCAGATCTTCCGAAGGAATGGAGAACTCATAGAGATCACCCGATAGATAAAGTTATTGGTGATATTAGCCAAGGCGTAGCAACTCGACTAAATCTTAAGGATGCTTGTCTCAACATGGCTTTTGTGTCTCAAATTGAACCAACCAAGATTGATGAAGCCTTAGGTGACGACCAATGGATTGTAGCAATGCAAGAAGAACTCAACCAATTCGAAAGGAATCAAGTTTGGAGTCTTGTACCAAGACCAGACCATAAGCACATCATAGGAACAAGATGGGTGTTCAAGAACAAACTTGACGAGAATGGGATCATAGTTCGTAACAAAGCAAGATTGGTCGCACAAGGCTACAACCAGGAGGAAGGAATTGATTTTGATGAAACGTTCGCTCCGGTAGCAAGGTTAGAAGCAATTAGATTATTACTTGCTTACGCTTGTTCTATGAATTTTCAGTTGTTCCAGATGGATGTCAAAAGTGCTTTCCTGAATGGCTACATCAATGAAGAAGTCTACGTCAAACAACCTCCGGGTTTCGAAGACTTCAAGAATCCCTCGCATGTTTACAAACTGAAAAAGGCACTCTACGGACTAAAACAAGCACCAAGAGCATGGTATGACCGCCTTAGCAATTTCTTATGTGAGAAAGGATTTACAAAAGGAAAGGTTGAAAAGACATTGTTCATAAAGAAGATTAAAGGAAACACTTTATTGGTTCAAGTCTATGTCGACGACATCATCTTCGGATTAAAAAACAAAGAGCTCTGCGAAGAATTTTCACTTATGATGCAAGGAGAATTCGAGATGTCCATGATGGGAAAATTGAATTATTTTCTTGGACTACAAATCAAGCAAATAAAGGATGGCATCTTCCTCAACCAATCCAAGTATTGCAAGGAATTGTTGAAGAAATTTGATATGGATAGTTGCAAGGTGATGTCCACTCCTATGGGATCCGAAATGTACGTTGATCAAGATGAATCTGGTACTCCAATTGATATAACAAAATATCGAGGTATGATCGGTTCATTACTATATTTGACGGCAAGCCGTCCTGACATTATGTTTAGCGTTTGTTTGTGTGCGCGCTTTCAAGCAAGTCCGAAGGAATCGCATCTCACAGCCGTAAAGAGAATCATAAAGTATCTCAAACGAACAACGAACGTCGGATTATGGTATCCTAAAGGTAGTACTTGTTCTTTAGTTGGTTATTCTGATGCTGACTATGCAGGATGTAAGACCGATAGAAAAAGCATAAGTGGTACGTGTCACATTCTCGGGAATGCATTAGTGTCATGGGCCTGCAAGAAGCAAGCGTGTGTGGCACTCAGTACAGCCGAAGCGGAATATATTGCAGCAGGAAGTTGCTGTGCACAAATTCTATGGCTCAAGCAACAACTTCTCGATTACGGTGTAGACCTCGGTTGCATTCCCCTTCGATGTGATAATACAAGTGCCATCAACATTACAAAGAACCCGGTCATGCATTCAAGAACAAAACATATAGATATCCGACATCACTTCCTTCGAGATCACGTATTGAATGGAGATGTAGATGTTACTTTCATCGACACGCACAATCAACTCGCCGACATTTTCACCAAACCCCTGGCGAAAGAACCATTCTACAAAATTCGGCGAGAACATGGGATTCTTGATGAAGGTGACATCTAACCTTTATCTCTAATGTGTGTATACATATTTTGTGTTATGTTTTCATGTGTATGCATTCTGTTTTTAGGCATTTTTCCAAAATTCGCATGTGTTAATCGATTAACCATATGGGTTAACCGATTAACACTGTAAGTTTTTCAGTTCTGATTGAATTTTTTAATGTGTTAACCGATTAACACTGTAAGTTTTTTTCTTCTGAAAAATTAAATTTTTAATATGTTAATCGATTAACCTATATGGTTAACCGATTAACACTGTTAAAATGGGCAAAAATCAGAAACAAAAAATTATTTAAAAGTTTAGTAAAATGTGTGTTAAATGGTTTATGTGTGAATCATGTATGATTATTGTTGCATGCTTGTGTGCTATTATTCTTTCATGTCCCTCTTCCTTTTTTCTAATGACAAAGGGGGAGAAGGAGTGTGGTTCTAACATTTTCCTTGTAGCAAAAGTGTTACCTCTCTTGCATTTAGGGGGAGATTCAACTTAGGGGGAGAAATGCTACGAACCAAGTATAAAAACTATTTTTCAAAGAAATGGTTGTCATCATCAAAAAGGGGGAGATTGTGGAATCAAGATTCAAAGTCGTCTATGTTTTGATGAAGACAACTCATACAAGTTTGGCAAGCAAGATACTTTCTCTATATACCCGTGGGGGTATATGCTTATTGAAGCTGCTTAAACTATATACCCGTGGGGGTATATACACTGGAGATAAAATCAAAAGCTTTTCTATCTTAATCTCTCCACAAAAAGCAAGAGGTGCAAACATATCAACAAGAATAAATTATCAAGAACATCACAAGATCGCATACATCAATATGGATCAAAGTTTCATCTTTCAAAATTTCAAGTGGTGTTGAAGATTCAAGACACGGTATACCATTGCTTACTTAGAATTATGTATGCAAGTGTTTTTAATCTCACTTCACTTCACCACTAACACAAAACACTTTTAAAACTCTTTTAAAATACTCTTGTTATTTTAAAATTAAGTGTTTTTGGAAAAGCCTTTAGTGTTAACCGATTAACCATATAGGTTAACCGATTAACACAAGTTAAAATTGTATTTTTGGGATTTCTAACAGTGTTAACAGATTAACCATATAGGTTAACCGATTAACACATGATAAATTTGAATATTTTGCACGTTGGAAAGGTGTTAACCAATGAACCTATATGGTTAACCGATTAACACTGTAACAACAACCAAAAATAGCAGCTTTTCATGAAAGAGCACATTGTTCTAAAATCTCTTACTAGCTATTTTTGATATCCCAAAAACACACCTTTTTGGAAAGGTTTTTTATCAGTATAAATTGATTTTCAATTTCAATTTCAAAACAACCTTCAAGAAACAAATTTCAAAATTACTCTTTCTTCAACCTTTTGAATTTTCACAAAGTGTTCAAAACCAGAATTTTTGAAAGAAGCCATTGAAATACACTTTCACATCTTTACAACTTGCTTTCACACAAAAGAACACTTGTATAAATTCTGAGTAATCTTTGTTTCAAGAAGAAGATCAATATTTCATATTGATATACATTCAAATTAGACTTATATTCAAATTCATATTGACTACAACTTATTCTTAGAATTATAAAAGATAAGTTTGTAGGGTTTTCCTTGTGATCCGGATTGTGGATACAAGAGGTCCTTGTGTGAGATATTTATTCTCGGTAGGAGTTAAAATATTGTAAATCCAAGAGGATTGTTCTTGGTTGTTAGGATTGTCTTATGTAGAAATCTAACATTGATAGTGAAATTCTCTTTCATGTTGAAAGGGGAGAGGAGTACTCTCGGATTGTGAGGGGAACCACTATAATTCTCTGTGTCCTTTTACTTTCTGTATTTACCGCTTTCATCACCAACAATCATAACCAAGGAAAATTCAAGAATAATGAAAAACCGGAAAAAGTCCTTAAAGCCTAATTCACCCCCCCCCCCCTCTTAGGCATACTCTGTACTTACACACAACCCACTAATGGTCTTCAATTGGTCCTCAGGTTAGGAGATGGACCCTATACAAGCAACCAAACTTCTCAAGAACACAACCCTCTTTTGGATGACTTTGGTGACCTCTCAAGCTTGAATAAGACCTCTAGATAGGCTCCTCTTGATATAAACCACAATTGATCCCCTGCTAAATGAATAATTCTATGCTATGCAAATGTTAGGTCAATGATATGCTATTGTAATGAAACAAAAGCCATGTAAGGAAAAAGTTAGGAAAATTTTGGGGTGCAACAGCGAGCTGCACTCTATACTTAATCCTTGGCCTTTCAAAGGGTGGGCCTTGGAATTGATCGGGGAGATTCAACCAGCATCCTATAAAAACCAAAAGTATATTTTTGTAGGAATAGATTACTTGATAAAATGGATCGAATTGATCCCTCTACCGAAAGTAGACCAAGAGGATGTTATCGATTTTATTCAGAAATATATCATTTATAGGTTTGGAGTACCAGAGACAATTACGACAGACCAAGGGTCTGCATTTACTGGTCAAAAGATGCAGGACTTCTCCAAAGAAATGGGGTTCAAACTCCTAACCTCGACACCTTATTATACCCAGGCGGATGGTCAAGTAGAGGCAGCAAACAAAGTAGTGATTGGGTTGAGAAAAAAGCAGGTGGGGAAGAAACCTAAAAATTGGCATAAAACATTGGACCAGATCCTTAAGGCATGTCGAACGTCTCCCAAAGAAGCTACCAATGGCACCCCTTATCGACTCACCTTTGGCCATGATGCTTGATGAATTAGTGGATCTGGATGAAGAAAGACTCAAAGCTCTAGAACTCTTGAGAAGGCAACTGAGTAGAGTAGAGAAGTCGTATAACAAAAAGGTTATGGCTAAGACCTTTCTACCTGGAGATTTAGTTTGGAAAGTGATCTTGCCTATGGATCGAAAGGTTAGGTCTTTGGGAAAGTGGTCCTCAAAGCGGGAAGGCCCGTTCCAAGTCACGCAAGTGTTCTTCAATGGAGCATACGAAGTCGAAGAATTAAACAAAGATAGGAGAATTTTAAAAGTAAATGGCAAGTATTTGAAAAAATACAAACCGGCGCTTCAAGAAGTTAAAATATCTACAGAATAATTCAAGACACAAGGCAAAGCCATAAATGGTATTTATACATGCCAAAATGGCTCAAGTCATTATATAATTAAGTCAAAATACTATGGCAAGTGAAGGCCAAAAAGAAAAGCATTAAAAGGTTACAACAAACTAAAAAGGGAGGTTCTCCTTCATTCTCAAGTATCTCGACTTCTGGAGTTCGAGGCGCCTTTAACACAAGTTTCTGTCAGATTCCAAATGGGAAACCTCTGCTTCCAGTTGTCGAGCCTCCTCAATGAAAGTAATAGCATGGTTAAGCTCTGTTGAAAGGATGGAGTCATCAAAAGTAGATAACTCTACATTTATTTTCTTAGCCTTCGAGATCTCGCTACAAAGTTTCTTAATCTTTCACTCCCAGGAGGAGATGTTCTTTTCATTGGCAGCAATCTCTTGTTGATTCTTGTCCTTCGCCTCCTCCAACTCCGCTATCTTACTTTCAGATTTAGCAGCGACGGTCCAAGTAGCAGCTTCACTGCCAGCTTTAGTCGAAATTCCTTTCTCGATCTGAGGCAGCAGTATGAGGTCACCATAGACTTGATCAATCATGGAACCAACTTCAAAGATGACAGTAGCAGATTAGAGGGAGATGGAATGAATATCCACCTGTTGAAGAAGAGTCTTTAGAGAAAGATGGGTAACTTGGTCCATTTGCAAAATTGTAAAAAGATCTCCCTTGAAGATTTTCTCTTTGATTTTCTCAAGGATGTTCTCTTTTGACTAGCTCGAGGCTTGATCCTCCGAAGTTGAAGTATTAAGGGCCTTGCCAAAGGAACTGCCTTGTCTCCCAAGTAGAATCTTAACATACTATCGAGGGTTGTTAAGTTTTAAGGTGTTAAGTTCTGCACTAGTGAGACTTGCTTCACCTTTGGTGGGCGTTGTTTTGCTCTCCTTAACCGCAACAATGGTTGGAGTAGCAGTCACCTAGACAGAGGCAGGTTCGTTGACTGGACTTCTCTTGAGTCTTTCTTCCTTACTCTGACCATCACCTACTTGGTCTTCGTCCATCTCATCCCCAGTACCCTCATCACTAGAGCCATCCAATTCTAATTGGTGCATGGTTTCATCCTCGTCAGCGTCCTCATCTTTTGCTGGCTCAGTGTCTTTGAAAACAAGGGTATGGTCTAGGGGAGATTTACTTGCATCAGCTAAAGTTGTATCCTCCTCCATGAGAGCGTCTTTTGCATCTGCTGCCTCTAGAGTCTGTGGTGCATTATCTTCTTTGTGATCAAATCCATCAGTTTGGGATTGTTGGGTAGCCATTTTGGTGGGCGAAGGAGGAGCTGTTGCAAATTCAGGTTTGTTAATTTCACCAAGAGAACTCATACCAGAGCCCAAGTCAGATGTGGGATGGTAAGTAGGCTCACCTTGGCTATTTAAAATGGTGGCTGGAGAAGGAGACTTGGTTGACGGAGGTTTTGAACCACCAGCGTCAACCTAGATAAAGAAGAGCTAGATATGAGAAACAAGAACAAGGTATAAGTGAACCAAGACCTCAAGAAGAATTGAGGCATAATGTACCTTGGTGCCCTCATCAGCAGGACTAGAATTGTCGCTCTCGACATGAGCTATGGTTGGAATCGAGGTACCCTTAGTGGGAACCTCAACACTATCACAGATATGGATAGTCAGCTTCAAGGTCTTGGCTGTCGAAGGTTCAGATGGGGTGCTAGTAGTGTCCGTCCCTTGGTTGATCCTCTGCCTTTTCTTTAGCTGTAATTCCTCAGAAGAAGATTCATCATCATCCTCTGAGTCAATGATAATTTGGGCAGAAGCTCTTTTAAGCTTCTTTTGAGGTGTTAAGGGTGGCTTGCGAGACACCTAAAGCATTAAAGAATATTAGAAACAAACAAGAAAGAGAAGAATCAAAACAACAAAGACATGTAAGTTACCTTATGACATTCGGCCTTTGTCTCAGCTCTTGGCAGGGGGCACTCCTTTTAGAGGAAGTTGCAAAATAAATCATGTTGTGACCAGTAGGTAACAATAGAGTTCAGTTAAAAGAGTCCAAAATCGAAGGGTGACGACCTTCAAGGATTTCAGATTCGATGCGAACATCTTTGATACCAACATGAAGGTGCCCTTTGAAACTATCGAGCGTATGTTTAGTCAGAACCACCCGCTGGGCTTTCGGTTTCGATTGCTGTCGAAGGAATTTTGTAGAATCTCCACAAGTAAACCAATCTATAAATGGAGGGGCAAGAGCCACTCCAAAATCAGCAGTTGGAAATCGAGGAATCTTTAGGGGGAATAGGGCGAAAGCCACCTCATAAGGTTTCTCACGAGGAACGTATGAAGAAATTTTCAAATTCTCCATTTTATTTGAAATTTTTTCCTTCAGCATAACAGTAGCCTCACGGATGGTTCGACCAACATCATCTGGTTGATAGTTGGTTCAAAGTACTTCTGGTAGGCTTGAATCTCCTTGATGTGAGTGGTTGTACCTTTCTTGATCTTCTCTCGCACATCAACGAAAGCATGGTCAATCAAGCGAACAAAGCTTGAAACGTCAAGAAATTCTGAAGCGTAGTGCCTGGACCACCAATTGTAGAATTCTTGGGAGCAGAGGCAAGAGGGTTTGAAGTAAACAGGTGTTAAAAGGGATTTATGAGCATGTCGAGCTAAGTGTGTTGAACTCTCAAGTGTGTTGAAGACGGTGTTGGGGAGGATGACATGAGCTTTCTTGTCATACAAACATTTAGGTAACGTTGGGATTAAACTAAATTGTCTGGACCCAAAATTTGGCTGATAAGCCACCAAATTTGCTTGGCCTCTTAAGAGGTTGAGTTTATGGACTATTAATTGAGGTATTAAGAAACTTTCCAATACAGGCTTTGATTCCTCTTCGTGTTTCTTAAACAATGGAAGATAAGGTCTGGTAAACCATTCAGGGCCATATTTCCTCTCTGTAAAAGGAGCCATCCTTGGGGTAAACTCAGGGCATTTGGCGAACATTTTTATGAAACCAGAGAGATTCGCTCTGAGCGTGTGACCTTCTTCGCTGGGGTTAAGTTGGACTAATCGAGTTCATTCGACTCATCATTCTGTGGTTGTAGAGTCTTCTTCATCAACTTCTCCTTTATTAGGGAGGTTGGCTTCGAATGTAGCGTTGAGCCACAGTTGGAGCAACCAGAACGACACTAATAGTAACAAGTTCCCGTGGATTTATTTGTTTTTCAGTCTTCCAGCACCTTCACTTAAGGATTTATATAAATTGGCCAAAATCATCTCACTTAGGCCGATGCCTCAATTCAAGTGCAGCTGATTGGCCAATGTAAGGTACTTCCTCGCCACCTGCAAAGATTTTATACAAAAAACAAAACGAGACAACCACATGGCTAGAAAGTCTATATGTTCTTGATCATCAACTTTTGTCGTTTGTTTGTTGTGGTAATGGTTAATGAAATGGGTATAGGTATGTTTGGTGGTGGAAAATCCTATAGAATACTGACAATCCACTTCAGGATCATATACTAGCCCATAAGGTTTTAGCCCTGTGATAGCGGCTAGGTCGAAGAGGGTGGGTGCATCATCCCACAAGGAAGGTGGAAATTGTAGTGGGTGTTATCCCCGAAATATAGTGAGGAGGCCAGCATGAGAGGGCAGTAGGTTGGACTGGCCTTCGACATCATGATTAAATCATAGATACTAGTTTCCTTCCAGTCGTTGGCTTTGACCTTTTCCACTTTGGTTAGCCAGTTCAGATAAAGATCAGAATCCTTGAAATAAGGGGTGGCTCTGAATAACCTGGATCCTTTATTGAGGTACTTAAGGTCTACATTATGTAATTCCATGTTATCTGTACCTTCAGTAGGAACTTTGCTAGAATCTTTTTGCCCTAGAGGTTTTGTTTTGCGATAAGAAGGGAAAAAATCGTTAAGGGTTGAATAGTTGGTTTCTAATGGAGACAGCGGTCTAGACAGAGCCAAGGGTTTACCTGTAACGGTGACAGGGATTATTACCTGGGGTTCATAAATATGCCTTTTTTCATCTATCAGAGGTTCAGGGATGAACTACTGGTTCTTCACCATCTTGGGTCCATTCAATATGGCGAAAGGAGGGAAAAGTGGCGCAGCTGATAACTCTTTGGCTTGAGGTTTTCTCTTTTGATATTTGGTGGTAGCCATGGAAGATGCCATTGATGAAATTTGGGAAGAAATGGGTTTCTGAAGAGAGTTGGAAGTTGTTTAGGGAAGAAGTGCGTGAGTATTTGCCAAAGAGTGAAAAGTTTAAAATGATTTCTGGGAAATTATTTATAAGGCATTTTGAAGTAAATCAAAAGCCACTATTCATCATTAAGGGCTAGGGATAGTTGGCGACACGGCGTCCCAAGATGGGAAATGGGGGCGGTGGCAGTTACTGCCTAGACCCATGATTTTCTTAGGTCCTAAAAGAATGATGATCGTCTGAAGATTTTGTGAGAGTTCTAAGTAATTGGTCATAATGGCCCATGACGTCATGGACATCCGTAGAGTTAGTTGAACATTTCTCTCTCTCTGTCTCTCTCCCTCTCTCTCTCTCTCTCTCTCTCTCTCTCTCTCTCTCTCTCTCTCTCTCTCTCTCTCTCTCTCTCTCTCTCTCTCTCTCTCTCTCTCTCTCTCTCTCTCTCTCTCTCTCTCCAAGTCATGGGTAGTTAGTTGTATTGATACCTACGTGGAGGTTGAAAGATGGCGTCAAATTGGATGCCGTCAAAAAATGGCCCTTTTTCTGCAATGTGGTCGAAAAAGACATTTTTGCGGGGCAATATGTTAGCTCACAATTTCGACGCATAATATTGAGATTAAAATATTTGAATAAAATATTAAGGTCTTTCAAGAAAGTAAAAGACTTCGAGCACGGAGACCTTCGAGCAGGATAGGTGATTCAAGCGTTTTGGAACTTAGAGAAATTTCCAAATATTAAGGAGAAATACTTTCGACCGAGACATTGGTTGAATATCAGTGAAGTTTGAAATTCAAAATAATGGAAGGAATAGTTATGCTTTCTCATGACTAAGCAGGACAAGTGGCGTTCGTCTAGCAAGTGATTACATGCACAGTGACACTTGTCGGAAGCTGATGGTTTTAGGAGGTTATTGGTAGTTACTTTTATTATTATAAATAAAAATTCTAGACATATAATTTGGTGTGTTGTAATTTACTATTTATATAAGTTACTCCCAAATTTACTCAAAGTACTCGAGCATAGAGAAACAAGTTCAAGGAGAATGTACGTTATGTAAACACAGCATCTTTACTTTAAATGAAGTTTAATTTACTTGCTAAATTTTAAAGAGCCTCTTGTTGCACCCCAAAATTTGACCAACAATTATCTATTCACTGAGTGTTTGAAAGTTGATACCTTCATCAGGCAGTTCAAGAGATCCCCAGAGGAATTGGGTGAAACCAGGGTTGTGTGCTTCATAGCTTGAGAGTTGTGGGTGCTCCTCAGATGATTCTGAGACTTTGAGAATGAACTTGATGTTTTGAGAAAGCCTATGAGATGTCTTAATAGCCATCATGAAGCCCAGAGAGGTCATTATACAAGAATTCAGGAGATTCAACCATGAATGGTAGAATTATGGTTTTGACTGGGTCAACCCTAGGATAACTGAAGATTTGGAGAGGGTTGAGACCTAATCCAAGGGCCATGAGATAATGGAATGATGCATAGAGATGTTATAAGGATGATTCCTAGACCAACTCATCATGATTGAGGAGTTTGAGAAGTTTCAAGTCAGGGTTTCCAAGGATTGTCAGTGAAAAACCCTAATTTGACCCCTATCTTCCAGGCAGTTTTAGCTCTAGATGTGATTGATATCTCATCTTCCCCACAACATGAATGTTGTAGAGCTTGTTCTCAGCTTTAATTTTAGTGGTGGAAGTCCTTGATAGGAGTTACAGAGTTCAAGTTATGGTTTTGACAAATTACAGGTCAGCTGAGGTGTGTGAATCTGGGTCCTTGAAAGTCACCCAACTTGCAGACAACTTTTGCCCTAGTAGGATGATTCCTATGATCTCTTGGTCAACATGAATGTTGAAGGGCATCTTCTTAGCTTTAATTTGAGTGGTAGAAGTCTTTGATAGGATTTGTAGAACTCAACTTATGGTTTGAACAAGACAGGGGTATTTTGGTCATTTGGCAGTTATAGGTCATATTTAAGCAAAGGCCATATATCCTATTTCCAAGCCTCAAATGGAAAAACTCAAAACATGAAAGTTGTTCAAAATGTGATTTTAAGTCTAGAAATAAGGTCATGAATTGTTGGAAAAGCTCATAGAATGGATTTGCATGATTGGTTAAATTTGAACTAAAAATGGCTTATAAGTTTAAAAAGTTGAAATTGGAAATTGGTTTGGAAGATCTAGGAATCCAAAATAGGTCATCCAATATATCATTTTGATTGGAAACATCATTTTGAGAACATTGGTTTAAATAGAATTTTGATTTGAAGCTTTAAAATGGGACATGCTTTGTAATATTGAAACTTGCATATTAAGGCACCCTTGCAAAACTTAACATAAGCCAAAGGTGAGCTTGTTTTTCACACATATCTTCTCAATATCTCATGTGAGGATATTTTGACACCAAATTGTAAGGCATAAGGCATGAGATAATGGATGTTCAATGTATCATTCCATGAGAAGTTCTCAAACTTTCTAACACTTTCTAGCTCATTCTAGAAAGATCTAGGAGTTTCCATTGATCATTATAAGAAGAGTGAATCATGGAGGGTAAAAGGTTGGTGATCATTGTTGATGAGAGGTGAGATTAGAGTGTGAAAAGAAAGATTCTTCCATTTGCAATTTCACATCAAACCTTCATTCTCTTCAATCTCCATTCATTTCTCCTCCACAAACCTATTCTTCTGATCATTGTGATTGACTACATGCTGAGGTAGAAGAAGATCCATGGAAGTTTGAAGCTGTTTTGAGGAAATTGCAAGAATTGCATTTTGATATCAAGCACAAGTTTCAAGCCTTGAGCATTCATCTTGCTGCATACAGAAGTCATATTGGGCATTGGAGAGTAATCAAGGAAGGTTTCAGGCACTGAATTGCAAGGAAACCATAGCCTCCATTAAAGTGTAACAGGTTGGTAATCTTGCTCGAATCTCCTAGTTTATGTGCATTCTGCCATAGTTATAGGTGTAGACTGGTTAAGCTAGGGTAGAGGACCATTTTCTGAGGATTAGGGAGCATTTCATGGAGTTTGATAGCAGGTGCAAGAATCTTTCATGATTGAGAACAAACTGGATATGAGGTTTCAAGGCACGATTGTTAGTTCATTGTGATGAGCATGGCGTGTTGAACAAGATTGGGTCATTAATATGGAGTTTTAGAGGAATTGATCACAGTGAGTTATGGTGGTACCAAGATCTTCTAGCTTTCTGTTAGGATGATTCAAGGAGAACTAGAGAAAACCACTCGTATAGACTTGTTCCTCTTAATCTGTAGATCGTTTTCCTTTTTGGAATTGTTGAAAATCATCAAGTGTGGAGAGAGAACGAGGGAGGAGAAGTCTTATGCATGGAGGCACGATTTCTGAAAACCCTAGGTATTTGGGGACGATGACTGGCGTCCGTTGGATCTGGCTGAAAGTCTTGACCTATTACTCTAATCCAACGGCTCAGATTGAACTAAAATACGGAGGGAAATTCAAAGTGCAAAACGCACCGTTTTGTTTAATGAAGCGCGTCTGGGCTTAATCATTTTTTCTACGCGCACCACCCCCTTTGCAGCCCATCCAGGATTTGAACTGGCGTGTCTTGCTTATCACACCCCCCTCCCCTTTAATTGTTTTCTTTTATTTTTTAATTCCTTTAATGTTTTCTTGTTCTTTAAAAATTCATAAAAAATAGGAAATTATATATTTTTCAATTCTTGTTTTTTCTATATGTTAATGAATCTGCCTAGAAAATTCTCAACAAATAAAATTTCCATTTTATTTTATTTTCATATTTTTAGTATATTTTTCATTTTAATAGCTTTTAAAATAGGATTAATTTTGTACATGATTTTGTAGAATTTCTTTTAGGACTTTCCTTTAGTCTTTTTAATTCATTCTTTTTTGTGTAATTAGATATTGAATCATAGTTCCCCATAGGATTTAATTCTTGATTTTTAGATTAAAATTTGATGTAGTTTGATGGTTAGACATTTAGGTGCTCTAATTAGGGTTTTAGGTTGTATAGGTAGACTTGAATAAATTTGTTTTGGGGTTCATAGGCCAAATTAGTGTATGGGGAATACATGGGTTAAAGGTAAGTATGTATAGAATCCCCTAGAATTTTGCTAGAATATTGTATGGTGTTTTAGTATTTTTCATTGATTTTTGAATGTATGGATAGTATGTGTGTTGCTTAAAGGCATAAGTTGTATTGTTGTGTTTTCTTTCCTTCTCTTTTGAGTGTGTGAGCTTGGAAGATTGAATTGAAGACCTTGTGGATCATCATGGAAGCTTTGAAGACCTTGCAGAGGAGTTTAGCATAGCTTTTGTTGTTTTGTTTATAGGTTTATAGGTGCATAGGCAGAGCCCTAGATAGAATACTTTGTTCAATAAACAAGGAGTGTCTTGTTCACCTCCTTTCTTCTCTGTAACATAGAGTCCCTTAAGGGTATTCACCTCTCTCCTTTGGAGGGATTAGTGACCTTACCCTATGAGGTAGAACTTTGAGAGAGCCTTTCTTTGATGTTAAGTCCTCAATGGCATCCTTTGGAAGTCAGTGAGTACTGTAACATCCCCACCTCATCTTGTTGACTGAATCTTGTTTGCTGGAGCATTTGAGCCATTGAAGATAGAAGCTGAAGCCTTGAAGAGGATGATTCCTTGAAGATTATTGAAGTCTGAAGACTTTGTGAAGATCAAGTTGATGCCTGAAGATCCCTGAAGATAGTGAAGCCTGAAGGTGGAGCTGATCAAAGGAGCTGAAGCTCAAGGGAGAAGATGAGTTGATACTCATGCTGTAGGGTTGATACCTGGAAAGCAAGTGATCTCTAAAGTCTGAAGACTGGGTTGCTGCTGGAGGAGCTGAGGCTTTCTTCTGTTTTCTTTGATGTATTGTGTGTTTTGTCTGACTTGTCTGCTGCATTAGACTAAGCACATTCAGAATAAGTTCAGAGCATGAGTGCATCTGATTGTATTGTTATTGCTTGGCTTTGCTTGCGGGTATTCGGTAGAGCCCAGCTCCCTTGCCCATGTGTCTATTTTGCTTGATAGCATTTCATTTCTTTTGTCTGTATGATTACAGTTTACTGTTTATTGCTTGATAGCATGTTGTTTATTTTTCAGTATGATTACTGTTATTCCATGACTGGCTTGAGGTCGAGACGAGCTTGTGGAGGCTGAAGCCCCACACACATTTCCTCCATCACTTGCATTGCATGCATTTTACTGTTAAAGCTGACGCTTTTGTCTGTTTTGGTGTATCATTGACATGATCCCTTAGGACTCTCATTTCCTCTGATGAGGATTTGATGATAGACTTTTAGGTTGAAACCTATGCATGACAACATCTAGGAGTTCCCTGTTCAAACCTCAACCATAGGATAAATCCATGGCATGATAACAGTAGGACTTGATAGTCTCCCTCCTAGTTGGGCCTGTTCTCTTCTCATCTCAAAACAGTTTAAGATACAGGAATCATGAATGATTTCTTGCGTACGTTACGAGCCTTAAGCTATCTGAGAAAGGATTGTGGGAGAGTTTCTTTTCCACAGTCTGGATGTTTAGTATGGTACCCTTTGGGTGACATGCGACGCATTCACTCTTAGGTCATAGTCTCTAGTGCGGTTGAAATCGCAAACACAATAAAAAACACTTCTTTCAGGAGATAACCCGTAGTTTCCCGAACTACGTTTGCTCTGATCTTTCATGCTGTATGAAAGTACGTAGGCATAGGATGCGATGTCCTAGCGAGCAACCTTTCCCCCGCAACCCTTCGTAGGCCGAACTACGTTGACTCTGATTTCTCATTCTCTGATGAGAATACGTAGGCATAAAGTGCGATGCTTTGCCGAGTCATTTTTCTTTTCTTTTTCCGCCAGCCTTGATAGGTAGATAGATTATAACCAACCCGTCCAAGTAAACAAACAAGCGAGGATCCCGTCGAGTACGACGGACGTGAGGGGTGTTAATACCTTCCCCTTGCGTAACCGACTCCCGAACCCAGACAATGGTTGCGACGACCTTGTCTTACCCTTATTCGTCAGGTTTTTCCGATCGTTTCCTTTCCCGCTTTGAGGGATAAATAACGAAGGGTGGCGACTCTTCTGTTTTGCCGACACCTTATTTTCGCGCAAGCGACAGCTGGCGACTCTGCTGGGGACTCCAACGGTTCGCTGTGCGAGTCAATCCTACCGTTTGTGTGTTTACCTGTTGGGTTGCGTTTATTTATCGCATTTCTTACTTCTCGCACTTTATTTCCCGCATTTTATATTCAGTAAAATATGATTATTTGTGCTGTTATGGGATGGGAGTTCTGATTGAGTGAGAAGCCAGACCCAGGCTTGAGTGCACCATAGACTTAGAGTGGAAATTAGTGAGCGCGTGCTTGCTTTGCAGGCACTAGTGTCTCATGAAATCCACGCTCAGACGAGGTTCATCCGGTTGGCTTCACTTTCAACCCTTTGGGTTGAGACGGTTGCTGGTTTGGTGGATTGTCGACTCTGGGGACCGATCATTTGTGATTCAACTAAGTGAGGCCTCTTCAGGACTTGATGATGCCACTCCTTCTGGGAATCGTATCATCAGTTTTGAAAGTCTGTGACGCTGATGAACGCATAGGATGCCATACCTTGAGTCAGTCTAGGTCCATACCTGTGAGTGGGACTGGGTTTATTGCAGGAAACTTAGACCTTCATACTACCTGGTTTTCTTGACAGTGAATCAGTTATGTTGGGTTCTCAGTTGCAGACATGTTCTTGATAGAGCAAGGTTTTTGATCAGAGGATCTTGTCGCCGGGTGTTTGTCTGTTCTTGATAGAGCAGGCTTTGATCAGTGTGTCATCATCAGTGGTTTGTTCTGGATGGAGCAGATTTTGAGTGAGGTCTGATGACCTCATCGGCAGATGTTATTTGTTCTTGATAGGGCAGATTTTGAGTGAGGTCTGAAGATCTCATCAGCAGCTGTGTGTTTGTTCTTGATAGGGCAAATTTTGATTTGGGGTCTGAAGACTTCAACGGATGTTCCTTGATCGTGCGCCCGGGGTCCTTATTATCAGTCACTTACTCTTGTCAGAACAGAATTCTGATCTCGGTCCTATCAGATGGTTATTCTCAGCAGATCAGATTAGTGGTCTTACACCGGGGTTTCCCTCTCATCAGTGACTGCTGATACCGAATCCCCACAGCAGCCACCTGGATATATTATTGCATACCTGCATTTTGCATTAGTTTGCGCATTCATCTGCATTCCATTAACGTGTGTCTGTGTTGCAGGTACCGTTTCCTCGATCCCGTATTTCTCGTCTTCTGCTGCTATTATGGCTTCTCTCAGGAAGACTGTTGCATACAAGTTCCCGACCCCCGATGTGTCGAAGCTGACTGGTTTGATAGCCCTGGCAGAGGATTCTGTGAAGGATAGGTTCAGGAAGTCTTATGGCAGGTTGCTTAGCCTGGTTTACAAACCCTCTACGTCCGAGTTGAATGGGTTACATGCTCTTCTGCAGTTTTATGACCCTCCCTTGAGGTGTTTCACCTTTCATGACTTCATTCTCGCGCCGACATTGGAAGAGTATGCTGATATGCTGGGTGTGCCTATCAAAAGGCAGATGCCTTTTGTCCACATGGATGCTGAGCCTGATCTGGTTGGTTTGGCTTCCTCACTCCATTTGAGCGCTTCTGAGTTAGTGGTGACGAGTTGGAACAAGGTCCCAGGGTTCTCTCTGCAGTTTCTGATAGCTAAGGCTCAGCAGTGTGCTAAGGACAAATGTTGGGACGCCTTCAGCACCATCCTTGCTTTATGCATATATGGCATTATCCTATTTCCCAGCATGCCTGATTTCGTAGACTTTGATGCATTCCATATCTTTGCCTCAGGGAATCCAGTCCCTACTCTGATCGGAGACGTTTACCATTCAGTGCATTACAAGAATGAGAACCGGAGAGGGAAGAATGTTTCATGCTGCATACCGTTGTTGTACAAGTGGTTTGATAGTCATTTGCCTAAGAAGGGTTCTTCTGTCTTGTCTGCAGCCACAGCTGAGTGGCCTGAGCGTCTGATGAGTTTGTCGGCAGAAGACATTGATTGGTTCGTTGACAGAGACAGGTTAGGCACCAAGGTGATCTTCAGTTGTAGTGGGTTTCCTAACGTACCTCTGATAGGTAGGAAGGGTTGCATCAACTACAATCCATCATTGCTAGTTCGTCAGTTTGCATATGCTTTGAAGACTCCACCGAAGGAAGAAGAGGTACGGGAATCTCTGTACCTCACGGGTATTCTAGAGGGGGATTTGTTGTCCAAGCTTCAGTATGCATGGAACAATATCAGCACGAGAGGGAAGCCTTTGTTGGGGAAGAGTAACAGCCAAGCCTACCCTCCTTATTCCGATTGGATCAGAGCCAAAGCCAGCGCTATAGGGATGCCATTCCCTCCTGTCAGACCAGAGAGTCCTCCACCAGTCGAAGAGCCCACCACTGTGTCCATTCATCAGCACAACCAGGTATTAGCTGAGCGTGATGAACTGAAGAGGGCAAATGCAGAATTAGAAAAGGAGTTAGCTCAGCTTCGAAGCGAGAGGAACAAAGTCGTGCATGCTCTCAAAAGGCAAATAGAGTCGGTGAGCCAGCTGAGTGCAGACTTGGCAAAGCAGATTGCTGATCGGGAACGCTTAGGTCAAGACTTCAGAGCTGCTAATGATGTGCTAGCTACGAAGAAGCAGCATTTGGAGGAAGCATATCGGAGAATATCTAAGTTCGACCAGCATTGGAAGACTTCCATGGCTACCAGGAAGGAGCGAGAAGACAAGCTGACGCTGCAGATTTCTAAGCTAGAAGCCGAGGTAAAAGACAGTGAGCGGAGGTTTGATGAAGAGACCGCCCGCAGGTACTCTGCTGAAGCCCGTCTCAACAAAGCTATTGCTAGCCTGAAGGAGCATAAGCTGATGTTTGAGTCTAAGAAGCGGAAGCTGGAGGATTGCTTTGGCGAAGGCGCTTGGGAGAGTTCAGTTTAAGGGCTTCAACATACTATCAGGCAGAGGGAACTACTCGTCGAGGGGTTGCTCACTTCGCCAGATCATTCAGAGACAAAGGAGTTGTTAGCAGAGTATCGCGCCCGTGGCCGTGCTTGACTAGTTATATCCCTGTTGATTTTGATCTTTGATGTATGCTGACCATCACCAGACTTGTTGGCTGAGGTCATGCTGTTGATCTGTTTGTACTCGCTGATACTGTGTACTGCCTTGACAGGCCTTTCCATATATATATGAGATTGATGTTTCCATGATCGGGCTCGGATTTCTTCTTCCTATTATTATTACCAACACTGGCACTAAGGCACTAGGATCGGGGAAAACCTCCCACGTACACAGACACACGCATGCATCTGCATGAAGCATATTTGCATGGTGTATATCTTGTTGCTTTTCCTAACCTTTATTGTTGACAGGTTTTTCAGGTTCCGAGCTGTCTCCGGTCTCCAGGATTGATCAAAGACTCATCCACCGCTACTCAACTCGCGCTAACCAGACAAGGATAATGGACCAGGTGCAGTCAGATATTCAAGAACTCCGTGAACGGATGGATCGTTTTATGGAGCTGATGCAGGTGGTCGCGAATGGTCAAGACCAGCTTCGTACTCTGGTTCAACCTCTGATCTCCAGGGTTGACAGTAATGGCATACTTCATGGAGGGGCCGTGCCTACTCCTCCTCCAGTGGATGCCCCACAGAATGTTGTTCCTGTTGCCGGGGGAAACGGCAGTGCTAACGGCAATCTGATGACTAATCTCGGACTCAACACGGCAGGCGTCGGCAATGGTAGTTTGGGAGCCAATGTTAACATAGGGCCGGTCAACGGCAACGCTGGTACATGAAATCTGTTGGGGCCTCAACCGTGGTTGGAGGACCATCAGGATGACGTATTCTCTCAGAGAGGTGTAGAAGCAGAGTTGAATGTTGAAGCTCGACTCAGGTTCAAGGCGCTGGAAGACAAGATGAGAGACATCGAAAATCAGAACACATTGGGCGTTGACATGTCCAAGCTCGGGTTGATTGCTGACTTTAAAGTACCTCACAAGTTCAAGGTGCCTACCTTTGAGAAGTATAAGGGTACTACTTGCCCCCGGGTTCTCCTCCGATCTTATTATAGAAAGATGTCCGCCTATTCTGACGATGAGAAGTTGCTGATGCATTTCTTTCAGGATAGTCTTTCTGGTCCATCGCTCGAATGGTACATGGGTTTGGAGCCCGCTACTGTGCGCACCTGGAGAGATCTGGCAGAAGCGTTCGTCCTCCACTATCAATACAATAGCGACTTGGCTCCCAACCGAGTTCAGCTTCAGAATCTCTCACAGCGGAACAATGAAAGCTTTAAAGAATACGCCCAGCGGTGGCGTGAATTGGCTGCTCGGGTTCAACCGCCGATGGTTGAGCGTGAGCTAGTGCAAATGTTCGTGGCTACCCTTCTTGGAATCTATTATGAAAAGCTGGTCAGTGGCATGTCTGGAACATTCTCGGCTCTCATCACTCTGGGCGAGCATGTTGAGAACGGTATAAAGATCGGAAAAATTCAGGGCGAATCATCCTCAGCTGGAGGAAGTAGCAAGAAACCCTATGCTGGCAAGCGTCGAGAGGGAGATGCCAGTGCTGTCACTAATGCTAGGAGAAAGGGCAAGGGCCCTCAGCCTCAGATTGCTAGCATAAATATTCCAGCTGCTCCACCGCAGCCGCAGCAGCAGCAGCCTCAGCAGCAGCAGAATAATCAAGGGTATAAAAGATATCAGAATCGGGCTCCTATGACAAATCGTCATTTTGAAACCCCACCTATGTCGTATGCACAGCTTTTGCAAACGTTGCTTCAGCTCCAATTAGTTCAAAAGAGGACGTTGGCTCCCTTAACAGGGGCACCACCACCGGGGTATGACACCAATGCTACTTGTGAATTCCATATTGGGGCACCAGGCCATACGATTGAGAATTGTAAGGCTTTTAAGCACAAAGTCCAGGACTTGGTGGACGCCAAGGTTATCAACTTTTCTGACAACGTGCCCAACGTCACCAAAAACCCGATGCCTCATCATAAGGGAGGCGGAGTGAATGCTGTTATCACTGAGGAGAGTGCGGACTTGCTGGCTGATGTCAAAGATTTGAAGACACCGTTGAGTTTTGTCAAGGCTAAGTTGCTGAAGAAGGGCTTCTTTCCTGGATGCGGAGAGTTATGTATGGCTTGTGCTACACTTCCTGATGGGTGTGAGCAGCTGATCGAAGGTATCCAAAGTCTGATGTCTGAGGGTATTTTACAGTTCAGCCGGAGCGTTGAGAGTGCATCAGGAGAGGTCGTGCTAAAGCAGGCAAATGAAGTTGCTACCATTACTATTCCTCGTCACCCTATTACTATTTCTGCGCCCCGTCCGCCTACTATCACCATCACTAGGGCCGGACCAATCCCATTCGAGAGTACTAATGCTGTTCCATGGCATTACGGCGCCAAAGTTTACTGCAATGGTCAGAAGATAGAGCTAGAGCCATTCGGATCAACTGTGCAGAATCTTACCGAAGTCGGTGGCATCACTAGAAGCGGTAGAGTGTTTGCGCCAGCAGAGGTTGCAGCAGAGAAAGTGGTCCGAGCTGACGCTGTGGATAAGGGTAAAGGTAAAGCTGTTGAGGAGGTCCCTGCAGGGGCAGATAAGGACTTGCTGGTTAAAGATGCTGAAGAGTTCATGCGACTAATCAAGAAAAGTGACTACAAAATTGTAGATCATCTTCATCAGACTCCGTCAAAGATCTCGATTCTTAACTTGTTGCTGTGCTCTGAGGCGCACCGCAACGCATTACTGAAGGTATTGAATGCTGCATACGTGCCGCAAGAGATATCAGTAAATCAACTCGAGGAGGTAGTAGCCCATGTTAATGCTGGTAATGGGCTGGGATTTACAGATCTAGAGCTGACTCCCAAAGGAAGAAATCACAACAGCACCTTGCACGTCTCAATAGAGTGCAGAGGCACGATTATGTCACATCTCCTGGTGGATACGGGTTCCTCGCTTAATGTGCTTCCGAAAAAAGCACTGATGAAGTTGGATACCCGTGGACTGTTGTGCACGCCCAGTGATCTGGTCGTGAAAGCCTTTGACGGAACCAAGCGCCACGTCTTCGGAGAATTGACCCTGCCGATTCAAGTCGGTCCAGAGACGTTCAATACGGTTTTCTATATCATGAATATCATGCCCGCCTATAGTTGCCTCTTAGGTCGACCATGGATCCATTCCGCTGGTGCCGTGACGTCCACGCTGCATCAGAAGCTTAAATATGCTGTTGAGGGCAGCATAGTAACCGTCTGTGGTGAGGAGGACATCATGGTGAGCCACCTGTCGTCCTTTAAATACGTTGAAATGGATGGCGAGATCCATGAAACGCTTTGCCAAGCATTTGAAACCGTCAGGGTAAAAGAGGTAGCTCCTGTCGTCGCAGAGAAGCAAGAGATGAATCTCTCCTCGTTTAAGGAAGCTCGGGCTGTTGTCGAAGCCGGCTCCACCCCAGGCTGGGGGCATGTCTTGGATATACCAATCAAGCAGGATAAGTTTGGATTGGGATATTCTCCTGAAGCTGAAGCTTCATCTTCTTCTGGCAGCTCGTCTCGTGGGAAAGGGCCGATCCTATTCACCAAGGGGGGAGTAATTTTCGAGAGCATCAACGCTGCGTCAGAGGACAACAGGGATAGTGACTGTGATCTTGACGCCTGGATTCAACCGAGCAAGCCGGGCGAGCGCCTCCGCAATTGGACCATCAAGGAGATTATCAAGCTGACAAGTGAAGAGTAATGATTTGCTTTTTACAATCTTTGTACAACCCTATGTCCTGCCCGGGGCATAGTGGTTTTACTGTCAGGGCCTTGTTGGATTATGCGTATGCATTTTGTTAATAAATAAAAGGCGATTTCTTCGTAATCAAATATTGTGTTCTCTGTTATTCCTGTTTTATGTTTATTTCGAAAAACAGCAAAATGGCAACGAGGTTTGTGCTAACCTGCATATTCTTGCTTTAAACTTAACCCTTGTTATTGCAGGATCCACATGACAGATGACATCGACTCTGGACCCTCTACGGCTCACTACGACTTTGATTGCCCGATCTATCAAGCCGAGGATGAGATTGATGAAGACGAAGACCTTCCGGAAGAGTTGGCCCGCTTGTTGAGACAAGAGGAGAAGGTTATTCTGCCTCACGAGGAGGATATTGAGATTATAAATCTGGGTTCTGAGGAGCTCGTCAGAAATGTCAGAGTAGGGGCTGCGCTGCAGAATGATGTCAAGCATAGACTGGTCGAGATGCTTCGAGAGTATAGTGACGTCTTTGCTTGGTCATATGAGGATATGCCCGGACTCAACACTGATATCGTGGTTCATCGCTTGCCATTGCGAGAAGATTTCCCTCCAGTCAAGCAGAAGCTTAGGAGGACGAGACCAGAAATGGCTGTAAAAATCAAAGAAGAAGTCCAGAAGCAGTTGGACGCAGGGTTTCTAGCCGTTACCACTTACCCTCCGTGGGTCGCCAACATAGTGCCTGTACTGAAGAAGGATGGTAAGGTACGCATGTGCGTCGATTATCGGGATTTGAATAGGGCGAGCCCTAAGGATGATTTCCCGTTGCCTCATATCGATGTGTTGGTCGACAATACAGCCCAGTTTTCCGTGTTTTCGTTCATGGACGGCTTTTCCGATTACAATCAGATTAAGATGGCGCCGGAGGACATGGAGAAAACGACGTTTATTACCCCCTGGGGAACATTTTACTATAAGGTAATGCCCTTCGGTCTGAAGAACGCAGGGGCCACTTACCAGCGAGCAATGGTAACTTTGTTCCATGATATGATTCATCATGAGATCGAGGTCTATGTTGATGACATGATTGCAAAGTCCCAAACAGAGGAAGAGCATCTGGTCAACCTATTGAAGCTGTTTGAAAGGCTTAGGAAGTTCAGGCTGAGGCTGAATCCTAACAAGTGCACTTTCGGAGTGCGGTCCGGAAAGTTATTGGGGTTTATCGTTAGTGAACGAGGTATTGAAGTTGATCCTGCGAAAATAAAAGCTATCCAAGAAATGCCAGCGCCGAGAACAGAAAAAGAAGTTCGTGGTTTCTTGGGCCGAATAAACTACATTGCAAGGTTTATCTCTCAGCTCACGGCCACTTGTGAACCGATGTTCAAGCTTTTAAAGAAAGATCAGGCGGTTACTTGGAATGAGGATTGCCAGAAGGCGTTCGACAAAATAAAGCAGTATCTTCAAGAACCTCCAATACTGATACCCCTAGTGGCTGGACGGCCATTAATCATGTACCTGACGGTTCTGGAGAATAGTATGGGGTGTGTTCTCGGTCAGCACGACGAGACGGGCAGAAAGGAGCATGCCATTTATTATTTGAGTAAAAAGTTCACTGAGTGTGAATCTCGATACTCGATGCTGGAGAAGACGTGTTGTGCATTAGCTTGGGCTGCCAAACGTCTGCGACAGTACATGCTCAACCACACCACCATGTTAATTTCGAAGAGGGATCCGATCAAGTACGTCTTCGAGAAGCAGGCTCTTTCAGGCAGGATTGCCAGATGGCAGATGGTGTTAACAGAATATGATATTCAGTACGTCTCCTAGAAAGCCATTAAGGGAAGCGTATTGTCTGATTACCTTGCCGAACATCCAATCGAAGACTACCAGCCGATGAAGTTCGAATTCCCTAACGAGGACATTATGTTTCTCAAAGCGAAGGATTGCGATGAGCCATTGCCCGATGAGGGGCCAGATAGGAAGTCTCAGTGGAAGTTGATATTCGACGGAGCGGTTAATTCCTATGGAAGTGGTATCGGGGCTATCATCACGACTCCTCACGGATCCCACATCCCGTTTACTGCAAGACTGACGTTTCCAGTTACCAACAATGAAGCAGAGTATGAAGCGTGTATTATGGGTCTAGAAGAGGCAATTGATTTGAGAATTAAGAGTCTAGACATATATGGTGACTCAGCGCTTGTAATCAATCAGATCAAAGGGGAGTGGGAAACTCGTCAAGCAAATTTAGTGCCGTACATGAATTACGCCAGGAGGCTGCTTCCGTTTTTCGATCGAGTGGAACTTCATCATGTACCCAGGGCTGAAAATCAAATGGCTGATGCTTTAGCCACGTTGGCTTCAATGTATAAAGTCAATTATTGAAATGAGGCTCCAAGAATTGTGCTTTCGCGTCTTGATAGACCAGCATTTGTGTTTGCAATCGAGGATGCCAGTGACGGCAAGCCATGGTTCCACGACATCCATACCTTCCTTACGACTAAGGAGTATCCTGCGGGTGCGTCAACCCAGGATAAGAAGACTCTAAGGAGGCTATCTGGAAACTTTTATCTCAATCCTGATGGAGTGCTGTATAAGAGAAACCACGATCTCGTGCTACTCAGATGTGTAGATGAGAAAGAGGCAAGTATGCTCATGGAGGAAGTCCATGAGGGCACATTCGGTACGCATGCCGGCGGGCATGCCATGACGAGAAAGATCCTGAGAGCAGGGTATTACTGGCTGACGATGGAGTCGGATTGCTTCAGATTCGCGAAGAAATGTCAAAAGTGCCAGATTTATGCTGATAAAGTTCATGTGCCGCCGTGCCCATTGAATGTCATGTCCTCCCCTTGGGCGTTCTCCATGTGGGGCATCGACATGATAGGCAAGATCGAGCCCACTGCATCCAATGGTCATCGTTTCATTCTGGTAGCTATCGACTACTTCACCAAATGGGTGGAGGCAGCCTCGTACGCTAATGTGACCAAGCAGGTGGTAGCTAAATTCATAAAGAGGGACATCATCTGTCGCTACGGAATTCCCGAGCGGATCATTACTGATAATTGTTCGAATTTGAATAACAAGATGATGAAGGAGCTGTGCCAGAGCTTCAAGATTGAACACCATAACTCATCTCCTTACCGGCCGAAGATGAATGGCGTCGTTGAAGCCGCCAACAAGAACATCAAGAAGATTGTTCAGAAGATGGTTGTGACGTACAAAGATTGGCACGAGATGCTGCCGTTTGCCTTGCACGGTTATCGTACGACGGTGCGTACGTCGACCGGGGCAACTCCTTTCTCCTTGGTGTACGGTATGGAAGCTGTCCTACCGTTAGAAGTGGAGATTCCTTCTTTGCGAGTTTTGGTTGATGTGAAACTCGACGAGGCAGAATGGATTACGAATCGCTTGAACCAACTCAGCCTGATGGACGAGAAGAGGTTAGCATCGATTGCATTTGGTCGTCTGTACCAAAGCCGAATGAAGAAAGCTTATGATAAGAAGGTGCGTCCCAGAAGCTTTCAGACGGGTGATCTCGTCCTGAAGAAGATTCTTCCGCCACACTCCGATCACCGGGGCAAGTGGACTCCGAATTACGAAGGGCCGTATGTCGTCAGCAAGGTCTTCTCGGGAGGAGCTTTGTTGTTATCCACGATGGATGGTGAAGATTTTGCATCCCCGGTGAACGCGGACGCAGTCAAAAAATACTTTGCTTGAAAGAGACCCGCTGGACAAAAAAGAAAGAGTCCAGGCAAAAAAGGGGCATCCTGGCGAACCAAAAACAGAATAAAAGGTTCGGGCAAAAATTAGGGATATATTGAAAAAAATGTACACTCGCGAAGTCGAAAACCTACACTGGGCGGCTTCGGCAAAAAAGGGTATCCCGGTGAACTGAAAACCCGTAAAGGGCGGTTCACGCAAAAGTTAGGGATTTGAATAAGCAAATGACTGCGTTCCGCGTGTGGACTTTCATTGTTTAGTGGTTTGGAAGACTTGAGGGCCGTTTATCCGAATCAATCTCTTCCGAAGCTGAAGCGTCGGTGAAGTATCGAAGTCGAGTGGGTCTTAGAGGGATCAACTCATGGTGTTCGTCTACGCCTCGTTGCCAACATTTGTATATACTGATGTATATTTATGTTTTATTTTTGTGCGGCTTCCTCATTCCAGGAGCTTGCCTCTGTTGTAAAACATTTTTGCCCATTCAGGGGTTTATCATCAATAAAATGCACATTATTCAGCAATTCTGCTTCTCTGTTTAGCATTTATCTGTTTTGTTTGCGAATGAAAACACCGATGTTTTTGATAAAATGCGCATACATAAACTTGCGGGCCTAGGCCCATTGATTGTTGAAACAATTAATTAATTGAATATTGTCACAAGATAATAACCTGGATAGGCCCCTTTGAGAAGGGTATCTTGTCTGTTTGTTTGTGTTGTTGTAGGTGTAGCACCTTCCGGAAAATGTGCCGTGCGCATCCCCGAAGAAGGGCGAGCCCTCCTTCTCCAGCAGAGTTCAGTAGTCTCTCCTCCGCAGAATCTGAACACAAGATGGTGAGCATTGATATGTCTTCCCCAGGTAGAGATGATTCTCTTCCCCAAGCAGACGCATCCTGAAGGAATGTCACCTCATCAGCTGAGTCAAGCACCGAAGAATGATGTCTTCCCCAACACCGGGTCACAAGTGCAGATTTCATAGAAGTGTTCGGGTGCTGAAGCTCGTGTTTCCCCCCAGTAAAGTCTCCAGCGGAATTGAGGTTCCCCCCCACCAGAGCCGTATTCTCTCCTGAAGTTGGATGATTCCCTCTTCCCCAGTGGAGTATTGGAACAGCTGAAGTTGTCTTCCCACAGAGTGGTTATCCCCAGAAGATTAGCCGAGACGGCCGCGCAGTTCATTCTCGCGATTGATATCAGCAGCAGATCAACTGAAGTTGTTTTCCCTGCAGCAGTCAACGGGAGATCATTTCCCCCAGACAGAGTCCGATTGATATTGGCGTGCAGTTTTCTCCTCAGCAGGATGATTCCTCTGTCTGAGTAGTTCTTTCTCCTTGACAGGAGGATCTCCCCTCGGCATTTATTTTGCTGACGGGATCGCATCATTGTGCATGACTGCATAGCATTTAACACTGCATAGCATTTAACGTTGCATAACATCGTGCATGATTGCATGGCATTTAGCATAAACGCATAGCATTCCCACCGTGTGGGGCATGGCGCAGAAGCATATGCATCATAAACATGATCTAGGTCATTATCATTCTTGCCTTACAGGTGTTCGGCCGAAGGATCGGTTGCTCAGGATGATTCCTGATATCCTCTCCAACAGGGTCGCTTTCTTAAGATGATTCTTAAGACCCCGGTGTAATCCCCACGGACGCTCGCTCAAGATGATTTTTGAGATCCCCAGCGAAGTCTTCAGTTCAAGACGATTCTTGAATTCCTCAACAGGGTCGTTTGCTTAAGATGATTCTTAAGACCTCAGTACAGCTTCCCGAGTTGTTCGACTAGTATGATGCTTGAGTTCCCCAGTAGCGTCCCAGCAAGAGTTGCCCAGGAAGATTCCTGGAATACCCAGCAGAATACAGTCTCCAGAATGGTTATCGGTTCAGGATGATTCTTGAAGGTGCCCGACGGAGTTGTTGGTTCAAGATGATTCTTGAAGTCCTTAGCAGCGTGATATGTCTGCTCCGACAGTGATGTCTAATCTGAAGATTGACTTCGTAGACGCCTGAAGGCGATATCAGAAGGTTCCTGTGAGCTCAGATGTCCTTGTTGATGAATCAACGTGTGGCTGAAGACAAGGTTCCAAAGTTGGTAGATATAACAAGTGATCCGTGTTGGCCCGTAGACCAAGTCAGTTGTCCTGAGGAGATGATTGATCGCGATCAAGTGAATAGTTTCTCTTCTGACGGAAGTCGAAGATGTTTCTCCGGCTGAAGCGGAGTTTTGCCTGAAGGCAAAGTGTTTGAATCCCCGTAGAGTCATGAATGGCTCAGGATACCATTTCTCTGACTGAAGTCACAGATTTCCCAAGCTGAAGCGAAGGTGCCTAAGGGCAAGGTTATCCCCAAGGTCATGAGTGACCTAGGATTCATTTTTTCGGACTGAAGGCCGAAGTATATCCCTGACTGAAGTCTAGGATGCTCTATAGCAGAGGCGGAGTTGCCTGAAGGCAGATCCATGTATCCTTGAAGGCCAAGGACCATTTCTTTAGACTGAAGTCAAAGATACCTCCTGCAGAGTTGCCATCCTTGAAGGCCAAGGATGCTTTTCTTCAGAAGAACTTGAAGATTCTCCAGCGGATCTGGAGTGGCCAGGGGCCAGGGTTTAATCTATCTTCAGAAATACTTGAAGATTTTTTCTAGCTGAAGCTGGAAATGGCCAGGGGCCAGGGTTTCATATATCTTTAATGTTGAAGTTCTACGGTGGGTCAGTTGTGCAGCAGTATTCCGATGTTCGTTATGATTCTGAGGGTGAACCCCAGATCAGAGTGTGCTCGGTTAAGTCTCTCATTCCCAGCGGAGTAGTTTCAAATATGCAAGTGTACCTTTTGTTCCATTTACCAGGGGTGAACCCCAGATCAGAGTTGTTCAAGATCATGTTTTTTCCGACGGCGATGTTGGATGTTTGTTCGACGGCGAGGTTGAACGTTTGGATTTGACGGCGAGGTCAGATCATCATTTGTCTGACGGTGATGTTGGATGTTTGTTCGACGGCGAGGTTGAACGTTTGGATTTGACGGCGAGGTCAGATCATCATTTGTCCGACGGCGATGTTGGATGTTTGTTCGACGGCGAGGTTGAACGTTTAGATTTGACGGCGAGGTCAGATCATCATTTGTCCGACGGCGATGTTGGATGTTTGTTCGATGGCGAGGTTGAACGTTTGGATTTGACGGCGAGGTCAGATCATCATTTGTCCGACGGCGATGTTGGATGTTTGTTCGACGGCGAGGTTGAAAGTTTGGATTTGACGGCGAGGTCAGATCATCAGTTGTCCGGCGGCGAGGTTGGATGTTTGTTCGGCGGCGAGGTCGAATGTTCAGTTTCAGATTATATGTTGTTCGGCGGCGATGTTGAATGTATTCGACGGCGAGGTTGAATGTGTTCGACGGCGAGGTTGAATGTTTGTTTGACGGCGAGGTCAGACTCTTTAAATCCCCATTAGAGATGATGTTTGTACGACGGCGATGTCAAGTGTCTCTAAGAGGATGTTTGTTTCCGACGACGATGTCAGATTCAGTTTTCCAGCGGCGATGCGGGGTATTTTGTCAGATTCATTTCTCCAGCGGCGATGCGGAGTATTTTGTTCAGTGTTGTATTTTCTCCAGCGGCGATGCGGGGTATTTTGATTGTTCAAAGGCGACATCAGGTTTAACCTTCCAGCGGCGATGTTGGGTGTTGTGGTTGTCTGAAGGCAGTATCAGAAAAAGTTAATGTGGATGACTGACAGTGATGTCAGATCAGTATTTCCCCAGATAGTTGTCGTGCAGCTATTATTCCAGTGTTCGACAAGTTGAGCAGTTGGCAAATTTTCGGGTTTACCGATATTCAACCGTCTCGTACCTTGATTCGTTTAGAGTCGTTCGCTTCTCACCCAGTCAGGTTCAAGCCGTTTGAATAGGGGCAGCTGTTGCACCCCAAAATTTGACCAACAATTATCTATTCACTGAGTGTTTGAAAGTTGATACCTTCATCAGGCAGTTCAAGAGATCCCCAGAGGAATTGGGTGAAACCAGGGTTGTGTGCTTCATAGCTTGAGAGTTGTGGGTGCTCCTCAGATGATTCTGAGACTTTGAGAATGAACTTGATGTTTTGAGAAAGCCTATGAGATGTCTTGATAGCCATCATGAAGCCCAGAGAGGTCATTATACAAGAATTCAGGAGATTCAACCATGAATGGTAGAATTAGGGTTTTGACTGGGTCAACCCTAGGATAACTGAAGATTTGGAGAGGGTTGAGACCTAATCCAATGGCCATGAGATCATGGAATGATGCATAGAGATGTTATAAGGATGATTCCTAGACCAACTCATCATGATTGAGGAGTTTGAGAAGTTTCAAGTCAGGGTTTCCAAGGATTGTCAGTGAAAAACCCTAATTTGACCCCTATCTTCCAGACAGTTTTAGCTCTAGATGTGATTGATATCTCATCTTCCCCACAACATGAATGTCGTAGAGCTTGTTCTCAGCTTTAATTTGAGTGGTGGAAGTCCTTGATAGGAGTTACAGAGCTCAAGTTATGGTTTTGACAAATTACAGGTCAGCTGAGGTGTGTGAATCTGGGTCCTTGAAAGTCACCCAACTTGCAGACAACTTTTGCCCTAGTAGTATGATTCCTATGATCTCTTGGTCAACATGAATGTTGAAGGGAATCTTCTTAGATTTAATTTTAGTGGTAGAAGTCTTTGATAGGATTTGTAGAACTCAACTTATGGTTTGAACAAGACAGGGGTATTTTGGTCATTTGGCAGTTATAGGTCATTTTTAAGCAAAGGCCATATCTCCTATTTCCAAGCCTCAAATGGAAATACTCAAAACATGAAAGTTGTTCAAAATGTGATTTTAAGTCTAGAAAGAAGGTCATGAATTGTTGGAAAAGCTCATAGCATGGATTTGCATGATTGGATAAATTTGAACTAAAAATGGCTTATAAGTTTAAAAAGTTGAAATTGGAAATTGGTTTGGAAGATCTAGGAATCCAAAATAGGTCATCCAATATATCATTTTGATTGGAAACATCATTTTGAGAACATTGGTTTAAATAGAATTTTGATTTGAAGCTTTAAAATGGGACATGCTTTGTAATATTGAAACTTGCATATTAAGGCACCCTTGCAAAACTTAACATAAGCCAAAGGTGAGCTTGTTTTTCACACATATCTTCTCAATATCTCATGTGAGGATATTTTGACACCAAATTGTAAGGCATAAGGCATGAGATAATGGATGTTCAATGTATCATTCCATGAGAAGTTCTCAAACTTTCTAACACTTTCTAGCTCATTCTAGAAAGATCTAGGAGTTTCCATTGATCATTATAAGAAGAGTGAATCATGGAGGGTAAAAGGTTGGTGATCATTGTTGATGAGAGGTGAGATTAGAGTGTGAAAAGAAAGATTCTTCCATTTGCAATTTCACATCAAACCTTCATTCTCTTCAATCTCCATTCATTTCTCCTCCACAAACCTATTCTTCTGATCATTGTGATTGACTACATGCTGAGGTAGAAGAAGATCCATGGAAGTTTGAAGCTGTTTTGAGGAAATTGCAAGAATTGCATTTTGATATCAAGCACAAGTTTCAAGCCTTGAGCATTCATCTTGCTGCATACAGAAGTCATATTGGGCATTGGAGAGTAATCAAGGAAGGTTTCAGGCACTGAATTGCAAGGAAACCATAGCCTCCATTAAAGTGTAACAGGTTGGTAATCTTGCTCGAATCTCCTAGTTTATGTGCATTCTGCCATAGTTATAGGTGTAGACTGGTTAAGCTAGGGTAGAGGACCATTTTCTGAGGATTAGGGAGCATTTCATGGAGTTTGATAGCAGGTGCAAGAATCTTTCATGATTGAGAACAAACTGGATATGAGGTTTCAAGGCACGATTGTTAGTTCATTGTGATGAGCATGGCGTGTTGAACAAGATTGGGTCATTAATTTGGAGTTTTAGAGGAATTGATCTCAGTGAGTTATGGTGGTACCAAGATCTTTTAGCTTTCTGTTAGGATGATTCAAGGAGAACTAGAGAAAACCACTCGTATAGACTTGTTCCTCTTAATCTGTAGATCATTTTCCTTTTTGGAATTGTTGAAAATCATCAAGTGTGGAGAGAGAACGAGGGAGGAGAAGTCTTATGCATGGAGGCACGATTTCTGAAAACCCTAGGTATTTGGGGACGATGACTGGCGTCCGTTGGATCTGGCTGAAAGTCTTGACCTATTACTCTAATCCAACGG
This sequence comes from Lathyrus sativus, assembly GCA_963859935.3. Taxonomy (NCBI): domain Eukaryota; kingdom Viridiplantae; phylum Streptophyta; class Magnoliopsida; order Fabales; family Fabaceae; genus Lathyrus; species Lathyrus sativus. The sequence continues at coordinate 65,909,230 of OZ012740.1, read as the reverse complement.
CTCAGATTGAACTAAAATACGGAGGGAAATTCAAAGTGCAAAACGCACCGTTTTGTTTAATGAAGCGCGTCTGGGCTTAATCATTTTTTCTACGCGCACCACCCCCTTTGCAGCCCATCCAGGATTTGAACTGGCGTGTCTTGCTTATCACACCCCCTCCCCTTTAATTGTTTTCTTTTATTTTTTAATTCCTTTAATGTTTTCTTGTTCTTTAAAAATTCATAAAAAATAGGAAATTAAATATTTTTCAATTCTTGTTTTTTCTATATGTTAATGAATCTGCCTAGAAAATGCTCAACAAATAAAATTTCCATTTTATTTTATTTTCATATTTTTAGTATATTTTTCATTTTAATAGCTTTTAAAATAGGATTAATTTTGTACATGATTTTGTAGAATTTCTTTTAGGACTTTCCTTTAGTCTTTTTAATTCATTCTTTTTTGTGTAATTAGATATTGAATCATAGTTCCCCTTAGGATTTAATTCTTGATTTTTAGATTAAAATTTGATGTAGTTTGATGGTTAGACATTTAGGTGCTCTAATTAGGGTTTTAGGTTGTATAGGTAGACTTGAATAAATTTGTTTTGGGGTTCATAGGCCAAATTAGTGTATGGGGAATACATGGGTTAAGGGTAAGTATGTATAGAATCCCCTAGAATTTTGCTAGAATATTGTATGGTGTTTTAGTATTTTTCATTGATTTTTGAATGTATGGATAGTATGTGTGTTGCTTAAAGGCATAAGTTGTATTGTTGTGTTTTCTTTCCTTCTCTTTTGAGTGTGTGAGCTTGGAAGATTGAATTGAAGACCTTGTGGATCATCATGGAAGCTTTGAAGACCTTGCAGAGGAGTTTAGCATAGCTTTTGTTGTTTTGTTTATAGGTTTATAGGTGCATAGGTAGAGCCCTAGATAGAATACTTTGTTCAATAAACAAGGAGTGTCTTGTTCACCTCCTTTCTTCTCTGTGACATAGAGTCCCTTAAGGGTATTCACCTCTCTCCTTTGGAGGGATTAGTGACCTTACCCTCTGAGGTAGAACTTTGAGAGAGCCTTTCTTTGATGTTAAGTCCTCAATGGCATCCTTTGGAAGTCAGTGAGTACTGTAACATCCCCACCTCATCTTGTTGACTGAATCTTGTTTGCTGGAGCATTTGAGCCATTGAAGATAGAAGCTGAAGCCTTGAAGAGGATGATTCCTTGAAGATTATTGAAGTCTGAAGACTTTGTGAAGATCAAGTTGATGCCTGAAGATCCCTGAAGATAGTGAAGCCTGAAGGTGGAGCTGATCAAAGGAGCTGAAGCTCAAGGGAGAAGATGAGTTGATACTCATGCTGTAGGGTTGATACTTGGAAAGCAAGTGATCTCTAAAGTCTGAAGACTGGGTTGTTACTGGAGGAGCTGAGGCTTTCTTCTGTTTTCTTTGATGTATTGTGTGTTTTGTCTGACTTGTCTGCTGCATTAGACTAAGCACATTCAGAATAAGTTCAGAGCATGAGTGCATCTGATTGTATTGTTATTGCTTGGCTTTGCTTGCGGGTATTCAGTAGAGCCCAGCTCCCTTGCCCATGTGTTTATTTTGCTTGATAGCATTTCATTTCTTTTGTCTGTATGAATACAGTTTACTGTTTATTGCTTGATAGCATGTTGTTTATTTTTCAGTATGATTACTGTTATTCCATGACTGGCTTGAGGTCGAGACGAGCTTGTGGAGGCTGAAGCCCCACACACATTTCCTCCCTCACTTGCATTGCATGCATTTTACTGTTAAAGCTGACGCTTTTGTCTGTTTTGGTGTATCATTGACATGATCCCTTAGGACTCTCATTTCCTCTGATGAGGATTTGATGATAGACTTTTAGGTTGAAACCTATGCACGACAACATCTAGGAGTTCCCTGTTCAAACCTCAACCATAGGATGAATCCATGGCATGATAACAGTAGGACTTGATAGTCTCCCTCCTAGTTGGGCCTGTTCTCTTCTCATCTCAAAACAGTTTAAGATACAGTAATCATGAATGATTTCTTTCGTACGTTACGAGCCTTAAGCTATCTGAGAAAGGATTGTGGGAGAGTTTCTTTTCCACAGTCTGGATGTTTAGTATGGTACCCTTTGGGTGACATGCGACACATTCACTCTCAGGTCATAGTCTCTAGTGCGGTTGAAATCGCAAACGCAATAAAAAACACTTCTTTCAGGAGATAACCCGTAGTTTCCCGAACTACGTTTGCTCTGATCTTTCATGTTGTATGAAAGTACGTAGGCATAGGATGCGATGTCCTAGCGAGCAACCTTTCCCCCGCAACCCTTCGTAGGCCGAACTACGTTGACTCTGATTTCTCATTCTCTGATGAGAATACGTAGGCATAAAGTGCGATGCTTTGCCGAGTCATTTTTCTTTTCTTTTTCCGCCAGCCTTGATAGGTAGATAGATTATAACCAACCCGTCCAAGTAAACAAACAAGCGAGGATCCCGTCGAGTACGACGGACGTGAGGGGTGCTAATACCTTCCCCTTGCGTAACCGACTCCCGAACCCAGACAATGGTTGCGACGACCTTGTCTTACCCTTATTCGTCAGGTTTTTCCGATCGTTTCCTTTCCCGCTCTGAGGGATAAATAACGAAGGGTGGCGACTCTTCTGTTTTGCCGGCACCTTATTTTCGCGCAAGCGACACCTCTCTTTACTTTTCCTACAATTTACATCTTCCATGCACTTTGCTTTACTTTGCTAAATACCTTTCAAAATTCTTTACCTCATCCTCTGCAAGTCTCCATCCTTTTACTTCAGTCGAACAATACCTTTACATTAAGCCTTTTTTTCAAAACACTGTCGAAGTGTATAGTCTAGATAGATTAATTCACATACAAATTTTAGCACATGTCCAAGGATCAATTTGATCGATCCTGTAAGTCACCAAAGTTAGATTTGGAAGATAAGCTGTTGTTTTCCAATTTTCAAGGGAAACACTAGGACTCCCGATTAGGGTTTCTGATTATGAAAAGTCAACTGTAGTTTGACTTTTTATTTAAATGGCACTCCAATGATGGGATCTTGGTCCATGAAGCTTATATGACTCATTGAAGGCCACTCAAGAAGTTTTAAGACCTCAGGGGACCCAGAACACCAATAGTCAATTCGGGGTTTTTTTTCGATCGATCGGTTCGTCTGACTGAATAGGGGCATCTGTTTTACCCTTAGATCTTCATCATCATTCTAAGAGCATCATCATTTGTTTATCTAACCTTAACCTATTTCAAGTTTGTCTTTGTCTGAATGATAGGTGAATTTACAGTGTGATGGGTTTCCTCCTTGTGTTTCTTGCTTTGCTTCATCCTTCTCTCTCGTGGGTCGGTCTGCACAGGCATTCACATCATATCATTAGCATACGCATTTGTTTTCATTTCTTTGGTTTCTGTTAGTCTGGCTTTTGCCCTTGAGATCCTTTGGTCGTTACCAATCTTTTTGCTCCGTCCCGTTTTCCACGGGCTCGCTATGCATTTGTTACCCCAACTTTGTCAATATTCTTGGGATGAAATGTTTTTATCCCGGGAGGCTAGTTGTGACTAGAAATATCTAATATTACCTGGTGTTTACCAAGATGATTAGTTGTTACTAACGCTTATCTTTGAGATCAGCTCGCCACCAACTTTGTTCTAAGTCTAGTGGTTACTGGCATTGTTTGAAAATCCAATTGTTATTGGTATCTTCTGATTAGGTGGTTACCAATCATTCTAAGCCCAGTGGTTACTGGTATTGTTTAAATCCAGTTGTTATTGGTACCTTGATTCGGTTGTCACCAATCTTTCTAAGCCCTGTGGTTACTGGAATTGCTTAAATCCAATAGTTATTGGTACCTTGATTTGGTTGTCACCAGTTTTTTCTAAGTCCGGTAGTTACTGGAATTGCTTAAAACCAATTGTTATTGGTATAAATTCCGGTTATTACCAACTTCTCCCCAACTGAAGTCCAGTAGTTACTGACATCGCTTAAACCCAATGGTTATTGGTATATCTTGATTTGGTTATTACCAAGCTCTTTCTAAGACCAGTGGTTACTGGCATTGTTAAATCCAATTGTTATTGGTAATTTGGTTAGGTGGTCACCGATTCCCCATTTTAAGTCCAGTAGTTACTGGCCTCACTTAAATCCAATTGTTATTGGTATTTTGGTTCAGTTTTTACCGACACCCTTGTGTAAGTCCAGTGGTTACTGGAATTTCTTAAATCTAATTGTTATTGGTATCTTGGGTTAGGTAGTTACCAATCGTTATAAGTAAAGTGGTTACTGGCATCGCTTAAAATCTAGTTGTTTTTGGAATGTTTTGATTCAGTTGCTACTAATTTTACCATTGAAGTTTAGTGGTTACTAGCATTGTTTTAAAATCCATTTATTATCAGTATCATCGCCGTGGTTGTTACCTTTCTCCCCTAGAATTCTAATTGTTGCTAGCACCCCCTAGAAAGTGTGGTAGTTAATGGCATCGCTTAAAGAGAATTTTTTATTGCCAAGAATTTCTGGTTGTCACCGGTAACCCCAGCGAAGTTTTGGCTTCCCCAGTCGAGTCTTAAAGATCTAGTGGTTACTAGCATCCTCAGTGATTCTGGTCTTATTTCTAGTCTTTTCCTGAAGATCTCGTTCGAACTCTTCGTTATAGGAAGTTCTTTATTTGGTTTTCCCCATATAAGGATCGTGTCTCTGGTCTCTTTGCTTCCCCGGTCGGAGTCTGGGTCTATTCTCTTTTGTCCCTCTCTGTGGCTTCTCCCACGATACATTTCTCGGTTGGAGGTTTGCATTTCCCCAATGATTTTCTCCATTTTCCCCAATGAAGATTTGTCCTCCCCGGTGGATTTTGTGTCTCTGTGTGAAAGACCCCCTTTAAATACCATCTTTAGTCATGTATGAACTATTGCTTGTTATGCCTTGGATCTTTCCTCGGTGTGTCGGGTCCCCTGTGAGTAGTCACTCATTGTCTTGTCATTCTTTTATTTTTACTCGTGTGTCAGCATTTGTCTTGCACTCAAGCATCATACAACATCATTTAGAAATTATTGTATGTTAGCATTTGTCCTTTTGCATACCATCGTATCTAAGGGAAAAAATTTCGGTTTGCTATATTTAAATACCTTTCACCACGACTCCATGAAAGATCGTTATCTTTCTTTGTCGTCCGATGAAGATATTTGAATAGGGGCATCTGTTGTACCCCAAATTTTTGCCCCATAGATCTTCATCATCATTCTAAGAGCATCATCATTTATTTATCTAACCTTAACCTATTTCAAGTTTGTCTTTGTCAGAGTTACAGGTGAATTTAGGGTTCCATACAGTCAGGAATCGGGGTTTCGATGGTTTGACCAATGAAGGTCTTAGATTGATTCTCCATGAAGAAACTCCCCACATCATCAAGAATGCAATATTGGATCAAGTATGAATCCAATTTGAGGTTGTCACCCAAAGAAGAAGAACTGTGCAGTCCAGGACTCTCGATTAGGGTTTCTAATTAGGAAAAGTCAACTATAGTTTGACTTTTGATTTAAATGGTACTCCAATGATTGGATCTTGGTCCGTGAAGCTTATATGACTCATTGAAGGCCACTCAAGAAGTTTCAAGACCTCAGGGGACCCAGAACACCAACAGTCGATTCAGGGTTTTTTTCGATCGATCGGTTCGTCTGATTGAAAAGTCAACTCACTGACCAACAGAGTTTTGACCTAAAATTTAAGGAAATCATGTTCCTAATGTTATATTACAGCTAGTCATGAAGTTTGGTGACCATTGGATCAAGGATTGAAGAGTAATCGGAAAATCGAGAAATTAGGGTTTTGAAAGGGGCAAGACCATAACTTTTTAACCACACATCCAATTGGAGTAGTTCAAAGATTGTTGGAAGGTATTGAGGAGTCCTACAAAATTTAAAAAGTGACTTATGTGCAAAAAAAGAATATATTTGAAGTTATGATCAAAATCAATGCAAGAGCAATATAAAGCTTGTTGTCGCCCCTGGCCAAAGTTGCGCCCAACAGTGGCCCCCGCTACTAAGCCGAGATTCCTCTTCCGCATGTTTGCAAAAGCAGTGTTTACTTCCAGAGATTCGTTTCTCTCCCCGTGTTGTACCTCAAAATTGGCCCAACCTTTTTCTTTACTTGGCTTATGTTTCATTTCATTCTTTTCGCATTTCTGCATTGCATATCATTTGTTCCTGAGGTGGGGATCAAGGTTTCATGTGGCTAAGAGTTCATTTTTAGCGCACGAGACAAAACAATGAGCATCAAGAGCTCCGACATTTATTTTTCCTGGCGACGAGCGGTCGATTTTATATTATTTCGCAGGATAATTTTCAGTGCAGGAGGCAGTACTCAAGCCATCTCGAGCATTCTCATGGTCATAATATTCAAGAGTAAGTTTCAGAAGCTAGAGAGAGCTCAGAATGTTTGAAAACGGGCAAAGGTGCGGGTTTCCCACCAAAAGGCGCCAAAATTCAAAATTTAAAGGTGGTAATCAATTAACCAAATGGTTAACCGATTAACCAATGCAAAGTCAGGCCAAATTTGAATTTTTGAAGGTGTTAATCGATTAACCATTTGGTTAACCGATTAACTAGTGCAAATTTCAGCTCAACACGTCAGTTCTTGAAGGGAATCACTTTGGGGTCCATTTTGATCACATGAGAAATTGATTTTACACCAAAGGAAGAATCTGGAACCACTTTGAATTTTGATTAATTTCAAAAGTAATTCAAATTCCCTCCAAATTCCCATTCCTAATCCCATGCCAATTTTCACAAACCACACTCCAAACCTCATTTGGATCCTAACCTAAGGGGTACTTAAGTGATTTTCTCCAAACCTCACACATCTAATTCTCATAATTCCATTTCATTTTCAGAATTCACTCTCATTCTCTCAATTTGCTCTCAACTTTTCCATTCCCAAACTTCACTGAAGCTCTTTTTACTTTGAATTCTTTGATTCTCCATTGGAATCATTGATTTCTAGAGCTAAAACCTCCATCCTTCATCCATTTCATCTACAATTCTCCATTCAATTTTTGTGCTATTGTGGATCTGAATTTTGAAGTTGTTCTAGAGGAGATTATTTGGATAACTCTTGCTTAATTTTGGTGGATCTTCACTTCTACTACAATAAATCAATTGGATCTTGAAGTATTTCTGGATTTCTTGCTTGGATTTGTTTAATTGAAGTTGAATCAACAATTACCAAAGCAATTCTCTTCTTTGTAGGTTGGAATTCTAGATCCGTTGCTATTTCGAACTTATTTGCATAATCATCACGTTGATCTTCATTTTTGATTGATTTGGTTAATTTTGATCCATGTTGAGTTGAGATCTTGCTATTTGATTGTGATTACATGTTGATTTGATCACTGTTTTCTGGTTTAATTTCGTGTTTAATTGATTATATGATCATCCGAATGATTGAATAAGTGATTAATTGCTGAAAAGTGCTTTTGAGTTGTTGTTTTCTGCTGCTGGAATAGTGTTAATCGGTTAACCAATTGGTTAAACGATTAACCAATACAAATATTCAAATTTTCAAGCATTTTTCAATTGTTAATCGATTAACCCCTGGTGTTAATCGATTAACATTGTGCCAGCAGGCCTGTTTTGCTGTTTTTAAAGGTTGTTTTGGTTCCATTTCACATTGAATCTTCATAGATCAATATGATGCATTAAGAGTCAGATGTTTAGGATATATGTCACTATTCTTGTTTAATCATGTTTTCTTCGACACGCGTGTTCGATTTCCACTTGAATGCATACTCTTGTATATGTTGTTCAAAGTGAGGATGAGCTTGCATGTTCATGTTTGCTTTCCTTCTTGCATTTCTCTTTTGCATCTTCTTGCTTGGTGTTAAGAGGTTGAGATGTGCTTGTGGTGGTTGTTACCCTACACCTTTTTCCTCCCTCTTCTTCTTTGTGTTGCATTACATCTTTGCATTCTTCTTTCACTTATGCTTTCTTCTTCTTCTTTTGTCTTCCTTTGCCATGCTCCCTTAGGATCTCTAATCTTTCTTGTTCAAGATGGATTATGATAGACATTAGGCTTGAATCCATGCATGATGATATTAGGGTATCTTTCCCTTTTCATCCCAACTTTAGGTGTATCTTGCATGATAACTTTTAGGGTTGATAAGTCCCCTTTAGTGTTGTGTCTCTCTCTTCTCATCTTCAAACTTCTTCATGTCATTTAATAAAGGATAAGGATTGTTGTACGCTACGAGCCTTAAGCATTTGGGAAATGATGATTGAGGGGCCTCCTCTCAATTGTATAGAGTATTTAGCATATGTCCTTTGGACGATATGCGATGCATTCGTTCCTAAGTCATGGTCTTTAGTGCAACATGAATTACAAACAAAGATCAATGCGCTTCTTCTATAAAAAACACAAAAAACAACTTCAAACTTTTTTTATCCTTCGGGATCTTAATTTGGAAAACCTTTTTCATAAGGAGAGTTTTGTTAACTCTTGGTTCTACCGCAAACAGGTAACGCCTAAGTCTCCAATGGTCGAGTTGCATACACCTAACTGCTAGAACTAAGTTTTAACTCTACTCGGGTAAAACACTTGAACCAACCTGTGGTCTTGTTAGAACGAACTACATTTTCTCTGATTTCTCATACCAGATGAGGATATGTAGGCACAAGAAGGCGATGTCTTGGAGAGCAAGCTTTCCCCACCTTTCACCCGTAGTCTTTCGAACTACGTTGACTCTGACTTTCCCATTGCACGAGGGAGTACGTAGGCATAGAGCGGCGATGCTCTATCGAGTCTCTTTTCTTTTCTTTTGTCCCCGAGCCTGTATCTTAGATAGTTTAACACCCTTTAGATAGATAACAAGCGTGGATCTCGTCTGGTACGACGGACGTGACGGGTGTTCATACCTTCCCCTTGCGTAACTGACTCCCGAACTCGAGATTTGGTTGTGATGACCTGTCTTCTCTCGTTTTCGTTAGGTTTTATCTTTACGTTTCATTTCCCTATTTTGGGATAAATAACGAACAGTGGCGACTCTTCTGTCTTTGTCGGCCTCATTTTTTCGCAGTAGCGACAGCTGGCGACTCTGCCTGAGACACTTCCGATCCCCTATGCGAGTCAATCCTAGCGCTTGTTTGTTTATCTTTGGGGGTGTAAACATGTGTTGTACTTTATTTTCATTTGCATTTTACTTTCATGCATTGTATATATATCATATTTGTTGTGCTGTTGGGGGGAGGGAATGTTCTATTGAGAGATAAGCCAAAACCCAGGCTTGAGTACAACCATAGCATTAGAAGTGGAAAGTATTGGTGAACCTGTATGCTTAGTATGCACTAGTTCCTATGAAATTCGCGCTCTGACGAGATTCTCTTTAATGACTTCATTTTCAGTCCATAGGACCGTTGAGAGGATCTTAGATCAGAGGATTTTCAACTCTGGGGACCGATCATTTGGAAGTCCACTAAGTGAGGCCGCTTCGCTAGACTATGATGCTAAACCAGAAATGGTGAACATATCATTGTTTCTCAAAAGTCTATGACACTGACGACCGCATAGGATGCCAGACCTTATCAGTGATAGGTTCATACCTGTGAGTGGGAGGGTTATGCAGGTAACTTTGACCTTCAACCTACTCGGTTTTCTTGTCAGGATGAATCTGTGTTCCTGATACAGTGGTTCCTTACGTCGGTGATGTGTTATGTTCTTGCCAAAGCGTCGCGTTGGTTCTTCTTAATCAACATCATAACAGTCTTGATCCCTTGCTGCATTTGCATTTGCATTTTCATTGTGCATTTTCATTGACATGTATTTATGCTGCAGGTGTACATTTTTCCCTCGATTCTAGTGATCTTATTTTCTCTGACATGGAGTCCAGCCTAAAGAAGACAGTGGCATACAAGTCTCCTACACCATACATTGGATCTTTTTTGACTTTGATTTCTATGGCTAATAGGAAGGTGATGAATGATTTCAAGCAATCTTATGGGAAGCTCTTGAGTGTTGTCTGCAAGCCATCAGCGTATGAGTTGAGTGGTCTCTATACTCTTTTGCAGTTTTATGATTCACAGCTGAGGTGTTTCATCTTTCCGGATTATGTTCTGGCGCCTACTGTCGCTACTGCGAAAATCGGCGCCGGCTGAACAGAAGAGTCGCCACCGTGCGTTATTCATCCCACTGGAGGGAAAGGAAACGCTCAGAGTAAACCTCACACAACACGGGAAAAGGTATGGTCGTCGCAACCAAAACCTGGATTCGGGAGTCGGTTACGCAAGGGGAAGGTATTAGCACCCCTCACGTCCGTCGTACTCGACGGGATCCACGCTTGTTTTCGGGTACGGATTGTTATTTCTATCTACTCTACAGGTCAAGGGTTAAAAAGAAAATAAAATGACTCGGCAAAGTATCGCACTTTATGCCTACGTATTCCCGTCTGGAACGAGAAATCAGAGTCAACGTAGTTCGCCTACCTACGGGAAAGGAGGGGAAGGTTGCTCGCTAGGATATCGCATCCTATGCCTACGTACTTTCATACAGCATGAAAGATCAGAGCAAACGTAGTTCGGGCCACGTACGACACAAGTCTGTCTTGGTTGATTTTATTCCTTCTGAAGAAGGGTTTTTCTGATTAACAGTCCAAGCGGACAAAAATGACGTCTTGATGAATTCACATTCTTTTATGGAAGAAGTGTCTTTTATTGAGTTTGAAACTTTATTGTATTTTTCTTTTTGTTTTGAGGACGAAGAGACAGAACTCTAACCTACGGTTGCAAAGGGAATCAAACTAACCTAATGTTATCATGCATGGGTTAAGACCTAGTGTCTATCATGCTCCTCTCTTGCACAGAGAGAAACAGAGATCCTAAGGGAATAGACGGAAACAGAAACAATATCAGATATATACAGTAAAACAGTAAAATGCATGGATGGAGCAATACAAGCGAGGCAAGGGAGTCCCACTCAACCTCGAACCTAGAAAACAATAGGCAAAAGTGAACAGGATTCACTTTCAACCCAACAGGGTAAACAGCAAACAATACAGTCCAGAAAACCAATCAATACATCAGAAATGAAATACAACAGAAAAGTAAACAGCATCAGCAGCTCTGCATCAATATCTGTCTTCAAGCTTCTCCAATCAGCTACAGGCTTCAGCAAGCATCAATCTTCATCTCCACAGCTTTCCAGCAAGGTCTTGATCATCAATCTTCCATCTGCAGTGGCTTTTCTTCAAGTCAATCTCCTAAGAGGGATATCAATCACCCAGATGAAGTGAAGTAATGTCAGACAGCCAATTACCTACCAAGGGTGGTTCATTAACTGTTAACATTATACAGATAATTTTCCCTCAAAAGTTCTATCTTTCAAATACATTCACTGATCCTTCCAAAGGAAGGAGGTGGGTATTTGACAGAGACTTTGAATCATAAGGAAAGGATGGATGCAGACAAAGCATTCCATGTTTGAGAAACAAGCTTTCTAATCTAGAGCTCTGCCTAACTCCTAAACCCTAATCTCCTCAACATCTGCTAGCAGGAATCTCCTTTTCAACTTTGGAAGTTAGTCTTTAGTCTCTGGATCTCCAATGGCTTCATCATCACAAGTCTTCAGCTCCCCCAATCCCCAGACAATCCCAATACCCACACAGACAAACAATAATCCCCAGAGGGCACACCACACCAATCAGTCAAATACAGACAGTAATATACCAATAGCAGTAGGGGAATCCTAGTGATTTCTGAGGGATCTAATAACTACCCATAGTCCCTATAGTCCCATATCTAAAATATTCAATCTCTAAGCCCTAGGGGAAATGATTCAATTCTCCTAAGTTGTCACTTAAAGCCCTAATTTTGTTCATGGTATTTTTCCCTAAACTAAACACCTAAAATTAATTCCTAAAAATGGGAACTAAATTGCATATACAAGCTAACAATGTCTATTAATCAACCTAAAAAGAATGGGTGAAAAATATTAAAGCATCTATTAGAACAAAAATTATCAAAATCATGTATGAAGTGAAACACCTAAAATAGGCATTTATTTGGAAAATATGGGGAAAATATCAAATAAAAAATAAAATGCAATTTTTATTTTTTATAATTTTCTAGACATCTTGAGGAAATTAATGCAAAAAGAATCATTAAAAAATATACATTTTATGATTTATTATGATTTTTTAAAGGATGAGAAAATATTAAAGAAATAAAAATGACAAAATATGAATAAAAGGGGAGGGCGTGCCATCAGCAAGGGCGCCTAGTTGTTTTATCCAGGTGGGCCACAGAGCAGGGGTGCGAATAACAATAACGTGAAGCCCAACACGCTCAGAAATTGAATTAAAAATAAAAAAAAACCACAAAACGGTGCAGATAGTAAAGATTTTAGGCATAATATCACTGGGCTTGGTAGAGGAGGGTGTGCATAGCAAGGATATCCAAAGCCCAATCTGAAACAATAAGTGAAACGGTGCGTTTCTGCATTTGAATCTCCCTCCGTTTTCGTTTTAAATGCTGGCCACACGATTTGATCTTCAGTCAAGGTCAAAGTACCCATCCAACGGCCAAAGGTCATCGTCTACCTCCAGCCAAACCCTAGCTCAGAAAACCACCTCCCATGCACGCGCCTTCAACCATCCTGTTCTCACTCAATTCTCCACGAAAGCTCATGATGTAAAAACCAAAAACACTCCATTCTTTTCCCTCTACACAGCCATGGCCATAGTTCCTTCTAAAACTCACCCAAACTCCAAACCCGATAGGTGTAACAGATGGAATCCACCATTAACACCTGATATCAACTGCTCCAATTCTCCATAATTTTTACACTAAAATGATCTACAAGCCATGCTAATCAACCTGAGCCATTCATCTAGGATTATCTTGCCATCAACTATGAGTTATCAATCCTAACAGATTTGGTGCACTATGAGCAACCTCCATAAAACTTCTCCAAACTCTGTGAAAATCATCACCTAACCACCTAGGTCTCTAATATACTAACAATCCTATGCCATGATCACTATGCTAGCTAATTCGAAGGAAAACATACCTGGTGCAATTTCTGGAAAACAGGTGCTAAAATCCTTGAATCTTATGCTTGTGATGAGTGGAAAATGATTAAGGAGCTTGATTATGAATTCTGTATGCAATGAATCTTGTCCAATCTCCTTGAATCTTGCAATCACCAAAATCTTGCTTCTTGGAGGATTAACTTGAACAACACGATTTATTCCCCAAATCTACCAAACTCTGATGTGAATGTGATCCATGGAAGATATTGATGATGATCAAATCAAGAAAGATGGAAATTGGTGGAGATTTGAGAGAGTTTAAGATGCTTTTGCAAATTGGAGAAAAGTGAGTGAAACATGTGATTTTGAGAAAATGAGATCACCAACCATGGCATGAACCATCTCATATCAATATATACATGAGGTTAGAAACTCCTAGAAGCTTGGAGAAACTTCCCATGTGTGATTTCCCTTGGATTTGGTTTATGTATCTTCCATTACAAGTAACCATGAATAACTCTTAAAATGTGAACTAAGCTCAAAATTCTACTTTAGCCAATGTTCTTAAAATGATCTTTCCATTCAAAATGACCTATAATTTTGCTTCATTTGGCCAAAATATGAAAAATCTCATTTTTAAGTCCATTTTTATTCATTAAATCCAACAATTTTGAAACCTTGTGCTATGAATCTTTCCAATCTCCCATGGTCACTTTTCTAGACTCAAACTGTCATTTGTAACAGGTTTGATGTTGTAAAGGTTTCCATTTGAAGCTTCCTTGTATGAGTTTTGGGCATAGGTTGAAATGACCTGTAATTCTCAAATGACCAAAATACCCTTTGCTTGCCAAGACCATAAGTAGAGTTCCACAAATCATATGAAGGCATACTATACCATTCTAGAAATCTAAGACAATGAGGAACAATTCTTATGTTGACCAGAAATTCATTTGAAATCTCCTTGAGGGGTAAAAATTGCTTGGAAGTCAAGTCACTTTCACAGACAAAATTTCAGATACCTCAGATGACCTGTAACTTGCAAGGACCATAACTTGAGTTCTATAAATCTCCTTAATGTCTTCCACCACTCAAATTAAAGGTCTTGAGATCCTCTAAAAATTCCATGTTGGCCAATGATCCATTTGAAGCTTGCATTTTGACTTATCTGGCTTGGAAATTTGACCTAAACTAGGGGATTTTACACAGAAACCCTAATTTAGAAACTCCTCTTCTCCTTGATTTCTCTTGAATTCTCCTTGGCATACCACCATATCCTCTTCTATATGTCAAATGATGAACCCCACATCTCTCCAATAGCCCTTAATGCCTTTCAATCAGTCAATTGACCTAGAGTTGACCTAGAGTTGACCCCAGATGAAACCCTAGTTGACTGTCTTCAACTGCAATACTTGTGACTACACCAATGACTTGTCTACTTCTCCAAATGACTTTCTAAGTCTCCCATGATGTCTAGATACTCCCCATGCTCAATCCTCAGCTCACAACTTACTTGTTGATCCTCAGACACCCTCAGATAGGAGTTAAATGCCCTGCTTGATCCATTGACTCCTCAGCTCTCTAATTCTTTCTGATGACCTGAATGAGATTGAATCAAGATAATAACCTCTTGATAGGCCTCTAGAGATGAGAATAATGATTGGTACCCTATTGGATGACTTGTTATGCTTATGCTATGCAGATGATTAGGCTATGTACATGACTCTATATGCAGATGCTAATGATATTGAAACATAAACCAAGTGAATAAGGTTGGGCAAATTTTAGGGTGCAACGGCTGCCCCTATTCAAGCGACTTGGACCCGATTGGGTGAAGAGCGAACGGCCTTCAAACATTCGAGGTACGAGACGGTTGAATACTAAGAACTCGGAAATTTGCCAACCGCAGAAATAAACTGCACCACTGCTTGATTCAATCTGGCTGTTATGGCAACCCACTGATCTCGTGCTGGGGATGACTCGTCTTCATTTCATCAGGAATAAATCGTCCACGTTAGGAGTAAACTCTTGACCACATTAGGCATCGCATTGTCCCCGTTAGGATTCACCCTTCCACGTAAGGAATAACCGTTCCATGTTAGGAGTAACACCGTCCATGTAAAGAATAACACTTCGTCTGGATCTGTCCACGTCAGGACTAAACTCTCTGAGTTATGAATACTTCGTCCATGTTAGGACTCACCCTTCCTCGTCAGGACCCACCTTGATATGTCCACGTAAGGACTCAATCTTTCCACGTAAGGAATCCAATTTTTTCCACGTTAGGAATGCCTCTATCTTTCCACGTCAGGAATCAATCTTGATATGTCCGCGTAAGGACTCAATCTTTCCACGTAAGGACTAAACTCGTCTTTCCACGTAAGGAAACCATTCTTCTTCCACGTAAGGAATGCTCTTGATATGTCCACGTAAGGACTCTGATCTTTCCACGTGAGGAATACTACATCAATCTTTCTTTCCACGTTAGGAATGTCATCCTTCCACGTAAGGAACACCTCTTTTCCACGTTAGGAATGCAACTTTCTTTCCACGTAAGGAATACATCATCCACGTTAGGACCCGCCTTTCCATGTTAGGAATACAATCTCTTTTCCACGTAAGGAATCATTTCTTTTGATTTGTCCACGTAAGGACTCACATGTCGACTTGCTGAAGAATTGTCCCCGTCAGGACTCATACACCTTCGACCCGCTGGGGAAATAACTTGTCCACGTCAGGACTCCCATCTTCATCTGATGAAATAATAGGACCTGTCCATGTTAGGACTTGCACGTCTTCTACTTGCTGGGGAAATACGACTGTGTCCACGTCAGGACTCTCGCATCTTGTCATCACAAAGAACTACAAACTTGTCCTCGTCAGGACGCGCCTTTCACCATCACGAATAAAGCTATCGGCTGGAACCAATTGGTCCACGTCAGGACACCAATACGAAGAGTAACCAACTTTGTCCACATCAGGACTCCACCTTCAATTGATACCGAGAAATCAAATTCGTCCTCGTTAGGACTAACACATATCGTCAAACTGAGGAAATGTCCACGTCAGGACCCCCTCTTCTCCTAGCGCAAAAAACCTGTCAATAAACCCGTCCACGTTAGGACTCATCCTTCCATTGGTCCGCAAACTCCTTATCACTGACGTTACAGCAACTTTGAGGCTGACTCTACTGGGGATATTTGGAAGTCAAACTACTGGATGCCTGCTCTAACTACCGGCGGTAGCCTCTGAAATTCTGGTTCTTGAAACCTCTTAATTGCTGACGTAACAACAACTTTGAAGGAAACAATCCGCTGGTCGGACCAGAAAAACATCAGCAAGAAAACCCTGGCGGGGAGATAAGTAACTCTGCTTGGGGACAAAAAGAAACTTATCCTGCTGACTCTGTGGGGAGTAGTGCCAAAGCTGATACTTCGTTGAATGTCTCGTGCCGAAACTTCGAATGTTATCGATTCACCTGAGCGAGGGCTCTCTCTACCTGCAAGAGAAACAATACTTGAAACAAAAGGTTAGCCATCCTAGTTTATGTTTCACAATGCATGCGTTTGACAATGATGCACTGCTTCCATCTGACATGGAAATGCTACGCTTCATTTGGTGGATGCAAGTATGACACTATATGCCCATGCAAATGCAGACTTGAACTGCTGGGATACAGGAGCTGTTTCAGCAAAATAAATGCTGAAGATAATGCCAACTCCGTTGGGGATAGCCAGGTGCTACAGGATTATTCCAGCAAAATAAATGCCGGAAAAGTGAAGTCGACTCAGCTGGGAAACTGGGAACTCGAACCAAACACCTTGCTGAAGTAACACCCTGTTGGGGATATAACTCTGCTGGAGAATGGCAGATGCGCTCGGTATGATCGGACTTATGCTGGAGAGTGAACGGATATCACACGGTATTCTGACAAAATAAATGCCAATGCGCCACACCAACTCTGCCGGGGAGAGTCTTAATCTTTGAATTCCACTGGGAGGAATGAAGACACTGGTTGGAAAGAGAACTCCGTTGGGGATGGGATGATTCTCTTGGGAAAATCAACTGACTCCACTGGGGAAGAGTAAATGACCCTGCGGGGAAAGGTAAACTGCCTGAATACAACTCACCGATATTAATCTTCTGAGGCTAACCCATTCTGCTTGAGATAAGGAATCCTTCTGGGGGACACCACACTATCTGCATACAGCCTACAATTTTGGGATCGTCAATTCTGTTGAGGATAAACGACTGTGTTGGAGAATATCCTTTGGATAAGCTACGACTAGCTGGGGAATTCTATCCTTCTTCAGGAAGAACATGCATGACCTGCGTGAGGGTCGAGTCTTTTATTACTGCGGTCTCTTGGTCATCTTCCTCGTACGGCTATGAAACCTGCAACAACACAAACAAGACAAGACAAGCCTATGCAACCAAAACGATTCAGGTTAGTGACGTTATTTTCAGTTAATTCAACGCTTTAGCAATTGTTGGCAAGGGCCAGTGATGTTATGCACATGCTAATTTCAGTAAACTTAGGCGTTTTATCATGTACAAAACAGTAAAGAACCAGCATCAAATACTGAATAACACATTTTATTGATTGGGCCCCTGAATGGGCGGAGTTTTGTACACGGGATGTAACTCCTGAAAAGAGGAAGCTACGTAAAGAAAATACAAGTATGCACAAGAAGCATAAATATTTTGACAAATTAAATTTGTACACGTGTCGGCAACGGGATGCAGACGAACACCACAAACTGATCCTCCTATGACTCGTCCGACTCTAATGCTTTCCGGTATTCACACTTCCGAAGAGATCGTATCTGATAATCGACCCCTCAGGTATTCTCCCGTATAGATGCTTACTGTAATATCAAATTCGGACCGCAGTCATTTGCTTTTCAAATCCCTAACTTTTGCGTGAACCGCCCTTTACGGGTTTTCAGTTCACCGGGATACCCTTTTTTGCCGAAGCCGCCCAGTGTAGGTTTTCAACTTCGCGGGTGTACATTTTTTCAATTTTATTCCTAACTTTTGCCCGAACCTTTTATTCTGTTTTTGGTTCGCCAGGATGCCCCATTTTTGCCTGGACTCTCTTTTTTCTGTCCAGCGGGTCAATTTTAAGCAAAGTATTTTTTAACTGCGTCCGAATTCACAGGCGACGTAAAGTCTTCCCCGTCCATGGTGGACAACAATAACGCTCCTCCTGAAAAGACTTTTCTGACAACGTATGGCCCTTCGTAGTTGGGGGTCCACTTGCCCCTGTGATCTGCCTGCGGCGGGAGAATCCTTTTTAGCACAAGGTCTCCCGTCTGAAAGCTTCGCGGATGTATCTTCTTATCATATGCTTTCTTCATTCGGCTCTGGTACAAACGACCATATGCTAGAGAAGCTAGCCTCTTCTCATCCATTAAACTTAGTTGGTTCAACCTGTCTTTCACCCATTCTGCCTCGTCTAGCTGAACGTCTCGCAATACCCTCAGGGAAGGGATCTCAACTTCCAATGGTAGTACCGCCTCCATTCCGTATACTAACGAGAACGGGGTTGCCCCGGTTGACGTGCGTACCGTCGTACGATAACCGTGCAAAGCAAAAGGTAGCATCTCATGCCAATCCTTATAGGTCACCACCATCTTCTGAACGATCTTCTTGATATTTTTATTGGCCGCCTCGACAGCGCCATTCATCTTGGGTCGGTAAGGGGAGGAGTTGTGATGTTCGATTTTGAAATTCTGACAGAGCTCCTTCATCATTTTGTTGTTCAGGTTTGAACCGTTGTCCGTGATTATTCGCTCGGGGATCCCATATCGGCAAATGATATCTCTCTTGATGAATCTAGCCACCACTTGCTTCGTTACATTTGCGTAAGACACCGCCTCTACCCACTTGGTAAAATAATCGATTGCTACTAGGATGAACCGATGCCCGTTAGAAGCTGTCGGCTCGATCTTCCCAATCATATCGATCCCCAACATCGAGAATAGCCATGGCGATGACATCACATTCAGAGGACTCGGCGGCACATGGATCTTATCAGCATAGATTTGGCACTTGTGGCACTTCCTCGCAAACTTGAAACATTCAGTTTCCATAGCCAGCCAAAAATACCCTGCCCGCAGCAGCTTTCTCGTCATAGCATGCCCACCAGCATGCGTAACAAAGGTACCTTCGTGTATTTCCTCCATGAGCAGCTTTGCCTCTCTTTCGTCTACACAATGCAACAACACCAAGTTGTGGTTTCTTCTGTATAAGACACCGTCCAGATTCAAATAGAAATTACCCGCTAACCTCCTGAGAGTCTTCTGATCTTGACTGGATGCCCCAGCCGGATACTCTTTATTCTTCAGGAAATTAAGGATATCAAAATACCACGGTTTGTTGTCAGATGCTTCATCAATAGCAAACACAAAGGCAGGCCTGTCAAGCCGAGAGATAATGATTCGGGGAGCCTCGTTCCAGAAGTTGACTTTGTACATGGAAGACAAAGTGGCGAGAGCGTCAGCCATTTGATTCTCTGCCCGCGGTACATGATGCAACTCTACCTTGTCAAAGAAAGGCAACAATCTCCTTGCATAGTTCATGTAATGTATCAAATTGGGCTGACGTGTCTCCCACTCTCCTTTGATCTGATTCACCACCAGAGCTGAGTCTCCGTATACGTCTAAATTCTTGATCCGCAAATCAATGGCTTCTTCAAGCCCCATTATACAAGCTTTGTATTCGGCCTCATTGTTGGTAACGGCAAAGGTCAATCGGGTAGTAAACGGGATGTGCGACCCGTGTGGCGTAGTGATGATTGCCCCTATTCCTCTACCGTAAGCGTTTACAGCTCCGTCAAATATCATCTTCCATTTGGAACCCAACTCCGGCCCTTCGTCTGGCAACGGTTCTTCACAATCTTTCATCTTTAGGTACATGATATCCTCGTCAGGAAAATCAAACCTCATCGATTGGTAATCTTCAATAGGCTGCTCCGCCAGATACTCAGACAGCACACTCCCCTTTATAGCCTTTTGCGAGACGTATTGAATGTCATATTCAGTCAAGACCATCTGCCAACGGGCGATTCTCCCTGACAACGCCTGCTTTTCGAATACATATTTGATAGGATCCATCTTCGAGATGAGCATAGTTGTATGATTCAGCATGTATTGCCTCAAACGCTTGGCGGCCCAGGCTAGCGCGCAACAAGCTTTCTCAAGCATTGAGTATCGAGATTCACAATCTGTAAATTTCTTACTCAAGTAGTAGATCGCGTGCTCTTTTCTCCCTGTCTCGTCGTGTTGACCGAGAACACAACCCATGCTTCCCTCAAGAACTGTCAAATACATAATCAAGGGTCTCCCTGCCACTGGGGGTATCAAAATGGGAGGCTCCTGCAAATACTGCTTTATTTTATCGAACGCCTTTTGACAATTTTCGTTCCATGTTACAGCTTGATCTTTCTTCAATAACTTGAATAATGGTTCAAACGTGGCAGTTAGGTGAGATATGAACCGGGCGATGTAGTTCAACCTCCCTAAAAACCCGCGCACCTCTTTCTCTGTTTTAGGCATCGGCATTTCTTGGATCGCTTTTATTTTAGCAGGATCGACCTCTATTCCTCTTTCACTTACGATAAACCCCAGCAGCTTACCCGATCTCACCCCGAAGGTGCATTTGTTAGGGTTCAGTCTCAGCCTGAACTTCCTAAGCCTTTTAAATAACTTCAGCAGATTCACCAGATGCTCTTCCTCCGTCTGGGATTTGGCAATCATATCGTCAACATAAACTTCGATCTCTTTATGCATCATGTCATAAAAAAGAGTCGTCATCGCACGCTGATATGTTGCCCCAGCATTTTTCAAACCAAAGGGCATCACTTTGTAGCAAAATGTTCCCCAAGGCGTTATGAAAGTGGTCTTCTCCATATCCTCTGGCGCCATTTTAATCTGATTATAGCCTGAAAAGCCATCCATGAAGGAGAATACGGAGTATTGAGCAGTATTATCAACTAGCACGTCAATATGAGGAAGTGGAAAATCGTCTTTTGGGCTTGCTTTATTCAAATCTCTATAATCCACGCACATTCGAACCTTGCCGTCTTTCTTTGGCACTGGTACGATGTTAGCAACCCATGAGGGATATTTTGTCACAACCAGGAAACCAGCGTCCCACTGTTTTTGAACTTCCTCTTTGATCTTCACTGCCATATCTGGTCGAGTTCTGGGAAGCTTTTGTTTGACTGGCGGGCATTCTTCTTTCAGTGGCAGGCGGTGCACAACCATGTCTGTATCGAGCCCTGGCATATCTTCATACGACCAAGCGAATACATCACTATACTCTCGGAGCATTTCAACCAGTCTTCGCTTGATATCGCTCTGCAGTGCGGCTCCGACACGAATGTTCTTCTCAACCCCTTCCGACCCTAAGTTGATAATTTCGATGACCTCGTCGTGAGGCAGAATGGCTCTTTCCTCTTGCTTCACCAACCAAGACAGTTCTTCAGGAACGTCACTATCTTCGACAACCTCTTCTTCGGCCTGAAATACCGGATGCTCAAAGTCGGGACGAGTCATAGGTGGTTCGAGGATGTCATCTGAAAATGTTATCCTGCAAAAGGAATGGTTAAGTGCTTCAAAATGCGTATAAAGCGAATAACCACGTTGCCATTTTGTTGAAAAATACAAAACAAGAAAGACAGGGATTACAATATTTGCACATGAAAAAACGCCATTTATTTAATGATTAACACGCAATGTTCATAACAACACAGCCCTAAGCAAATCACGATGCCCCGGGCAAGACATCAGATTTTTCAACAATTAATAAAGCAAAGCATTACTGTTTAAGAGTCACAGGAACAAGCTCCTGAATAGACCAGTTGCACAGTCCTTGTCCTGGCGTGCTTGGCTGAATTCAGGCATCCATATCACAGTCACTGTCTCCTTCGTCAGACTCCGAAGCAGCATTGATGGTTTCATGACATACTCCACTGGCAGAGATGGTTATTGGCCCTCTGAAACGGGGTGCCCCCACAGCAGGTGTTGACGATGACGGTTGGTATCCCAGCCCGAACCGGTCCATTTTCACAGGAATATCCAGCACTTTGCCCCAGCCCTTTGCTTCTCCTGCCTCCACTAGAGATTGAGCTTCTTTATACGACGAGACGGCTATCTCTGACACTTTGCTCGGCCCAGGACCTTTGTCCTTGATACGCAACCCTTCAAATGCCTGGCAGGGTGTTTCGTGGATCTCTCCGTCGACCTCCACATATTTAAATGACGACAGATGGCTGACCAGGATGTCTTCTTCTCCGCATACAGTGACTACGCTGTCTCCAACCATATATTTCAACTTCTGATGCAGGGTAGACGTGACTGCCCCAGCCCCATGGATCCAGGGTCTTCCGAGTAGGCAGCTATATGCAGGCTGTATATCCATGATATAAAATTCTGTGGCGAACACCTCCGGCCCCACCTGTAGAGGCAATGTTATCGATCCAAAGA
The DNA here is from genome assembly GCA_963859935.3 of Lathyrus sativus. Classification (NCBI taxonomy): domain Eukaryota; kingdom Viridiplantae; phylum Streptophyta; class Magnoliopsida; order Fabales; family Fabaceae; genus Lathyrus; species Lathyrus sativus. The sequence goes on along the minus strand of OZ012740.1, from coordinate 65,886,728 downwards.
CTGTTCTTCGCGTGCCATCAAACGCTCTGACTACCAAGTCACTGGGCGTGCACAGGATTCCTCTGACATCTAGCTTCATCATCGCCTTCTTGGGTAGCACATTCAAAGACGATCCGGTGTCGACCAATACATGCGACATTACTGATCCTCTACACTCGACAGATATGTGCAGCGCCATATTATGATCTCTCCCTTTCGGGGTCAAATCGAAGTCGGTAAAGCCCAAGCTGTGGCCTGCATTTACATGTGCCAACACTCCTTCCAGCTGATTTACAGAGACGTCTTGGGGGACGAAGGAAGTATCCAGGACTTTCAACAAAGCATTTCTGTGAGCTTCAGAACATAAGAGCAAAGACAGGATAGATATCTTTGACGGCGTCTGCTGCAGATGCTCCACAATCTTATAATCACTTTTTCGAATCAAGTGCATGAACTCTTCTACCTCTTTCGATGCCGATTCTTTATCACTTGCTTGCACTGGGACATTCTCAACCATTTTCCCCTTTCCTTTCGCTAGTATTTCGGCCTCCACTTCAGGTGATATAAAGATCCTACCACTCCTTGTCATACCTCCTGAACCAACAACGTTATCGACAGTCTCAGCTGGCTGCTTATTAACATCAATCTTTATCCCGTCACAATACACCTCCAACCCGTATGACCATGGGACTGCTTTCGTGTTCTCGTACGGGATTGGTCTGACCTTAGTTATGGTGATCGGTGGTCGCTGGACCGGTGCTGCAATAGTGATTGTCTTTCGAGGAATCGTTACAGTGGCCACATCACTCTGATCATCTGCTACCGCCCCTGCAGGCTCTTCAGTTGCTGCTCGGTCAAACTGCAATGTGCCTCCATCGATTAAAGCCTGAATGCCTTTCCTCAGATCATCACACCCCCCAGCTAGGGTCCAGCATTCTAAGCAATACTCGTCACATCCTGGATAAACACCCCCTTGCAACAATCTGCTTTTTATCTTGCTCAGCGGCGTTTTTAAATCGTTGACATTCACAATCAAATTCAACCCTTCCTCAGTCAGAATGGCGTTTGCCCCATGATTAGGCATGGGTTTCTGCACTATATTCGGACCTGCCGTTCTGAAATTGATAGTCTTATTGTCCAAAAGATCCTGCACAACATGCTTAAAAGCATGGCAACCCTCTATATCGTGGCCCGGAGCCCCAGAATGAAACTCACAGTGCCTACTTGCATCATAACCATACGGAGGAGTTCCCGTTATCGGTGCCAGAGTTCTCTTCTCTACCAAATTTAACCCTAACAACGTCTGCAACAAATCTGCATAGGTGGAGGAAGGCTTCTCAAACACTCTTCTTGGTTTACCACCCTGGAATCTTCGCTGAGCCTGCTGTGCCCCCTGCTGTGGCTGTTGCTGCTGCTGCATTGGCTGCTGCTGAAACGGTTGTTGTTGATATGGAATAGTAACACTCGCCACCTGCTGCGGCTGATGATATTGGTTTCGACCCCTGCCTCGGCCTCGACCTTGGCCTCTAAATACTGCACTTGCCTCGCCCTGACGGCGCCCACCGAAAGCCTTCCTATTACTGCCAGATGCAGTTGATTCCTCAGCTTGGAATTTTCCTTGCTTAATGTTACGTTCAATCTTTTCTCCCATCAGAATCAAATCTGAGAAACTGGCCAGAGATGTATGAAACAACATGTCATGAAACAAGCCTGTGAATGTGCCGACGAACATGCCGTTCATTTCCTTGTCTTCTAAAGGAGGACGGACCCTGGCAGCCATGTCGCGCCACCTTTGCGCGTACTCTTTAAAGCTCTCCCCCTTCTTCTGAGACAGCCCTGTCAATTGGACCCGATTGGGTGCCAAGTCGTTGTTATACTTGTAGTGAGCTACAAATGCCTCTGCCAATTGCTTCCATGTCTTGATATTAGTTGGCTCCAACCCCATGTACCACTCTAAGGAAGGGCCCGACAGACTATCCTGAATGAAATGCATTAGCATTCTCTCGTCAGTTGAGTATGCAGACATCTTTCTGTAATAAGCCCGTACGTGCACTTTCGGACAGGTGTCCCCTTTATACTTATCAAACGCAAGAGCTTTGAATTTGATTGGCACCCTCAAGCCAGGTACCAGACCCATTGTTGCCATGTCCAAGCCCACATCACTTTGGTTCAGGACCCCCCTCATCTGCTCTTCTAGCATTCTGATCTTCTGGGAGTTATCCATCGGCCCTTCAAAGCCTCCGCCGGAGAAAGCGTCCTCCTGCTGATCTTCTTGCCACATACCATTCCCAGCTCCATACCCATCATATTCATTATTGCGGCCAGCTCTAATTTGATTCATCACCGGGCCTCGGCCTCTGTTGTCGTATCCCTGAACACCTCCAGCAGGCCCGAAAGCCATTAACCCAACGCCGTTTCCATTTCCGAAACCTCCGTAACCCTGATTGGCCACCCCATAACCATCTTGCCCAAAGCCTTGAGCATTGAAACCATATTTCCCAGCGTTATCGAATCCCTGATCGTTGAACCCGAATCCAGCATTACCAAAGCCGTTGCCTCCCATATTATCTCCCAAGTTGACATCACCAAGCCCAACGTTATGGACAACAGCCTCGTTCCCAACTCCGACGTTACCGTTCCCAGCAGCGGTAGCGTTGTTGACATTAGCAGCAGGTATATTGACTACAGGTGGAGCCACTGGCGTGGGAGTGCCATCTCCATGAACAGTATCGACTCGCACAGACTGATGATCCTCGTTACCGTGACCAGCATTTCGGGCCAACAGAGGTTGGACCATGGCTTGCAAATTCTCCTGACCTTTTGCAATAGCTTCCATGGTCTGCATAAAGAGAGTTAGCTTCTCGCGCACATCTTGCATCTCGTTCTGCATTTGATCCATGATTCTTCGACAGTTGGTGCGAGTGGAGTAGCGGTGCGGGTGTTGATCTGCAATCCTGAAAGTACCTGGTACAGAGCAGGAAATAAGACACCATCCAAAGATTACCTGTAATGCAATATGAATATGAATGCAATGCAATGTGTGTGTCTGTGCATTAGGGAAATTCATTCCCCGATTCTAGTGTGAAGGTGCCGGTGCAGTGACCGTGCTAACAATATAAAGATCGGAGCTGAGTCACAGAAAGCCTCATATATTGCAGAGAAACCAATAAGCCAAGAATACAATGTCACTGAGAGTACAAAGAGAAGGCATGACCTCAACCAACAATCCTGGTGATGGTCAGCACTATGCAAATAAAGTATACAAGTTACGACATGAAATGATCAAACACCCCCATAAGTCTGGTACTCTTCTAGCAACTTATTGGTCTCCGGATGACTTGGTCGAGCAAGCAGCCCTTCAACAAGTTGGTTTCTTTTCTTAAGAACACGTCGCACGTCTTCAGCAGTTTCTTCCCATTCCCCCTCTCCGAAGCGATCCTCTAGTTTACGCTTTTGAGACACAGCTTCATCTCTGCCCTTGATGGCCTTGTTTAGTGCATTCTGGAGACTATACTGGGTCATCACTTCTTCTTCACACTTCTTGATGCTGGACTTCAACTGCTCTTCGAGGTCGGAAATTTGCTGCTTCAACTTATCTTCCCTCTTCTTATTGTTGGTGAGCGTGGCATTCCAGGTCTTATTGTAAGAAGAGATCTCTCGGTGAGCGATGTCAAGTGCTTTCTTTTTGGATTCCAGCATGTCATGGGAGCTTCTGAACTCTTGCCCCAGACGTTCGCACTTCTTCCTCTCCTCAGTCAACTCAGCCCCTAACCTGTTCATTAGTTCAAACTGCTGTTGGAAAGCATACACGGCCTTGTTTTTCTCACTGCGTATCTGGGCTAGCTCCTGCTCTAACCCTTCGTTGATCTTCATCAAGGCTTCTTTTTCCTTCACAACTTGCTCGTAGGCCTCCCTAGAAACAGTAGTTGGCTCAGCTACCGGAATAGGAACAAGGACTGGTGCATCTAGAAATGGCATCCGCAACTGACTTGCTCTCTCCTGGATCCAAACTCTATAAGGTGCATAGGCCTGACAGTCATTTTTCCCTAACAACGGCTTTCCTCTTCGGTTAATACACGTCCAGGCATGCTGCAGCTTGGCCAGTAACTCCCCCTTCAAATCTCCGGTGAAGTACAGAGATTCATGTACTTCTTCCTCCTTTGGTGGGCTCTTCAGCGCATATCCGAATTGGAGAACCAACAGGGATGGGTTGTAGTTGATACACCCTTTTCTTCCAATCAGCGGCACATTAGGGTACCCAGAACAACTGAATATAAGCTCAGATCCCAACAGATCTCTATCAAACCATTCGACGTCTTCGGAAGATAGCCTCATCAGGCGCTCTGACCAGCTAGCGGTGGTTGCACTTTCCACAAAAGACCCCTTCATGGGAAGATGACTTTTGAACCACATATTCAATAGAGGAGCACAACAGTAAACAACCTTTCCCCTTCTGTTTTCGTTCTTGTAGTGCAAGGAGTGGTAGAAGTCTTCGATCAATGTTGGCACTGGGTTGCCGGCAGCAAATAGATGCAAAGCGTCCAAGTCTACAAAGTTGGGCAAGTTAGGAAACAGCACAATCCCATAAATGCATAGAGCCAAAATAGCATTGAAAACCACCCAACATCCGCTCTTGGCATACTCCTGAGCTTTACCAACCAGGAAATCAAGAGAGAACCCTGAAACCCCAAGCCAAGAAGTCAATAACAGTTCTGCAGCGTCCATATGCAAGGCTTTGGCTAAGTCCTCCAACTTGGGCTCAGCAGCAGAGTGAATAAAGGGAACCTTGTTCTGCACGGGTAGCTCAGTAAACTCCACATACTCCTCAATGGTGAGCCCTAGAATGAAGTCAGCAAACGTAAAACATCTCAATGCGGGGTCATAGAACTGCATCAAGGTGTACAACCCATTCATCTCATCAGTAGTGGGCTTGCAGACTAATCTCAGTAATCTCCCATGGCTCATTCTGAAGCTTCTCCTAACCTCCTCATCAGCAAGAGATATCAGACCAAGCAGAGAAGTAATATCAGGTGAAGGCAGCTTATACACAACTGTTTTCCTCAAACCAACCATAATCAACGCTCAGAAGTCTGGGCACTAGAATCAGAGGATATGCAAATGCACCTGCAGCACAGACACACGTTAATGGGATGCAATGATAATGAGTATGCAAACAATGCAATGAAAGTAACATGCAACAGGGACCAACTGCCGTAGCTGAATAGCCTGAACCATATCAAGAGATCTCATATAGACTCTATAGAAGTCCTCAAACCCTGGTCTCAGATAGACCTAAAACAAAGCTCCAACAACGGTCTCTGACAGACCTCAACCCATAACTCCAACTGGTCTCTGGTAGACCTCAAATCACATCTCCAACTGGTCTCCGACAGACCCCAGAACTATCCAACTGGTCTCTGACAGACCTCATAACACTCCAACTGGTCTCTGACAGACCTCAGAAATCTCCAACTGGTCTCCGACAGACCTCAGAACTCTCCATAAATACTCCAGATCTCTGATCAAGAAATAATCGGTGTCTGAAGGTCTAGTTACCTGCATGACCCCAAACCCTCTCACAGGTGGATGTCCTAGTAACTGACAAAGGTATGGCATCCTATGCGGTCGTCGGCGTCACAGACTTTCAGGGTTGATGATACGATTCCCAGAAGGAGTGGCATCATCAAATCCTGAAGAGGCCTCACTTAGCCAACTTCCAAATGATCAGTTCCCGGAGTCGACAATTCAGCTGACCAACAACCCCTTCGACCCAAAGGGTAGAAAAAGAAGCCAACCAGAAGAACCTCGTCCGAGTGTAGATTTCATGAGACACTAATGCAAGCAAAGCCGGCACGCGCCCACTACTTTCTACTCTAAATCTAGGTGCACTCAAGCCCAGGTCCGGCTTATCTCTCAATCATAGAACCACCCATCACACCCCAATACAGCAATAATAATCAATATATATAATGCTGAAAATAAAGGTCAGAAATATAAATCCATACAAAATCCTCGACGGGAAAACAAGCGTTAGGATTGACTCTCTTAAGGGACGTTGGATCCCAAACGCATAAGAATTATCGCAGTCCTTAGCAGCCAGGGGACGTTGGATCCCCAGCAGAGTCGCCAGCTGTCGCTACTGCGAAAATCAGCGCCGGCTGAACAAAAGAGTCGCCACCGTGCGTTATTCATCCCACTGGAGGGAAAGGAAACGCTCAGAGTAAACCTCGCACAACACGGGAAAAGGTATGGTCGTCGCAACCAAAACCTGGATTCGGGAGTCGGTTACGCAAGGGGAAGGTATTAGCACCCCTCACGTCCGTCGTACTCGACGGGATCCACGCTTGTTTTCGGGTACGGATTGTTATTTCTATCTACTCTACAGGTCAAGGGTTAAAAAGAAAATAAAATGACTCGGCAAAGTATCGCACTTTATGCCTACGTATTCCCGTCTAGAACGAGAAATCATAGTCAACGTAGTTCGCCTACCTACGGGAAAGGAGGGAAAGGTTGCTCGCTAGGATATCGCATCCTATGCCTACGTACTTTCATACAGCATGAAAGATCAGAGCAAACGTAGTTCGGGCCACGTACGACACAAGTCTGTCTTGGTTGATTTTATTCCTTCTGAAGAAGGGTTTTTCTGATTAACAGTCCAAGCGGACAAAAATGACGTCTTGATGAATTCACATTCTTTTACGGAAGAAGTGTCTTTTGTTGAGTTTGAAACTTTATTGTATTTTTCTGTTTGTTTTGAGGAAGAAGAGACAGAACTCTAACCTACGGTTGCGAAGGGAATCAAACTAACCTAATGTTATCATGCATGGGTTAAGACCTAGTGTCTATCATGCTCCTCTCTTGCACAGAGAGAAACAGAGATCCTAAGGGAATAGACGGAAACAGAAACAATATCAGATATATACAGTAAAACAGTAAAATGCATGGATGCAGCAATACAAGCGAGGCAAGGGAGTCCCACTCAACCTCGAACCTAGAAAACAATAGGCAAAAGTGAACAGGATTCACTTTCAACCCAACAGGGTAAACAGCAAACAATACAGTCCAGAAAACCAATCAATACATCAGAAATGAAATACAACAGAAAAGTAAACAACATCAGCAGCTCTGCATCAATATCTGTCTTCAAGCTTCTCCAATCAGCTACAGGCTTCAGCAAGCATCAATCTTCATCTCCACAGCTTTCCAGCAAGGTCTTGATCATCAATCTTCCATCTGCAGTGGCTTTTCTTCAAGTCAATCTCCTAAGAGGGATATCAATCACCCAGATGAAGTGAAGTAATGTCAGACAGCCAATTACCTACCAAGGGTGGTTCATTAACTGTTAACATTATACAGATAATTTTCCCTCAAAAGTTCTATCTTTCAAATACATTCACTGATCCTTCCAAAGGAAGGAGGTGGGTATTTGACAGAGACTTTGAATCATAAGGAAAGGATGGATGCAGACAAAGCATTCTATGTTTGAGAAACAAGCTTTCTAATCTAGAGCTCTGCCTAACTCCTAAACCCTAATCTCCTTAACATCTGCTAGCAGGAATCTCCTCTTCAACTCTGGAAGTTGGTCTTCAGTCTCTGGATCTCCAATGGCTTCATCATCACAAGTCTTCAGCTCCCCCAATCCCTAGACAATCCCAATACCCACACAGACAAACAATAATCCCCAGAGGGCACACCACACCAATCAGTCAAATACAGACAGTAATATACCAATAGCAGTAGGGGAATCCTAGTGATTTCTGAGGGATCTAATAACTACCCATAGTCCCTATAGTCCCATATCTAAAATATTCAATCTCTAAGCCCTAGGGGAAATGATTCAATTCTCCTAAGTTGTCACTTAAAGCCCTAATTTTGTTCATGGTATTTTTCCCTAAACTAAACACCTAAAATTAATTCCTAAAAATGGGAACTAAATTGCATATACAAGCTAACAATGTCTATTAATCAACCTAAAAAGAATGGGTGAAAAATATTAAAGCATCTATTAGAACAAAAATTATCAAAATCATGTATGAAGTGAAACACCTAAAATAGGCATTTATTTGGAAAATATGGGAAAAATATCAAATAAAAAATAAAATGCAATTTTTATTTTTTATAATTTTCTAGACATCTTGAGGAAATTAATGCAAAAAGAATCATTAAAAAATATACATTTTATGATTTATTATGATTTTTTAAAGGATGAGAAAATATTAAAGAAATAAAAATGACAAAATATGAATAAAAGGGGAGGGGGGTGCCATCAGCAAGGGCGCCTAGTTGTTTTATCCAGGTGGGCCACATAGCAGGGGTGCGAATAACAATAACGTGAAGCCCAACACGCTCAGAAATTGAATTAAAAATCAAAAAAACCACAAAATGGTGCAGATAGTAAAGATTTTAGGCATAATATCACTGGGCTTGGTAGAGGAGGGTGTGCATAGCAAGGATATCCAAAGCCCAATCTGAAACAATAAGTGAAACGGTGCGTTTCTGCATTTGAATCTCCCTCCGTTTTCGTTTTAAATGCTGGCCACACGATTTGATCTTCAGTCAAGGTCAAAGTACCCATCCAACGGCCAGAGGTCATCGTCTACCTCCAGCCAAACCCTAGCTTAGAAAACCACCTCCCATGCACGCGCCTTCAACCATCCTGTTCTCACTCAATTCTCCACGAAAGCTCATGATGTAAAAACCAAAAACACTCCATTCTTTTCCCTCTACACAGCCATGGCCATAGTTCCTTCTAAAACTCACCCAAACTCCAAACCCGATAGGTGTAACAGATGGAATCCACCATTAACACCTGATATCAACTGCTCCAATTCTCCATAATTTTTACACTAAAATGATCTACAAGCCATGCTAATCAACCTGAGCCATTCATCTAGGATTATCTTGCCATCAACTATGAGTTATCAATCCTAACAGATTTGGTGCACTATGAGCAACCTCCATAAAACTTCTCCAAACTCTGTGAAAATCATCACCTAACCACCTAGGTCTCTAATATACTAACAATCCTATGCCATGATCACTATGCTAGCTAATTCTAAGGAAAACATACCTGGTGCAATTTCTGGAAAACAGGTGCTAAAATCCTTGAATCTTATGCTTGTGATGAGTGGAAAATGATTAAGGAGCTTGATTATGAATTCTGTATGCAATGAATCTTGTCCAATCTCCTTGAATCTTGCAATCACCAAAATCTTGCTTCTTGGAGGATTAACTTGAACAGCACGATTTATTCCCCAAATCTACCAAACTCTGATGTGAATGTGATCCGTGGAAGATATTGATGATGATCAAATCAAGAAAGATGGAAATTGGTGGAGATTTGAGAGAGTTTAAGATGCTTTTGCAAATTGGAGAAAAGTGAGTGAAACTTGTGATTTTGAGAAAATGAGATCACCAACCATGGCATGAACCATCTCATATCAATATATACATGAGGTTAGAAACTCCTAGAAGCTTGGAGAAACTTCCCATGTGTGATTTCCCTTGGATTTGGTTTATGTATCTTCCATTACAAGTAACCATGAATAACTCTTAAAATGTGAACTAAGCTCAAAATTCTACTTTAGCCAATGTTCTTAAAATGATCTTTCCATTCAAAATGACCTATAATTTTGCTTCATTTGGCCAAAATATGAAAAATCTCATTTTTAAGTCCATTTTTATTCATTAAATCCAACAATTTTGAAACCTTGTGCTATGAATCTTTCCAATCTCCCATGGTCACTTTTCTAGACTCAAAATGTCATTTGGAACAGGTTTGATGTTGTAAAGTTTTCCATTTGAAGCTTCCTTGTATGAGTTTTGGGCATAGGTTGAAATGACCTGTAATTCTCAAATGACCAAAATACCCTTTGCTTGCCAAGACCATAAGTAGAGTTCCACAAATCATATGAAGGCATACTATACCATTCTAGAAATCTAAGACAATGAGGAACAATTCTTATGTTGACCAGAAATTCATTTGAAATCTCCTTGAGGGGTAACAATTGCTTGGAAGTCAAGTCACTTTCACAGACAAAATTTCAGATGCCTCAGATGACCTGTAACTTGCAAGGACCATAACTTGAGTTCTATAAATCTCCCTAATGTCTTCCACCACTCAAATTAAAGGTCTTGAGATCCTATAAAAATTCCATGTTGGCCAATGATCCATTTGAAGCTTGCATTTTGACTTATCTGGCTTGGAAATCTGACCTAAACTAGGGGATTTTACACAGAAACCCTAATTTAGAAACTCCTCTTCTCCTTGATTTCTCTTGAATTCTCCTTGGCATACCACCATATCCTCTTCTATATGTCAAATGATGAACCCCATATCTCTCCAATAGCCCTTAATGCCTTTCAATCAATCAATTGACCTAGAGTTGACCTAGAGTTGACCCCAGATGAAACCCTAGTTGACTGTCTTCAACTGCAATACTTGTGACTACACCAATGACTTGTCTCCTTCTCCAAATGACTTTCTAAGTCTCCCATGATGTCTAGATACTCCCCATGCTCAATCCTCAGCTCACAACTTACTTGTTGATCCTCAGACACCCTCAGATAGGAGTTAAAATGCCATGCTTGATCCATTGACTCCTCAGCTCTCTAATTCTTTCTGATGACCTGAATGAGATTGAATCAAGATAATAACCTCTTGATAGGCCTCTAGAGATGAGAATAATGATTGGTACCCTGTTGGATGACTTGCTATGCTTATGCTATGCAGATGATTAGGCTATGTACATGACTCTATATGCAGATGCTAATGATATTGAAACATAAACCAAGTGAATAAGGTTGGGCAAATTTTAGGGTGCAACACCTACCTTAGAGGAGTTCTCCATGCTGTTGGGGGTCCCTATCTTAGATCAGATGCCATTCTATCATACTGATGCTGAGCCTGATCTGGCTAAGCTTGTTGCTGCCCTCCATCTTGATGTTTCTGAGATTTCAGGGAAGGTGGTTAAGAGGAGTGGGGTGCATGGATTTCCATTGCCTTTTCTGGATGACAAAGCTCAACAGTTTGCCAAAGATGGTTGTTGGGTCGTGTTAATGCTATCTTAGCACTGTGTATCTATGGTACATGATGTTTCCTAACCTTCCTGATTTTGTAGACTTGGATGCATTCCATATATTTGCCTCAGGGAATCCTGTACCTACGCTTCTAGGCAACGTTTATCATTCTGTGCACTACAAGAATGAGAACCGAAGAAAGAAGAATGTATCTTGTTGCGTGCCTTTGTTCTATAGGTGGTTTGTGAGTCACCTTCCCACGACTGGTCCCTTTGTTGCTACTGCAGGTACTTCAGAATGGTAGATAGATTGATGGGATTGACTGCTGAGAATATTATCTGGTTTGATAGAGACTTGCTGGGTACTAAGATTATTTATAGTTGCGGTGGCTTTCCTAACGTCCCGTTGGTCGGAAGGAAAGGATGCATTAACTACAACCTGTCCTTGGTAGTGAGACAATTTGGGTATGCTTTGAGAGATCCTCCTAAGGAAGAGGAGATATAGGAATCTCTATATCTCACGAAATTTCTTGAGCATGATACATTGGCTAGAGTTGAGAAGGCGTGGAACAACATCCACAGGAAAGGGAAAGCTTCCTTGGGAAAGAGCAACAGTCGAGCCTATGACCCTTACTTGACTTGGATTCAGGAGAGGGCAGGTAGAATATTTATGCTCTTTCCAGCTATTGAGCCTTTATACCCTCTGATGATTGAGGAGCCTACTATTGTTGATGTCTAGAGGTATAACTAGTTATGGGCCGAAAAAGAGGAATTGAGGAAGGCAAATGAAAAGTTGGAGAAAGAGATTATCCAGCTTTGAGGCGAGAAGATTGATGCTACCTATTCCTGCAAAAGGCAAACTGAGATGGTAAACAAGTTGGGTACAGATTTGGCCAAAGCAATTCGCGCTCAGGCACGTTCGAATTTAGATATGAAGGTTGTCAGTGATGTGCTTGCTTCTAAGAAGAAGGAGTTAAATAGAGCTTATTTAGAGATTTCCATGTTCAATGCGCAGTACAATGCTACTTTTACCAACAACAAGGAGCGAGTGGATGGGCTTAAGCTACATATTGCTAAGTTAAAGACCTAGCTTACCTTGAGGATGAGAAGATTGCAGTAGAAGCGTCACTCAGACGTGATAGTGTTTGTAGACTGAACGAAGCTCTTGCAACCTTGGAGGATTACAAGATGAAGGCTGATTTGAAGAGGTGCAAGCTAGAGGAGGTCTTTGGAGAGGGAGCCTGGGAAGACTATGCTCAGGGTTTACAGGACACGGTTATCCGGCGAGATTCACTCATCCAGGGGTTTCTTGTCAGGCCAGATCATCCTGAGATGAAAGAGCTGCTAGAGGATTTCTAGTCTCGTCATCGTATTTGATGCTTTTCGTTCTCTTTGTAGTATGTTGCTATATTGTTCTATTGGCCATCACCAGACTTGTTGGTTGAGGTCACTTGTTGTTTCCTTTGTACTCACTGATATGCTTGTACATTGCCTTGTGGGCTCTTGTTTATGTATAAGGAGTTTTCTCTATGCTTGTCTATGGGTTCTCCATTGTTGTTGCTATCTCGAAACTAGAATCGAGGGTAAATTTCCCTAATGCATATATACATGTCTGCATTTTTGCATCATTCTGCATTTTTTGCATCGCAGGTGCACCGGAACCGTTAACCTCATTTCGTGTGGTTCATTAGCTTGTTTCAGGATTGACAACCAGACAACTCACCGCTACGCCACCAGAGGGAATCAACGTAAGGTCATGGAGAAGATGCAAGTTGAGATGCAGGAACTTCGGGACAAAATTGTAGAAGCACTTTTCAATCTCAAGGTTTTGATGATGTCAACAAAGACTCAAGCTCATTCCATGATTGCAAGCAAAAAGTCAAAGCTTTCAAAACTGATCAAGATCAAGATATTTACACTATATACCCGTGGAGGTATATGCACTGAGAAACTACTTGCACTATATACCCGTGGGGGTATATACACTGAAGATAAAACCAGAAGCATATCATCTATGGAATATTGTCAAGCAATTTCAAGCATCATGTGCAAATGTTCATTCAAGTTTCAAGATTTGGACTCAAGCTTCGGTATATCATTTTTCTCTCCTTTAATTGATATACAAGTGTTCAAATATTTTAACATCATAACATATTGCATTTGCATATTTTTAAAATCACTTGAATTGGTATAACATTTTTTAACTCAAGTATCTTTCTGAGTTTTAACAGTGTTAACAGATTAACCATATGGGTTAATCGGTTAACGACCTTAATTTTTGAATTCTTTGGGCCAACGTTCAACTGTTAACCGATTAACCTATAGGGTTAACTGATTAACACTGAACAAATTTTGAAAAATTGTTGCTGTTAAAATTCAAATGTTGTTTGAATATTATACCTTTTCATTATTTGATTCATACTCAATTATACCTTTTTGAAATGGTGTTTTGCTCATATAAATTCTGAAAATTTCAAATTGAAAAACACCTCCAATAATTTTTAAAATATTCATTGAATCAAATTCACTACTTTTCAAATATTTTTCAAATATTTTCAAAAAGTGTTCATATTGTTCATACAATTTCATATCCCGAATTTTGAACACTTGTGTTGATATTGAAGAGTGGATTTTGATCAAAAGGAGAAGATCAATCATTAGATTGATATTATCATTGTATCACTTTCAAATTACAAAAATACAAAGTTATTTCTATTATGACTTGTGATCCAGGATTGTTGGACACAAGGGTTAGTGTTTGCAAGAGGATTGTTCTTGCACACTAGTTATTGATTAGTTGTTAGATTGTAGGCCTCACCGGTTGATGGTGTGATAGGTTGTACTTTCTAAAACTATAGTGATAACTCTCTTTCATGTGGAAAGGGGAGTGGAGTACCTTCGGATTGTGAAGGGAACCACTATAAATCTCCGTGTTCATTTTTCATTCTGCTTTTACTGCTTTCATCACCAAGAACTTAAAGAAGAAAAATTCAAGAGGTTTGAAAAAAAGAAAAAAGTTTCTAAAGCCTAATTCACCCCCCCCCTCTCTTAGGCATACTCTGAACTTACAATTGGCATCAGAGCAGGTTAAGGTAACCTGTTCCTAACGATTCAGTATGGCTTCCGCTAGCACCAACCCAGTATTTAAAGACGGTGGAAGTAGTAACAAACCACCATTATTCTCTGGAGATTATTTCTATTTCTGGAAAATCAGAATGAAGGCACATCTCAAAGCACAAGGAGAAGGTATATGGGAAACAATCGAAGAAGGACCACACAATCCAGTAAATGTGGTCAATGGCGTTGGAACCGCAAAGTTGAAAAGCATGTATGATGAAGACGATAAGAAAAGGATTCTTAATGAAAAGAAAGCAATCAACATACTCCAAAGCATTCTTAGTATGGACGAATTCTTCTGTGTATCACAGTGTAGATCGACAAAAGAGATTTGGGACACCTTGGTAGAAACGCATGAAGGAGCCACTGAAGCAAAAAGATCAAGACTTAACACTGTAAGTAAAGAATATGAAATGTTCCGTATGCAGCCTGGTGAATCTATTGTTGCCTTACAAAAGAGATTCGTTCATCTAACAAATCATTTGATTGCTCTCGGGAAGACCTTCACCAATGATGATCTCAACCTGAAAGTTCTAAGATCCTTGACAAGAGAATGGCAACCAAAGGTTACCGCTATTTCGGAAAAGAAAAGTCTCTCAATGATGACATCTGCATCCTTATTTGGCAAACTTCAAAAACATGAATTGGAACTTGGAAGACTCGAGAAGCACGAAAGTCAAGAAAAGAAGTCCAAAGGAATTTCCTTGAAGATTGACACAAAGGATGACAAAGACGACGAGACTTCCGAAGATGAAAATTTTATGCTTCTTGTAAAGAAGCTTGGTAAGTTTTTTAATAATAATAAAAATTCCTCTTTTCCTAAAAAGAATAGACATTTCAGGAAAAAGGATGCATCCACATCGAATCAAGAAGTCACATGTTACGAATGTGGGAAGCAAGGTCACATAAAGTCAGATTGCCCGAAACTTGCAAAGAAAGGAGGATTCGAAAAGGCAAGAAGGATTTCAAAAATAAAAAGGCTTATGTTGCTTGGGACGATAATGAAATAAGTTCATCATCAGAATCGGAAAGCGATGAATGTGCAAATATGGCTCTTATGGCGTCACATCATTCCGATGAAGAAATTGATGAGGTTAGTAACAATTTTTCTATTTATGATAATGATGCACAAGAAGTCATAGATGAACTTCTAAAAGAATGCAAGACTTTGTGTAAAAGCATCTCATCCCAAAAGAAATGAATTTCATTTTTAGAAGAACAAAATACTGCTTTTATAAAAAATATTGAAAATGAAAAACAAAAATTGGTGGATGAAAAACAAAGTCTTATATGCAAAAATTGTGAATCCTTATCTTTTCAAATTGTTCAACATAAAAGAGTTTTAGAAAGATACGAAAAAGGTCAAATTGGCTTGGAGGAAATTCTTAGGCACCAAAGATATTCTAATGATAAAAGTGGATTTGGATATTCTAAGTGGATTTGAAACCATTTTTATGAAAGCAAGTGAACAAGTTGTTAAATAAAAGGCAAACAATTCTAAAACTATGCATCAAAATCATAAAAAGAAAAGAATTGTGAAGAAAAAGAATTATGTTCCTAGATATAGAAGTCACTTTCAACCTACTTGTTTTTATTGTGGAATCAAAGGCCATACACCTAATGCCTGCTATGTACGCAACATTGGTGTTGCTAAAGGGCATTATGTGTGGGTTAAAAAGGGTACTAACTATCAAGGACCCAAAGCAATTTGGGTACCTAACACTACTTGATTTTGTGTTGTAGGTATGCTTGAAGACAACTTCTAATCAATGGTATCTTGATAGCGGTTGTTCAAAACATATGACGGGAGATATAAACAAATTTTCAAGTCTATCATTAAAGGCCAAAGGATACGTTACTTACGGTGATGATAATAAAGGAAAAATTCTTGGAGTTGGAATTGTTGGTGCACCTCCATGTACAATCATCGAAGACGTCCTTTATGTGGAAGGCCTTAAACACAACCTACTTAGAATAAGTCAATTGTGTGACAAAGGGTTCCCAATCAACTTCACAAAGGATGAATGTTTGATAGAACATGAAGTCACCCATGACATCTTGCTAAAAGGTAAAAGATTTAATAATATTTTTATGATCTCTTTTGATGACTCTTTCTTGAAGGTAAAATGTCTTATGGCGAACAACAACGAGGCGTGGCTTTGGCATAAAAGATTTGCTCACATTCACATGGAGCATTTAAACAAATTGATAAAGCATGATCTAGTTGTTGGTCTTCCGAAGATAAAATTCATCAAGGATAAATTATGCAATGCATGTCAAAAGGGGAAACTGACCAAGACAACTTTCAAATCCAAGCAAGTGGTGTCTACATCAATACCACTTCAATTGTTGCACATGGATCTTTTCGGTCCATCGAGAAAGAAAAGCTTCGGAGGTAGACTTTATGCTTTAGTTATTGTTGATGATTTCTCTCGATACACATGGACATTGTTTTTAGTGCAGAAAAATGATGTTTTCAAAGCATTCAAAAAGTATGCGAAGCAAATTCAAAACGAGAAGTCACTCACCATATCCTCCATAAGAAGCGACCATGGTGGAGAATTCCAAAATTCAGACTTTGAAGATTTTTGCGAAGAGCATGGAATTTCTCATAATTTTTCCGCACCATGGACTCCTCAACAAAACGGTGTCGTAGAACGGAAGAATAGGTCACTGGTGGAGCTTGCTAGAATAATGCTTAGCGACTTGAATCTTCCTAACTATCTCTGGGAAGAAGCGGTTAGCACGGCGTGTTTCGTAAGCAACCATGTCAACATTTGACCAATCCTTAAGAAGACTCCGTATGAGCTGTTCAAGGGTAGGAAACCAAACATAGCACTTTTCCACATATTCGGATGCAAATGTTTTGTTCTCAACAACAATAAGGACAATCTCGGTAAGTTTGATGAGAAGTCCGACGAAGGTATATTTCTTGGTTACTCTCTTTCTAGTAGAGCTTTTAGAATTTTTAATAAAAGAACTCTTACTATTGAAGAATCCATTCATGTTTCTTTTGATGAGACTAACCCCTCGAAAGACGATAATATTATTATGGATGATGATGAGGATATAGTACGTTCTTCACAACAACAAGAAAAGACTTCAAAGGATCAAGAAATACCACAAGAATATGTCACCAAAATCATTGAAGAACATCAAGATCTTCCGAATGAATGGAGAACGCATAGAGATCACCCGATAGATAAAGTTATTGGTGATATTAGCCAAGGCGTTGCAACTCGAATTAATCTTAAGGATGCTTGTCTAAACATGGCTTTTGTGTCTCAAATTGAACCAACCAAGATTGATGAAGCCTTAGGCGATGACCAATGGATTATAGCGATGCAAGAAGAACTCAACCAATTCGAAAGAAATCAAGTTTGGAATCTCGTACCAAAACCTGACAACAAGCACATCATAGGAACAAGATAGGTGTTCAAGAACAAACTTGACGAGAATGGGATCATAGTTCGTAACAAAGCAAGATTGGTCGCACAAGGCTACAACCAGGAGGAAGGAATTGATTTTGATGAAACGTTCGCTCCGGTAGCAAGGTTAGAAGCAATTAGATTATTACTTGCTTATGCTTGTTCTATGAATTTTCAGTTGTTCCAGATGGACGTCAAAAGCGCTTTCCTGAATGGATATATCAATGAAGAAGTCTACGTCAAACAACCTTTGGGTTTTGAAGACTTCAAGAATCCCTCGCATGTTTACAAACTGAAAAAGGCACTCTACAGACTGAAACAAGCACCAAGAGCATGGTATGACTGCCTTAGCAATTTCTTGTGTGAAAAGGGATTTACAAAAGTCAAGGTTGACAAGACGCTGTTCATAAAGAAGATCAAGGGTAACACCTTATTGGTTCAAGTCTATGTCGACGACATCATCTTCGGATCAACAAACAAAGAGCTTTGTGAAGAATTTTCACTTATGATGCAAGGAGAATTCGAGATGTCCATGATGGGAAAATTGAACTATTTTCTTGGACTATAAATCAAGCAAACAAAGGATGACATCTTCCTCAACCAATCCAAGTACTGCAAGGAATTGTTGAAGAAATTTGATATGGATAGTTGCAAGGTGATGTCCACTCCTATGGGATCCGGAACGTACGTTGATCAAGATGAATCTAGTACTCCAATTGTTATTACAAAATATCTAGGTATGATCGGTTCATTATTATATTTGACGGCAAGCCGTCCTGACATTATGTTTAGCGTTTGTTTGTGTGTACACTTTCAAGCAAGTCCGAAGGAATCACATCTCACTGTCATGAAGAGAATCATAAAGTATCTCAAAGGGACAATGAACGTCGGATTATGGTATCCAAAAGGTATTACTTGTTCTTTAATTGGTTATTCTGACGCTGATTATGCAGGATGTAAGACCGATAGAAAAGCACGAGTGGTACGTGTCACATTCTCGGGAATGCACTAGTGTCATGGGCTTGCAAGAAGCAAGCATGTGTGGCACTCAGTACAACCGAAGTGGAATATATTGCAGCAGGAAGTTGCTGTGCACAAATTCTGTGGCTCAAGCAACAACTCCTCGATTACGATATAGATCTCGGTTGCATTCCTCTTCGATGTGATAATACAAGTGCCATCAATATTACAAAGAACCTGTTCATGTATTCAAGGACAAAGCATATAGATGTCCGACATCACTTCCTTCGAGATCACGTACTTAATGGAGATGTAGATGTCACTTTCATCGATACACACAATCAACTCACCGACATCTTTACCAAACCATTGGCAAAAGAACCGTTTTTCAAAATTCAATGAGAACTTGGGATTCTCGATGAAGGTGATATCTGATCTTTTCTCTGGTTTATGTTTGCATAATGTATGTTTTCTAATGTTTGTGCATTCTGTTTTTAGCAATTTTCCAAAATTCGTGTATGTTAATCGATTAACCTATAAGGTTAACCGATTAACACTGTTAATTTTTCACTTCTGACTTAATTTTTTAATGTGTTAACCGATTAACCGATTAACACTGTTACTTTTTATTTTGGAAATTAATTTTTTAATGTGTTAACTGATTAACCTATATGGTTAACCGATTAACACTGTTAAAATTTTCAAAAATCAGAAACGAAAAATTAATTAAAATTTTGGAAAATTAAGTGTGTTAAATGTGTTATTTATGTGTTGTTAATATTTTCTTGTACATCCAAATCACTATCCAAAGAATTCTTCTTCTTGTTTGACTACACTTTTGGACTTCCAACCAACATTAAAACCCACTCATATAAATCCTCATATTAAGAACCCCTCTCCTCCATCTCTCAAAACCCTAACTCATCCAAGAACCCAGAACCCTCATAATCTCTCAAACTTCATCCATGGCATCTTCTCACAAAGGCAAGGGAAAATTATCGGAATATGACTCTGCATCAGATGGAGACAGCATTCCTATAGAGACAACCAAGAAACGCCTGATGGATTTCAAGGTTCGTGTTCGTCATATCCTGCTGGTAAAGTACGTAAACATTAAGGTTTTTCCTGCTTCATCTTTTGATTTTCCTGCTCTGCTCAAATATCAGAAGATAGATAAGTTTGTCTCTGATTCTGGAAATTGCTATCATGATTTGGTTAAAGCATTTTTGAATAAGCTATCTGTGTACTTGAATGCTGACGATGAGCACATTATGGAAAACACTGTTCGAGATTGCTTCTTGAATGAGAATCTGACAGATATTGCTGCGAAGTTGAAAGTTCCATCCTCTGGCTATTTTCTCAGGAAAGGGGTTAACCACGTGGAAGGGCCATGGTCCAACTATGACAAGATGGAATATTACTATCAGATCTGCAGGTTCCCAAAGGAGAATGTTGTAGCAAATCAACGAACGGCTCGCATGCTCTGTTATGCAAAAAATCTGACAGTTTCGGACCGAATGCTACATTACATAATCTGCTATGTGCTGATTCTGAAGGATTTGAATCATGCTCAGATTAATGACCTGGAGATGCAGCTTCTTTTCATAATCAAAAACAAGATAAGGGTAAATTGGATTTTGACAATCATGTACCATCTTCAACAACAACTTTCTCTGTCGACACGTCTTCCTTATGCCAGGCTGATTTCAAGAATCCTTGAGTTGACGGATTTAGACCTTAACAGGGAACTGTTCCCCAAAATGAAATCAACAACCAATGAGATAAATGAGATCACCATTGTTAAGAACACTGGTATTATCGAAGACGTTGACGGCACTTATAAGTATGCAGGCGAAGGATCTGCCTCAAACCAAGCCTATCCCGTTCCCGAAGGAGGTATTACAAATGAGTTTCTCTATACTACCATGATGACCCAACATCGGGAAACTATGAATTGTCACCGAGAAACCTCCAGGGCAATTGCTTCACGTTGCAACCTCATCCTTACCGCTCTTCCCTCCAACCCCGGGACTGTTGAAGAAGAAGAGGCAGATGATGAAGGTAGTGAAGAGGAAGAAGCAGAAGACGTGGATATGTCCGATAAAGATGTTTAGAAAATATTTGTTTATGTTGTTTTTATTGTTTTTCTTTCCGAACATTGTCTAAGTTTTTTAGTTGTAACTGTACATTATTTGTTGCATTTCTATGCTTGCTGCACTTTCATTATGATCTATTATGTTGTCTTTTATGCCTATATTGCTTCTTTTTTTGAAAGCTCCTTCCATTTTGTTAATGACAAAGGGGGAGAAGATCTTGCTGTCTAATATCTCTCTGTGCAGAATATTTGCCTCTGTTTAGATAGGGGGAGTTGTTGGACATAGGGGGAGAAACAAGAAGCAAGCCTAGAACGAACATCGTCAAAAGATATCGCACAAGACGCACGTGTTTGTCATCATCAAAAAGGGGGAGAATGTAGAAGAACTTTTCAATCTCAAGGTTTTGATGATGTCAACAAAGACTCAAGCTCATTCCATGATTGCAAGCAAAAAAGTCAAAGCTTTCAAAACTGATCAAGATCAAGATTTTTACACTATATACTCGTGGGGGTATATGCACTGAGAAGCTACTTGCACTATGTACCCGTGGGGGTATATACACTGAAGATTAAACCAGAAGCATATCATCTATGGAATATTGTCAAGCAATTTCAAGCATCATGTGCAAATGTTCATTCAAGTTTCAAGATTTGGACTCAAGCTTCGGTATATCATTTTTCACTCCTTTAATTGATATACAAGTGTTCAAATATTTTAACATGATAACATATTGCATTTGCATATTTTTAAAATCATTTGAATTGGTATAACACTTTTTAACTCAAGTATTTTTCTGAGTTTTAATAGTGTTAACCGATTAATCATATGGGTTAATCGGTTAACGGCCTTAATTTTTTAATTCATTGGGCCAACGTTCAAGTGATAACCGATTAACCTATAGGGTTAACCGATTAACACTGAACGAATTTTGAAAAATTGTTGCTGTTAAAATTCAAATGTTGTTTGAATATTATACCTTTTCATTATTTGATTCATACTCAATTATACCTTTTTGAAATGGTGTTTTGCTCATATAAATTCTGAAAATTTCAAATTGAAAAACACCTCCAATAATTTTCAAAATATTCATTGAATCAAATTCATTACTTTTCAAATATTTTTCAAATATTTTCAAAAAGTGTTCATATTGTTCATATAATTTCATATCCTGAATTTTGAACACTTGTATTGATATTGAAGAGTGGATTTTGATCAAAAGGAGAAGATCAATCATTAGATTGATATTATCATTGTATCACTTTCAAATTACAAAAATACAAAGTTATTTCTATTGTGACTTGTGATCCAGGATTGTTGGACACAAGGGTTAGTGTTTGCAAGAGGATTGTTCTTGCACACTAGTTATTGATTAGTTGTTAGATTGTAGGCCTCACCGGTTGATAATGTGATAGGTTGTACTTTCTAAAACTATAGTGAAAACTCTCTTTCATGTGGAAAGGGGAGTGGAGTACCTTCGGATTGTGAAGGGAACCACTATAAATCTCCGTGTTCAGTTTTTCTTTCTGCTTTTACTGCTTTCATCACCAAGAACTTAAAGAAGAAAAATTCAAGAGGTTTGAAAAACCGGAAAAAGTTTCTAAAGCCTAATTCACCCCCCCCCTCTTAGGCATACTCTAAACTTACAAGAATGGCCCAATTTATGGATTTAATGCAGGGTGTGGCAAATGGCCAAAAGTAGTTACGGACTTTGGTGCAGCCCTTAATTGCTCGGGTTGATAGCAATGGTGTGCTTCACGAAGGAGCTTATGCCTATACTCCTCATACTGAAACTCCACTCACCAATACTATACCTACAGTTGGTATCCCTCGGGACAGAGGAAATGTAGGTGGAGGTAATGGGAATGTAGGTGGTCCTGAGATGACATGTGTTATACATAGAAACAATGATCAGCAATGGGAACAAGATGATCAAGAGGATGTGTTCTCCATGAGGGGTCTGAATGCAGGTCTGCACCCTGAGGCTGATAGGAGGTTTAAGATGCTTGAGGATAAGATGAAAAGTTATGAGAATCAGAATTCCATGGGCTTGGAAATGGCTAATCTGGGGCTGATCCCTGATTTAAAAGTTCTGCTGAAGTTCAAAGTCCCTGACTTTGATAAGTACAAAGGTTCTACTTGCCTGAGGGTTCATCTTCGCTCATATTACCGTAAGATGTCAGCTTACTCAGATGACAAAAAATTTCTCATGCACTTTTTTCAAGATAGCCTCTCCGGTCCCTCTCTTGAGTGGTACATCGGCTTGGAGCCGGTTAACATCCGCGGTTGGAGGGATTTAGCTGAAGCCTTTGTGAAACATTACCAGTATAATAGAGTCCTTGCACCGAACAGGTTCTAGCTACAGAATCTTTCTCAGAAGACTGGTGAATGCTTTAAAGAGTACGCCCAGAGGTGGCGCGAACTAGCAGTTAGGGTGCAGCCTCCTATGATGGAGCGAGAATTGATTGATATGTTTGTGGCCATGTTACCGGGTGTCTACTATGAGAAATTGATCGGTAATATGTCAGGTAGCTTTTCTGATTTGATAATCACTAGGGAGAGAGTCGAAAATGGCATTAAGTTGGGTAAGATCATAGCTGGTGAAGGATCCTCGGCAGGAGGAGGAAACAGGAAAGTGTTTGGTAATAAAAAGAAGGAAGGTTGCTAGAAACAGAAATCAGCAGTCTTCTCAATATCGTCAGTAGCAACCCCAGGTTGCTAGTATCACAATACCTGCAGCTCCGCAGCAACAACAACAGTAACCACAGCAGAATCAGCAGAACTATGCTCCTAGAAGATTCCAGGATCGGGGTAGGGCCGTAAATAGAAAATTTGACGTGCCTCTGATGTCGTATTCTCAATTGCTTCAGACTTTATTATAGCTAATGTTAATACAGAAGAGGACTCTGGCTCCTCTGACAGGTGCACCTCCACCCGGATATGATGCTAATGCTCGATGTGAGTTCCATTCTGGGGCACTGGGTCACAATATTGACAATTGTAAGGTGTTTAAGCACAAAGTTCAAGACTTGGTGGATAGCAAAGCTATAAATTTCTCTCACGACGTGTCCAATGTCGTGCAGAACCCTATGCCTAACCATGGGGCAATCGGGGTCAATGCTATCATTGAAGATGAGTTGAGGACGTCGCTTAGCTTTGTGAAAGACAAGTTTCTGAAGGGGGTGTGTTCCCGGGCTGTGATGAGGTTTGTGTTGAATGTTTTAGTCATCCCGGGGGATGCGAGAAGCTGAAGAACCACATTCAGAAGCTGATGGATGATGGTGTCTTTCAATTTTATAGGGTTACTGAGAAGAAGACTGAGGAAATGGTAGCTGAGGAGAGGAATGAGGTTGCAACAATCTCGATTCCGTACAAGACCATTACCATTTATGCGCCTCCGAGGCCGCCAACCATTATCATCACTAAAGATGGTCCTGTGCCATATGAGAGTACCAAAGCAATTTCATGGAACTACGGAGCGAAGGTATATTGTAACGGGCACAAACAGGAATTGAAGAGTTTACCGGTGGATTCTGTGGATAACCTAGTTGGATTTGGTGGGATTACTCGAAGCGGAAGAGTGTTCTCATCACCTGAAGTGGTTGCTGACAGAGCAGACAAAAGGAAAGGTAAAGCAGTGGTTGAGGAAACTTCTCAAGCTGGTGAGAAGGAATCTTTGTTGAAAGATGCAGAGGATTTCGTGAAGTTGATAAGAAAAAGTGAATACAAGATTGTGGATCACCTCCAACAGACTCCGTCCAAGATATCTATCCTATCCTTGTTGTTGTGTTTGGAAGCGCACATGAATGCTTTGTTAAGAATTCTGAATACAGCCTATGTACCACAAGAAATATTTGTTAACCAACTTGAAGGGGTTATAGCACATGTAAATGCAGGAAACGGGTTGGGTTTCACGGATTTGAATCTGACACCGAAGGGGAGAAATCATAATTGTGCGCTGCATATATCTATTGAGTGCCGAGGAGCTGTTCTATCTCATGTGCTTGTTGATACCGGATCATCTTTGAATGTGCTTCTGAAGAAGGCACTGATGAAGTTGGATACTAGGGGCATAATGTGTATGCCAAGTGACTTAGTAGTACGTTCTTTTGATGGGACCCGTAGGTCCGTATTCAGAGAGTTGACGCTGCCAATTCAAGTTGGTCCTGAGGTATTTGATACAGTATTTTATATCATGGACATTCATCCAGTGCACAGCTGTCTACTAGGACGTCCCTGGATTCATGCAGCAGGCGCCGTAATATCCACGCTGCACCAAAAGCTTAAATATATGGTGGGTGGCAGTGTCGTCGTTGTATGTGGAGAGGAGGATATAATGATTAGTCATTTATCTTCGTTCAAATATGTCGAGATGGATGGCGAGATCCACGAGAATTTATGTCAAGCCTTCGAAATGATACAGATTAAAGATAAAGCACCGGCTATGAGCAAAGCGCCCGAAGTGGCCATGTCATCCTTCAAAGAAGCCCAGGAAGTGGTGAAGTCTAGGGCATCCCAAGGCTGGGGTCCAGTGTTGAATATACCCAACAAACAAGACAAATTCGTACTAGGATACAACCCATCTTCCTTCTCCTAGAGCGCACCGCGCTATAAAGGGCCTGTCCAGTTTACCAAAGGTGGGGTAATCTTTGAGCAGATCAACGCCATATCATATGAAGACGGGGACGGCGACGGCGACGATGATATGGACGCTTGGATTCGGCCATGCATCCCAGGAGAAAGCCTGAACAACTGGTTCGTCGAGGAAATCATCCAAGTGACGACAGAAGAGAAATGATTTTGTTTTTCTGATTATTGTATAACTCTATGTTCTAACCGGAGCATAGAGGTTTTTGTCTTCAGGGCCTAATATCTAATGTTTGAATAATCTTTTATCAATCAATCAAAGGGCGTTTTTCTGCATTCAAATATTGTGATCCTTGTCTTTCATGTTTTATTTTTAACAATAAAATGGCAATGTGGTTTGTGCTTGTTTGCATATCATTTTAAGCATTTAATCATCATCGTTGTAGGTTTCACATTGTAGATGACACTGCTCCAGAACCGTTTATGACTCGCTTTAACTTTGATTATCCGATATTTCAAGTCGAAGAAGAGATTGATAAAGATGAAGACTTACCAGAGGAGCTAGCCAGACTTTTGAAACAGGAAGAGAAAATCATTCTGCCTCATCAGGAGGAAATAAAGGTTATCAATTTGGGTTCTGAGGAAGTCATAAGAAATGTCAGGATAGGGGCTGCGTTGCAGAATGACATTAAGCAAAGATTGGTTGAAATGCTCTGTGACTATAGTGATTTCTTTTCTTGGTTATACGAAGAAATTCCTGGGCTTGACACAGACATTGTGGTTCATCGCCTGCTGTTGCGTGAAGAGTTTCCGCCAGTCAAGCAGAAGCTAAGGAGAACTAGACCAGACATGGCAGTGAAAATAAAGAAGAAGTCCAGAAGCAGTTGGACATAGGATTTTTTGTCCTAACAACTTACCCTCCATGGGTCGCTAACATCATACTTGTGCCTAAGAAGGACGGTAAGGTACGGATGTGTGTTGATTATAGAGATTTGAATAAAGCGATCCCGAAGGATGATTTCCCGCTCCCTCACATTGACGTATTGGTTGGTAATACTACTAAATATTCTGTATTTTCCTTCATGGACGGTTATTTTGGTTATAATCAGATCAAGATGGTACCGGAGGATATGGAAAAAACGATGTTTATCACGCCGTGGGGGAATTTCTGTTATAAGGCAATGCCTTTTGGGTTAAAAAACGCAGGGGCAACCTACCAGCGGCCTATGGTGACTCTCTTTCATGATATGATTCATCATGAGGTCGAGGTCTATGTTGATGACATGATTGCGATGTCCCAGACGAAGGAGAACATCTGGTTAACCTGTTGAAGCTGTTTAAGAGGCTCAGGAAATTTAAATTGAGGTTGAATCTGAATAAGTGCACTTTTGGTGTCAGGTCAGGAAAGCTGTTGGGGTTCATTGTCAATGAAAAAGGAATCGAGGTCGATCCTGCAAAGATAAAATCTATTCAAAATATGGCTGCGCCGAAAACAGAGAAAGAGGTTCGTGGTTTCTTAGGTATATTGAACTACATTGCTCGGTTCATATCTCATCTCACAACCATGTGTGAACCACTGTTCAAATTGTTAAAGAAAGATCAGGCGGTCGTCTGGAACGAAAACTGCCAAAGGGCATTTGACAAAATAAAAGAATATTTGCAGGAACCTCTGATACTGATACCTCTAGTTGCTGGAAGACCTTTGATAATGTATCTAACGGTTCTTCAGAACAGTATGGGTTATGTTCTCGGTCAACACGACGAGATTGGTAGAAAAGAGCATGCGATATACTATCCGAGTAAAAAGTTCACAGACTGCGAGTCCAGATACTCGATGTTGGAGAAAATATGTTGTGCACTCATGTGGGCTGTCAAACGTTTGAGACAGTATATGTTGAATCATACAACCATGCTGATTTCGAAGATGGATCCGATTAAATACGTCTTTGAAAAGCAAGCACTTTCGAGGAGAATTGCCAGGTGGAAGATGGTACTGACAGAGTATGATATCCAATATGTTTCTCAAAAAGCTATCAAGGGAAGTGTTCTGTTAGAGCACCTTGCTAAACAACCAATCGATGACTATCAACCGATGAAGATGGAATTTCCCGATTAAGACATCATGTTCCTGAAGGCGAAGGATTGCGAGCCATTACCCGATGAAGGTCCTGAGAAGGGTTCTCAATGGCAGTTGATATTTGACGGCGCTGTTAACTCCTATGGTAGTGGAATTGGGGAAATCATCACGACTCCTCATGGTTCTCATATCCCCTTCACTTCCAGGTTAACACTTCCTTGCACCAACAATGAAGCCGAGTACGAAGTGTGCATTATGGGGTTGGAAGAAGCCATTGATCTGAGGATCAAGAATCTGGATGTGTATGGCGATTCAGTGCTAGTTGTCAATTAGATCAAGGGAGAATGGGAAACTCGACAGCCTAATCTGATACCTTATATGAACTATGTAAGGAGGTTGTTTCCTCTCTTTGATCGTGTGGAGTTTCTCCACATGCCTAGAGCGGAGAACCAGATGGTCGATGCCTTGACGACGTTATCCTCGATGTACAAAGTGAATTTTTGGAATGAAGCTCCAAGAATAGTCATATCTCGCCTAGATAGGCCAGAGTTTTTATTTGCCATTGAAGAAGCTGCTGATGGAAAACCATGGTTTTACGATGTCCAGAACATTCTTAAGAAACAAGAGTATTCGCCAGGGGCGTCGATCCAGGATAAGAAGACTCTGAGGAGGTTGTCTGGGAACTTTTATATGAACCAAGATGGTGTACTCTATAGGAGGAATTATGACTTGGTGTTGTTGAGATGCATGGATGAAAAAGAAGCGAGTTTGCTTATGGAAGAGGTCCACGAAGGTGCCTTTCGTACACATGGCGGCGGGCATGCCATGTCTCGGAAGCTGTTATGAGCAGGGTATTATTGGTTAATGATGGAGTCCAACTACTTCAAATATGCAAAGAAGTGCCATAAATTCCATATTTATGCAGACAAGATTCATGCGGCGCCGAGTTTGTTGAATGTCATGGCATCTCCTTGGCCCTTTTCCATGTGGGGCATTGACATGATTGGCAAGATTGATCCAAACGCATCCAATGGACATCGTTTCATCTTGGTAGCCATTGATTACTTTACCAAGTGGGTGGAAGCATCTTCGTATGCTAATGTTACCAAGCAAGTGGTAGCCCAGTTTATAAAGAAGGACATCATATGTCGTTACGGAGTGCCCGAGAGAATCATTACTGATAATGGTTCGAATCTGAATAACAAGATGATGAATGAATTGTGCCAGGATTTCAAAATCGAGCATCACAACTCATCT
Source organism: Lathyrus sativus (assembly GCA_963859935.3). Taxonomy (NCBI): domain Eukaryota; kingdom Viridiplantae; phylum Streptophyta; class Magnoliopsida; order Fabales; family Fabaceae; genus Lathyrus; species Lathyrus sativus. Next base: position 65,858,212 of record OZ012740.1, on the reverse strand, counting down.
CCCTATCGTCCGAGGATGAATGGCGCTGTTGAGGCAGCTAATAAGAACACGAGATGTTGCCCTTTGCATTACACAGATATCGTACTATGGTACGCACTTCAACTGGGGCAACTCCTTTCTCGCTGGTGTATGGTATGGAAGTTGTCCTACCATTAGAAGTAGAGATTCCTTCTTTGAGAGTCCTGGTCGATGTCAAGCTTGATGAGGCAGAATGGATAAAGAATAGATTAAATCAGCTCAGCCCGATGGATGAGAAAAGGCTGGCGTCTATTGCATACAGCCGGTTGTATCAGAGCTGAATGAAGAAAGCTTTCGATAAGAAGGCGCACCCTCGAAGCCTTCAGACAGGCGATCTAATGCTGAAAAAGATCATCCCGCCACAAACAGATAATAGGGGCAAATGGACTCCTAACTATGAAGGTCCGTATGTCGTGAGAAAGGTTTTCTTCGGAGGAGCCTTGTTGTTATCAACCATGGATGGTGAAGATTTCACATCCCCTGTGAATGCAAACGCAGTTAAAAAATACTTTGCTTAAAGAGACCCGCTGGAAAGAAAAAGAATATCCAGGAAAAATGGGGCATCTCGACGAACCATAAAAAGAATGGGTTCGAGCAAAAGTTAGGGATAAAAAGAGAAAAATGTAAACCCGCATAGTTGAAAACCTGAAAAGGCAGCTTTGGCAAAAATAGGTATCCTAGTGAATCGAAAACCCGAAAGGGCGATTCAGGAAAAAGTTAGGGATTTGAAAAGCAAATGACTGCGGTTTGCGTATTGATCTTCAGAGATTAGTGGATTGAGGGAGGACCTGAGGGCCGTTTATCCAAATCAATCTCTTCAGAGGACGAAGTGTCGGGGAATCATCGAAGTCGGGCGATTCATAGACAGATCAACTCATGGTGTTTGTCTGTGCCATATTGCCGACATTCTCTATATTTCTGTGCATTTCTGTATATCTTTTGCGCAACTTTCTCTTTTCAAGGGTTGCATCTGTTGTAAAATCTGCCTATTTACAGGCCAGTTGTCAATAAAACATACTATTCAGTAATTGTTTGTTTGCTTTAAGCGCTACTGTTTTGTTTGCGAAAAATGCTCGATGTTTGTGATAAAACTGCACATACATAAACTTGCAGGCCTTGGCCGATAATCATTAAAACTTTGATTTATTTGAACAATGTCACGGATGATGATCGAGATAGTTCCTTTTATGTAGGATATCTTGTCTGTTTGTTCATTTTGTAGGGTTGTTACCCTTGGGGCAAGTTTTGTGAGAAGGTGTGTTTCCGGTAGGATTACCATTCCCCCAACAAGTGAAGTCTGTGCATCTCTATCCCCAGTAGAGTTGTACGCATGTCAAGTGAGTAGTTAAGTGTGTACGCTTATCCCCTGTAGTTGGTCAGTACACATAGAGCTTCAGCAGATTGGCTGTATGCACTCATTCCTCTACAGTTTAGACCGAGGTCTCTAGCAGAGTAAAACCATCCTCAGGAGGGTTGAGATGGATATTCTCCATGTAGGTCAGGTATGTGCCCGTGCCCCCAGCAGGCGGTAGGTACGCACTTACTCCATAGAGCTTGAATAAGGGATTTTGTATCCCTTTAGAGTTCAATTTGCTGACTTCATCCCCAAGCAAAGGTTGAATGTGTTTCCCTTATCGCTTGTCCCCTAGCAAAGTCGGTAGAGTCTACCTTTCGTCCTCGGCAGAGCAATGCTACTTCCTAACATAAGAGCGTGATTCAGAGATTGTTATCTTCTATCCCCAGCGAAGTCAGCATGAAAGTGGTGTTTCCCCACTGAGTAATCCTTAACAACTGGATGTAGTCTATAGTAGAGATAGATTATTCCCTAGCTGAGTAAACCTCGGCATGATGGGTTTTGTTTCAGCAGAGCAGATTTATTCCCAGAGATGTGTGTTCTGTACCCTAGAAGGACTATGATATTCTAGGAGGCCATTCAGGGCTAATTTCCCTCGGTAGGGTGTGACTAATCTCAAGGGTTGATTGTGTTTCCCCCGCAGAGTCGTTGATTCCCCGGCAGGTCAGATTTGTTTCCAGTATTTGGTTGTCTTTCCTCAGCCGAGTTGTCGTTTCCCCAGAAGAGTTCTGGAAGGCCGTTCAGGGCGTTTTCCTTAACAAGATCTGATTTGATCTCCAGCAGAGTAGAATGGTTGCTTGGCATGTTGTTCTATCTCCCCAGTAGGGTCGTCTATTCCCCAGAAGTTTCGTATTCTGGAAGGCCGTTCAGGGCGTTTTCCTCAGCAGGTTGTGATTTGGATCCCCAGCCGAGTGGATTCTTGTTCTTGCTAGAACATTGTTAGCCATCCAGGGCTTGCTTTCCCAACTTAAGTCCAATCGTGATTGGCACATTTTATTTCTCCCGGCGGGGTTGCTTTTTCTCTCTAGCATTTATTTTTCTACTCGGTTCCGTTGCATCTGCATTCATGCAGAGCATCCTCCCAAATGCTAGCATTTCCATTTCGTATGGAGCATTACGCCATATTCAAACATATGCATTTGAAACATAAGCCAAGTGATTACCTATTTGTTCGCAGATGTATCTTCGACAGATGACTGACATCTTGTTGCCCAAATGGTATCCAGACCATGGCAGTTTCCGTTAGCCTGCGTGGTATCCAACCCCCGACTTATGTTATTCCCCAGTTGCGTCGCCTGACTGCGGTCAGTGGTGTTTTCATAAACTCATGTGGTACCCAGACCATGGAAATTGGTGTTATTGATTCTAAAAGTCTATACAGGTATCCAAACCTCGACAAAAGATCTTTTGATAGACGTGTTCATCCTATCATGTGCTCCCTAGTGGATTCCCCAAGCAGAGTTATTTGGTTAAATTTCTCTTTTCTCCCCGCCAGAGTTACTTTGTTAAGTTTCTCTCTTCCCCAGCGGAATATGCTTGTGATTTATCATCAGATGTCATCAACTTCGTGTTGATCCGGCCTTCGGGTTCGATGCTCGCTTTTATTTAGTGAATGCCTGACGGCGATGTCAGATGTCATCAACTTCGTATTGATCTGGCCTTCGGGTTTGATGCTCGCTTTTATTTAGCGAATGCCTGACAACAATGTCAGATGTCCTTATCAGCTTCGGTTGATTTGGCCTTCGGGTTTGATGCTCGCTTTTACTTACCGAATGCCTGCTGGTTAGCAGAGATTCTCAATTTTGTGTTGAGCCGACCTTCGGGTTCGATACCTATTGTGTTCAATAGATTCCTATTGTGTTCAATAGATGCCTAGTGGTGGAATCAGATGACCTTTCCGACTTAGTGTCGTTGCCTGCACGTTAGCGGATGTTTCTCCCGACTGCGTGTCGATGTTTCGATTGGTAATCAGTTAGCTTGTTGCTGTTGCAACTTTTCAGTTCAGTTATCTTCAGAGATTTTTGTCCCCAAGAGAGTCTGCAGTTGTATTTCTGCAGTTGGCAAATTTTCGGGTTCTTTGGTATTCAACCGTCTTTTACCTTGATTGTTTGAAATTCGTTCGCTTTTCGCTCATTCAGGTCGAAGTCGTTTGAATAGGGGTAGCTGTTGTACCCCAAAATTGGCGCAACCTTTTTCTTTACTTGGCTTATGTTTCATTTCATTCTTTTCGCATTTCTGCATTGCATAAAGTTTGTTCCTGAGGCGGGGATCAAGGTTTCTTGTGGCTCAAAGTTCATTTTTAGCACAGGAGACAAAACAATGAGCATCAGGAGCTCCGACATTTACTTTGCCCGGCGACGAGCGGTCGAATTTATGTTATTTCGCAGGATAATTTTCAGTGTAGGAGGCAGCACTCAAGCCATCTCGAGCATTCTCATGGTCATAATATTCAAGAGCAAGTTTCAGAAGCTAGACAGAGCTCATAAAGTTTGAAAATGGGCAAAGGTGTTGGTTTCCCTCCAAAAGGCGCCAAAATTCAAAATTTAATGGTGGTAATCGATTAACCAAATGGTTAACCGATTAACCAATGCAAAGTCGGGCCAAATTTGAATTTTTGAAGGTGTTAATCAATTAACCATTTGGTTAACCGATTAACTAGTGCAAATTGCAGCTCTGCACGTGAGTTTTTGAAGGGAATCACTTTGGGGTCCATTTTGATCACATGAGAAATTGATTTTACACCAAAGGAAGGATCTAGAACCACTTTGAATTTTGATTAATTTCAAAAGTAATTCAAATTCCCTCCAAATTCTCATTCCTAATCCCATGCCAATTTTCACAAACCACACTCCAAACCTCATTTGGATCGTAACCTAAGGGGTACTTAAGTGATTTTCTCCAAACATCACACATCTAATCCTCATAATTCCATATCATTTTCAGAATTCACTCTCATTCTCTCAATTTGCTCTCAACTTTTCCATTCCCAAACATCACTAAAGCTCTTTTCACTTTGAATTCTTTGATTCTCCATTGGAATCATTGAATTCTAGAGCTAAAACCTCCCTCCTTCATCCATTTCATCTACAATTCTCCATTCTATTTTTGTGCTATTATGGATCTGAATTTTGAAGTTGTTCTAGAGGAGCTTATTTGGATAATTCTTGCTTAATTTTGGTGGATCTTCACTTCTACTACAAGAACTCAATTGGATCTTGAAGTATTTCCAGATTTCTTGCTTGGATCTTCTTAATTGAAGTTGAATAAACAATTACCAAAGCAATTCTCCGCTTTGTAGGTTGGAATTCTAGATCCGTTGCTATTTCAGACATATTTGCGTAATCATCATGTTGATCTTCATTTTTGATTGATTTGGTTAATTTTGATCCATGTTAAGTTGAGATCTTGCTATTTAATTGTGATTACATGCTGATTTGATCATTGTTTTCTAGTTTAATTTTGTGCTTAATTGATTATATGATCATCTGAATGATTGGATATGTGATTAATTGATGAAAAGTGCTTTTGAGCTGTTGTTTTCTGCTGCTGGAACAGTGTTAATCGGTTAACCAATTGGTTAATCGATTAACCAGTACAAATATTCAAATTTTTCAAGCATTTTTCAATGGTTAATCGATTAACCCCTGGTGTTAATTGATTAACACTGTGCCAACAGGCCTGTTTTGCTGTTTTTCAAGGTTGTTTTGGTTCCATTTCACTTTGAATCTTCATAGATCAATATGATGCATTAAGAGTGAGATGTTTAGGATATATGTCACTATTCTTGATCGTTTAATCATGATTTCTTCGACACACGTGTTCGATTTCCACTTGAATGCATACTCTTGTATATGTTGTTCAAAGTGAGGATGTGCTTGCATGTTCATGTTTGCTTACCCTCTTGCGTTTCTCTTTTGCATCTTCTTCTTGGTGTTAAGAGGTTGAGATGTTCTTGTGGGGGTTGTTACCCCACACCTTTTTCCTCCCTCTTCTTCTTTGTATTGCATTAGATGTTTGCATTCTTCTTTCACTTATGCTTTCTTCTTCTTCTTTTGTCTTCCTTTGCCATGCTCCCTTAGGACCTCTAATCTTTCTTGTTCAAGATGGATTATGATAGACATTACGCTTGAATCCATGCATGGTGATATTAGGGTAGCTTTCCCTTTTCATCCCAACTTTAGGTGTATCTTGCATGATAACTTTTAGGGTTGATTAGTCCCCTTTAGAGTCTCTCTTCTCATCTTCAAACTTCTTCAAGTCATTTAATAAAGGATAAGGATTATTGTATGCTACGAGCCTTAAGCATTTGGGAAATGATGATTGGGGGGCCTCCTCTCAATTGTCTAGATTATTTATCGTATGTCCTTTGGACGATATGCGATGCATTCACTCTTAAGTCATAGTCTTTAGTGCAACATGAATTACAAACAATAATTAATGCGCTTCTTCTATAAAAAACACAAAAAACAACTTCAAACTTTTTTTATCCTTTGGGATCTTAATTTGGAAAACCTTTTTCATAAGGAGAGTTTTGTTAACTCTTGGTTCTACCGCAAACAGGTAACGCCTAAGTCTCCAATGGTCGAGCTGCATACACCTAACTGCTAGAACTAAGTTTTAACCCTACTCGGGTAAAACACTTGAACCAACCTGTGGTCTTGTTAGCCCGAACTATGTTTGCTCTGATTTCTCATACCAGATGAGAATACGTAGGAACAAGACGACGATGTCTTAGCGCGCAACCTTTCCCCAACTTTCACCAGTAGTCTTCCGAACTACATAGACTCTGACTTTCCCAATGCACGAGGGAGTATGTAGGCATAGAGCGGCGATGCTCTATCGAGTCTCTTTTCTTTTCTTTTGTCCCTGAGCCTGTAGCTTAGATAGTTTAACACCTTTTAGATAGATAACAAGTGTGTATCCCATTGAGTACGAAGGACGTGAGAGGTGATCATATCTTCCTCTTGCGTAACTGACTCTCGAACCCGAGATTTGGTTGCGATGACCTGTCTTCTCTCGTTTTCGTTAGGTTTTCTCTGATCATTTCCTTTCCCTCTTTTGGGATAAATAATAAACGGTGGCAAATCTTCTGTCTTTGTCGGCCTCCTTTTTTCGCAGTAGCGACACCCCAGAAAGAACTTTCATCCAGATTAGTGAGATCAAGACTCAGTGTGATGGGTTTCCTCCTTATGTTTCTTGCTTTGCTTCATCCTTCTCCCTCGTGGGTCGGTCTACATAGGCATTCACATCATATCATTAGCATAGACATTTGTTTGCATTGCTTTGGTTTCTGTTATTCTGGCTTTTGCCCTTGAGATCCTTTGGTCGTTACCAACCTTTTTGCTCCGTCTCGTTTTCCACGGGCTCGCTATGCATTTGTTACCCCAACTTTGTCAATATTCTTGGGATGAAATGTTTTTATCCCGGGAGGCTAGTTGTGACTAGCAATATCTGATATTACTTGGTGTTTACCAAGATGATTAGTTGTTACTAACGCTTATCTTTGAGATCAGGTTGCCACCAACTTTGTTCTAAGTCCAGTGGTTACTGGCATTGTTTGAAAATCCAATTGTTATTGTTATCTTCTAATTAGGTGGTTACCAATCATTCTAAGCCCAGTGGTTACTGGTATTTTTTAAATCCAATTGTTATTGGTACCTTGATTCGGTTGTCACCAATCGTTCTAAGCCCAATGGTTATTGGAATTGTTTAAATCCAATTGTTATTGGTACCTTGATTTGGTTGTCACCAGTTTTTTCTGAGTCCGGTAGTTATTGGAATTTCTTAAAACCAATTGTTATTAGTATAAAGTCTGATTATTACCAACTTCTCCCCAACTGAAGTCCAATAGTTACTGACATCGCTTAAACCCAATGGTTATTGGTATATCTTGATTTGGTTATTACCAAGCTCTTTCTAAGACCAGTGGTTACTGGCATTGTTAAATCCAATTGTTATTGGTATTTTGGTTCGGTGGTTACCGATTCCCCATTTTAAGTTCAGTAGTTACTGGCCTCGCTTAAATCCAATTGTTATTGGTATTTTGGTTAGGTTGTTACCGACACCCTTGTGTAAGTCCAGTGGTTACTGGCATTTCTTAAATCTAATTGTTATTGGTATCTTGGGTTAGGTGGTTACCAATCGTTATAAGTCCAGTGGTTACTGGCATCGCTTAAAATCTAGTTGTTTTTGGAATCTTTTGATTCAGTTGCTACCAATTTTACCATTGTTTGAAAATCCATTTGTTATCAGTATCATCGCCGTGGTTGTCACCTTTCTCCCCTGGAAGTCTAGTTGTTGGTAGCACCCCCCCCCCAAGAAAATCCGGTAGTTACTGGCATCGCTTAAAGACAATTTTTTATTGACAAGAATTTCTGGTTGTCACCAGTATCCCCAACGAAGTTTTGGTTTCCCCAGTCGAGTCTTGGAGATCTAGTGGTTACTGGCATCCCCGATGAGTCTGGTCTTGTTTCTAGTCTTTTCCTGAAGGTTCCGTTCGAACTGTTTGTTATAGGAAGTTCTTTATTTGGTTTGCCCACAAAAAGGATCGTGTCTCTGGTGTCTTTGCTTCCCCAGTCAGAGTTTGAGTCTATTGTCTTTTGTCCCTCTCTGTGGCTTCTCCCTTGATACATTTCTCGATTGGAGGTTTGCATTTTCGCAATGGATTTCTACATTTTCCCCAGTGAAGATTTTTCTTCCCTGGTGAAGTTTGTGTCTCTGTGTGAAAGACCCCCTTTAAATACCATCTTTAGTCATGTATGATGTAACAGCCCAAATTTCATTAAATAATTAATTATAGTAATTAATTGATTTAGTGGGATTTTTATTAATGTTGGAAATTAATTTTTATTAATTGGAATTAATAGAGAATTGAGAGGGAAATTGGAAGGAAGGAAAATAAAGGAAATATATAAGTGAGGAAGAAAAGAAAAGAAAGTTAGAAACATTTGGAAAGAAAGAGGAAAGAAGAAGAAAGGAGAGAAAGAGAAGAGAAGAAGAGGAAAAGTGGAAATCATCAAGAACCAACATCAAAGCTCCGATTAATCGAGGTAAGGGTGAGAAATGTTTCTATTTGATCATTGTATGATGTTATGTATGTTGGGTTGGGGTTTTGGTAGAGTTTTCATCACTTTCAAATTAGGGAAAAAGTTGGAATAATCGGTAGATTGATGATTTAATCGGTTAAAACTGAGCAATAATGTCGTAGAATAGTCTGGTAACATGTATTGATGTTGTTTGTACTGATTTTGTTGTGTGAGAAGTTGGATGATGGTGGATTGTGGAGGAGGAACAAAATAGGGTTCTGTTCTGCGCAGGTTCGCTGGCTCTCGCCAGGCGAGCGAAGGCGAAGCTTCGCCAGGCGAAGCCTAGCGAATGCTGGCGAGTAATTATGATTAAGTCCTAGTGGACTTTGCTGGCGAGTTCGCCAAGCGAAGGTGGATAGCGAAGGTTCGCCCAGCGAAGGTGCTGGCGAATGGAGGCGAATGAAGTCAGTAGCTACTGACTTGGGCTCGCTGGGAAGTCTCGCCAGGCGAAGCCTAGCGAGTGTTCGCTGAGAGAGTTCGCCAGGCGAAGGTTCGCTGCGAGGGTTCGCCAGGCGAATGTGACAACATTTTTCTTTTGCTGTGTTGTTCATGTGGAGATGGTTTGGTTTCTCCTCATAGGTTAATACCTCTATGATATGATATAGATATGATCTATTGTGATGATGTGTGCTGTGGGTAGCCTACGGGCGTGAATCCTAGTTGATGTGCGATGCGTATTAATTGTGATAAATAGAAATACATGTGAATACAATGATGAATGTATGTGTATTGTCTAATGAACTTGCGAATGCTTAATGGGTATACAATTATGTGATGAGTATGCATGAGAACATTGTGGATATGTGTGCATGACTTATAATTGTATAAATGGTATTGTGATGTGAATACCTTGATTGTGTGATATATGTTGTATGTACAATCATTGTGTAATTCTTGAAGTGATGAATTATGTAAATGCATGAGATTAAGATGTCGGTCTTAAGTGCAGTTGTTGTGGTTGATTGTACATGCATCATTTAGTCAAGAGGCAATGTCTGTTAGTTTCGTGGAAACTAGTGGCTTGTCCCAAACCTAGAAGTGTGGGTTTGAAGGCTTAGAGGACGGGCCTTTGTGGTTATCGGTCTAGAAGTGTGGACCCAGTTTAATGTAAAAACCGAATAAAGATAACGGGTTATCGGTCTAGAAGTGTGGACCCGGTTTAATGTAAAAACCGAAAAAAGATAACGAGAGTCGGTACCGCATTGCATGAGTTGCATTGAGTTGTTGAGTCACATTGATATATGACATATGCATGAAGTGATGCTTATGTGTGAATGATGAGATTGTGGAAATTGTAAGTGTATACATAATGTGGGAATGCTTTGTGGATATCCATGTTTGTATATATACATGTGTGGTAAATATATATGACTAAGAGAATGAAGTGTGGTGAGAAATGTGAATATGTGTTACATGATTACCTATATATATATAATCTTATGCTTTGATTATTATGGTTATATTTCTCACCCTTCTGCTGTTTTATAATGCTCTATGAGGCATTGCATATTAAGATGCTGGAGTCCTTTTGTGAAGTTAGTCTTCATTCTTGTGAGTCGGCTGCTCTGATATGTAACACCGGGTAGTTAGACTAGTATAGTCATTCTTTTGTGATACATTGTGATGTATCAGCTGATGTGGTTTTGTAATCTAACTGATATGATGTATTAATTTGGATTAGCTTGTGTGTACGTGGATTAATATTTTGAAAACGATTAAATGATTTGATCTTCCGCCTAATTTTGAAAATGTTACATATCTTATGGAGAAAAATGTGAAAGTGTTTTATTGGTGAAATTGTGGCATTCTTCTTTTGTACCTTATTATAAAACCTTTTTACTCTGATAATTTATATGTACTTATTTGGGGTATAGAAGGGGGTGTTACAATAGTGGTATCAGAGCCTGGTTGGTCCGTCTGGCCAAGTTGTTAGGGTGTTTTCTTCCTGTGTGTTATTGATATGCGTGTGTTGCATTATCAATATTGGTTGTTCTTACGTGGTTATATTGCTGGAATTAGTAAGATGGTTGCAGGAAGGAACGACGAAGCGATTGCGGAGGCATTGACGAGATTGGCGGGGGCAATTGGGCAGAATCCTCCGGCCAATGTGAATGTGAGGAATCATGCTGATGATGGATTCCGTGCTTTGGGGAAATTCCAAAAGAATAACCCTCCGGTCTTCAAGGGAACTCATGAACCGGACAAGGCACAAATTTGGTTGAAAGCTGTGGAAAAGATTTTTCGAGTTATGAATTGCTCGGATGCACAGAAGGTGCAGTTTGGGACTCATATGCTCGAAGAAGAAGCTGAAGATTGGTGGGGTAATACTCGCCAAAGATTTGAGGAAGATGATATTGTGATTACGTGGGATTTGTTTAGAGAAACCTTTCTGGAGAAGTATTTTCCAGAGGATGTGCGGGGGAAGAAAGAGATTGAATTTCTTGAGTTGAAGCAAGGTAATTCGACGGTTGCTGAGTATGCGGCGAAATTTGAGGAGTTGATCAAATTTTGTCCTCACTATAATACTGGTAATGCTGAGAGGTCTAAGTGCCTCAAGTTTGTGAACGGTTTGAGACCCGAGATTAGACAAGCTATTGGATATCAGGAAATCAGGCGGTTTTCTGAGTTGGTTAACAAGAGCAGAATTTATGACGAAGACAGTAGGGCTAGGTCCAGCCACTACAAGAGTCTAAGTGACAAGAAAGGAAAGGGACAATTCAGAGGAAAACCTTACGTAACTCCTGCTGATAAGGGGAAACAAAAGGTTGGTTTTGGCAAGAAGCCAAGTGGGGGAGTTTCTACCCCGGTTAGGTGTTACACTTGTGGTGAAGCGGGGCATCGTGCTCCGGAGTGCAAAAGTGTTGAACCGAGGTGTTTTAAGTGTGGCAAGCCAGGCCACAAGGCTCTGGAATGCAGAAGTGGTGCGAGTGTGACTTGCTACAATTGTGGTGAGCGAGGGCACATCAGTACCAAGTGCGATAAGCCGAAGAAGAATCAAGGGAGCGGGAAAGTGTTCGCCCTATCTGGATCTGAGACTGCTAGCGACGATCGATTGATCCGAGGTACGTGCTTCATTAATGGTACACCTTTGATCGCTATAATTGATACCGGAGCTACGCATTCTTTTATTTCTTTGGATTGTGTTAGAAGGTTGAATCTTGAGTTGTCTGTGATTGGTGGCGGTATGGTTATTGATACTCCTGCTATGGGTTCAGTAACTACACCGTATGTTTGCTTGAATTGCCCGTTGAGTATTTTCGGTAGAGATTTTGAGATTGATTTAGTGTGTCTTCATTTAGATCAACTGGATGTCATTCTTGGAATGAATTGGTTAAAATTCAATCGTGTTTATATTAACTGTTTTGACAAAACGGTTATTTTTCCCGATTCGGAAGTTGAAAGGGATTTGTTTATGACGAGGAAACAAGTGAAGGAATCGGTACAAGATGGGGCTAAGGTATTTATGCTTATGGCAATTCTGAGGACTAGTGAAAGTGAAGAAATTGATGCTTTGCCCATTGTTAGAGATTTTCCGGAAGTATTCCCTGAAGAGATAAAGGATTTACCGCCGGAGCGAGAAGTGGAGTTTTCGATAGATTTGATTCTTGGAACTAGTCCGATATCGATGGCTCCATATCGTATGTCGGCCTCGGAGTTAAAAGAGTTGAAGAGTCAACTTGAGGATTTGCTTGAAAAGAAGTTTATTCGTCCGAGCGTGTCGCCGTGGGGTGCACCGGTGTTGTTGGTTAAAAACAAAGAGGGTTCTATGAGGCTCTGTGTGGACTACAGACAGTTGAACAAGGTGACTATTAAGAATAAGTATCCACTTCCAAGGATTGATGATGTGATGGATCAGTTGGTTGGTGCAAGCGTGTTCAGCAAGATTGATTTGAGATCTGGGTATCATCAGATCCGTGTGAGAGCTGAGGATATTCAGAAGACGACCTTTCGGACGAGGTATGGACACTATGAGTATTCCGTGATGCCATTTGGTGTGACTAATGCACCAGGTGTATTTATGGAGTACATGAATAGGATTTTCCATCCTTATTTGGATAAGTTTGTGGTGGTGTTTATCGACGACATCTTGGTTTATTCGAAGAGCGAAGGAGAGCATGCCGAGCATCTGAAGATTGTGTTATCTGTGCTGAGAGAGAAGCAGTTGTTCGCGAAGCTTTCTAAGTGTGAATTTTGGTTGAAGGAAGTTAGTTTCCTTGGTCATGTGATTTCTAGTAGTGGTATTGCGGTCGATCCGTCGAAGGTTGAAGCGGTGTCGCAATGGGGGACTCCGAAGTCAGTTTTTAAGATTAGAAGTTTTCTTGGTTTAGCCGGTTATTATCGGAAGTTTATCGAAGGATTCGCTAAGTTATCATTGTCGTTGACACAGTTGACTAGGAAAGGTCAAGCCTTTGTTTGGGACGCCAAGTGTGAAGCGAGTTTTCAAGAACTTAAGCGAAGGTTGACGACAACTCCTGTTTTGATTTTGCCAAATCCAGGAGAACCATTCGTTGTGTATTGTGATGCTTCTTTGATGGGTTTAGGAGGTGTGTTGATGCAGAATAACCAAGTTGTAGCTTATGCTTCGAGGCAACTCAAAGTGCATGAGAAGAATTATCCGACGCATGACTTAGAGTTGGCCGCCATTGTGTTCGTGTTGAAACTTTGGAGGCATTATCTGTTTGGCGCAAGATTTGAAGTGTTTAGTGACCACAAGAGTTTGAGATATCTTTTTGATCAAAAGGAATTGAATGCGAGACAAAGAAGATGGCTTGAACTTTTGAAGGATTATGATTTTGGATTGAACTACCATCCGGGTAAAGCGAATGTAGTAGCGGATGCATTGAGTCGGAAATCATTGCATATGTCGGCATTGATGGTGAAGGAGTTAGAATTAGTCGAGCAATTTCGAGATTTGAGTTTAGTATGTGAGAGAACTTCTTTTGGATTTAAGTTGGGTATGTTAAAGCTTACGAGTGGTATTTTGGAAGAAATTCGAGAAGGACAGAAATCGGATTTGAGCTTAGTTGATCGGTTGACTTTAATCAACCAAGGCCAAGGTGGTGATTTTCGGATTGATGAGAATGGGATTATGAGATGTCGGGATCGAGTTTGTGTTCCAAATGTTGTTGAGCTGAAAAAGAGTATCCTTGAGGAAGGACATCGTAGCGGATTGAGTATTCATCCGGGTGCTACTAAGATGTATCAGGATTTGAGGAAAGTAATTTGGTGGCCTAGTATGAAGAAGGATATTGCGGAATTATTGTATTCTTGTTTGACTTGCCAGAAGTCGAAGATTGAGCATCAGAAGCCATCGGGTTTGATGAAGTCGTTGTTTATTCCTTAGTGGAAATGGGATAGTATCTCCATGGATTATGTATCGGGTTTGCCGAGGACGCCGAGTAATTTTGAGGCTATTTGGGTTATCGTGGACAGGTTGACTAAATCGGCTCACTTTATTCCTATGCGTATGGATTACCCTTTGGAAAAGTTGGCTAAGTTGTATATTGAGAGGATTGTGTGTCTGCATGGTATTCCGTTAGGTATTGTTTCGGATAGAGATCCGCGGTTTACTTCGAGATTTTGGGAGAGCCTGCAGAGTGTTTTGGGTACTAAGTTGCGTTTGAGTTCAGCGTATCATCCTCAGACTGATGGTCAGACGGAGAGGACGATTCAGTCGCTTGAAGATCTTTTGAGAGCTTGTGTATTGGAAAAAGGAGGAGCTTGGGATAGCTACTTGCCTTTAATTGAGTTTACCTACAACAACAGTTTTCATTCGAGTATTGGTATGGCACCATTTGAGGCGTTATATGGTAGGCGGTGTAGGACGCCATTGTGTTGGTTCGAGTCCGGAGAGAGTTCTGTTGTTGGACCCGAGTTAGTTCAACAGACTACAGATAAGATCAAGATGATTCAAGAGAAGATGAGAATTACTCAGAGTCGTCAGAAGAGTTATTATGACAAGAGGAGGAAGGCACTTGAATTTCAAGAGGGAGATCATGTGTTTCTTCGAGTCACTCTGATGACAGGTTTTGGTAGGGCACTGAAGTCGCGCAAGTTGTCGCCGCGTTTCATTGGTCCTTATCAGATTTTGCAAAGGATAGGAGAAGTGGCCTATCGTGTGGCTTTACCACCGTCGCTTGCTAATCTTCATGACGTATTCCATGTATCTCAGTTGAGGAAATACATTGCGGATCCGTCTCATGTAGTCCAAATAGATGATGTGCAGGTGAGAGATAACCTGACTGTTGAGACATCGCCTATGCGGATTGAGGATCGGAAATTGAAACAGCTTCGAGGTAAAGAGATTGCTTTAGTGAAGGTCGCTTGGGGAGGACCGGCTGGTGGAAATGTTACTTGGGAGCTTGAGAGTCGGATGAAAGAGTCTTATCCAGAACTGTTTGAACCAGGTAACATTTTCGAGGACGAAAATTCCTAAAGTGGGGGAGAGTTGTAACAGCCCAAATTTCATTAAATAATTAATTATAGTAATTAATTGATTTAGTGGGATTTTTATTAATGTTGGAAATTAATTTTTATTAATTGGAATTAATAGAGAATTGAGAGGGAAATTGGAAGGAAGGAAAATAAAGGAAATATATAAGTGAGGAAGAAAAGAAAAGAAAGTTAGAAACATTTGGAAAGAAAGAGGAAAGAAGAAGAAAGGAGAGAAAGAGACGAGAAGAAGAGGAAAAGTGGAAATCATCAAGAACCAACATCAAAGCTCCGATTAATCGAGGTAAGGGTGAGAAATGTTTCTATTTGATCATTGTATGATGTTATGTATGTTGGGTTGGGGTTTTGGTAGAGTTTTCATCACTTTCCAATTAGGGCAAAAGTTGGAATAATCGGTAGATTGATGATTTAATCGGTTGAAACTGAGCAATAATGCCGTAGAATAGTCGGGTAACATGTATTGATGCTGTTTGTACTGATTTTGTTGTGTGAGAAGTTAGATGATGGTGGATTGTGGAGGAGGAACAGAATAGGGTTCTGTTCTGCGCAGGTTCGCTGGCTCTCGCCAGGCGAGCGAAGGCGAAGCTTCGCCAGGCGAAGCCTAGCGAATGCTGGCGAGTAATTATGATTAAGTCCTAGTGGACTTTGCTGGCGAGTTCGCCAAGCGAAGGTTCGCCCAGCGAAGGTGCTGGCGAATGGAGGCGAATGAAGTCAGTAGCTACTGACTTGGGCTCGCTGGGAAGTCTCGCCAGGCGAAGCCTAGCGAGTGTTCGCTGAGAGAGTTCGCCAGGCGAAGGCCAGGCGAAGGTTCGCTGCGAGGGTTCGCCAGGCGAATGAAGGCGAATGTGACAGCATTTTTCTTTTGCTGTGTTGTTCATGTGGAGATGGTTTGGTTGCTCCTCATAGGTTAATACCTCTATGATATGATATAGATATGATCTATTGTGATGATGTGTGTTGTGGGTAGCCTACGGGCGTGAATCCTAGTTGATGTGCGATGCGTATTAATTGTGATAAATAGAAATACATGTGAATACAATGATGAATGTATGTGTATTGTCTAATGAACTTGCGAATGCTTAATGGGTATACAATTATGTGATGAGTATGCATGAGAACATTGTGGATATGTGTGCATGACTTATAATTGTATAAATGGTATTGTGATGTGAATACCTTGATTGTGTGATATATGTTGTATGTACAATCATTGTGTAATTCTTGAAGTGATGAATTATGTAAATGCATGAGATTAAGATGTCGGTCTTAAGTGCATTTGTTGTGGTTGATTGTACATGCATCATTTAGTCAATAGGCAATGTCTGTTAGTTTCGTGGAAACTAGTGGCTTGTCCCAAACCTAGAAGTGTGGGTTTGAAGGCTTAGAGGACGGGCCTTTGTGGTTATCGGTCTAGAAGTGTGGACCCGGTTTAATGTAAAAACCGAAAAAAGATAACGAGAGTCGGTACCGCATTGCATGAGTTGCATTGAGTTATTGAGTCACATTGATATATGACATATGCATGAAGTGATGCTTATGTGTGAATGATGAGATTGTGGAAATTGTAAGTGTATACATAATGTGGGAATGCTTTGTGGATATCCATGTTTGTATATATACATGTGTGGTAAATATATATGACTAAGAGAATGAAGTGTGGTGAGAAATGTGAATATGTGTTACATGATTACCTATATATATATAATCTTATGCTTTGATTATTATGGTTATATTTCTCACCCTTCTGCTGTTTTATAATGCTCTATGAGGCATTGCAGATTAAGATGCTGGAGTCCTTTTGTGAAGTTAGTCTTCATTCTTTTGAGTCGGCTGCTCTGATATGTAACACCGGGTAGTTAGACTAGTATAGTCATTCTTTTGTGATACATTGCGATGTATCAGCTGATGTGGTTTTGTAATCTAACTGATATGATGTATTAATTTGGATTAGCTTGTGTGTACGTGGATTAATATTTTAAAAACGATTAAATGATTTGATCTTCCGCTTAATTTTGAAAATGTTACATATCTTATGGAGAAAAATGTGAAAGTGTTTTATTGGTGAAATTGTGGCATTCTTCTTTTGTACCTTATTATAAAACCTTTTTACTCTGATAATTTATATGTACTTATTTGGGGTATAGAAGGGGGTGTTACATATGAACTATTGCTTTTTATGCCTTGGATCTTTCCCCGGTGTGTCAGGTGCCCTGTGAGTAGTTACTCGTTGTCTTGCCGTTCTTTTATTTTTACTCGTGTGTCAGCATTTGTCTTGCATTCAAGCATCATACATCATCGTTTAGAAATCATTGCATGTTAGCATTTGTTCTTTTGCAAACCATCGTATCTAAGGGCAAAATATTAGATTTGCTATAGTTAAATACCTTTCACCACGACTCCATGAAAGATCATTATCTTTCTTTGTCGTCCGGTGAAGATATTTCAATAGGGGCATCTGTTGTACCCCAAATTTTGACCCTTAGATATTCATCATCATTCTAAGAGCATCATAATTTGTTTATCTAACCTTAACCTATTTCAAGTTTGTCTTTTTCAGAGTTACAAGTGCATATAGGGTTCCATACAGTCAAAAATCGGGGTTTCGATGGTTTGATCAGTGAAGGTCTTGGATTGATTCTCCATGAAGCAACTCCCCACATCAACAAGAATGCAATATTGGATCAAGTATGAATCCAATTTGAGGTTGTCACCCAAAGAAGAAGAACAGTGCAGTCCAGGACTCCCGATTAGGGTTTCTAAAAGGAAAAGTCAACTATAGTTTGACTTTTGACTTAAATGGCACTCCAATGATTGTATCTTGTTCCATGAAGCTTATATGACTCATTAAAGGCCACTCAAGAAGTTTCAAGACCTCAGGGGAACCAGAATAACATTAGTCGATTCGGGTTTTTTTTCGATCTATCGGTTCATCTGACTGAAAAGTCAACTCACTGACCAATAGATTTTTGACCCAAAATTGAAGGAAATCATGTTTCTAATGTTACATTACAACTAGTAATGAATTTTCGTGACCATTGGATAAAGGATTGAAGACTAATCAAAAAATCGGGAAATTAAGATTTTGAAAGGGGCAAGACCATAACTTTTTAACCACACATTCAATTGGAGTGGTTCAAATCTTGTTGGAAAGGTCTTGAGGAGTCCTAAAAAAGTGAAAAAGTGACCTATGTGCAAAAAAATAATATATTTGGAGTTATGATCAAAATCAATGCAAGAGGGAAAAAACACGATAAAATTTCATGGTTTTAGCACTTTTCAAGTCATGTTTTCAGCCAACTTCAAGGTGTTTTTGACCTAGTTCCCCTTGGAATTTGGAAAAAACCCAAAACATTAAAGTTGTAGAGCATGATGGGGGCTTTCCAAAAAGTAAAGGAACTCCTCCATAGCATTTGTGAGCTAGGAGTTTCGAAGGAGGGAAGTTGGGGTCCAAACACTTGAAATGCACCATTTCAAATTTGTTATAAACCAACTTGCCAACCATCTAACTGATTTTAAACCATGGATTAGCCTTTGATTTGATGTCTAAAGTGTGTGATGAGTGAAAATGCAGAAGGATTGAAGAGCATGGACATGTTGCAACCAAGTGGCATTATTATAATCAATGAAAATCAAGATGAAAGAGAAACTTTATTGAAGGAAATCTGGAGCAGCAGGGCCCCTAGCCTCTAGACACACTTCAGTCACTTCCTATGGCCTGCAAACAACTTATCTTAGACATCACAATGCATCAAGAACAGTTGCATCAAAATCTCTTGGAAGATTTGTATTTTCTCCCTCCAAAAGCTAAAGCCACCTCATGTTTTCAAAATCTGCCAAGCCTCACCTCCTTTATAAATAGAAACCTTCTCTATACATCATTACACACAAGAGAAATCTCATAAAACCAAAGAAAACTCACAAACAAACCTTGCCTTCCACTTTCTTGAAAACCAAGCAAGTTCACCAAATTCCTAAAAAATCTACCTTGAGCAGTTAGCCTTCCCAAACAATTTCCATCACTAAAAATCATTAAAAACCATCTGCAGATTCCACTAAAAATCAAGCTATTAAACCAGTCAAGAACTCCATTTCCTCAAAAGTCAACTCTAAACCAAAGAAACTTTGACTTCCCACACAAAATCAAACAAAACCTTGATCAGGCCTGTTTCAATCACCTCAACCCTCTAGACACCTTTGGTTTTAGGTGTATCAACTATGCAAGACATCCAATACCCTCTGCATCACTTGTTTTGGGATCTGTCACAGAGTTCCCTCTTTTATTTCAAGTGCATGAAAACTGTGTTCTAATCAAGGCATTGGTTGGATCTCAGCTGGAGCTCTTTAAGGTTTTCCTTAATATATAAGCTTGCTTGGAAGTCTACAAGAGGTTAGTATTCACTATCTTGATGTTGAACTGTCATGAACATGTTTAGTATGCTTTTTGTTAAAATGTGCTTGAAGCAAATGTAGTTCATGTGTAAATCTGCTAGATTTGATTTTGCTTTGATCATCATCATGTTTAAACATCTTGCTAATCATCATACCATGTGATTTTGTTGTGCGTTTGTGCTTTTGAAAAATATTTGCTCCATATCATGTTTGAACTTTGAGAAGATTGCTTGCAACTATTATGGGTGGAGTTGGATTTGAGTGTTAAGTTTTCCATGAAAAAATATTGTTGTTGAGTCCGTTAGTTCAAGTTCAAGATGTTTGAGTGTAGTGTTAGTTAAGTTTGCTCTTGAGGATCTTATTAGACTATTGCTTGACACTTGCTCTCAAATATGCTTGATGTTCCCTGTTTGAATTCAGTTTAGATCAACTCCTGTCTTGGTTTAGAATCATATGCATTGTCTTGTGTGTACCTACTATTTTGAATGTGCCTAATATTGCTCTTGATATGCTTTTCTATTTAATTTCTAGTTCAAGACTTATTTCCTCTTTAATTCACAACTGTTGTAAGTTTGTTCTATGCATGCTATGTGTTTGTTATAGTTTGATCTGAACCATATGAGTATCTGTTATGAACACTTGTTGGAATACAAAGCTCAAGCTTTGATTCAAAGGCCTTGTATTTAGTTTGCTTATGTGACAAGCTTTTAGTTCTGCTGCAAGCAAACTAACTTTGCAGTCTTTTGTTTCTCAAGTTTTGTGGTTGTCATTTTAGATCAATTCCTATTGTGCTAAATCTATGACATGTTTGTTTGAATGTGTATTGAAGTTTTGTTCTACCATTCTGTTTTGGCCATTTGAATTTTCAATCAAATGTACAATTTGCAACTGATATGCCATTCCCAAATCTAATGCCTTATTGATGAATTCTTCTGTCCAGACCTTGTCTATAGCATGTTTTTGATGTATACATGACTTTAAATTAGGAGAAGAATGTAAGTTATATGTATGCCTAAGAGGGGGGTGAATTAGGTTCCTAGGCACTTTTTTCGGTATTTTATGATTCTTGGATTTTACTTTTTTAAGTTCTTCTAGATGGTAAAAGGCAGTAAAGTGCAGAAGGTAAAGGACACAACGATTTATAGTGGTTCCCCTTACAATCTGAGAGTACTCCACTCCCCTTTCAACATGAAAGAGTATTTTACTATCAATGTTAGATTTCTACACAAGACAATCCTAACAACCAAGAACACCCTTCTTGGATTTACACAATATTTAAGTTTTTCCGAGAATGAATATCTCACACAAGGACCTCTTGTATCCACAATCCGGATCACAAGGAAAACCCTACAAACTTATCTTTTATAATTCTAAGAATAAGTTGTAGTCAATTCTGAATTTGTATATAAGTAACAATTTGAATATATATCAATATGAAATATTGATCTTCTTCTTGAAACAATGATTACTCAGAAATAATATACAAGTGATCTTATTGTGAAAGCAAGCTGTGAAAAATGTGAAAGTGTATTTCAATGGCTTCTTTCAAAAATGTTTGAACACTTTTATGAAAATTCAAAAGGTTGAAGACAAAGAGTAATTTTTTAAATTTGTTTCTTGAAGGCTAATTTGATTTTGAAAAAGAAATTAATTTATACTGATCAAAAACCTTTCCAAAAAGGTGTGTTTTTGGGACATCAAAAATAGCCAGTAAGAAGATCATAGAGCAATGCAATTCTCCATGAACAGTTGCTATTTTTACTTGTTGTTATAGTGTTAATCGGTTAACCATATAGGTTAATAGGTTAACACCTTTACAACGTTCAAAATATTCAAATTTTTCATGCGTTAATCGGTTAACACTGTTAGAAATCCCAAAAATACTGAAATTTGAAGTGTGTTAACCGGTTAACCCCATGCGTTAATCGGTTAACACTGAAGGTTTTTGTAAAATTCCTTAATTTAAAATATCAAGAGTATTTTAAAAGAGTTTTAAAATGGTTTGTGTTAGTGGTGTAGTGAGGTGAGATTAAAGAACACATTCGTACATAATTCTAAGTAAACAATGTTATACCGTGTCTTGAATCTTCAACACCACTTGAAACTTGATAGATGAAACTTGATCCATATCGAAATATGTGACTTTTCCTTGATCTTGATAATTTTTACTTGTTGATATGTTTGCACCTATTTCTTTTTGTGAAGTGTTTAGAATAGAGATGCTTCAGATTTTATCTTCAGTGTATATACCCGTACGGGTATATAGTATCTTGCGTGCTAAGCTGATATGAGTTGTCTTCATCAAAACAATAGAGGCTTTTGAATCTTGATTCTACAATCTCCCCCTTTTTGATGATGACAACCGTTTCTTTGGAAATCTTGCTTTGATACTTAATTCACAATATTTCTCCCCCTAAGTTGAATCTCCCCCTAAATTCAAGAGAGATAACACTTTTTCTTCATAGGAAAATGTTAGAACCACAATGGAGATTCAATAGAGATAACACTTTTTCTTCATAGGAAAATGTTAGAACCACAATACTTCTCCCCCTTTGTCATTAGAAAAAAGGAAGAGGGGCAATTTAAAGATAATAGCAAACAATCATTCATAGCAAACACAACAAGCACAAACAATTATCATAGGAAAAGACATAACTTGAATGAATTTAAAAAGAAGCAAAACATTGTACGAGTACACAAATGAAAACGAAACTGAATTCTTTAAAACTTAAACAGAATCATAGTCTAGAAAGTAATAACACAGTAGCAAATATTTTATAAATATCCTCAGCCGACATATTCTCATCTTCATCTTCCTCTTCTTCACTACCATCCTCTTCTTCATCCTATTCTTCACTACCATCCTCTTCTTCATCCTTTTCTTCAATGTTTCTCGTGTTTGAATGCTGAGAATTAAGCACAAGGTTACAGAGAGAGGTAATGGCTCGAGAGGTTTCGTGGTGATGGTTCATCATTGTTATGTAGAGAAACTCATTTGTTATTCCTCCTTCTGGAATGGGATAGGATTGGTTGGAAGCCGAGGAGCCTTCGTCGGTGTACTTGTAAATACCATCGGTGTCTTTGATGATGTCGGTGTTCTTGACAATAGTGATCTTATTGATTTCATTTGTTGTTGGTTTCATTTTGGTAGCAGGTTCATGGTTGAGGTCTAACTCCGTTAACTCAAGTATTCTTGAAATCAACCATGCATACGAAAGCCTTGTTGACAGAGAGAGTTGTTGTTGCAGATGATACATTATAGTGAGAATCCAATTTACTTTTATCTTGTTCTTGATTGCAAACAATAGTTGCATCTCCAAATCATTAACCTGAGAATGATTTGAGCCTTTCGGAGTTAGAACATAAGAGATAACATAGTGCAGCATTTGATCATTAACCGTCAGATTTTTCGCATAGCATAGTGTGCGAGCAACCCTTTGGCTTGCAATAACAGATTCTTTTGGGAACCGGCAGATACGATAATAATATTCCATCTTATCGTATTTTTTCCATGGACCTTTCACATGGTTGACTCCTTTCCTGAGAAAAAATCCTTTGGATGGTATTTCTAATCTAGCAGCAATATCATACAAATTTTCCTTCAATTCATATTTCCGAACAGAAGTTTCTAATATATGTTCCTCATCAGCTTTCAAATAAACATACAGCTTATTCATAAAGGATTTGACCAAATCGGGGTAACACTTTCCATTGTCAACCACAAATTTATCAATCTTTTGGAATTTTAACAGACCTAGAAAATCAAAAGTAGAAGCCGAAAATGCGTTGAAGTTAACGTACTTTACCGGGAAGAGATGACGAACCCGGACCTTGAAATCCATTCTACGCTTCTTCATAGATTACATGGGTGTATTGTCTTCATCAGAGGTAGAGATATTTTCCGGTAGTTTTCCCTTGCCTTTGTTGTTGGGAGCCATTTGATGAGTTGGAGCTTCTGAGAGTTTGAGGTGCTTCTGAGAGATTTGGGGTTTTAGGGTTTTGTGAGGAAGGAGGTAAAGTGATATCAATATATAATGAGAGAGTTCAAGTGGATTTTAAAGTTAGGGTTGGAAGATGGAAGAGAAATACTCTTGTAGTCAAAGAAGAAGAAGAAAGTTCCAAGGATTTGTGGTTGATGATATTTAAGAGTCACTTGTACCACACATAAATGATCATTTAAATACATTTATCCAAAAATTTGACTAATTTTTCGTTTCTGATTTTTTTTGTTTGAAAAATTAACAGTGTTAATCAGTTAACCATATAGGTTAATTGGTTAACACATTAAAAAATTTAATTTTTTGAATAAAAAGAAACAGTGCTAATCGGTTAACCCTGGGGGTTAATCGGTTAACACATTAAAAAATTAACTCAGAATTGAAAAATTAACAGTGTTAATCGGTTAATCCTATAGGTTAATCGGTTAACACACGCGAAATTTTGGAAAATTGTTTAAAAACAGAATGCAAACACGTTTGAAAACATACAATATGCACACATTTACTTAAGAAGAGGTTAGATGTCACCTTCATCGAGAATTCCGAGTTCTCGTCGAATCTTGAAGAACGATTCTTTTGTGAATGGTTTTGTGAAAATGTCGGCGAGTTGGTTATGTGTATCCACGAAGGTAACTTCGACATTTCCTTTAAGCACGTGATCACGGAGGAAATGATGTCGGATGTCGATGTGTTTGGTTCTTGAGTGCATGACCGAATTCTTTGTGATGTTAATTGCACTTGTGTTGTCGCATCGCAGAGGAATGCATCCAAGATCAATTCCGTAATCGCTTAATTATTGCTTTAGCCACAGATTTTGCACACAACAGCTTCCCGCCGCTATGTATTCTGCTTCTGCCGTACTGAGAGCAACACATGCTTGTTTCTTGCATGACCATGAAACCAATGCATTTCCAAGGATGTGACAGGTTCCACTTGTACTTTTTTGATCAGTTTTACATCCTGCATAATCCGCGTCAGAATAACCAATTAAAGCACAAACACTACCTTTTGGATACCATAGGCCGACATTTGATGTTCCCTTGAGATATTTCATGATCCTTTTAACAGCCGCGAAATGTGACTCCTTTAGATTTGCTTGGAAGCGAGCACATAAGCACACACTAAACATTATGTCAAGACGGCTTGCCATCAAATATAATAAAGAACCAATCATACCTCGATATTTTGTAATATCAATTGATTTTCCCGATTCGTCTTGATCGACGTAGGTTCTGGATCCCAATGGTGTTGACATAGCTTTGCATTCATCCATATCAAATCTCTTTAGCAATTCTTTGCAATACTTTGATTGGTTGATAAATATTCCGTCTTTTAGTTGCTTGATTTGCAACCCAAGGATGTAGTTCATCTTTCCCATCATAGACATTTCAAACTCGCCTTGCATCATCAAAGCAAATTCTTCACATAGATTTTTGTTTATTGATTGAAGATGATGTCATCCACATAGACTTGAAGAAGTAAGGTATTATCCTTTATCTTTTTAATGAATAAATTCTTGTCTACCTTTCCTTTTTCAAAACCCTTATCACATAGGAAAGTGCTGAGACGATCATACCATGCCCTTGGTGCTTGCTTTAGACCATAGAGAGCCTTCTTCAATTTGTATACATGTGAAGGATGCTTGAAGTCTTCAAAGCCCAGGGGTTGTTTGACATAGACTTCTTCGTTGATGTATCCATTCAAAAATGCTCTTTTGCCGTCCATTTGGAAAAGTTGAAAATTCATTGAATAAGCATAAGCAAGTAATAAACGAATAGCTTCTAACCTTGCAACCAGAGCGAATGTTTCTTCAAAGTCGATTCCTTCCTCTTGATTATACCCTTGAGCCACAAACCTTGCTTTGTTTCGAACAATTATTCCATTTTCATCAAGTTTATTCTCGAACACCCATCTTGTTCCGATAATATGTTTATCTTTTGGTCTAGGAACAAGTTCCCAAACTTGATTTCTTTCGAATTGGTTTAATTCTTCTTGCATTGCAACAATCCATTGATCTTCTTCAAGAGCTTCATCAACTTTGGAAGGTTCTATTTGAGAGACGAACGCCATATTTAAGCATGCATCTTTGAGATTCAATCTTGTAGCAACACCTTGACTTATGTCTCCGATCACTTTGTCGATAGGATGATCTCTGTGAGTTCTCCATTCTTTTGGTAGATCGTTGACATTGGAATATTGTTAAATCTGAATATCTTGTTTTTTCATGATATCTTTAGAAATATTTTCATCGGGAATTCCTACAGAATCACCATCATTATCACAAAACACAATATCCTCCTTTGAGGGGTTAGATTAATTAAATTTGACATGCATAAATTCTTCTATGGTTAATGTTCTTTTATTATAAACTCTAAAAGCTTTACTAGTAAGGGAAAAACCGAGAAATATACCTTCATCCGATTTTTCATCGAACTTACCAAGATTGTCTTTGTCATTATTGAGGACAAAGCACTTGCATCCAAAAATATGAAAGAAAGCAATGTTTAGTTTCCTTCATTTGAATAATTCATACGGTGTTTTCTTGAAGATTGGTCTGATATTTACCCGATTACTCACAAAACATGTTGTACTCACCGCATCTGCCCAAAAATACTTTGGTAGATTTGAGTCGCTAAGCATTGTTCTTGCAAGTTCCACCAATGAAAGATTCTTCCTCTCTACGACACCATTTTGTTGGGGAGTTCTTCGTGTTGAGAAGTTGTGCGAGATTCCATGTTCTTCACAAAATTCTTTGAATAAAGTATTTTAGAATTCTCCACCTTGATCGCTTCTTATGGAGGCTATTGTAAGAGACTTCTCATTTTGGATTTGTTTAGCAAACTTTTTAAATGCTTTGAAAGCGTCACTTTTCTGCACTAAGAAGTAAGTCCAACAAAATTTAGAATAATCATCTACAATAACTAAAGCATAGAAATTATCTCCGAAGCTTTTTGTTCTAGATGGACCAAAAAGATCCATATGCAACAATTGTAGTGGCCTTGTTGTGGACCCCACATTTTTGGATATGAAAGTTGATTTAGTTTGTTTCCCCTTTTGACATGTGTCACACAATCTATCTTTGACGAATTTGATCTTCGGTAATCCAATCACCAAATCATGCTTAATTAATTTGTTCAAGTGCTCCATGTGAATGTGAGCGATCCTTTTATGCCATAGCCATGACTCATTGTTGTTCACCATAAGACATTTAACCTTCAAAGATACATTGTCAAGGGAAATCATAAAAATATTATTGATTCTATTACCTTTTAACATAACCTCATGAGTGACTTCGTCTTCTATCAAGCATTCATCTTTGTTGAACTTGATTTTGAATCCTTTGTCAGAAAGTTGGCTAATACTAAGAAGATTGTGCTTAAGCCCTTCGACATAAAGTACATCTTCTATTGTTGTAAGAGGTAGTGAACCAATAGTGCCTATGCCAAGAATCTTGCCTTTATTATTATCACCATAAGTAACATAACCCTTGGCTTTAAGCGTTAGTTGTGAAAATTTGTTTATATCTCCCGTCATATGCCTCGAACACCCACTATTAAGATACCAATGATTTCCGGAGGTCTTCAAGCATACCTACAAAACAGGATTAAGTTTTGTTAGGTATCCAAATTTCTTTGGGTCCTTGATAGTTAGTTCCCTTTTTCACCCACACATAATGCCCTTCTGGAACACTAAAGTTATGAACATAACAAGCATTAGGTGTGTTGTCTTTAATTCCACAATAAAAACAAGTTGGTTCAAAATTGCTTTTATATCTAGGAACATAAGATTTCTTCTTAGCAAAAACTTGCTTTTTAGGATGATGATGCACAGTTTTAGAATTGTTTACTTTTTCCTTAGGAATTTGGTTCTTAGGCCTAACAAAGATTGTTTCGTTTGAACTTGGTTTAGAGAACTTGGAATATCCAAGTCCACTTTTATCATTAGAAAATCTTTGATGCCTAAGAACTTCTTCCAAACCAATTTGACCTTTCTCATATCTTTCAATAAATCTTTTAAGTTGAACAATTTGAAATGAGAGAGATTCGCAATTTTTACATACAAAATTATGTTTTTCACTTAAAATTTTTTGTTTCTCATCTTCAACATATTTTGTTAATTCAAAGTTCTTTTCTACTAAAGAAGCCATTTGTTTCTTTTGAGATGAGATAGTCTTATACAGATTTTTGCATTCAAGTAACAATTCATCAATAACATCTTGTCCATCATTATCATAAACAAAAAAGTTACTACTAACCTCATCTTTTTCGTCATCGGAGTGGTGTGAAGCCATTAGAGCCACATTTCCACATTCATCGCTTTCCGATTCTGATGAGTAACTTATTTCATTATCTTCCCAAGCAATATACGCCTTCTTGTTCTTGAAGTCCTTCTTGCCTTTGAATCCTTCTTTCTTTGGAAGCTTTGGACAATCTGGTTTTATGTGGCCTTGCTTTCCACATTCGTAGCATGTAACATCTTGCGTTGATGTGGATGCTTCCCTTTTTCTGAAATGTCTATTCTTTTTATCATAAAGGGGTTTATTATTTTTATTGAAAATTTTACCAAGCCTTTTTACAAGAAGCATGAACTGTTCATCTTCTTCCAATGCGTCATCATTTTTCTTTTCTTTTGACTCCACTTTCAAAGCAATTCCTTTGGACTTCTTTTCTAGAGTTTCATGTTTCTCAACCTTCCAAGTTCTAACTCATGTTCTTGAAGTTTTCCAAAAAGTGATGCGGACGTCATTGTTGAGAGACTTTTCTTCTCCGAAATTGCCGTCACTTTTGGTTTCCATTCCCTGGTTAAGGATCTAAGAATTTTAAGATTCAAATCATCGTTAGTAAAGGTCTTACCGAGAGCAATTAAGTGATTTGTCAAGTGGACGAATCTCTTATGTAATGCCACAATGGATTCTTCGGACATCATTCTAAACATTTCGTATTCTTGACTTAGTGTGTTCAATCTGGATCTCTTTACTTCGGCGGTGCCTTCATGTGTTTCCACTAAGGTGTCCCATATTTCTTTTGCCGACTTGCATTGAGAGATTCGGAAGAACTCATCCATACTTAAAGCACTTTGTAATATGTTGATAGCCATTTTATCATTAAGAATCCTTTTCTTGTCATCATCATCGTATGATGATTTAATCTTTGGAGTTCCTACGCCATTGAAGACACTTGTCGGTTGATGAGGGCCATCTTCAACAGTTTCCCATATTCCTTCTCCTTGGGCTTCTAGATGTGCCTTCATGCGGATTTTCCAAAAATCAAAGTATTCTCCAAAAAACAGTGGGGGTTTGTTACTACTTCCACCGTCTTTGAAAACCGGGTTGGTGCTACCGGAAGCCATTCTGGATGGATAGGAACAAGTTACCTTAACCTACTCTGATGCCAATTGTAAGTTATATGTATGCCTAAGAGGGGGGGGGGGGTGAATTAGGTTCTTAGACACTTTTTCCGGTTTTTTATGATTCTTGGATTTTACTTCTTTAACTTCTTCTAGATGATAAAAGACAGTAAAGTGCAGAAGGTAAAGGACACAGCGATTTTACTATCAATGTTAGATTTCTACACAAGATAATCCTAACAACCAAGAACACCCTTCTTGGATTTACACAATATTTAAGTCCTACCGAGAATGAATATCTCACACAAGGACCTCTTATATCCATAATCCGGATCACAAGGAAAACCCTACAAACTTATCTTTTACAATTCTAAGAATAAGTTGTAGTCAATTCTGAATTTGTATATAAGTAACAATTTGAATGTATATCAATATGAAATATTGATCTTCTTCTCGAAACAAAGATTACTCAGAAATAATATACAAGTGTTCTTATTGTGAAAGCAAGCTGTGAAAAATGTGAAAGTGTATTGCAGTGGCTTCTTTCAAAAATGTTTGAACACTTTTATGAAAATTCAAAAGGTTGAACACAAAGAGTAATTTTTGAAATTTGTTTCTTGAAGGTTAATTTGATTTTGAAAAAGAACTCAATTTATACTGATCAAAAACCTTTCCAAAAAAGTGTTTTTTTGGGACATCAAAAATAGCCAGTAAGAAGATCATAGAGCAATGCAATTCTCCATGAATAGTTGCTATTTTTACTTGCTGTTACAGTGTTAATCGGTTAACCATATAGGTTAATAGGTTAACACCTTTACAACGTTCAAAATATTCAAATTTTTCATGCGTTAATCGGTTAACACTGTTAGAAATCCCAAAAATACTGAAATTTGAAGTGTGTTAACCGGTTAACCCCATGCGTTAATCGGTTAACACTGAAGGTTTTTGTAAAATTCCTTAATTTAAAATATCAAGAGTATTTTAAAAGAGTTTTAAAATGGTTTGTGTTAGTGGTGTAGTGAGGTGAGATTAAAGAACTCTTTCATACATAATTCTAAGTAAACAATGTTATACCGTATCTTGAATCTTCAACACCACTTGAAACTTGATAGATGAAACTTGATCCATAACGACATATGTGACTTTTCCTTGATCTTGATAATTTATACTTGTTGATATGTTTGCACCTATTGCTTTTTGTGAAATGTTTAGAATAGAAATGCTTCAGATTTTATCTTCAGTGTATATACCCGCACGGGTATATAGTATCTTGCGTGCTAAGCTGATATGAGTTGTCTTCATCAAAACAATAGAGGATTTTGAATCTTGATTCTACAAAGCATGTTCATGTTTCACTCAAATTTCCAAAATGCATCTCAAACTACATTCTTACATTTTCTATCGGGTTTCAATTTGTAAGCACAATTTGAGAAAACTAATAATGCCATCTTGTTCCTTGTTAAAAATCACACAAGTTAGACTCTTGCTTTGTTAAAATTGATGGTGTTTTGAATCAGTTTGAATGTTCACGTTTTTTGTCATGTTTCTTGTTTTGCCATGTTTGGTTTTGCCCAAAATTTCACCTCTTAAGGCATATCTATTTTTGGGGTGGTTGTATACATTGGATGTATCACCACCCCAGTGGTCGTGACCTATGCGCTCACGTATCTTCCCTTGCCTCTTGACCTGAGTTCAATCCGTGTGGAGATCAACTCTTTTTCTTTTCTTAGCATTTTTCATGTTTTTACATATATATCTCTCTCTCTCACTATGATTCTTTCACACGCGCACATTGGCTAAGTTGGTGAAGTTTTACACTTGTGATTCAAAGGTGGTGGGTTTAACACCTACCGAGTGCACCTCTTCTTTTTAATTACTTGATTTCTTATGTTTTCTTCACAATTTTGAAAATCTCATAACTTCTTTATTTCTCAACATTTTTTATCCATTCTTTTTTAAAAATTTTCCTTATCATGTCTACTTTCACATAGTGAGAAAATAATTCAAGGATATTCATCCTAGAAATACTTTATACCACTTGAAAGTCTCGTGCTTTTTAGGGTTTTTACCTTGTGTCCTTTTAGGTTGTTCTCAAACTTCCTCTTGATTTAATCTTGTGAGATTGTTTTGTATTTGATTTAGACATATTTGTTAACTTGTTTGAGTGTTTGAGTTCTGTTCAAAATCAAAGTCTTATCATATTTGATATATGCTTTTGATGCATCTAATTGATTGACATTGTGAACTGTGTTTGTAAACCATGTTATATCTCTTGATGTTATAACTTCTTGAATATATTCTTCATGTCCTCTACCTATTTAGTTGTCTTGTTATAACTCTAATATGTTAGGAGTTGCTTGTACTTGATTGTAATCAATGAAAGTTACCTTTGAACTTGTATGATCCCCCATGAAACTTTGAACTTCTTACTTGAACTGTTGTAACACTTCTTTTATGCTTACTTGTGCTTGATTGTCATCAATGCATGATTATGCTTATGTTATTATATTTGACATGCTTTGAACCCCAATACATGCTTGCCTCAAGTGGTTACTTGCTTACATTTAAACTTGTTTGAATTACATATTTTTTATTGCCTTGATGGTTGTTACCTCATTTGATTTTCATCTTTTTTAAGATATCTAAAGTCAATAATGCTTTATGTTGCTAGGTCTTGTAAGAACCTCAATCACCATGTCCTTCTAGATTTTATGATATCGTTGTGTATTATTGGTTGTAACCATTTGATTTGATTGTAATATTTGCTTGATGTTGTTACATGCTTGCATATCTTTCTTGGTAGTTACCATGCTCTTTCGTATATGTTCAGCATATTTGAATGAATGCTTATGTGTTTTTTTAAGTTATTTCCCCAAGTGATGGAACTTGTTAGATCTCATCAAGTTGTATCCTCTTTTCCCATTCCAAACGAAAGTCTCTCGATTGACCCTTAGGTCATAGATAGCTCATTACCCAACCTCTGACTTTGTCAAGTCATTTTGAACCCTAACTTAGTTAAGTTAGAACCCATTAGCCATTAGACTTTGCTTTACGTCTAAAAAGACTTACCCCTTGTTAGGAGTATCTTTCAACTAGAACTTTAAGATAAAGTGTGTCAACTCTATGTAAGAATCATGGTGATGATTACTTACTCCCCTTTTAACTTTTGTAAAAGTCAACTTTCTTGAGTGTTCAATATAGATCTAGAGAGTTTGGTTAAACTCTACACAAGCATTGTTATTGTAAGTGCTCTTGATTGGCTGAATTTTGTGGCAAAATATTAGTGCATGTATGAATATCATGTCTGATGTTGATACATTCATAATATGGACTGTGCAGGGTAAGTTAACTAAGTTAACTATAAGTTAAGCTGGATGTCATACTCAATGTTATGACATAGGTCGTATGACATCAAGAGGAGGTTTGCTAATCTGGTAGCTAGAGCTCAGGAAACAAATCAGAAGCTCAAGCTGGAATGCAGGAGACATTTTAGAAGCCCTAGGGGAACTAATATGTCCCTGATTAAAGTGGCAAACATGCAAAATACTGAAGAGAGGTTTTATTATGGATAAAACCTAATTTATGCGCCCAGGCCCAAGGACTGATTTGCTGCTATAAATAACAGGAGAAGCAATCCTAGAAGGCAGCTGTTGAAGATAGAGGAACAGAGAAATCACCATAGTGGTTTAGAAGTGAAGAGGTTGTTCTTCACGATTGTGTCTTAGGAACACTTTTAATCCAAGCAACATTTGATTGCATTGGTTAGGTAGTTTCTAGGTTGTGTACCACTCGAAGCTGTTAAGCAAGAGTGTGTGTCACTTGATCAAAGCTTTGAAGCACAATCAAGGAGTGTGTAGTTGAAGTGTATCTTCATACTACTGTTTAATCTGTAAGTGGTTTTGGATATCACTGAGTTGATTGTAGGGAGTGAGTGGGTATACTCAGGTCTAGAGTGTCTCTAGGTTAAATTGTCATTGGGTAGGTTTTAAGTGAGGAGTGCAAACTGGAGGTTTGACGCTGAATTAATTCTACTGATAGTGAAATTTCTCCCTGGCTTGGTAGCCCCCAGATGTAAGTGTGTTGCACTGAACTAGGTCAACAACCAACTGTGTTATATACTGCTTTAAAATTACTGCATAATAGTAGGTCTGTAGTGAATGTCATAGTGGATGTTATAACTTCTGTGATAACTTCCATCGTGGGCTGGCCAGAATTTTCAATTGGCATTAGAGCAGGCACCCTGCCTGTTTACTCTGGGTGAGGTCTAAGGAAATTAAATTTGGGTACTATGGATAAAGATATTGGATTCACCAATAGACCTCCAATTCTGGATGGTTCTAATTAGGACTATTGGAAGCCTAGGATGATTTCTTTCCTAAGGTCCTTAGACAACAAGGCTTGGAGAGCTGCAAACTTTGGCTGGGAACATCCTGTGAAGACTGACAAGGATGGAGTATCTGTGCAAATTCCTGAAGAGGAATGGACTAAAGAGAAAGAGGCATTGGCTCTTGGAAACTTTAAAGCATTGAATGCACTCTTTAATGGTATAGACAAAAACATCTTTAGACTGGTCCACCACTGTGAACTAGCAAAGGATGTTTGGGACACTCTCAGAACTACTCATGAAGGAACCTCCAAGGTCAAAATGTCAAGACTTCAAATGCTGACCACCAAATTTGAAGGTCTGAAAATGAAGGAAGAGGAGACCATTCATGAGTTTTACATGAATGTTCTTGAACTTGCAAACACCTCAGGAGCTCTGGGAGAAAAGATGACTGAAGAGAAACTTGTAAGAAAGATTCTGAGGTCACTACCTAAAAGGTTTGCCATGAAGGTAACAGCCATTGAAGAAGCTCAAGACATATGCCACATGAAAGTGGATGAACTCATTGGATCCCTTCAAACCTTTGAGATGGGGATGTGTGATCAGGCTGTGGAGAAAAAGAGCAAAAGTATAGCTCTTGTCTCAAACTCTGCAGAGGCTTCAGATCATGAAAAAGAGGAAGATCTATCAGATGCTAAGTCTAAACCTTATTTCAAAAGCTTGCCTGCTGACAAAGAAAAAACTGAAGATAAAGCCAACCAAAGCAGAGGAGTACAGTGCCATGAGTGTGAGGGATATGGACATTTTAGAAAGGAATGTCCCACATACCTCAAAGAGAAGGGAAAAGGTCTAACAGTCACTTGGTCTGATGAAGATTCTGAAGTGGATCAGAAGGAGAATCATCCAAACATGTTATTCTTCTAAACAGTGTGTGTGTATCTGATGGTGACTCAAGTGAAGACGAGCTAACTTATGATGAACTAGCTGAATCATATAAGAAGTTGTCCATCAGAAGTACAGAGCTGTACCAGCAAGGAGAGCATCAGAAGAAGCTCATCAAAGAGCTAGAAGCTGAAAAGAGAGAGCATCTAGTTACTATAAACTCACTCCAAGGAGAGGTAAAGGAGTTAAAAGGAGAAAAGGAGCAAATGACAAAATCCATAAGGATGCTCAACTCTGGAACTGACACCCTAGAGGAGATTCTTCAGAGTAGTCAGACTACAGGAAATCGGTTTGGTCTAGGATTTGTTGAAAATTAAAATCCTGTCTTGAAACTCAAGAGGTTGCAGCCTGAGATTCAAAAGTTATAAAGGATGTCACAGTCAAAGTTACCACATCTTCTACACAGAAATTGGAATCAAGTCAAGAGACAATTCCAAAGGCATAGATGTTACCACTGTTGAAAACTTGAGCATATTCGAGTTGTGTGCTTCTGGTTGCATGGTTTTCCTGGCCAAAGCAAGACCAAACAAAGAAAGCATGGGAAAATGCAGCATCATGCCACACCTGGAAAAAGACAGCATCATGCCAAGCCTGGCAAGTGGCAGCATCAGGCTAAGAAAAAAGTGCATAACAAGCAAAATCAATGGAGTGCGAAGATTGTTGCACTAGCAGTACACACTTCTCCAAGGTTACCTACCAGTGAAGATTGATACTTTGACAGTGGTTGCTCCAGGCATATGACTGGAATTGAGGATCTGTTGATCAAACTCAAACCTCATTCATCTAGTCATGTAACCTTTGGGGATGGAGCTAGAGGAGAAATCACAGGTGCTGGACAACTTGACAGTCTTAAAGCTCCAGAATTGAAGGATGTCCTCTTAGTTAAAGGACTAACTGTTAACCTAATAAGCATAAGTCAGCTATGTGATCAAGGTTTAAAAGTCCACTTTTCCAAAGACAAGTGTGTGGTGATCAATGAAGAGGGTAAGGAAGAAATGAGGGGATCTAGATCTAAGAATAACTGTTACCAATGGGAGCCTAGAAGTAACATAAATGGATTGGTTAATAAGGAAAAGAAGGACCACCTAGGGCTAGAAAAAAGAACTAGGTCCAAAGCATCAGCAAAAGGATCCTCAAAGTATGCTTCAGAAAGAAGAATAGGTTGTAAGAAAAGTCAGGTGGGAAGGCTAGACGAGACGGGATACACACAGATTCGTCATCAGGTAAAACTAGATAGACTGTTTTGGAACCTGATGGAGTCCATGGAGGATACCCTGCAGAAAAGAAGAAATGTCACTCCTAATGTCATAACCCTGTTCTGTGACATTAAGGGCACCATTCTAACAAGCTTTGCTGAGTTCAAGGGAGACAGGCTTAGGGGTAACATGTGGAAAGGGAAAAAAGCGTGTGCAAAACCTGGTGGCTATGTCTTAAATATTGATGACAAGGATTCAAGAAGCATCAAGGAACCTCAATTTAAAAAATTAAGTTCCTCTAGTGCTGATGATTTATAGCAATTAAAGGAAATGGGGAATTACATTTTGATACTAAATCATTTAATGATAAGTCAAAACGGTACGTTCCCTCCTAGTGGGCAATCATACCTCACTCTCACGTATATAACACACTCTCCCTACTCTTGGTTTCTTCACAAACGTTCCAGCTTCCATACCGTCTCAAACAAGCACAGGAAAGTTCCCTCATCTTAATTAACGTCAACAACTATGGCGCAACCAACCTCCAGGATGAACACCAGCAACGCTGAAGCAAACCCAAATGAGGCTCTAGAGATTGCTCCACTTTGTATGATGACTCCTAAAGGATTGTTGGTAAAGAAACCTAAAAGGATGCATGCAAGACAACCAAAAACCTTTGGCTCAGGTCAAGCTCCTCCTACGACTACATCTGATGACCTAAATACAGAGGAAGCTAGACGAACGCACCTTGAAATTAATGCGATGGTTGCTAGTGCTCTCAACATTCCCACATCATCTACCATTAAGGGGACTGGGCCTAATCAAGGTGATCAAGTTGATGTCCCACACAATGTCAAAGCATTGGGAAACAACTCTCCATAAGGGAAGAATAAGGATGAAAGGTCTGATAAAGGGAATGATGATTTGCATGAAGCCAAAGATGCTGAGGTAGTAAACCTAGAAGAGTACTCTAACAATGATCTCATAGCAACAATCAATCCAGGCATAGCCAACAGATTGATTAAAAGAAAAGAGAAAAAGGTGGTTGACCAAAGCTCACCCAAGAAAAGGGATGTTGAGAAGACTACTGAGCAAGAAAATACCACCAAGAAGGTTGGAACTAAGAGGACTCAGGTTGGACCCTCCAAAGGGTGGATCAAGGTAACAATCAAGAAGAGAAAGATTGAATCAAGACCAGAATAAGAAACAAATTTTGAAGTTGCTATGGATGTCACTAACACCCAACCAA
The DNA here is from genome assembly GCA_963859935.3 of Lathyrus sativus. Taxonomy (NCBI): domain Eukaryota; kingdom Viridiplantae; phylum Streptophyta; class Magnoliopsida; order Fabales; family Fabaceae; genus Lathyrus; species Lathyrus sativus. The sequence goes on along the minus strand of OZ012740.1, from coordinate 65,821,858 downwards.
AGAGGAAACCTGCTTCCAGCAAGCTGGATGAAAATGTCCCTGAGGTGCCTATTGATAATATATCCTTCCACTATCCATCATGTGTTAATAGATGGAAATATGTGTATCAAAAGAGGTTGGCCTTGGAAAGAGAGTTAGCTCAAACTGCTCTTGACTGCAAAATGGTTCTTGACCTTATTCATAAGGCTGGTTTGATGAAGACTGTCACCCACTTTCAACCATGTTATGAGATTCTTGTGAAAGAATTCATAGTGAACCTGTCAGAAGCTTGTGCTGATAGGAAGTCTAGCGAGTTTGGAAAAGTATATGTAAGGGGAGAATGTATAAATTTCTCAGACTCTATCATCAATAAGTATTTGGGAAGACCACATGCAGGAAAGTCTGAACTTACTGTATCTGACCATCAAGTGTGCCAATAGATAACTGCTAAACAGGTCAAGAACTGGCCTTCCAAAGGGAAGCTAGTGGCTAGCAAACTCAGTATGAAATATGTTATGCTTCACAAAATTGGTGCAGCCAATTGGGTACCTACCAATCATAAGACGATTATTGCTACTATTTTGGGAAGATTTTTGTATGTTGTAGGGACAAAAGCTGACCTCAACTATGGGACCTACATTCTTAATCAAACAATGAAGCATGCTGGGAGCTACAGTGTCAAGGGACCTATTGCCTTTCCATCACTTATATGTGGAATCATCTGTGAGCAGCATCCCCACATCATCAAAAAGGGAGATATAGTGTGCAGGAGAGAAACTCCTTTAATATTCAATTCCAAGTTGTTTAAAGGAAGGCATGTTCCTGAAATGGATTTAACTTCAGCTGAGACATCCAATAAAGGTCCCAAAAACAAAAAGGATGAAGTCATGGCGACCATTAGAGAAACACGCAACAAACTGAAGGCAAGGAAGAAAAAACTTGAAAAGCTGCTACAGTCTCTTGAACAAGATGAGGATACATACAGCTCAGAAGATGCTACCAAGGAAGATGGCGATAGTAGGGAAGATGGCACTCAAGAAGCTGGTTCAGAAGATACTGATGAATGCTCAGGGGAAGGTAGTGAATCTACTGTAGATAGCAATGGAGAAACTGGTGGGCATGAGTCCAGCCCAGCTGCAGAAGAGGATTGATGACTTGCAACACACTCCACTGATGGCTGAGGGGGTGCACAGAGGAGTACTGCTGGTTGATAATTTAGAATCATGTGAATCCTGTGTAAACCTCTGAATTGTCTTTGCTCTGCTTGAGTTGTCTTTTTGTAATATAACCCTTAACAATTATTTGTTCCTACAACTCTTGACCTCTGCTAAGTATTTAGTTGGATCATAATTTGTGGCTAAAAAGGGGGAGAGAATGTTAGATAAAAACATGAGCAGGTACAACAGATGGAAGCATTTCTTGATAACCAATATGAGTACCACAGGTTATGTGGTACTGGTAGTAACAACAGGTGGAAGAACAAGACAGCCATGAGCTGTGCTTGAGCATATGCACCATGGTACATTTGCAAGGTACATTTGCAGTGGTAACTATAGGTGCTGCTAATGAGATGTGTGTGTGTGATAACAGCTATTTGGGTTGTTACTGATATGATATGTATGCCATGTATGCTAGAACTAGGAACTATATGCAGGAGCAGAATAATAGCATAGTGAATCCCTTCAAGGGGAGTAGCATAACTGTGTGACTTCAGAATGTTATCCTGAAGGTCATAAAATCCAGAGCATGCTGGATTCATATGTGTGACTGCAGGCTGAGAAGTGTTCAAATGATGTGCATCAGTTGAGGGGGAGTAACTTTGTGTGTTACTCACTCAGCAAAGAATGACACCTGTAGTGATAACTAACAGGTGGCTAACAAAGTGAGTGTTAATAGGGCTGAAAGCCAACTGTGAGAATCCTGAGGGCTTGAGTAGCTAGTGACTTTCCTGCATGACAGGACCTATGTTAAGTCTTCTGCTGTGTGTAAATCTCTAGTGTAAGTACAACTTGTTTTAGCCAAAAATTTGCCAAAGGGGGAGTTTGTAAGTGCTCTTGATTGGCTGCATTTTGTGGCAAAATATTAGTGAATGTATGAATGTCATGTCTGATGTTGATACATTCATAATATGGACTGTGCAGGGTAAGTTAACTAAGCTAACTATAAGTTAAGTTGGATGTCATACTCAATGTTATGACATAGGTCGTATGACATCAAGCGAAGGTTTGTTATTCTGGTAGCTAGAACTCAGGAAACAAATCAGAAGCTCAAGCTGGAATGCAGGAGACATTTTAGAAACCCTAGGGGAATTAATATGTACCTGATTAAAGTGGCAAACATGCAGAATACTGAAAAGAGGTTTTATTATGGATAAAACCTAATTTATGCGCCCAGGCCGAAGGACTGATCTGCTGCTATAAATAACAGGAGAAGCAATCCTAGAAGGCAGCTGTTGAAGATAGAGGAACAGAGAAATCACCATAGTGGTTTAGAAGTGAAGAGGTTGTTCTTCATGATTGTATCTTAGGAACACTTGTAATCAAAGAAACTGTTGATTGCATTGGTTAGGTAGTTTCTAGGTTGTGTACCACTCGAAGCTGTTAAGCAAGAGTGTGTGTCACTTGATCAAAGCTTTGAAGCAAGATCAAGGTGTGTGTAGTTGAAGTGTCTCTTCATAATACTGTTTAATTTGTAAGTGGTTTTGGATATCACTGAGGTGATGTTAGGGAGTGAGTGGGTATACTCAGGTCTAGAGTGTCTCTAGGTTAAATTGTCATTGGGTAGGTTTTAAGTGAGGAGTGAAAACTAGAGGTTAGACTCTGAATTAATTCTACTAATAGTGAAATTTCTCCCTGGCTTGGTAGCCCTTAGATGTAATTGTGTTGCACTGAACTGGGTCAACAACCAACTGTGTTATTTACTGCTTTAAAATTACTACATAATAGTAGGTTTGTAGTGAATGTCACAGTGGATGTTATAACTTTTGTGATAACTTTCATCGTGGGCTGGCCAGAATTTTCAGTTATGCTTTTTCCCCTAGAGTCTTGACCATAGTCAAGCACTTTTTAATCCTCAGTGAGGTGAACTACGGTTGCTCTGATTCTATCCTAGTTAGGATACGTAGGTAGAGAATGCGATATCTTTGCGAGCAAACTTAGAAACTATCCTTAGGTTTTTACCTTTACCTTGTATCCCTATCCCAAAGACTAGCAAACATCTAGCAAGTATAGAATAAAAACATACAAAAGGTTCCTGTAGAGTACTACAGATGTTTAAGATGTGAAATACCTACCCATGGCATAACCAACCCCCGATCCCCGAATTTCTTAGCGTTGTTGTTACATCGCACACAGGTTTTTCTTTCTTTAACCTTTAGTTTGGATAAATCAAAGTGCAGTTGTGAATTTAATGAATTAAGATTCAAGTTAATCAATAGCTTGGTATCACGATTCTCACCGCAACAATAACCACAAAAATTAAGAGCACCAAGTCTTTTAGAGGTTTAATCCTTTATTAGTGTTTTGAATAAGATATAGCCCAAATGGACAAAATAAAATGGAAGAAACATAAACAATATATGATATGAGATGATAATAATAGAGCATAGAAATAAAAGAGAGATAGGGAGCGAGAAGGAAACATAAACAAAATTAGTACAATAATATTGTTACTGAGTTAGTGATTAGTTGTTAGAACAAATTATCAATGATGGATAACTCATGAACTTTGGCCAAAATTAATGAAGACTCATTAGAGGATTGATAAAATCAAAGCCTTATAACAACAAGTTTTATAAGTGATAGACCTAAGACAATTAATCAAACATACTTGGACTTTCAAATATAAGTTTGAGCCACAAATTATCACTTTCCGATTACGAGACAATTTAGCGCTATTTTAGGCAATCGTAATCGGGTTTATGTAGAAATAATGACTATTTGAGGTCGATCAATAACAAATTTAGTGCTAATGCATGCTAGAGAAGTGATATGTGGATCACTCTCTGAAAGCAATACCACACGAAAAGAAAATAGGTAACGATCTCATCTTCATCAAGAATTTAAAATAAGTTCCAATGATATTGAAGATTTTCATCGGTCAAAAGAAAAAAAGATAAGAGGAAAGGGAAAGCCAAATTGAATTAAAATTTCAAGGTCATTCCATATTTAAGTTCATCCACTCATCTTGGTGGATTAAAACACTCAACATATCATTAACTCAAAGCACCTAAAATGAATTGAACAATTCATTTTAAAGATAGATTTGAATTAGTGAATGTTTATCCAACTTCATTTAAACCTTAAGTCCAATGAATTTAAAGAGGAAAAAGACCTTTAAAAGTGTATTCCAAGGCAAAAACCAAAGGGAAATGGAAGAAGAAGAAGAAGAAAGAACCAAAACAGGCCCAAAACAAAGCTAAAATGGCAAAATCAACACTGTGAATCGATTACCACCAGGAAGGTAATAAATTACACCTGTTAAGATAACAAAAAACAAGTTGAAAATAAGCAAAAATGTGATCATCATTTCTTCAAACACCTCATGATCAAGTATGAAATTGAGCATGCAAATTCAAGTAAAATAACATCAAATAACACCAATAGAACGCAATCTGCAAGATCCAAAGATTAAGCAACAAGAATCAACAATAGATCATATTATAGAGGATGTATCAAGAACAAGAATTGTGGATCAAGAGATTACCACTTCAAATCTGAAAATTCTTTAAATAAACCCCAAAAACCACACTCTAAAGCCTTGATATACTAAAATTGATGATGAAAAAGGGAATGGATGAAGGTTTAGCTCAAATATTAGTAAGTTCTAATGATGAACTTACTAACTTTCAAAGGAAGAAAGAGCTTTGGTGAATTTGGTAGTTGGAGAAAAAAGAGAGAGTCAAAAAAGAATTTGACAAGGTGAATTTCGCTATCAAAAGCTTTTGAAATGAAATAAATGAGGCCTCTATTTATAGGATTTAGGCTTGGAAAATTCGGTGGATTAGAGTTTGGTTTGGAACCAAAATTAGGCTTGGAATTTGAATTTGGAGGCAAAATCAAGATCAAATAGTGATTAGTGAAGGTGTATGGTGGGAATTAATTATGATGAGGTAGGGGAATTAAAATGAAGTGATATAGAATATTCTCATGATACAACATTTGAATTTGGTGCCAAAAATGCTGCAGAATTTGAATTTGGCAAATTTTCACAATAACGCACAGGGTAATTGATTACCCTAATACTGGTAATCGATTACCACAGTAAAAGATTGTTAAAAAATTGCTTTTTTGAAGTGTTGTCTTGGCTCTGACTCGATTCTTTTTGCTTGTCAAAGAAGGAATGGAAATAAACACATGAACCTTGGAGTCTCTTGAATAATTATCAATTAAATCTTTGAAACCCTTGATCAAATGATTTTGAATTATTTGCAGATCAACTTTGACTTTGTTAAGATGAAATTCATTTGAGCTGACGAACTGGTATTTGATATCTTTGATCCAAATTCTTCCTCAAAATGTTAGTAAAGGAAAAAAAATATTTTTTGGTTTTTGAATAATGGTTAGTAAGCATACACAAATATCAAACAATCAAGAAAACAAGGGTGCCCAGTGATCTCTCAAGAATAAACACACAACGGAAAGCAAGAGAATCAAAGCTTGCGGTCTTGTTTGTTGAATGAGATGCCAGTGATATGTGGGATCCTAGGGGTAAAAATTAGGGTATTACAGCACTACACAAGCATCACGCGTGATTGTCGTTTTGCAGCTTTATAGCGCACACGATAGCGTGTGATGTTGCGTGTGATTATTCTAATAGTTGCGTGTTTTTCACCCTTTTCACCCTCTTCCATCTTGGTCTTGACAATACTTAGAAATCTTCCATGACGCTTTCTGCAATCATCAAGAGATGACACCAATACTTCTAACTTTCTCAACTCTTCAAATCAAATTTCTTAAATTGAACTTCGTAGTCTTTCTTTTCCCAAAATCCATGATACCTATGATTTTTGAAAAGAAAAGACAACTGAGTTCCTTGAAACCAAATGATGATCATGAATGCAAGGATGGATGCAATGCACAAACACGCGTATACACAGATATTCACATATATGTACATGAAAACAAACAAGAGCCTGGGTTTGGAGATTACGAGTATGGAGCCATGGTCTAACCCACCCCAAAAGGTATTTACTATGGGTATGTTCCTACACAATAGGTTCTACAAAGTTCCCAGAGTCATCAATAAATCTTTTAGATATTATAAACTTACACGACTACTCATGCGGGCCAATAATATTCTCAAGATAAACTCGTTTGAGTGTAGTATCACATGACAATCATCACAGGTCTACACCTAGATAATCACTACAGTACGTTCTAAAAGTCATAGAGGAGTGAAGTGTAACTAAAGGTTCTCAGCTTCACGGACTCCTAGATTGGAAAAAGTGATGCCAATACGACTACTCGTATCAGACAGTAGTAATCCCAAAAGGGCCTCCACTGAGCATGGTTATCATATGTTAAACATGTTAGGACTACTCCCAATAACTAACTATTGATTATACCAAAATCCTATCATATGTGTACGCTCAAGTCCGAGTTAGGACTTATCTCACCGCTCAAGGTAACCACCCTGCATACAGAAAACCCAAACACAAACAGATATATATATATATATAGATATTTACAAATATATATACAGGAAAGCAAACATATAACAAACACAAATACAAACAAGGTGGGCTTAACCCTCTTAAGGGAACTGATCCCCAATGAAGTCGCCATTTATGTTGCGGTGAGAATCAAATATCAAGCTATTAATTAACTTGAATTACAAATCTTGAATATTCACCACCGAGCTTTGATTTATCCAAAGGAAATGGTAAAGATTGAAGAAAATCCTAAGTGCGCTATGTAACAACAAAGCTAAAGATCTAAGGTTCGAGGGTTGGTTATACCTAGGGAAGGTGTTAGCATCCTAAGTATCTGTAGTACTCTACAGGAACCTCTTGCTAGTATTTGTGTTATGTTATAGTTTGCTTGCTAAGGTGAAGTCCTAAGGTAAAGACATAAGGTATATACAAAGTATGCTCACCAAGACGTCACATCTCGTGCCTACATATCCTAATTAGGATGGAATCAGAGCAATCGTAGTTCACCTAAATAGGGGTGAGGAACTCTTGATAACAATCAAGGTTCCAAGGGGAAATAAGTATTCATATCCACGACACTTGCATAGAGTTAACGAACTCTCTAAGTCTAAGTTGAAAACTAACTAGTGTTTACTTTAACTAAAGTCAAAAGGGAAAGTGAGTACTCATTACAATGATACTCACATAGAGTTTATAAACTCTTTACCTAATTCTAAGTTATAATACCAATTGGTTCTAACCAGACTAAGAGGATGGAGTTATGTGTTAGTTGTTAGTGGTTAGGGGGCTCGACAATATATCGCATCCTGTGCCTACGTATCCTGACTAGGAATGAGGAATCAGGGCCTCCATAGTTCAACTGGTCTAAGGTGAGGAACTCTTGATAATGATCAAGGTTCCAAGAGGAGTAAGTGTTCATCACCATGACACTTCCATAGAGTGTACGAACTCTACTAAATCTAAGTTGAAAAAGCCTAACTAGGGTTGACTTTAACAAAAGTCAAAGGGGAAAGTGAATACATATAACAATGATACTCACATAGAGTTTAAAAACTCTAAACCTATTTCTAAGTTGCAAAGACAAATTGGCTCTAACAAAGTCAAGGAAAAGATCCTAACAAGGTCATATGGTGGGTTGGAAAGCAACTAACTATTCTAAAGGTATGACTTATAAGTCAACAGGGGAAATCCTCCTTTGGAATCTGATTAAGAGGAAAATTCTAACCTAATGTTGTCATGCAAAGATTAAGAACCTAAATCTATCCTACTTCGATCTTAATTGAAAATTAAGTCGAGCTAGGGGATCCTAAGGGAACATTCAAAGCAAAACTAGAAAATGACTAATCAAAATATGACTCAAGTGTCAAAAGGCAACAAGTAAGATCAAGACAAATCGAAACCCAAGTGTAAGTTCAAAGCATGTCGATATATTTAATTTACGTGTAAGCATAACATGAATCCAAGCATCAACGATAGCACCAGAATCATACTTCAACAAGAAAAAGACAATCAAAGCCTCAATAAATGCTAAAAATAAAATAATAATAATAATAATAATAATAATAATAATAATAATAATAATAATAATAATAATAATAATAATAATAGAAAATATACCACAACCAACAATATTTAACATTTTTGGTATTTTAAAAAAATGAATTTTAGTAAAGAAAATTAAAAATAAGAAAAAGTAAAGGAGGGTGTGTAAAGTAACACAAGGGTGTATAAGAAAATCCAGCGTGGGCCTTTGAGCCCAACAATAAAGACCATGCAGAGTGGCGAATAAGAAACAGGGTGGTGTGTAGAAACCACATCGTGGGCATCATGAATTAGAACAACAACCACAAAGGCCCAGTTATGAAAAATATTAAACCAACAAGAAATTGAAAAAGAAAAAAAATGTGGCATGGTTGTCACACCCTTATTTTCACCATAGCCTTTCATATCCTACATTCGTCATATCATACATCATTCTAGTGCATATCGAGCATGTGGGTTTGCAAGGTAAGGATTAAGTCGGTTTATTATCGTTCGCGTCAAATAAGAGAAGTTGCTTATCATGGGTTATATTGAAGAAAGGTTCATCATCTAAGCTTTGGTTCATGTTGAAAAGTCTACTCATGTAGATTTCTTCAAGGAGAAAATTAATTGGGAAATATTGAGGTATTTAAGATCAATGTCCCTAATGGACATGATTTGCAAGGCCTAATTCAAGATTTCTTCATTCAACTTAGTATTAAGATTCTTGATCAAGTGGAATTCAAATTTGCAAGACATGAGTCAAGATCACAAGTTCATAATTCAAGACTTCATCCATTTCAAATAATGGTATAAGGGAAATCCACCATTCCAAATTCAAGATTCATGAAATCAAGTTTATATTCAAGAATGTTACAAAGGGAAATTTCATGACATTTGCAAGAATGTCACATTTGTTGCAAAGTTTCCAACTCTAAGCAATGCTTAAAAAATTAAGCTATTTCTAGTCTTAATTCAAGTTTCTAACTAATTTCATGTTATGGTACCCTTCATGCCTCATCAAATCTCCATGTGCTACATATAATTCATAACCAATTAAACCCACAAATATCCAAGGAAAATAATTAAAGTTTAATTCAACATTGGAGCATTTCAAAAGCAAAACCATTAATGCTTATTCATGGGCAATTTCAGGGCATTCTTAAATTGACCCAAAACAGTCCCATGACCAACTAATTCCCAACCAAATAAATCATGTAACAAAACTTGAGGAACTAGCTCATGTTGGTTCACTTACATGCCAAAATTCAGAATTTCAAAATTCTGTCAAGGAGAGGCATGGACCACAAGGACAACCCAGGAACAAGTGAATAAAGGAGAGCAATGTAGAAAAAATAGCACTAGAAAAGTGCAGCAGCAAAAGCAAAAAAAACAACATGATATAAATGGAAAGAAATGGGGGTTGCACCAAGAAAGTGGTAATAAGTATTTCTAAGTATAGAAATTCTGAAACTTGAAGCATGTGCAAGCTCTATTGCTTTGGTACAGCAGCAAAAGTGCAGCAGAAAAAGTAAGATTTCTAGAGGAAAAGGGTGCACCAAGAAAGTGGCATTGGACATTTCTAAGTGTAGATATTCTGAAGTTTAAAAACATGTGCAAACCTTAATGCTTTGGATGTAAAAGAAAAGCAACAGTAGTAGAAAAAGGGGCCCAGTTGGAGAGAGGAGAAAACTAGAAAAATCCAGAGAGTTAGGATAAAACACAAGAGAACCATAAAAACCAGAAAAATAAGAGAGAAAAAGAAACATTGAGAACATCATTAAGAAAAGAGATTGAGAAAGAGAAGAAACCATTGAGAGAACAAGAGAATGATAGAAAACCAAAAAGGGAAGTGAATCACAAAGCACATCCAACACAAGCCATTGGTGATTAGAAGGAGAAAAGAAGCTCTTGGGTATATTTTCTTTCAAACCTTTCTTTTTACATACTTTGCATTGCTTTTATTTTCTCTTTTAAGTTATTTTTATGTTGTATACATTGTGTAAGGTTCCAAGGGGGACCAAGAACTTTTGTAAGAACCACAAGAGAGGAAAAGAAAAAAGAACATAGTTTAGATTTTTCACCCAGCAGGGCTGACATGGGCCGTGTTAGCCCGTTGTATAAACTCCCATCGCGTGCACCTCCCCAGAGTGCTGACACGGGCGGTCGTGTCAGCTCCTAGTTTACCTCCAAAATCAGTGTTCTGGGCACCTCCTGACACGGTTGGTCGTGTCAGCTCCCTGTTTGCCCCCAAAATCCATATTGCGGATACTTTTCGACACGGGTCGTGTCAGGCCCCTGTTTTTCACTTTTTTGTTGCTATTTCTTGCGTTTTTTCCGTCATATTCCATTCACACATGAATAGGGATGTTTTATTTCATAATTTCTTTGAAAAAAAAATTTTTTTCATGTCTTTGTTTCATTCGTATTTCCAAACCGATTATCCCAATGTGGTTGCACGGCCCTTGCATGTGGATATTATTATGGTCACTTTTGGCTTTTGGTTCCAAAAACTATTTTCAAAAATAAATTCTCCATCTTATCGAGCCATTTTTTACCCTTGTAAGTCGATCTCCTTGTGCGTTGCCATCAACCTTGTTCGCATCACTTCAAATATTTTTTGCAAGCAATAAAATCCTTGACCCAACATCAAGTGGTATTTTTCTCATAAAAAATCCAAAACACAATAAATATACGATTAGGGTTATACGTCATGAGCTTTAAAGTGGTGGAGAAGGAATGAGAATGGAGCCCCTCCTACACTCGTTCCGAATGTTTTGAATACAGGGCGCTCGACTTGGTTATACGAAACATTCATCTCTATCTAAAGTCCTTAGTGTGATCCTAATCAAGAACAGTTTCTTCTTAAAAACCTAAAAATAACATCAACTCATCAAACTTCTTTTCGCCTTAGGGCATCAATCCAAAAACTGCTTTTCAAAGTATAAAATCAACCAACAAACAATCATTTCACAAGCCTCCGAACTACGAAGCTCTGATTCTTCACTTCTTTTAAGTGAGGATACGTAGGCACAAGGGCCACAATCCTTGGCGAGCACTCTAATAAAAAACCAACCCTCGTTTCTTTTAAGCAAGCAAACTTTTAGATTAAAAACACTCATTCAAGCTAGACAACATAGAAGGTTCCCATCGAGTACGATGGATGTGAGGGGGTGCTAATACCTTCCCCTCGCATAACCGACTCCCGAACCCTAAAACATGGTTGCGATGGCCATGCTCTTTTCAAATAAAATCCGGTGGCGACTCTGTGTCATTTTTTGCGTAGCGACAATGGTCCATTATCATCAACATTAAACATGATTAGCAAGAACAAAAAAATCTAAATCTCCCTCGTGAGAGAAAAACAAGAAGAGCATGATGAAGCATCTCATCAGATCTTCATGTAACAAAAGCAAAGCGAAGGAGTTCACAAGGAACGTTTCAACTAGCAGCAAAATAGCTCATCAAAGCTAGAACATCGTCACAACCTTCTTATGTGAACAATGATCCCCTTCCGTCTCAATCTCATTCGCGCGTGATTTTTCTTCAGGTTTGGTTTTGTATTTTAATTTTGCGTTATTTCGATTCAATCAATCTCTCCCTTTCTCTTTCTGATTTGACTTGTGATTCTGGTTTAATTTTGTGTTTTAAGTTTGTGTTGAGCGAAGGGCGGATTGCATGTTGAAAAGAAACGACAATAAAAACCAAATAGAGGTCGGTGGTTGAAATGGAAAAGGAGTCGTTGCAGAGTTATAAAATAAGATGATGAAGCGAGCCGCAGGTTGAAAATTTGAGACGAATATGGAGGTGTTTGAAGGGTTTTCGGTTTTGAATGAGAGTGAAAACAGTGGAATTTGATGCCAAACCCCCCAAGAGGATCTATGACAGAAAATGTTTTAAAAAATTCCTCCAAGGGGGAAGAAAGAAGACCCTGTTTATGTTCAGGTTTTTTCTTGTCTATCTTTCCACTTCTTACTGCCTTCTTTTTATTCTTCTCCTTCTTTTCTCTTTTTCAATTTTTTTTTGTTAAACAAATTTTGTCTCCTTTTTCTGTCATGTTGTGTTGCTTTCAATGGTTCAGATTTTTGGCCTGTTGCTAAGTGTGTTGTTGCTGTTCAGTGATGGCAAATTCGCTTTTTGGATTGATGTTGTGGTTTTTATTTTGCGCGGGATGATATGCAGACTTTAATTTGTGAAAATGTTGCAGGTCTTTAAGGTTATGGCAGCAACATTGATGGTATGTTTAGTGTAAGTTTGAATGTTGCAACAGAGTATGCAAGATTGGCATGTTGTGTGGTTAATTGGTATTTTGGCAGCATTAAGGAGTGTGGTATGGTTCTATGTTTGCAATACCATTATTATTGTTTTTTTTAATTTGTTGTAATTAATGTAAAAAAGTGCAATGTGTTGTCAAATGAGAACAAGTGTTGGGATCTTGAAACTTTGTATGGACTTGGATCTTTGAATTTCAACTAAAGACTTTGTAGATTTCTTTGTAGATTTTTCTTGTAGAAATAGACTTGGGCTTTGTAAAAAAACAATGGAAATGGGCTTTTGAATTGATTTGTATCACACAAAAAATTGGTCTTGCATTTTCGATGATTTTGAGATGATATTTATAATAAATATTGAATGGACTTTTACATGGGTAATGACATAAAATAAAAATGGATAACTATTAATATGTGGATAATTGAAATGGGTAAAAAATTAAAAAAGAATAATGAATTTAAACAATGGATATGGATAATGGAACTTGAATGGATATGAAATGATTTTTTTGTGAAATTGGAAAAGTGGATGTTGAATTGGATGACTGAAATAAATGGAATTGGATGAAAAGGATTTAAGAATGGATAAATAACAAAATGGATGGTTATGGGAACGAACGTCAAAACATGAAACCATTATTAAAATCTATTGAAGTACATCCTGACTGAACACAATCCTAAAACCACACTTGACCCTCTTCCACAGACCTTTCATAAAATGTAGCAATTGTCATATGAATCACAATTCCTTGAATCCCTGATCAATAATATTCTGAATTACTTTGAATATCTTAATCAACCTCTGGGAAACAAATTCACAACTTGCACAGTTAAGTTAATGTCAATTTGATCATGATGAACCAAGAAACCTCATTGTGAGAGAATCATGCCTTGAAATTAGAGATTATGAATTGAGACATGGATTGCACTGCACAAAACCCTGACAGGAGAATGATATGAATAATGGAACTGATGAACTTGATTCAGCCTGACCACTTGATAAAGAAGCAACCATTTGTCTGACCCAAATTAACTCAAACTATTACTCAATCTCCAACCAATACTGCACACCCCCTTGACCTGATAACTTCAAGAAAATTTGAATTGAATGTCACCTCTTCTCAAACAATCAAAGGGATAAGAAACCCTAACCTCCGTTCTTTGGGCTCATACTAAAGAAGTAATGATTTGATGAGGGCTAGAACTTTAATTCAGAATCTTTGTCGCAGCCTGATAACCTGATGCTGAAATAAACCACTTGTTCGACCAAGATTAGGTCAAACTTCCACTGAATCTCGAACCACACCACACACACCCTTGGCCTGACAATCTTGCCAGATCTTTGGTGAAAACTTGTGATGAAACCAAATCATACTAGATTATACCTTTGAAGCAAATCCTGATTCACAAGAGAAACAAAAAAAAAACAAAGTCTGAAAAACTAGTTAGTTATGCAATAATCATTGACCTAGAATTATATGTAAAAGATCAAAGAATCTAAGGGTAAAATTTGGGGTATGACAATGAGGCATGACAATGAGACACTCCTAGAAGCTTATAGGGAAAAACCGAATTCACATTGGAATGAGAGTGATCCTGAGGCTGTGCAGGTATAAGACTGCATGGTTGAAGGAAGGCTTATAATGATTAATTATTACTACCTATACCAACAAGATGAATCTTATTTTTGGTAGCTCATTCAATTAGAACTCTACAATTAAGCATGCTTGACTTGGAGAAATTTTGGGATAGGGGACTTTCTGGAAAGTTTCTCGAAAAGTGTATGCGTGAGGACAAACATGCTGAGAAGACCCGTGTTGGAGTCCGTAATCCTAAAACCAGTCTGGGGCGTTACATGAACCATAAATTCCTTTGGCTTGGATTTTCCTTTTTTTAGCACTTGTGAGCATGGGATGATTGTTAATAAGGAAGGATATATTTGAAGGTTGACTATGAAGTGATGGAGTAAAGAACTTTGTGGACTGAGATATGCATTAAGGAGTGGTACTTGTACTTTCTTGATCTGCCTTGTGAGACAAGTTAGGCTTTACCTAGAGTGATTATGACTAAGGTGGGGACTATGAGTTGGGTTGGATGTACTTGTGTCAGAATAAGTGTGATGAGATGTATTTTATGGTTCAAGGGTGTGTCCAGCTGGTGGGTCCCGATCTGAGGAAGTTGACTTAGGTTGGGCTTGGTGAGAATTGAGAACCTTGAGAACCTTGTACTCTTGTAGATTTTTATGCAAGGCAAATAAAGGTGGATCAAACTAAGGTAAAACAGAGGTAGGTAGCCTATTAATTAGATACACTATAGTTGTACTACTATAGTGCAAAAACTCGGTTGGTAAGGAAGCATGAACCAAAAAATTAAGGCCCATTTCCATAATTTTTCTGTGCTTTCTCTCAAATGTCCCATTTTGATGGTAAGTATACGGTCATGTAAGTTTGTGCACAATTTCAAGATCATTGAGATATCTTGTTAATGGTCTAAATTCACCATCAAATTATGATTGAATTGCTTTAATGTTGGCATCAAACTGTGTTTTGAAAGCAACAAAGTGTCGCTACTGCGAAAATCGGCGCCGGCTATGACAGAAGAGTCGCCACCGTGCGTTATTTATCCCAAAAGAGGGAAAGGAAAAGCTCAGAGAAAACCTAACGCAAAGAGGGAAAGGAATGGTCATCGCAACCAAATCCTGGATTCGGGAGTCGGTTACGCAAGGGGAAGGTATTAGCACCCCTCACGTCCGTCGTACTCGACGGGATCCACGCTTGTTTTATGTCTAAAGGTGTGTTTATCTATCTACTCTAAAGGTCTGGTCGAAAAAGAAAAGAAAATGACTCGGCAAAGTATCGCACTTTATGCCTACGTATTCCCGTCTGGAACGAGAAATCAGAGTCAACGTAGTTCTCCTAACTACGGGTTAAGGGGGGAAGGTTGCTCGCCGAGATATCGCATCTCGTGCCTACGTACTTTCATACGGCATGAAAGATCAGAGCAAACGTAGTTCGGGCAACGGAAGACACAAGCTTGTCTGACAGTTTTTTATCTCCTTATGAAAGGGTTTTCCTGATTAAGGGTCCAAGAGGACAAAAACAGAGTTTGAATGTTTTTTTGAGTCTTTTACGAAAGAACTATTTTTTAGGATGTTCGCAATCTCCATCGCACTAGAGACTATGACCCAGGAGTGAATGCCTCGTATGTCACCCAAAGGGTACCACACTAAACATCTAGATTACTGGAGAGAGACCCTCCCCCAACCTTTTCCCAGATAGCTTAAGGCTCGTAACGTACGACTCCGATTAACCTTATTACTGTATTTTTGAATTATTTTGAGATGAGAAGAGAAAGACGCCCTAAAACTATGGTTGAAAGGGAATCTACCTACAGTTATTATGCATGGTTTAGAAACCTAATGTTTGTCATAATTCCCTCTTGCACAGAGGAAATCAGAGATCCTAGGGGAAAACAACAAAAGGAAGCAAGCAGTAAACAATAAACAGTAAAATGCATGATATGCAACAGTACAAGCGAGGCAAGGGAGTCCGACTCAACCTCAAACCTAAGAAAACAACAGGCAAGGGGAGACAAGCTCCAACTCAAACCTAAAGGTAGGCAACACAAGCAAGAAGACAATACAACAAAATAAAAACAGAGGAAGCAGCCCAAGCAGCAACAACAATCTTCTACAGACAAAAACTTCAACCTTCAACAGCAGCTCTAGTCAGCAAAGGAATTGACAGCAAAGTTGACAGCAAAGAATCTTCATCTTCAAGCTAGCTCCTATCTTCAAGATTCTTCAATTATTCATCTTCAAGCTCTAGCAAGCACACTCCAAGAAGAGAATTATCATTAAGATCAAGTTACAATGAAGAGAAACCTGATGAAGAGCAAAGGAATTCATCAGGAACCAACATTGAAGTGGAAATGCATCCTCAAAAGTTTTACTCACTCGGGCATGCCACACATCCATCCAAAGGAGAGATGGAGCTTCTCTAAGAGGACTTTGCATCATAGGATAGGATAGAAGCAAACAATGCATACTATGTTTGATGAAAGAAGAAGAACTAGTTCTAATGGCTCTTCCTAAACCCTAATCTTATAAGCTCTTAAAAAGCTCCTAAAAGAGGAAGAAATCTTCAACTCCAAGCTCCACAAGGCAAGCCACAACAGCTACAAGATGTCCAGAAGCTGCTCCAGAAAGGAATCCAAGCACTTCAAGCTCCAAAGCCACCAACAAGACCAAACAAAGCAAGGCACCAAAGATGGAACACCACATGCACAACCAACTTGCAAATTCTACCTAAAATAGAAAACTAAGTTGTAAAATTCTAATAAATTTCCTACGGGAACATGCATGTTTTAACAATCTAGGGTTCAAATATTAAAGCCTAAATCAACTTCTAGGTCCACTAAACAATTCCTAAGTTGAAGCATGTCAAGGTAAACCACAAGTTTGGGAAGGCTCTAAACATCTCACTTAAAACAGAACCTAAAATTATTGAAAAAATCTAATAAAAATCCTAAGGGAGCATACACATCTAACCTACAACATACTCAAAAAACACAGCCAGATTCAATACCAAAAGATCACACGAAAATCAACAAAACAGATGAACAATTATGCAAAAATTAAAGAAATAAACAAAATGAGAAAAATCAAATAAAATTGAAAAACGCATGAAAATGCATTTTATTGATTCCAGAAAATCACAAATTTAATCAGGAGTATGGAGATATTTTTAAAATATTTTTTGGATCAAAAATGGATTTATTGTGATTTTTGGAACCAATAAGCATTAAAAATAATATCAAAAATGATTAAAAGAAATAAAAGCTGAAATAAAACCACGCGCGTTGGATGGATTGACCAAGTATGCAGATCTGAGAGCACAGAGCACGTCCACGTGAGCGTTCCATTCACCAGCTGACTGGGATTAATGAAACGTCGTGTTTCATTCCTTGGAGGCAAATCCTCAGTTTAAACATGAGCCACACGATCTGGCTACTAAGTCCATCCTTCAGACTCATCCAACGGCTCCTCGTCCATCTTCTTCCTTGGACCTCAGGCGAGGGGGAACAGTCCCCGGTGGCTCTCACGGTGGAAACCACCACCCTATCCGGTGAGTAGGAATTACAGGCAACCAAATCAAACAAACCTTATATCAATCTAGCTCAATTTTTCACGTAGATTACAAATATGAACTCCAAACATCATGAATCCTTATGGATCTCTCAAATCGAATCCAAATCCAAAATATGTCAAAACTTTTATCATCACCAAATCATAATCTAATTGCATAGAAACGATCCTCACACTTCCTAGATTAACCTGATCTATCTCAATTATGCTAAGTCTCCAAGAATCAATAGATTCGATCCAAAACAAAAATGTCATAACATGATCTATCATCACCAATTGCTTCCAAATCAATTCTAAAACAACCTAGGTTTCATCCAGATCCTAACCACATGTTCATTGCTAACTACATCATGCTAGATCAAGAGGAATTTTGAAGTTTACTAACCTGGTATAGATCCACTAACAGAGGTAGCTAGAGCTTGCTTCTTGCTTCAAAACTCTCCAGACACGATCAGTGATGCAAGAGGAAGAGTCTTCAACCTTCGATTTGCTCTGAACTAGCTTGGAAATGAAAACCCGATTCTCACTTGCTCCTTGGAAATTTCACTTTCAATCTCATCTTTCTTCACGAAATGAGCTCCAACCTGAGTATGGAATCAATGATATGCTTATATAGTGTGAGTTTGTGGGCTTTTGAAGCTTGAATGAAGCCCAATCCAGCAATTCACGATTTCTGATTTTTCCTTCAAAGTGCACATGACAGTCGTGTATTATGGCCGTGTAGCTTGCTCCAGAATCTTCTAATCACTTGCAAAATCCCTTGTGAATGAATTCAGATCAAAAGGAAAGCCTGAATTTCCTTGGTGAAGGATTTGGTTATGTAACTTGCATATGAAGAAATAACCTTGTAACTCATGAAAATCTGCCTCAACTCAAAAATCTACCAATGCCATTGTGTTTGAAATGCAATTCCCAATCAAAATGAGTACTTACTTGACATGTTTTGGTCACTTAACCATTAATTTGAATTTTTCAACTTTGAATCCTTTGAAAATCTTCCTTTTTAAGCCATTTCAAACCAAATCTTGATATGAGTACAATCAATTCATCATGACTTCTTGGTTGGCCTAAAAACCACATTTTGAACAAGTTTCATGTTGAACAAAAATCCATTTGACAAGTGCAAGTTGGAGATTTTGACCTATGATTGAAAATGGCCTATAATCTCACTTTCCCAAAATACCCCTGACTTGTAAACCTCATAACTTGAGTTCTACAAATCATATGGAAGACTTCTAATACAATTTGGAAAGATAAGATCATGAGGAACAACTTTCATGTTGGCCAAAAATTCAGGTGAAACCTCCTTCTAGTTCAAAAATATCTTGGAAGTCAGATGATTTTCAGAGACAAATTTCAGAGACATCTGAGGACTTGTAACTTGTCTGGACCATAACTTGAGTTCTATAAATCCCCTTGAGGAGTTCTAGTACTAAAATTAAAGGTATTGAGATGCTCTACAAGTTTCATGTTGGCCAAAGATCCATTTGAAACTTGAATGTTGACTTATGGGGTCTTGAAGTTAGGCACTAAACAGGGGATTTTACATTGAAACCCTGATTTAGCAACTTCCCACACTCTTGACTCTTCTTGACTTGATCTTGGCACAACACCACAAATGTATTAACATATCATTTCATGAACTACATGACCTAAAAGTTGGCTTTGATACCCTTCAATTGCACAGTTGACCTAGAATTGACCCAGATGAAACCCTAATTGCTTGCACCTCAACTCTGGCTCTTGCATTTGACACAATGACTTGATTGAGCTCTCCCATGGCCCTTTAGGCATTCTATGAAGGTTCCTGTGAGTCCAGATTTCCGGGTTGATGAATCAACGGGTGGCTGAAGACAAGGTTCCAGAGTTGGTAGATACAACGGAGTGATCCGTGTGGGTCTGAAGACCAAGTCAGTTATCCTGAGGCGATGATTGATTGCGATCAAGTGAATGATATGTCTTCTGATTGAAGTCGAAGATGTTTCTCCAGCGGTGACGCAGGGTACTTCGATCGTCCGACGGTGATGTCAGGTTTGGTTCTCCAGCAGTGACGCAGAGTGCTTCTATCGTCCGACGGTGATGTCAGGTTTAGTTCTCCAGTGGTGACGCAGGGTACTTCGATCGTCCGACGGTGATGTCAGGTTTAGTTCTCCAGTGGTGACGCAGGGTACTTCGATCGTCCGACGGTGATGTCAGATTTGGTTCTCCAGCTAGTTGTTGAGCAGCTAGTGTTGCAGGATTCGAAGATTTGTTCCCCGCAGAGTACTGTGTGCTCGTGCAGTTGGCAAATTTTCGGGTTTACCGATATTCAACCGTCTCGTACCTTGATTGGTTGATAGCCGTTCGCTTCTCACCCAGTCAGGTTCAAGCCGTTTGAATAGGGGAAGCTGTTGCACCCCAAAATTTGACCAACAATTAGTTATTCATTGAGTGTTTGAAAGTGGATACCTTCATCAGACAGTTCAAGAGATATTCAGAAGAAGTGGTTTGAAACCAGGGTTGTGTGCTTCATAGCTTGAGAGTTGTGGGTGCTCCTCAGATGATGCTGAGACTTTGAGAATGAACTTGATGTTTTGAGAAAGCCTATGAGATGTCTTGATAGCCTTCATGAAGCCCAGAGAAGTCATTATGCAAGAGTTCAGAAGATTCAACCATGAATGATAGAATTAGGGTTTTGACTGGGTCAACCCTAGATCAGCTGAAGATTTGGAGAAGGTTGAGACCTAACCCAAGGGCCATGAGATCATGGAATGATGCATAGAGATGTTATAAAGATGATTCCTAGACCAACTCATCATGATTGAGGGGTTTGAGAAGTTTCAAGTTAGGGTCTCCAAGGATTGTTAGTGAAAAAACCCTAATTTGATCCCTATCTTCCAGGCAGTTTTAGCCCAAGATGTGATTGATATCTCACCTTCCCCATAACATGAATGTTGTAGAGCTTGTTCTAAGATTTAATTTTAGTGGTGGAAGTCCTTGATAGGAGTTACAGAGCTCAAGATATGGTTTTGACAAATTACAGGTCAGCAGAGGTGTGTGAATCTGGGTCCTTGAAAGTCACCCAACTTGCAGACAACTTTTGCCCTAGTAGGGTGATTCCTATGACTTCTTGGTCAACATGAATGTTGAAGAGCATCTTCTTAGCTTTAATTTGAGTGGTATAAGTCCTTGATAGGATTTGTGGAACTCAACTTATGGTTTGAACAAGACAGGGGTATTTTGGTCATTTGTCAGTTATAGGTCATTTTAGCCAATGCCTAAAACTCCTATTTCCAAGCCTCAAATGGAAAAACTCAAAACATGAAAGTTGTTCAAAATGTGATTTTAAGTCTAGAAAGAAGGTCACAAATTGTTGGAAAAGCTCATAGCATGAAGTTACATGATTGGTCAAAAATGAACTAAAAATGGCTTATAAGTTTGAAAAGTTGAATTTGAAAATTGGTTTGGAAGATCCACAAATCCAAAATAGGTCATCCAATATATCATTTTGATTGGAAACATCATTTTGATAACATTGGTTTAGCTAGAATTTTGATTTGAAGCTTTAAAATGGGTGATGCTTTGAAAACTTGTTACTTGAAAAAGAAGGCAATGTTGAAAAACCCTACACAAGCCAAAGGTGAGCTTGTTTTTCACTCATCCACACTCAATATCTCTCATAAGGAGAATTTGGCACAAAATGGTAAGGCATAAGGCATGGGATGTGAGATTTCCAACTTGTCCCCACATGAGATTTTCAAGAACTTTCCACCATATTCTAGATGAATCTAGAAGTATCTAATGATCATTATAAGAAGAGGGCCATGAAGAGAGTTCGAGGTTGGTGATAGCAAGAGGATTCAGAGGGGAGAGAGAGAGAAGCATCCATTGAAGAGGTTTCTTCAAGTTGAAGCAACTCTGGTTTTCTTCCATTGCAGACCTTCTCCATCATCACAAGTGCAAACAGAAAGTTTCTCCCCATTGGAAGAGTGTCCTGAAGCAATTACAAGGCCTGAAACCTTCTCCTCATACCTTCTCCATCATCACTTGACAGGTTCTTTCTCCTCCCTATACCTCTTAATTTATTTAGTTTCAGTTCATTCTTTAGGTGTAGAATTAATGTGTTAGGATAGAGGATCAAATTCTGAGAGTTTGAGAGCTCTGTGTGAGGTTTCATGGCAGGTGAGTGATTCTTTAATCTCCAAGAACTAGCTGTTTAGGGAGTTTTAACTAGCATGGATTAGGTTAGATTAACTAGGGTAGCATGTAGAGCAAGTTCAGGTACTTAGGTTGAAGCTTCACCATGGTTGATCTCAGATGAACATGGTGGAACCATGATCTTAATGTCTTCTGTTAGGATTATCTAGGGAGAATTAGGAAGAAGTGTGCGTATGGCTGTGTTCCTCTTGAGTAGTAGAGGATTTTTCGTTTTGGAATCGTGGCATTTCATGGCCTGAGCAGAGAGAACGGGTAGCTAGAAGATCCATGCATGGAGGAGGGGGTTTCTGAAAACCCTAGGTCAGCTTGGGGACGATGGTTGTTGGCCGTTGGATGAGTCCCCAGCTTTTGACCTTTTCCCTTCATCGTGTGGCCAGGATTCATAATGAAAACGGAGGGAAACCTCCTCGCTGCAACGCAGCGTTTCATTAAAGCTGAAGACCTGGGCCTGGGTCCAGCTTGCTACTCGCGCCCCCCCCCCCTTTAGCCCATTCTGAATATTGAACTAGCGCGTGTAGCTATTCGCACCCCTCCCTCATTTTCTTAGTTTTTATTTTTTATATTGTTTTAATATTTTTCTTGTCTTTGAAAATTCATTTAAAAATGATAAATGATGATTTTTTGGTCATTCTTTTTTCTATGATTAGATAATTTTGTGTAGAAAAATATAAAAATAAAAATGGAATTTTATTTTTAATGTAGAATTTTTAGTGGTATTTTCTTTAATATAGTGTATTTTCTTTCTTTTAGTTGATACATGATTTTGCAAGAATTGTTTTAGGACCTTCCTTTAGTATTTTTAATCCATTCTTTTTTGTGCAATTAGATGATGGATCATAGTTCCCCATAGGATTTATTCTAGAATTTTAGAATTAAATTCTGATTAGTTTAATTAGGGTAGATGTAGGGTATCCTAATTAGGGTTTAGGTTGTGCTTAGGTGAAGAATTCACTTTCTTTGAATAAGTTTTGTCTTGATTTTTAGGTAGAGGCCTATGTGTATGTTAGGGGTAGATGTTGTAGACCCTTGTGAATAATTGTTAGATTTTTCCCCCTTGGTTTAGTATTTTTAGGTATTTTCTGAAGTTGCCTGTTGATTTTGTCTACCCTGTGGTTATCTGTTCATCTTTGGGGTTCATTGTGGGGAATTTGTTGTGGGGCTTGTGTTGTCTTGAAGACCTTGATGGAGAGCATGATGAAGAGAAGATTGTAGACCAAGACTCAGAGACCCAGAGCTTGGCTTGTTCCCTGTCTGTGAGGTTTGAGATCCTGAAGTTTGAAGGAAGTTCATGGTACTTTCCTGAGGAAGGCACTATGAATGACTTTCATTCTTTCTTCTCACCTCTTTCTTAAGTATCCAATGATGTTGGAGCCAACTTGTGAGTTTAATTTCTCCTGAGGAGGAATGTAAACTGATCACATGTTGTTGAGCCACATGGGATACAACTCCTAAGTGAAAGCCTCCTAGTACTTTCCTGAGGAAGGTCCTATGGGTCTATTCACTTAGTTCCCTTAGTTTATCTAGGATTTCTCAAGTATCCAATGATGTTGGAGCCAACTTGTGAGTTTAATTTCTCCTGAGGAGGAATGTGAACTGATCACAGTTGTTGAGCCACATAGGATGCAACTCCTAAGTGGAAGCCTCCTAGTACTTTCCTGAGGAAGGTCCTATGGGTCTGTTCACTTAGTTCCACTAGTTCAGATAGGATTTCCTAAATATCCAGTGATGTTGGAGCCTGCTTGTGAGTTTAATTTCTCCTGAGGAGGAATATAAACTGATCACAGTGGTTGAGCCACATAGGATATGATTCCTGAGTATACACCTCCTAGTGTTCTCCTGAGGAAGACACTATGAGTCTGCTTGCTTAGCTCCCTTTCTTTGGTAAGCTTGTTCTGAAGCTTGAAGACTGGGATTGAATTCTCTTGTTTAGGGTCTTGCTTTAGTGCTTAGATTTGATCAGATTTTGTTTTAGGATTGGAGAGTAGATTCTTTCTTTCTCAAGCATGTGTGTTTGTTTGCCTGAGGGCACTTCCCTTCTTCTATTTGTTCATTGCTTGATAGTATGTTGTTTATCTTCAGTATGATTACTGTTATTTCATGACTGGCTTGAGGTCGAGACGAGCTTGTGGAGGCTGAAGCCCCACACACATTTCCTCCCTCACTTGCATTGCATGCATTTTACTGTTAAAGCTGATGCTTTTGTCTGTTTTGGTGTATCACTGACATGATCCCTTAGGACTCTCATTTCCTCGGATGAGGATTTGATGATAGACTTTAGGTTGAAACCTATGCATGACAACATCTAGGTGTTCCCTGTTTAAACCTCAACCATAGGATGAATCCATGGCATGATAACAGTAGGACTTGATAGTCTCCCTCCTAGTTGGGCCTGTTCTCTTCTCATCTCGAAGCAGTTTAAAGCACGTTAATCATGAATGATTTCTTTCGTACGTTACGAGCCTTAAGCTATCTGAGGATGGATGTTAGTATGGTACCCTTTGGGTGACATGCGACGCATTCACTCTCAGGTCATAGTCTCTAGTGCGGTTGAGATCGCAAATACAATAAAAAACACTTCTTTTAGGAGATAACCTGTAGTTTCCCGAACTACGTTTGCTCTGATCTTTCATACCAGATGAAAGTACGTAGGCATAGGATGCGATATCCTAGCGAGCAACCTTTCCCTTCCCCCTGTAGTTAGCCGAACTACGTTGACTCTGATTTCTCATTCTCTGATGAGAATACGTAGGCATAAAGTGCGATGCTTTGCCGAGTCATTTTTCTTTTCTTTTTCAGCCAGCCTTGATAGGTAGATAGATTATAACCAACCCATCCAAGTAAACAAACAAGCGAGGATCCCGTCGAGTACGACGGACGTGAGGGGTGCTAATACCTTCCCCTTGCGTAACCGACTCCCGAACCCAGACAATGGTTGCGATGGCCTTGTCTTACCCTTTTCCGTCAGGTTTTTCCGATCGTTTCCTTTCCCGCTCTGAGGGATAAATAACGAAAGGTGGCGACTCTTCTGTCATGCCGGCACCTTATTTTCGCGCAAGCGACAGCTGGCGACTCTGCTGGGGACTTATAGCATCTAGGGACTTTTCCCATCCTTTATGCTGGGACCGTTTCCCATCCCCTACGCGAGTCAATCCTATCGTTTGTGTGTTTGCTTGTTGGGTTGCGTTTATTTATCGCATTTTTACTTCCCGCATTTTATTTCCCGCATTTTATTTCCAGTTCGATATGATTATCTGTGCTGCTGTGGGAGAGGGATGTTACTGTGAGTAAAAAGCCGGACCCGGGCTTGAGTACACACCTAGATATAGTTGCGGAGAAGTAGTAGACGAACCTGTCTGCTGAGCAGGCACAGTTCCCTACGAAAATCTGCGCTCAGACGAGATTCTTGCAGAGGTGCTCCTTTCCGGTCCTGAGGATCGGAGGGGAGTCCAGACGTGAGGATTGTCGACTCTGGGGACCGATCATTTGGAAGTCATCTAAGAGAGGCCTCTTCATGACTTGACGATGCCACTCCTTCTGGGAATCGTATTGTCACTCATGAAAGTCTGTGACGCTGATGACCGCATAGGATGCCGTACCTTTGTCCGTGGATTAGGTCCATACCTGTGAGTGGGGTTGGGATATTGCAGGAAACTTTGACCTCCAGACTACCTGGTTTTCTTGACAGTGAATTAGTTATGTTGGGCTCTCAGTTGCAGAGATGTTCTTGATAGAGCAAGGGTTTGATCAGAGGATTTTATCGTCGGGTGTTTGTCTGTTCTCGATAGAGCAGGCTTTGATCAGTGTATTATCGTCAGTGGTTTGTTCTGGACTGAGCAGATTTTGAATGGGGTCTGAAGATCTCATCGGCAGTTGTTGTTTGTTCTTGATAGGGCAGATTTTGAGTGGGGTTTGAAGATCTCATCAGCAGCTGTGTGTTTGTTCTCGACAGGGCAGATTTTTGATTTGGGGTCTGAAGACTTCATCAACAGATATTCCTTGATCTTGCATCCGGGGTCTTTATTATCGGACACTTACTCTTGTCAGAGCAGAATTTTGATCTCGATCCTATCAGATGGTTATTCTCAGCAGATCAGATCAATGGGTTTACACCGGGGTTTCCTTCTCATCAGCGACTGTTGACACCGAATCTCCACAGCAGCCACCTGAATATATTGCTGCATACCTGCATTTTGCATTAGCTTGCATAATCATTCCATTGGCGTGTGTCTGTGACAGGTACCGTTTCCCCGATCCAGGAACTCTCGCCTCTTATTGCATTGCTGCAGCCTTTCTAAGGAAGACTGATGCGTACGAGTTCTCGGTCCTTGATGTGTCGAATCTGACTATTGCTATGTGAGGTTACTATTTCCATGATTGGGCCCAGATTCCTCTCCTTATTATTGTCAACAGGTGCCAGGATCGGGGGATAATCTCTCAAGCACACAGACACACGCATGCATCTACATAAAGCATTTTTGCATGACATACATTCTGTTGCTTTTCCTAACCTTTAATTTTGACAGGGTTTTCAGGTACTCAGGTTCCGAGCTGCTTTCGATCTCCAGGATTGATCAAAGACTCATCCACCGCTACTCAACTCGCGCTAATCAGACGAGAATCATGGACCAGGTACAGTCAGATGTGCAAGAGCTTCGTGAACGGATGGATCATTTTATGGAGTTGATGCAAGTAGTTGCGAATGGGCAAGACCAGCTTCGTACTTTGGTTCAACCTCTCATCTCCAGGGTTGACAGTAATGGAATACTTCACGGCGGGGCCGTGCCCACTCCTCCTCAAGGGGATACTCCACAGAACGTTGTTCCTGCTGCCGGGGGCAACGGCAGTGCTAACGGCAATCTGATGACTAATCTTGGACTCAACGCGGCTGGCGCCGTCAATGGTAGTTTGGGAGCCAATGTTAACATGGGGCCGGTCAACGGCAATGTTGGTGCAGGAAATATGGTGGTGCCTCAACCGTGGCTGGAAGACCATCAGGATGACATATTCTCTCAGAGAGGTGTAGAGGCTGAATTGACTGCTGAGGCTCGACTCAGGTTCAAGGCGCTGGAAGACAAGATGAGAGATATAGAAAATCAGAACGCATTGGGCGTTGACATGGCCAAACTCGGGTTGATTGCTGACTTTAAAGTACCTCACAAGTTCAAGGTGCCTATCTTTGAGAAGTATAGGGGCACTACTTGTCCCCGTGTTCACCTCCGATCTTATTATAGAAAGATGTCCGCTTATTCTGACGATGAGAAGCTGCTGATGCACTTCTTTCAGGATAGTCTTTCTGGTCCATCGCTCGAATGGTATATGGGTTTGGAGCCCGCTGCTGTGCGCACCTGGAAAGATCTTGCAGAAGCGTTTGTCCTCCACTATCAATATAATAGCGACTTGGCTCCCAACCGAGTTCAGCTTCAGAATCTCTCGCAGCGAAACAATGAAAGCTTCAAAGAGTACGCCCAGCGGTGGCGTGAATTGGCTGCTCGGGTTCAACCACCGATGGTTGAGCGTGAGTTGGTACAAATGTCCGTGGCTACCCTTCCTGGAGTCTATTATGAAAAGCTGGTTAGTGGCATGTCCGGAACATTCTCAGCCCTCATCACTTTGGGCGAGCATGTTGAGAACGGTATAAAGATCGGAAAAATTCAGGGCGAATCATCCTCAGCTGGAGGAGCTAGCAAGAAACCCTATACTGGCAAACGTCGAGAGGGAGATGCCAGTGCTGTCACTAATGCTAGGAGGAAGGGCAAGGGCCCTCAGCCTCAGATTGCTAGCATAAATATCCCAGCTGCTCCCTCACAGCCGCAGCAGCAGCCCCAACAACAGAATAATCAGGGATATAAGAGATATCAGAATCGGGGTCCCCTGGCAAACCGTCATTTGGAAACTCCTCCTATGCCGTATGCACAGCTTCTGCAAACGCTACTTCAGCTCCAATTGGTTCATAAAAGGACAATGGCTCCCTTAACAGGGGCACCACCACCAGAGTATGATGCTAATGCTACTTGTGAATTTCATTCTGGGGCACCTGGCCATACGGTTGAGAATTGTAAAGCTTTTAAGCACAAAGTCCAGGACTTGGTGGACGCCAAGGTTATCAACTTTTCTGACAGCGTGCCCAACGTCACCAAGAATCCGATGCCTCATCATAAGGGGGGCGGAGTGAATGCTGTCATCACCGAGGAGAGTGCGAACTTGCTGACTGATGTCAAAGATTTGAAGACGCCGTTGAGTTTTGTCAAGGCTAAGTTGCTAAAGAAGGGCTTCTTTCCTGGATGTGGAGAGTTATGTATGGCTTGTGCTGCACTTCCTGATGGGTGTGAGCAGCTAATCGAAGGTATCCAAAGCCTGATGTCCGAGGGTATTTTGCAGTTCAGCCGGAGCATTGAGAGTGCATCAAGGGAAGTCGTGCTGAAGCAGGCAGACGAAGTTGCTACCATTACTATTCCTCATCACCCTATTACTATTTCCGCGCCCCGTCCGCCTTCTATCACCATCACCAGGGCCGGACCAATCCCATTCGAGAGTACCAATGCCGTTCCATGGCATTATGGTGCCGAGGTTTATTGTAATGGTCAGAAGATAGAGCTTGAGCCATCCGGATCGACTGCGCAGAATCTTACCGAAGTCAGTGGTATCACTAGAAGCGGTAGAGTGTTCGCACCAGCAGAGGTTGCAGCAGAGAAAGTGGTCCGGGCTGACGCTGTGGATAAGGGTAAAGGTAAAGCTGTTGAGGAGGTCCCTGCAGGGGCAGAGAAAGACTTGCTGGTTAAAGATGCTGAAGAGTTCATGCGACTAATCAGGAAGAGTGACTACAAAATTGTAGATCATCTTCATCAGACTCCGTCAAAGATCTCGATTCTTAACCTGTTGCTGTGTTCTGAAGCGCACCGCAACGCATTACTGAAAGTATTGAATGCTGCATACGTGCCGCAGGAGATATCAGTGAATCAACTCGAGGAAGTAGTAGCCCATGTCAACGCTGGTAATGGGCTGGGATTTACAGATCTGGAGCTGACTCCTAAGGGAAGAGATCACAACAGCGCCTTGCACGTCTCAATAGAGTGCAGAGGCACGATTATGTCACATGTCCTGGTGGATACGGGCTCCTCGCTTAACGTGCTTCCGAAGAAGGCACTGATGAAATTGGATACCCGGGGACTGCTGTGCACGCCCAGTGATCTGGTCGTGAAGGCCTTTGACGGAACCAAGCGCCACGTCTTCGGAGAATTGACCCTGCCAATTCAAGTTGGTCCAGAGACGTTTAATGCGGTTTTCTATATCATGGATATCATGCCCGCCTATAGTTGCCTCTTAGGTCGGCCGTGGATCCATTCTGCTGGTGCCGTAACATCCACGCTGCATCAGAAGCTTAAATATGCTGTTGGGGGCAGCATAGTGACAGTCTGTGGAGAAGAGGACATCATGGTAAGCCACCTATCATCCTTTAAATACGTCGAAATGGATGGTGAGATCCATGAGACTCTTTGCCAAGCATTTGAAACCGTCAGGGTGAAGGAGGTAGCTCCCGTTGTTGCAGAGAAGCAAGAGTTGAACCTCTCCTCGTTTAAGGAAGCTCGGGCCGTTGTCAAAGCCGGTTCCACCTCAGGCTGGGGGCATGTCTTGGATATACCAATCAAACAGGATAAGTTTGGATTAGGGTATTCTCCTGGAGCTGAAGCTTCATCTTCTTCTGGCAGTTCGTCTCATGGGAAAGGGCTGATCTTATTCACCAAGGGGGGAGTAATTTTCGAGAGCATCAACGCTGCGTCGGAGGACAGCGGAGACAGTGATTGTGATCTTGACGCCTGGATTCAACCGAGCAAGCCAGGTGAGCGCCTCCACAATTGGACCATCAAGGAGATTATCAAGCTGACAAGTGAAGAGTAATGATTTGCTTTTTACAATCTTTGTACAACCCTATGTCCTGCCCGGGGCATAGTGGTTTTACTGTCAGGGCCTTGTTGGATTATGTGTATGCATTTTGTTAATAAATAAAAGGCGTTTTCTTCGTAATCAAATGTTGTGTTCTCTGTTATTCATGTTTTATGTTTGTTTCGAAAAACAGCAAAATGGCAACGAGGTTCGTGCTAACCTGCATATTCTTGCTTTAAACTTAACCCTTGTTATTGCAGGATCCACGTAACAGATGACATCGACTCTGGACCCTCTACGGCTCACTACGACTTTGATTGCCCGATCTATCAAGCCGAGGATGAGATTGATGAAGACGAAGACCTTCCGGAAGAGTTGGCCCGCTTGTTGAGACAAGAGGAGAAGGTTATTCTGCCTCACGAGGAGGATATTGAGATCATAAATCTGGGTTCTGAGGAGCTCGTCAGAAATGTCAGAGTTGGGGCTGCGCTGCAAAATGATGTCAAGCATAGACTGGTCGAGATGCTTCGAGAGTATAGTGACTTCTTTGCTTGGTCATATGAGGATATGCCCGGACTTGACACAGATATCGTGGTTCATCGCTTGCCGTTGCGAGAAGATTGCCCTCCAGTCAAGCAGAAGCTCAGGAGGACGAGACCAGATATGGCTGTAAAAATCAAAGAAGAAGTCCAGAAGCAGTTGGACGCAGGATTTCTAGCCGTTACCACTTACCCTCCGTGGGTCGCCAACATAGTGCCTGTACCGAAGAAGGACGGTAAGGTACGCATGTGCGTCGATTATCGGGATTTGAACAGGGCAAGCCCTAAGGATGATTTCCCGTTGCCTCATATCGATGTGTTGGTCGACAATACAGCCCAGTTTTCCGTGTTTTCGTTCATGGATGGCTTCTCCGGTTACAATCAGATTAAGATGGCGCCGGAGGACATGGAGAAAACGACGTTTATCACCCCCTGGGGCACGTTTTGCTACAAGGTAATGCCCTTCGGTCTGAAGAACGCAGGGGCCACTTACCAGCGAGCAATGGTAACTTTGTTTCATGATATGATTCATCAGGAGATCGAGGTCTATGTTGATGACATGATTGCAAAGTCCCAAACGGAGGAAGAGCATCTGGTCAATTTGCTGAAGCTGTTTGAAAGGCTTAGGAAGTTCAGGCTGAGGCTGAATCCTAACAAGTGCACTTTCGGAGTGCGGTCCGGAAAGTTATTGGGGTTTATCGTTAGTGAACGAGGTATTGAAGTTGATCCTGCGAAGATAAAAGCTATCCAAGAAATGCCAGCGCCGAAAACAGAAAAAGAAGTTCGTGGTTTCTTGGGCCGAATAAACTACATTGCAAGGTTTATCTCTCAGCTCACGGCCACTTGTGAACCGATGTTCAAGTTGTTAAAGAAAGATCAGGCGATTACTTGGAATGAGGATTGCCAGAAGGCATTCGATAAGATAAAGCAGTATCTTCAAGAACCTCCAATCTTGATACCCCCAGTGGCTGGACGGCCATTAATCATGTACTTGACAGTTCTGGAGAATAGTATGGGGTGTGTTCTCGGTCAGCACGACGAGACGGGCAGAAAAGAGCATGCCATTTATTATTTGAGTAAAAAGTTCACTGAGTGTGAATCTCGATACTCGATGCTGGAGAAGACGTGTTGTGCATTAGCTTGGGCTGCCAAACGTCTACGACAGTATATGCTCAACCACACTACTATGCTGATGTCGAAGATGGATCCGATCAAGTACGTCTTCGAGAAGCAGGCTCTTTCGGGCAGGATTGCCAGGTGGCAGATGGTGTTAACAGAATATGATATTCAGTACGTCTCCCAGAAAGCCATCAAGGGAAGCGTATTGTCTGACTACCTTGCCGAACAGCCAATCGAAGACTATCAGCCGATGAAGTTCGAATTCCCTGACGAGGACATTATGTTTCTCAAAGCGAAGGATTGCGATGAGCCATTGCC
Source organism: Lathyrus sativus (assembly GCA_963859935.3). Taxonomy (NCBI): domain Eukaryota; kingdom Viridiplantae; phylum Streptophyta; class Magnoliopsida; order Fabales; family Fabaceae; genus Lathyrus; species Lathyrus sativus. The sequence goes on along the minus strand of OZ012740.1, from coordinate 65,790,235 downwards.
CGATGAGGGGCCAGATAGGAAGTCTCAGTGGAAGTTGATATTTGACGGAGCGGTTAATTCCTATGGAAGTGGTATCGGGGCTATCATCACGACTCCTCACGGATCCCATATCCCGTTTACTGCAAGACTGACGTTTCCAGTTACCAACAACGAAGCCGAGTATGAAGCATGTATTATGGGTCTAGAAGAGGCAATTGATTTGAGAATCAAGAATCTAGACATATATGGTGACTCAGCGCTTGTAATCAATCAGATCAAAGGGGAGTGGGAAACTCGTCAAGCGAATCTAGTGCCGTACATGAATTATGCCAGGAGGCTGCTTCCGTTCTTTGACCGAGTAGAACTTCATCATGTACCCCGGGCTGAAAATCAAATGGCTGATGCTTTGGCCACGCTGGCTTCAATGTATAAAGTCAATTATTGGAATGAGGCTCCAAGAATTGTACTTTCGCGTCTTGATAGACCAGCGTTTGTGTTCGCGATCGATGATGCCACCGACGGCAAGCCATGGTTCCACGATATCCAGACCTTCCTTATGACTAAGGAGTATCCTGCGGGCGCATCAACCCAGGATAAGAAGACTCTGAGGAGGTTATCTGGAAAATTTTACCTCAACCCTGATGGAGTGCTGTATAAGAGAAACCACGATCTCGTGCTACTCAGATGTGTGGATGAGAAAGAAGCAAGTATGCTCATGGAAGAAGTCCATGAGGGCACATTTGGTACGCACGCCGGCGGGCATGCCATGACGAGAAAGATCCTGAGAGCAGGGTATTACTGGCTGACTATGGAGTCGGATTGCTTCAGATTCGCGAAGAAATGTCATAAATGCCAAATTTATGCTGATAAAGTTCATGTGCCGCCGTGCCCATTGAATGTCATGTCCTCCCCTTGGCCGTTCTCCATGTGGGGCATCGACATGATAGGCAAGATCGAGCCCACTGCATCTAATGGCCATCGTTTCATTCTGGTAGCTATCGACTACTTCACCAAATGGGTGGAGGCAGCCTCGTACGCTAATGTGACCAAGCAGGTGGTAGCTAAATTCATAAAAAGGGACATCATCTGTCGCTATGGAATTCCCGAGCGGATCATTACTGATAATGGTTCGAATTTGAATAACAAGATGATGAAGGAGCTGTGCCAGAGCTTCAAGATCGAACACCACAACTCATCTCCTTACCGGCCGAAGATGAATGGCGCTGTTGAAGCGGCCAACAAGAACATCAAGAAGATTGTTCAGAAGATGGTTGTGACGTATAAAGATTGGCACGAGATGCCGCCGTTTGCCCTGCACGGTTATCGTACGACGGTGCGTACGTCAACCGGGGCAACTCCTTTCTCCTTGGTGTACGGCATGGAAGCTGTCCTGCCGTTAGAAGTGGAGATTCCCTCTTTGCGAGTTTTGGTTGATGTGAAACTTGATGAGGCAGAATGGGATACGAATCGCTTGAACCAACTCAGCCTGATGGACGAGAAGAGATTAGCATCGATTGCATTTGGTCGCCTATACCAAAGCCGAATGAAGAAAGCTTATGATAAGAAGGTGCGTCCCAGAAGCTGTCAGACGGGCGATCTCGTCCTGAAGAAGATTCTTCCGCCACACTCCGATCACCGGGGCAAGTGGACTCCGAATTACGAAGGGCCGTATGTCGTCAGCAAGGTCTTCTCGGGAGGAGCTTTGTTGTTATCCACGATGGATGATGAAGATTTTGCATCCCCGGTGAACGCGGACGCAGTTAAAAAATACTTTGCTTAAAAGAGACCCGCTGGACAAAAAAAAAAGAGAAAGAGTCCAGGCAAAAAAGGGGCATCCCGGCGAACCAAAAACAGAATAAAAGGTTCGGGCAAAAATTAGGGATATATTGAAAAATGTACACCCGCGGAGTCGAAAACCTACACTGGGCGGCTTCGGCAAAAAAGGGTATCCCGGTGAACTGAAAACCCGTGAGGGGCGGTTCACGCAAAAGTTAGGGATTTAAATAAGCAAATGACTGCGTTCCGCGTATGGACTTTCATTGTTTAGTGGTTCGGAAGACCTGAGGGCCGTTTATCTGAATCAATCTCTTCCAAAGCTGAAGCATCGGAGAAGTATCAAAGTCGAGTGGGTCTTAGAGGGATCAACTCATGGTGTTCGTCTACGCCTCGATTGCCGACATTTGTATATACTGATGTATATTTATGTTTTCTTTTTGCGCGGCTTCCTCATTCCAGGATCTTGCCTCTGTTGTAAAACATTTTTGCCCGTTCAGGGGTTCATCATCAATAAAATGCACATTATTCAGCAATTCTACTTGACTGCTTAGCATTTATCTGTTTTGTTTGCGAATGAGAACGCCGATGTTTTTTGATAAAATGTGCATACATAAACCTGCGGGCCTAGGCCCATTGATTGTTGAAACAACTAATTAACTGAATATTGTCACGAGATAATAACCTGGATAGGCCCCTTTGAGGAGGGTATCTTGTCTGCTTGTTTGTGTTGTTGCAGGTATAGCACTTGCCAGAAGATGTGTCGTGCGTATCCCCGAAGCAGGATGAGTCCTCCTTCCCCAGCAGAGTTCAGTAGTCTCTCCTCCGCAGAATCTAAACGCAAGATGGTGAGCATTGATATGTATTCCCCAGGTAGAGGTGATTCTCTTCCCCTAGCAGACGCATCCTGAAGGAATGTCACCTTATCGGCTAAGCCGAGCACCGAAGAATGATGTCGTCTTCCCCCAGCACCGGGTCACAAGTGCAGATTTCATAGAAGTGTTCGGGTGCAGAAGCTCGTGTTTTCCTCAGTAAAGTCACCAAAGCAGGTGTCTCCCCCGCACCGGGTCACAAGTGCAGGTTTCGCAGGAGGTCGTTCGTATGCCGAAGAATGCAGTAACTGATGGTGCCAGACTGAAGTCTCCAGTGGAATTGAGATTCCTCACCAGAGTCAGGCTCTTTCCTGAAGTTCGATGATTCCCTCTTCCCCAGTAGAGTATTGAAACGGCTGATGTTGTACTCCCCTGCAGAGTTGTACCCTCCCCCGAAGGCAGATGATCCTTTCTTCCCCGGCGAAATTGAAATTCCGCACCAGGGTCGTACTCTCCAGTGAAGTAGAATGATTTCCCTCCCCGGCTGAGTCCGCAGAAAAGCAGAATCCTTGGAAGTTGATCGGATCATGATCGATTTTCCCCAGCAGAGCGTGGGGCAGCTAATGCTGTGTTTCCCCAGAATCGCACTCTCTCCATCGAAGCAGAATGATTTCTCCTTCCTCAGCCGAGTTTGCAGATGTCCAAGAGATCCGAATCCTTGGAGGTTGATCAGATCATGATTGGTTTTTCCCCAGTGGAGTGTTGAGCAGCTGAAGTTGGTTCCCCACAGAGTGGTCATCCCCAGAAGAGTAGCCGAGACGGCCGCGCAGTTCATTCTCGCGATTGATATCAGCAGATCCAAGTTCTCGTAGAGCTTCGTCCCCTGCAGCAGTCAGCTGAAGTTGTTCCCCTGCAGCAGTTCGCGGAAGATCAATTCCCCAGACAGAGCCTGATTGATATTGGCGTGTTCACATTCTCCTCAGCAGGATGACTCCTCTACCTGAATGGTTCTTTCTCCTTGACAGGAGGATTTCCCCCTTCGGCATTTATTTTGCTGACGGGATCGCATCATTGTGCATGACTGCATAGCATTTAACGTTGTATAGCATTGTGCATGATTGCATGACATTTAGCATAAACGCATATCATTCCCACCGTGTGGGGCATGGCGCAGAAGCATATGCATCATAGGCATGATCTAGGTCATTATCATTCTTGCCTTACAGGTGTTCCACCAAAAGACCGGTTGCTCAGGACGATTCTTGATGTTCTCCCCAGCAAGGTCACTTTTGAGATGATTCTTAAAGGCCCCGGTGTAATCACGGTCGCTCGCTCGAGACGATTTTCGAGATCCCCAGCGAAGTCTTCAGTTCGAGATGATTCTCAAATCCCTCAGCAGGGCCATTTGCTTAAGACGATTCTTAAGACCTCAGCGCAGGTTCCCGAGTTGTTTGCCTAGTATGATACTTGAGCTCCCCAACAAGAGTTACCCAGGAAGATTCCTGGAATACCCAACAGAATGTTTGCTCCAGAAAGGTTATCAGTTCAGGACGATTCTTGAAGATGCCCGACGGATCTGTTTGTTCAAGATGATTCTTGAAGTCCTGAGCAGCATGATATGTCTGCTCCAACAATGATGTCTAATCTGAAGATGGATTTCGTAAGCGCCCGAAGGCGATATCAGAAGGTTCCTGTGAGTCCAGATTTCCGGGTTGATGAATCAACGGGTGGCTGAAGACAAGGTTCCAGAGTTGGTAGATACAACGGAGTGATCCGTGTGGGTCTAAAGACCAAGTCAGTTATCCTGAGGCGATGATTGATTGCGATCAAGTGAATGATATGTCTTCTGATTGAAGTCGAAGATGTTTCTCCAGCGGTGACGCAGGGTACTTCGATCGTCCGACGGTGATGTCAGGTTTGGTTCTCCAGCAGTGACGCAGAGTGCTTCGATCGTCCGACGGTGATGTCAGGTTTAGTTCTCCAGTGGTGACGCAGGGTACTTCGATCGTCCGACGGTGATGTCAGGTTTAGTTCTCCAGTGGTGACGCAGGGTACTTCGATCGTCCGACGGTGATGTCAGATTTGGTTCTCCAGCTAGTTGTTGAGCAGCTAGTGTTGCAGGATTCGAAGATTTGTTCCCCGCAGAGTACTGTGTGCTCGTGCAGTTGGCAAATTTTCGGGTTTACCGATATTCAACCGTCTCGTACCTTGATTGGTTGATAGCCGTTCGCTTCTCACCCAGTCAGGTTCAAGCCGTTTGAATAGGGGAAGCTGTTGCACCCCAAAATTTGACCAACAATTAGTTATTCATTGAGTGTTTGAAAGTGGATACCTTCATCAGACAGTTCAAGAGATATTCAGAAGAAGTGGTTTGAAACCAGGGTTGTGTGCTTCATAGCTTGAGAGTTGTGGGTGCTCCTCAGATGATGCTGAGACTTTGAGAATGAACTTGATGTTTTGAGAAAGCCTATGAGATGTCTTGATAGCCTTCATGAAGCCCAGAGAAGTCATTATGCAAGAGTTCAGAAGATTCAACCATGAATGATAGAATTAGGGTTTTGACTGGGTCAACCCTAGATCAGCTGAAGATTTGGAGAAGGTTGAGACCTAACCCAAGGGCCATGAGATCATGGAATGATGCATAGAGATGTTATAAAGATGATTCCTAGACCAACTCATCATGATTGAGGGGTTTGAGAAGTTTCAAGTTAGGGTCTCCAAGGATTGTTAGTGAAAAAACCCTAATTTGATCCCTATCTTCCAGGCAGTTTTAGCCCAAGATGTGATTGATATCTCACCTTCCCCATAACATGAATGTTGTAGAGCTTGTTCTAAGCTTTAATTTTAGTGGTGGAAGTCCTTGATAGGAGTTACAGAGCTCAAGATATGGTTTTGACAAATTACAGGTCAGCAGAGGTGTGTGAATCTGGGTCCTTGAAAGTCACCCAACTTGCAGACAACTTTTGCCCTAGTAGGGTGATTCCTATGACTTCTTGGTCAACATGAATGTTGAAGAGAATCTTCTTAGCTTTAATTTGAGTGGTATAAGTCCTTGATAGGATTTGTGGAACTCAACTTATGGTTTGAACAAGACAGGGGTATTTTGGTCATTTGTCAGTTATAGGTCATTTTAGCCAATGCCTAAAACTCCTATTTCCAAGCCTCAAATGGAAAAACTCAAAACATGAAAGTTGTTCAAAATGTGATTTTAAGTCTAGAAAGAAGGTCACAAATTGTTGGAAAAGCTCATAGCATGAAGTTACATGATTGGTCAAAAATGAACTAAAAATGGCTTATAAGTTTGAAAAGTTGAATTTGAAAATTGGTTTGGAAGATCCACAAATCCAAAATAGGTCATCCAATATATCATTTTGATTGGAAACATCATTTTGATAACATTGGTTTAGCTAGAATTTTGATTTGAAGCTTTAAAATGGGTGATGCTTTGAAAACTTGTTACTTGAAAAAGAAGGCAATGTTGAAAAACCCTACACAAGCCAAAGGTGAGCTTGTTTTTCACTCATCCACACTCAATATCTCTCATAAGGAGAATTTGGCACAAAATGGTAAGGCATAAGGCATGGGATGTGAGATTTCCAACTTGTCCCCACATGAGATTTTCAAGAACTTTCCACCATATTCTAGATGAATCTAGAAGTATCTAATGATCATTATAAGAAGAGGGCCATGAAGAGAGTTCGAGGTTGGTGATAGCAAGAGGATTCAGAGGGGAGAGAGAGAGAAGCATCCATTGAAGAGGTTTCTTCAAGTTGAAGCAACTCTGGTTTTCTTCCATTGCAGACCTTCTCCATCATCACAAGTGCAAACAGAAAGTTTCTCCCCATTGGAAGAGTGTCCTGAAGCAATTACAAGGCCTGAAACCTTCTCCTCATACCTTCTCCATCATCACTTGACAGGTTCTTTCTCCTCCCTATACCTCTTAATTTATTTAGTTTCAGTTCATTCTTTAGGTGTAGAATTAATGTGTTAGGATAGAGGATCAAATTCTGAGAGTTTGAGAGCTCTGTGTGAGGTTTCATGGCAGGTGAGTGATTCTTTAATCTCCAAGAACTAGCTGTTTAGGGAGTTTTAACTAGCATGGATTAGGTTAGATTAACTAGGGTAGCATGTAGAGCAAGTTCAGGTACTTAGGTTGAAGCTTCACCATGGTTGATCTCAGATGAACATGGTGGAACCATGATCTTAATGTCTTCTGTTAGGATTATCTAGGGAGAATTAGGAAGAAGTGTGCGTATGGCTGTGTTCCTATTGAGTAGTAGAGGATTTTTCGTTTTGGAATCGTGGCATTTCATGGCCTGAGCAGAGAGAACGGGTAGCTAGAAGATCCATGCATGGAGGAGGGGGTTTCTGAAAACCCTAGGTCAGCTTGGGGACGATGGCTGTTGGCCGTTGGATGAGTCCCCAGCTTTTGACCTTTTCCCTTCATCGTGTGGCCAGGATTCATAATGAAAACGGAGGGAAACCTCCTCGCTGCAACGCAGCGTTTCATTAAAGCTGAAGACCTGGGCCTGGGTCCAGCTTGCTACTCGCGCCCCCCCTTTAGCCCATTCTGAATATTGAACTAGCGCGTGTAGCTATTCGCACCCCTCCCTCATTTTCTTAGTTTTTATTTTTTATATTGTTTTAATATTTTTCTTGTCTTTGAAAATTCATTTAAAAATGATAAATGATGATTTTTTGGTCATTCTTTTTTCTATGATTAGATAATTTTGTGCAGAAAAATATAAAAATAAAAATGGAATTTTATTTTTAATGTAGAATTTTTAGTGGTATTTTCTTTAATATAGTGTATTTTCTTTCTTTTAGTTGATACATGATTTTGCAAGAATTGTTTTAGGACCTTCCTTTAGTCTTTTTAATCCATTCTTTTTTGTGCAATTAGATGATGGATCATAGTTCCCCATAGGATTTATTCTAGAATTTTAGAATTAAATTCTGATTAGTTTAATTAGGGTAGATGTAGGGTATCCTAATTAGGGTTTAGGTTGTGCTTAGGTGAAGAATTCACTTTCTTTGAATAAGTTTTGTCTTGATTTTTAGGTAGAGGCCTATGTGTATGTTAGGGGTAGATGTTGTAGACCCTTGTGAATAATTGTTAGATTTTTCCCCCTTGGTTTAGTATTTTTAGGTATTTTCTGAAGTTGCCTGTTGATTTTGTCTACCCTGTGGTTATCTGTTCATCTTTGGGGTTCATTGTGGGGAATTTGTTGTGGGGCTTGTGTTGTCTTGAAGACCTTGATGGAGAGCATGATGAAGAGAAGATTGTAGACCAAGACTCAGAGACCCAGAGCTTGGCTTGTTCCCTGTCTGTGAGGTTTGAGATCCTGAAGTTTGAAGGAAGTTCATGGTACTTTCCTGAGGAAGGCACTATGAATGACTTTCATTCTTTCTTCTCACCTCTTTCTTAAGTATCCAATGATGTTGGAGCCAACTTGTGAGTTTAATTTCTCCTGAGGAGGAATGTAAACTGATCACATGTTGTTGAGCCACATGGGATACAACTCCTAAGTGAAAGCCTCCTAGTACTTTCCTGAGGAAGGTCCTATGGGTCTATTCACTTAGTTCCCTTAGTTTATCTAGGATTTCTCAAGTATCCAATGATGTTGGAGCCAACTTGTGAGTTTAATTTCTCCTGAGGAGGAATGTGAACTGATCACAGTTGTTGAGCCACATAGGATGCAACTCCTAAGTGGAAGCCTCCTAGTACTTTCCTGAGGAAGGTCCTATGGGTCTGTTCACTTAGTTCCACTAGTTCAGATAGGATTTCCTAAATATCCAGTGATGTTGGAGCCTGCTTGTGAGTTTAATTTCTCCTGAGGAGGAATATAAACTGATCACAGTGGTTGAGCCACATAGGATATGATTCCTGAGTATACACCTCCTAGTGTTCTCCTGAGGAAGACACTATGAGTCTGCTTGCTTAGCTCCCTTTCTTTGGTAAGCTTGTTCTGAAGCTTGAAGACTGGGATTGAATTCTCTTGTTTAGGGTCTTGCTTTAGTGCTTAGATTTGATCAGATTTTGTTTTAGGATTGGAGAGTAGATTCTTTCTTTCTCAAGCATGTGTGTTTGTTTGCCTGAGGGCACTTCCCTTCTTCTATTTGTTCATTGCTTGATAGTATGTTGTTTATCTTCAGTATGATTACTGTTATTTCATGACTGGCTTGAGGTCGAGACGAGCTTGTGGAGGCTGAAGCCCCACACACATTTCCTCCCTCACTTGCATTGCATGCATTTTACTGTTAAAGCTGATGCTTTTGTCTGTTTTGGTGTATCACTGACATGATCCCTTAGGACTCTCATTTCCTCGGATGAGGATTTGATGATAGACTTTAGGTTGAAACCTATGCATGACAACATCTAGGTGTTCCCTGTTTAAACCTCAACCATAGGATGAATCCATGGCATGATAACAGTAGGACTTGATAGTCTCCCTCCTAGTTGGGCCTGTTCTCTTCTCATCTCGAAGCAGTTTAAAGCACAGTAATCATGAATGATTTCTTTCGTACGTTACGAGCCTTAAGCTATCTGAGGATGGATGTTAGTATGGTACCCTTTGGGTGACATGCGACGCATTCACTCTCAGGTCATAGTCTCTAGTGCGGTTGAGATCGCAAATACAATAAAAAACACTTCTTTTAGGAGATAACCTGTAGTTTCCCGAACTACGTTTGCTCTGATCTTTCATACCAGATGAAAGTACGTAGGCATAGGATGCGATATCCTAGCGAACAAACTTTCCCTTCCCCCTGTAGTTAGCCGAACTACGTTGACTCTGATTTCTCATTCTCTGATGAGAATACGTAGGCATAAAGTGCGATGCTTTGCCGAGTCATTTTTCTTTTCTTTTTCAGCCAGCCTTGATAGGTAGATAGATTATAACCAACCCATCCAAGTAAACAAACAAGCGAGGATCCCGTCGAGTACGACGGACGTGAGGGGTGCTAATACCTTCCCCTTGCGTAACCGACTCCCGAACCCAGACAATGGTTGCGATGGCCTTGTCTTACCCTTTTCCGTCAGGTTTTTCCGATCGTTTCCTTTCCCGCTCTGAGGGATAAATAACGAAAGGTGGCGACTCTTCTGTCATGCCGGCACCTTATTTTCGCGCAAGCGACACATACACATCCTCTTCTCATATTCAACACTTAACATCCCTCTGATGGTCTTCAATTGATCCTCAAGTTAGGAGAAAATTTTCATGCAAGCAGCTAAACTCTTAGGCACTCAAATCACCTCCTGATGACTTTGATAACTTCTCAATCTTGAATAAGACCTCTTGCTAGGCTTCTCTTGATAAGAATCACACTTGATCCCATTATATATGAATGATATCATGATATGCAAATGATATGACTATGCAAATGTTAATGCAATGAAACATAAACCAAGTAAGAAAAGAGTTGGGCAAATTTTGGGGTGCAACACAAAGGCATCACTTTTTGTTTTAACAGATAGATCAAAATGTACCTTGTAGAGACATCTACAAAAGAAACACAGTAATAGTATCAATATCTATAAGGTGTAGGTCATGCCCCTTTAGGTCAATATGAACTAACTCAAATGAACTGCAATTTAGTTTGATTTAAAGGAGCATGAAGCTTGTAAGACTCGCCTAGACAACAGGAATTGCAAAAATCAACAGAGTTCTTATTATTCAATTGACTATTACATGATGCAAGGATATGATGAACCAATTTAGAACCAGCATTCCCTGATAGAGGCTGCCATAAAGCACCATTGTTTGTAGAAGAAACAACATTATTTTTCTTGAGACTAACAACTGTATTATTGATAATAGCGTATAAATTTTGGGAATTGCTAGAAAGATAATTATGAGAGGGTTCTAAAGCTAGATTTTTGAAGTAGTACAATCCACTTTCATCAAGGAAGCCTTAAAGCAACAACAAGTTAGATGCGTATGATTTAACATAACACTTGTTAGTATGAAACTCAAAGTACACCTTATCATCTCTAGCAAATTAATGAATAAGAAGCTCCTAAAGAAGACGAGATGGGTTTATTTGTTAGACGCTACAATCGATAGTTGAAAAAAAAACAAGCTCTAGCATTCCGACAAAGGTTTGGTAAAATTCAAAAAGACTCACCCGCCTAAAATAGAACATAAGAAAAAGGATGACGACATCTCATGTTATGAGTGAAAAAAATTAGGACAATATAGAACTACTTATCCAATAATCACTAAACTTCATAAAAAGTAGGATAAAGAATTCTACAAGACGAATGGCTAAAATGCTAAAGATCGTATAGCCTATATCACGTAGGAAGAAGAGGATAACATCTCCTCTTCAGATTCTTGCTTAAGCTCGGATAATGAATGTGTTAATATATGTTTCATGGCATGAAATAAAATTGAAGACTCACATGTATATACTTCTGATCCTGAAAATGATCCCTCGTATAGAGAATTGTTGAAAGATTTTAATGAAATGTATGCGAATTCGATAGATAAATTTAAGAAAATTTATCTCCAAAAGAAAATAATTTTAAAACTTGAAAAATATATTAATGATCTTAATAATGCTTTGGATTCCTTAAAGGAAGTAATACATCTCTAGTTGATGAGCGTTTTAATGTTTCTGACACTTTAATTGAAAATGTAGAAAAAGTATAGTGCATTACTTATCCAACTTTAAAACTTGAAATTGAAAAAAGAAAAGGACAATTAATACATGATATTTCACTATATACTACTAGCTCTACTTCTTTAAGTGATAGAGGGATGGTTTTTGAGAAAAACCCTCATGTTACTAGAAGGGATAGAAAAAGTGTTTCATCTAAAGTTGTATGTCATTATTGTGGTGATTGATGACACATTAGCCCTCTTTGTTATAGTAGGAATGTTCAAGTTTCTAGTGGTAAAATGACATGGATAACTAAGTGTTCCTTAAATAACCTCAAAGGATCCACTAGTTGGGTACCTAAATTGCTTATTTGATCGTCTGCTGGAAATTCTTGTCTCTGCAAAAAATTTATGGTTCCTAGATAGCAGATGCTCAAGACACATGACAACAGATGCCTTTATATCATCAAGTTTGATGAGAAAGAAAGTGGTCACGTCACGTACGAGGACAACACAAGAGGTAAATTTTTAGGAAAAGGTGTTGTGGAAAATCCCTCCATAATCACCATAGAAGGCGTGATTTTAGATAAAAGGCCTAAACACAATCTACTTAGCATTACTCAGTTATACATAAAAGGTTACTTCATGGTTTTTGATACTCTAAGTTGCTTAATTGAGCATAAGGCAAGTAGAGACATTGTTTTTAAGGATTCTAGGATAGATAATATCTATATGCTTGATTTGAATGATGTGTTAATGCATGGAGCTAAATGCTTAGTCACAAAGAGTGAAGATTCTTGGTTATGGCATAGGCGTTTGATCCACATGCATTTTGACTTAATAAATAAAATAACATCCAAGGATCTAGTGATTAGTCTTCCAAAAATTAAATTTTCAAAAGACAAAATATGTGATGCTTTCCAAATGGAAAAGCAAACGAGAGTGTCGTTTAAACCAAAGAAGATTATTTCGACATCAAAACCTCTCGAGCTTCTCCGCCTATATTTGTTTGGCCCTTCGAGGACAAGGAGTTTAGGAGGTAATTCTTATAGATTTGTAATTGTGGATGACTAATCTAGATTCAATTGAACATTATTTTTTTCCCACAAGGATGAAACTTTTTAGGCGTTCATAATATTTGCTAAGCCTGTCCAAAATATTTTTGATTTGAAAATTATCACACTCCGTAGTGATCATGGTGGTGAATTTGTAAACCATTAGATTAAAAAATTTTGTAAAAAAAATGGGATTGCTCATAACTTTTTATGTCAGAGAATTACATAATAAAATGGTGTTGTTGAGCATAAATATAGAGTTTTAGAAGAATTGGCTCGGAGCATGATAAATGAAATTTCCTATGTACTTTTAGGCAGATGTGATTAATACTACATGTCATGTCTTAAACAGGTTGCTCAGTCGCCCAATCCTAGAGAAGACACCCTATGAGTTACTAAAAAGTAAGAAACTAAACATTTCACACTTTTGCATTTTCAGTTGCAAATGTTTCATTTTAAATAGCGAAAAAGACAATCTTGGTAAATTTGATGCTAAGTCTGATGAAGGAATATTCCTAGGGTATTTATCTTCGAGTAAAGCATAGATTTTACAATCATAGAATGTCATCAATTTAAGAATCTATTCATGTTGCATTTGATGAATCCTCACCCCAAAAGACAGGGAAATGTATTTGTTCTGATGTTTTAGGCGTGATAATGAAGAATTCAATTAATGACGAAAGTCCCAAAAAGGATCCTCTTCCACCAAAGAATGATGATATTAATGAAGTAAAGAAGAAAGTTCACACGAGGAAGAAAAATAAGAGAACTTAAATCAACTACCTCAAGATTGGACGATTAGAAAAGATCGTTCGTTGAATCAAGTACTCAGAGATTTCAAAGGAAGTTTAAGTAATAGATCTCGTGTTAATAATCTATGTAATTACTCTGTGTTCATTTCTCATATTGAACCTAAAACTATATATGATGCTTTACTTAACGAGGGGCAGTTACTTGTTATGCAAGAAGAACTTATCCAATTTAAACGTAATAACGTTTGAGACCTTGTTCCATATCTAGTTGATAAAACCATCATTGGCACTAGATGGATCTTTATGAACAAAATGGATGAAAATGGCGTAATTACTAGAAATAAAGCAAGGATAGTAGCAATAGGGTACAGTCAAGATGAAGGAATATACTAAGATGAGACTTATGCTCATGTAACTCATCTAGAAGCTATTCGACTCCTTTTAGCATTCACTTGCTACTTGGATTTTAAGCATTATTAAATGGATGTTAAATCTTATTTTCTTAAGTGCTACTTAAATGAAGAATTTTATGTATCCCAACCTCCGGGTTTTGAGGATAACGATAATGCTAACTATATTTTTAAAATCAAAATTGCCCTCTATGGTCTCAAACAAGCTCCAAGAGCTTGGTATGAGCGCCTTAATGGATTTTTAATTAAAGAAGGATTCAATTATGGTAAATTAGGTACAACTTTGTTTATTATATGCACATCAAAGCATATTCTTTTAGTTCAAATATATGTCAATGATATTATTTTCGGTTCTATTAACAAATCTCTTTGCCAAGAGTTTGGAAGTTTGATGCAGGGTGAATTTGAAACCTCTCTCATGGGGGAGCTCACATATTTATTAGGATTGAAAATTAAACAGGCCAAATAAGGAACTTTCATAAGTCAAAAGAAGTATTTCTTTGAGCTTCTTAAGAAGTTTGATATGCAAAATTCGTAGAGCATTTCAACACTAATGGCTTCAAACGTGCTGATCGACAAAGATAAGAATAGAACGAAGAATGACATTATCAAATATAAAGGTATTATAGGATCCCTACTCTATTTAATAGCGAGTAGGCGAGATATTGTGTTTAGTGTGTGTATATGTTCCAGATATCAAGTATCACCTAGGGAAATCCATTTTAAAACGGTCAAAAGAATTTTGAGGTATCTTAACGAAACCTCACAACACTGTCTTTGGTTTCTTAAAGGCATGTAGTTTAATAGGAGTTTCTAATTTTGATTTTGTGAGGTGCAAGTAGGATAAGAAAAGTACTAGTGATACTTGTCACTTATTTGGAAATTCTTAGTTTCTTGGTCCAGTAGGAAGCAACATAATGTTACTCCTTCTAACGTTGAGATTGAATATGTAGTCACTAGTAGTTATCGTGCACAAGTATTATGGCTAAAGCAACAATTTCTAGATTACAATTTAATACCTGGCTGCATTCCAATTAAGTGCGATAACACTAGCGCAATAAGTCTCACTAAGAATCCGGTACGTCATTCACTAACTAAACATATAGAAATCCAAAACCATTTTCTTAGAGACCATGTTGAAAAAGGTGATGTTTTTTTAATATGTTGATGTGAAAAAATCAACTTGCTAACATTTTTACAAAACCATTGTCATCGGAACCTTTTCACAAGATTTATAGAGAATTAAGAATCTTGGATTCCTATTGATTTAAATAAATTAGGATTTATGTTTAGTTTCTTTTTCTATTTGTATTTTTTATTCACTAACACTCTCTTGTAGCAAATCATAATTTCACCAACCTCATCGGTATGTCTCTATAACTCTTATATCATTGCATCTATGTTTATTCTAAATATGTTCATTGTTTTGCTTATTACATTCTTTATTTCATTTATTCATCTATAACATGCTTATGATTGTTCATCTTTGTGTCTAAATTATTTTTAAATGATGTTTTTAATTATGTGAATTTAAGCATTCATATACTTGTTCATGCATTATTTAATCTTCCATTAATAGTAATTTTGATCATATAATCTTTTGTTGAAATGTTGGTTCATGTTTATCTTCATGTGTGTTGCATGTAACATGTCTATCTTCGTGTTCTGTATCCGATCTCTCATGTTTTATATTCTTCTTATCTTTCTAGATCATGTGTTCATTTGGAGTTTATCTCTTGTTGCTGGTTATTTTGTGTTTAGCCACATTACCATCTTTCTCTTTTTTTATCTTTACAAAGGGGGAGAACTTGTAATGTGATTCTAGAATTGTTTTATACGTCTTAAGATGTTGTGTGTGTGCAATGTTTCAGGGGGAACACAAGTATTTATTTTCATTAGCTTAAAGTCGACTCAATTCCAATTGAAAGTTTTCCAAGCATAAAAAAGGGAAAGACTGAAGTTGTATTTCTCTAATATATTTAGGGGGGAGAACATCAATACAGTTTTGTTGCTTGTCTCTTAGGATTTTGTTTCATTATTATTGTTTATTGAGTCCCATCTTCAATTGAACATCTTTGGATTATATTTTGAATCCATTCTTTTTAACATGCATAATTCAATTGTTTGCATTTGAGTATGATCACTGTGTTTCAAGTCAATTGATTGAGTTAATGGTATAAAAACCATATTTTATGTTGGTTCATGTTATGTGGGAAGTGAAATCTCAAACTATTTTGAAAAACTTGAAAATTTGATATTTATTGTATGTGACTCGAATCATTCACAATCTATGACTCTGATCAAATCAAACAGAGAACAATAGGAAAGTTCTGGTGTCTGTGACTAGAATCACAGTTTACACATGATTTAATTCATGTAACACTGTGACTTGAATCATAAGTTTCGCATGATTCAAACCACACAAGTCATGTTAGCCACTGCTCAGTTTCATTCAAGTCACATTTTCTACATGACTCGAATCACAAAGTTTTTTTCATTTTTTCCAATTTGGCTCTACCCAAATTGATTCATATCAGGCTTTGTACATGACTCGAATCACAAAAAAATAGGTCACTTCTTTTATGTTGATCTTGTTCCACTCAACTTGCTCATTTTACTCAAGTCAACAAATGTTTTTGACTTGAATCTAACAACCATTTCTCACCTATTTTTATGCTTAAACTCCAGCACCTAAAAATTCTTTTTCTCATCTCATTATTAAAAAAGTTAATAAGAAATATCATAATAATACAAGTGTGATTTTATGAAATCAACAACTCCCCTTTTTGAAAACTCAAAATCTCTTGCAAATAGAATTTCTTTCATCTTCAACCTCTAGTTTAGATTCAAATCTTGATTTTAAAGATTTAAAATTGTTGTGGGAGACGTGACTTAAAACTAACATTTCTTGAAGATTTGGTCAAGATTTTCATGAGGCTTGCAAGATAGTGGTTGTTGTGACAGATAATGATAAATTCCAATGAAAAGAATGAGGTTCTTATTTCTAGGTTGACCTTTGTAGTGCTTGTCGCAACTACAAAAAAAGGGGGCCGACGGAAACAAACAAAAGAGTTACCACCGAACGTTATTTATCCCAAAGAGAGGGAAAGGAAATGATCAAATAAAACCTGAAGAACGGGAGAAGACAAGGTCATCGCAACCAAATCTTGGGTTCGGGAATCGGTTACGCAAGGGGAAGGTATGAGCACCCCTCACGTCCGTTGTACTCAACGGGATCCACGCTTGTTGTCTAATCTAAGGGTGAAGGTTATCTAAAAGCTACTGCTAAACGGGGGTGGAAAAGAAAGAACAGACTCGATAGGATATCACTGCCCTACGCCTGCGTATTCCCTCGTGCAATGGGAAAGTCAGAGTCAATGTAGTTCGAAAAACTAAGGGGAGGTTGCTCGCCAAGACATCGCCGTCTTGTGCCTATGTATCCTCATCTGGTATGAGAAATCAGAGCAAACGTAGTTTGGATAACCATGGGGGAAGGGAAAAGGGTGCTCGCCAAGACATCGTTGTCTTGTGCCTAAGTATTCTCATCTGGTATGAGAAATCACAACAAACGTAGTTCGGGTAACTACAGGTGATGGGGGGAGGTTGCTCACCAAGACATCACCGTCTTGTGCCTACGTATCCTCGTTTGGTATGAGAAATTAGAGCAAACATAGTTCGGGTAACTATGGGGGAAGGGAAAAGGGTGCTCGCCAAGACATTGTCGTCTTGTGCCTACGTATTCTCATCTGGTATGAGAAATCAGAGCATACTTAGTTCGGGTATCTACGGGTGATGGAGGGAGGTTGCTCGCCAAAACGTCGTCATCTTGTACCTACGTATTCTCATCTGGCATAAAAAATCAGAGCAAACGTAGTTCGGGAAACCTAGACCACTGGTTGGTTAAGTGTTTTTTATAAGTGACGCTAAGTTTCAATTCCAGCAGTTACGGACGATGCCTGTTTGCGGTAGAACGGAAAGGGAACATACACTTTTTCTGAAAATGAAATTTGAAGAACAATCCCAAAGGATGAAAAGGTTTGAGTTTTGTTTGTGTGTTTTAGTGAAGTGACTTGAGTTAGTTTGAGACTCACGTCGCACTAAAGACTATGACGCGAGGGCGAATGCGTCGCATATCGCCCAAAGGGCATACGCTAAACACTCTAGACAAGCGAGGAGAAACCCCCCACTCATCATTCCCCATGTACTTAAAGCTTTTAGCGTATGACGTTCATCGTTCCTTATTAAGTGTCTTGAAGAAATTTGAGGTGAGAAGAGAGAGACGCACACAAAGACCTAGGGGAAACTGAATCCTAATTGTTGTCATACAATGTGGCCCTAAAGTCATTATTAGGAGGGAAACTAACCTAATGTTGTCATGCTTGGATTGAAAACCTAATGTCTCTCCTACCTCAGACTTAATCAGAAATTATGTCGAGCTAGGAATCCTAAGGGATCATGCGAATACAGGAAGTAAACAGCAAGTAAACACGAAGCAACACAATCACAGACAACGCCAAGTTATAAACTCAGAAAATATGTACAAGTGTATTTACAGACGCACTCGAGAATTAATAGAAATTAAAAGATAATAGCCAAATAAGATTAAAAGTCTAATCCTATGTTAATTCAAAAGTAAATTTCTAAATTTAATCCAAATTAATTTCTATAGAAAACTAAAACCTAATTCTAATTCTAAAATTATTAAATTCTAAAACTATCACTAATCTAATTAAAATGACTAAGTCTAAACTCTAATCTCTAATTAAATTCTAAGAGAAAACCTAAAGATAATCCTAAAAAAATAAAATTCCTAGTTAAAATTACTAATTCTAAAATAAAAGTCTAAAATAAAAGATAAACCTAATATGATTCTAAACCAATTAAAAATCTAACATAAATTAAAATCTAAATAGAAACCTAAATCCTAAAATTAATTAAAAGCTTAATTCTAAAGTTAATTCTAATTAAAATAATCCTAATTTAATTCTAAATTAAAATCTAGGAATAAACTAATTCTAAAGTTAATTAAAGACTAAACCAAATATAAACCTAAAACTAACCAAAGACCTAAGTCTAATACTAAATTAATTCTAAATTCTAAATTAGGAATTAAACTAATAAATTACTAAATTTAATAACCCAAACCAATTAAATCTAAATATACTAAGATAATTTCAATAATACATTAAATAAAATAAACAAAACTGAAGTGGGGGAAGAAAATCACGTTGGGCTTCAAACCCCCTAGGCCCAATGGCCTTCACAAGACTGAATTGAAGTTAGGGGGTGCAACGGGTGATTCTGGGGTGGCAAAGAAGGAAACAGCAAGGCGAACATGCCTGAGACATGGTCCATGATACAACTTTCTCATTAGCAAGAAAAAACCCTAAAATGCTGAAAACGAAACCTAACCTCTTCTTCTTCTCCCTCTCGCCGTTCTTATTTTCTCCCTGTTTTCTCCCAACATTTTCAAACCTCGCCCTTCCGTTAAGCTCGTCGTCTTCGTGCCAACAAATTAAAATCCCCTATGTTGCTCTCTTCATCAACCTAAATCTCCGGCGGCTGTATCTTTTCTTCACTACACTGCTCCAATATTCTCTTTCTTCTCCAACAAAACCCCGCCGTCTGATGCCATTCTCAATGCAAGAAAAAAGCTCACCCGTGTTTTTGTAATGACGACGATGCTATGATTGAGGTAAGAAACTCGTTACGTTCTTGCTTCTACGTTACGCCTTAGCGTCTTCTTCTTGCACTTTTATTTTTGTTCTTTGCGTTGTCCCTTGCTTTCGTTGAGCTTCGTTGATGTTGCGAATGTTGCTGAAGGTTGATGAAGAGGTTCGAAGTTTATGCAGGTTTTATGTATGAGATCAGAATAAGGATGAAAGGATATCTCGCAAAGGTTTAAACTTGATGGAGGTTGAAGAACTCCAGGACGAGGAAGGTGGATTCGAAGGTGAAGATGTTTTCTGCCGTTTTTGAATGTTAAGAGTGTAAGAAGAATCAAAGTAGTTTGTAACCTTTCTCCCTATTGGGGTCCCTGCAAGCAGGTCTGCGAGCCGAGATTTCTTTTAAGGAGAGATCTTTTTCGTTACTTCAATGAAGGTTCTATGTGTTCTTGAAAGACTAAGGGTGTTGGAGGTTTATCAGTCATTTGTTGTTGACAGAGGTATGGTAAGAGGAAAGTTGGATGGGTTGGTGAAAGTTTTGTATTACTGTGGTTAACGAATGTTGGGGTGAATGGTGAAGAAAGGTGTGTGTGCCTTTGAATATCAGTTTTTTTTTAATTCCCCCCGCGCACGCTTTGTTCTCTGTCCTTTTTATCCCTCCTTGATTCAAACAAAAATCTCTCCTTTTAATCCTTGTTTGTACTGTCATTTTCACTAACAGGTTTTTTTGTTGTTGATGGTATCATTTTGCAGGTGATGCTGCAGGTTTTTGATGTGGATGCGATTTGGTTTGTAGTGGTCATGAGATGTTGAGAGGTTTTTTTGTCTGGCGTGGCTTGTGGTTGCAGCAGTGTACATTTCATGGTTTTGGAGGAAGTAGCAGGGTTGTACGGTTGTGTTGTAGCTTTTTTCTTTTAAATACAGTTTCTCTTATTTTGTAATATGTTTAACCATGGTTTTGGAATGACATCTTGTATAGCAGAGGCAGCAGCAGTTATTGTATGGCCATTTTGGTGAGGTGGTACAAATTTTCCTCATTGTTGTTCAGGATTGAGCTAGCGTGGGATGTATTGATACAGCTTAGGATAATTTGTAATTTTGCAGCATATGGTGTGTGGAATGGGGCTGTGTTTGAGGCAATTGTGGACTTTTGTTAATTTTTTGTAAATGAAAATTTTTGTAAAGTTTTGATGGGCTATGAATGAGTATTATGTGGCATTTGGCCTTTTTTGTGTGAAAATAGAATGGAAATAATGGTTTATATAAAAAAAATATAAATGGTAATATAAAAAATGGTTATGGAAAAAATAAATTGAATTTAGAAAATGGATAGAACGGGTAAAAAAAAGAATAGGAATTTGTTTTTTTTTAAATGAGTAATTGATATGGGAATATTTGATGAAAGAATGTGGATAAAATTAATATGGTTATTTGGATATAATAAAGGAAATGAATAAAAATAAAAATGGATTCAAAAAGATTAGAATGGATATTGGATATTTATGGAATATGGATTAATTAGAAAATATGGGTAAAAAGGAAATTAGATATCAATGGATATTATGGAAAATGGTATGGATAGGTGATTTCGAATTTGGGTAAAAGGAGGATAATGGACACAACCCAAACTCCCAAAGCCAACACCCTGAATGAACAGCAAACAAACATGACTTTTCCCATAAAGCATCTGATTAAATGCACACAAAAGCCACTGAACAACAATCATCCATATTAGCCAAATCACTTTAAATCTGTCTGAATGAATCTTCGGGAAAATAAATCCACAACCCGAACATAACTGAACCTATGAACCTGACTTTTGGATTAAACTTCTCACGAATCATTGTCTGATAACTTGATAACCAATGCTCATAACAAATTGGCCTTGAGTACACATCGCCTGAGAAATAGCCACTGATGCAGGTAACTTGAAAAAGAAGCAAGCTTTTGATGGTTTGACCAAAATGAGGTCCAACTTCCCTCTGATACTGATCGTGACTGAATAACCATGCTTGACTCGAAACCACACCACCGTCCCTGATAACCTGATCTTCTATCCATGATTAGAAATAAACTCTGATCCTGAACCAGCTGGCTATTAGCTTGCCAACCAACTTGAACCCAAAAACTGATGAAACCCTAGGCCCTTGATGCCTGACAACTCTTGAAGGAAGTAGGTCTGATACCTGATGACCTGATTCAGAACAACTCTTGATCCCATGTCTTAGAAGACCAATGCGAAGTATGATAATGATGAATTATGATTTTATGACGATGCAAATGAGCGCGAAGAAAAAGCCAATCAAAGTTAGAAAAAGCTAGAGAAAATTTGGGGGTGCAACAGTGCTGTGTGGAAGCCTGTAGGCAAGGTAGGAGTTGTTCTCAAATCTTCAGGCAGTTCATTGGTAAAGGAATTTGTGGGATCAGGGGTGATTTCAATAGACGAATACATGGAGCATATTGGTGAAGATAGAAAATTCAAGAAGCGAGAATCGAGTAAAAAATTTGCTGATTTTATTGTCATAGTTGTATACAAGTCAAGATCCATACATGATTATTTTTCTCAGCATTATTGTGGATTAGTGATTTCATAGTGAAAGAACAACTTTCAATGAGAAACCATTAGAGATTATATTAGGCTCATGTGAGGATGATATAGTCGAACCACTATACATCCTAGTGTTCTCTCTCTCTCTCTCTCTCTCTCTCTCTCTCTCTCTCTCTCTCTCTCTCTCTCTCTCTCTCTCTCTCTCTCTCTCTCTCTCTCTCTCTCTCTCTCTCTCTCATTTTGATTTTCGTAGGCTATTGCATGTTTAGGGAACTGTTTGTTAGTGTAGTTTATTGTTAATTCTTATTGGTAGCCATTTATTACATAAGTGTAGGTTTTGTTAGAATTGGAACCTATTTGTGTTTTGTGATGATTAAATTCTGAAAATGGTTATGTTAGAATCCTGTATCAATTGTTATTTTGCAAGGAACAAATTTCGTGTAAATTGTGAAGTTTTAATTTATCATAATTTGCAACTATTTGGATATATTCTCTAATCAATCTGATATATTTGTTAATTACGTAATTGCATTCATGATTAATTTTCAATTCATGCATAAGGTATCTATTTTTTCGCTTTAAGACTTCCGCATTGAAAAACTCCGATATTTATTTTAAAAATTGATCAAATTTTAAAAAGGTCTATACATACCCCTTTAGGTCCTTTCTTTCCTCCATATTCCCACCCAACACATTAGAAGGTAGTTCTTCGTTTAACAACAAAGAACTCTTGTGGGAAATTTTGCTTCAAATGCAAAAAGATCAACAAGACTTCTTCCGTTTTGTGAGACTAGCATACATGGAACAAGAGATTATACTCCCTTCATAAGGAATGTGTGATGAATAGGCCTTCGATGTTCCCTTAGTATTTATTAGGGGAATTACTAAATGAAAGAAGATGAAGAGAAGTAGGAGCACCATTCTTAAAGGAGCAAAAGATCAAAAGAAAACCTGGTAAAAAAGGACAAGAAAAGAAAGGAAAATGTGTCTTTTAAGACATAACAAGAAAAAAGTTCTAGTGTGACCGAAGACGACACGCCATCATGGAAGAAGAAGATTACAAAGATTAAAAAGGTAATGAGCCCTATTAAGAAAGCTACTAAGGAAGAGAGTCTAGTGAAGGTATTTGACATAAATGAGCCAACTGAGGAGGAGAAAGATGATGATGACAAGACCACTAATGAATTGATCAAGGAGGTGACCATGGATTATAAAGATATGATTAAGATTGAATATGTTGAGAAGGAAAGGGTTGAAGAAGATGAGTCTATGGAAACTGATATAGCTCAAGTTACAGAAGAGCCTAAAGAATAAAAGCATATGGAAGACGAAGAATAAGAAGATGAGGAAGAGGAAAGTCAGAAGGATGAGGAGGTTGGCAAATAAGAAGTTGTTGCTGAAGATTCAAGGAGAAGAATAAAAAACAAAGTCTGAAAAGGATGAGGCTATAGAAGGTGGTGATCCAAAGGAAGCTATTAAGAACCCCGACACTTTATAAGAAGACAAACCCATCAAAGACCCTAAAAAAGAATTTGTCGAGCTAGAAGTGGTCATCAGCCCTGAAAAAGCCAATACCCTAGAAAAATCTTGCAGTCCAATTCAAATGAAGAATTCTACCAAATTAAAGAGTCCATAAAACAAAAATAGCCACATGAAGTTTAAATCATCAACTTCTAATGGCATGCAAAGGTGGAGCATCTAGTAAAACTTATTAGAAAAAAGTAATGCAAGTGGAAACCTCAAATTCAAAATGAGCTAAAAAGCCAGCAAAAAACAAGCTAGTTAATCCCCAATTGAAACTGAAAAAATGAAATCTTAAACAATATGGTAGAATATCAAACTAGTATTTAGGCTAATTATCTTGACTGAAGATTGCTAGCATGATAGGCAACACCAGGAAACACACACACACATACACACATAAGCACGCACACACACAGACACACTCAAGCACATGCACGCGCTCACATACGCACATGCGCATGTGCACATACATACATACACATATACACAGACACACAAAGTACTAATTTGTAAAAATATTGAGTTGTGCCAATTTTTGGATGGGGTCCCCTTAGAAAAATTATGAGTTGTATATGAAATGAGTTACTAGAGGAAAGAATGGTGGGAAGTAAAATTTTATTTTCTGATATTATCTGTCACATCAATTAAGGACATATAATGGTTTAAGTTTGAGAGAGTGATGTCTCACTATGTGTGAGGTATTATAGCCTTTAGCAGTATATTTTATATTTTTTCAGTAATTTACTAGGTTAATTTTAGTGCACTTTTGATGTTTCTAAGTTATGAATAACATAATAGATGTTCTCATTTGTGAGTTTTTACGTGTTTGTTACATGTATAAGGATAACTTCTGATAAGTCCTGGTACCGTAGAACTATAACACCACCTTAAACCCAACTTTAAGTGGAAAGTAGGATCATATAAAGGTTACAAAGAATGAATATTCATAACTTTATGGCATATGTTGTAACACCCTAATTTCCCCGATGTAATTTATAAATAAAAATCAAATTAAATTAAAACAATTAAGCATTTAGGATGCTACATCCAACTTCAACCATCTCATGTAATAGGATATGTAACACATATGAAATTAAAAGTAATAGGAATCATAATACAAGTATGAGCTTCAACATTTCATTAACAGCGAAAAAACATTAGACAACTAGCTAGTTTAACTTTCCAAACATAATCATAACATAATGTAATTATAAGGAAATAACAAACATATGAGATTTATATAATAATCTCCACCAAACATAAAATAAGGAAATAAGTGATCTTCTCTCCTAGTGTTACATATCAGAGTAGATGCCGACTCAATAAAAGCATAAAGGAGAGTAATCTCTTCCACTCGTTTTCACACCTCTATTTCGCATTATCTGGACGATGCCCATGAAAAGGCAACATTATAACAGAATGGGTGAGAAATCACAATCATACAATGAAAATGCATAATAATATGTAAGCACATGATTGTCACGTAAATAATCACCCCTTCCACAACTCACACTCCACACAATTCAAATATCATAATATAACATGTATGTAATGCAATGAGACTCAAGTGCGTGACTCAATACATGTGGTACCAATTGTGAACTATCAAGTTCACTCGCTCCCGACTCCTACCATAGGGCCAGAGCACACCTAAAATCATTACCATCACCATAGGTAATGCATCACAGACTCCCACCTAAAACCAGCTACTCGCACCCAATCCTCACCATAGGATTGAGGCTCACCAGAAAAGGACCATCATCCAAACACCATGATGCATGATTCATAAATGACATACAATGACAAAAATAATATGTACAATGATATTCATCTTAACCAATGTATCACACAAATATTGGCCACCACGCACCATACATATACTACAAGCATTCAGTAATGTCATCATAGTAACATCGCGGTAACAACATACCATCCACACACATCACCATACCACAACATACAAACCACATGCCATACAACACCATTATGCAACATTTAAAATCATTTCCAGGTACTAAGACTATTTTTAAATTAAAGTACATTGTGTCAGTTTTCTAATGCTTTGAACTAAACCTTAATCAGACACCCGAAATCAAGTTATGAATTATTTAATTTTGACACAACAAGCATAAATGGTTACACCAAAATAGGTAACCAGTTACATCATTTTTAGAAATAGAGAGTATGATCTTTCCCAGTGTAATCGGTTACACCAAAACTGGTAACTGGTAACCGGTTACACCCTTGAAAATCCAATTTTTCTAAAAATATGTCTCAGGTGTAATCAGTTACACCAAAACCTGTAACCGGTTACCACTGAGACAATGGCAAATTTATGCAATTCTGTGTTACAAAAATTAGTTCTGAAACAACCAACACCAATTTTTATGGAAAGTCATTTGGTCAAGTTTCACACTCTAACTCCCAACAACATACAACATCCCCATTATTCACCCATTCCGCAATTCATCCAAACATAAATCATAATAGCAACATCACACATATCAAATAATTCACAGCATAGAGAAGGAAAATGCAACACATGGAGACTATAACACCCACCTTCATGTTATCATGCAATCCCTTATACAAGAGGAAGTCTCACCCTTACCTTAGATTTTCTCTATCAAGGATTCCTTCAAGCTCTAACAATGGTGCCTTAGCCTCATGTCCACACCCCTAACCATACAAGATAATTTAATTATTAATATTTATCAATCAAATAAATCACACAAAATTCATAAGAATTGTAATAAATTATATAATCTAAATTGGGGTGTTACAACTCTCCCTCACTTAGAATATTTTTGTCCTAAAATTTTTACCTTATGCGAACAACTTAGGATACGCCTCTCGCATCCCACTCTCCAACTCCCATGTTATGTTCCCTTCGGCAGCGCCTCCCCAAACTACCTTCATGAGAGCAATATTGTTTCCTCTGAACTTTCTCAATTCACGACCTTCGATCCTTACAAGTAAAGCTTTGATTGTAAGGTTATCCCTTACTTGTATGTCGTCAATCGTAATCACATGAGATGGATCTGGAACATACTTCTGAAGTTGTGAGACATGGAATACATCATGCAAATTTAAATGATTAGGTGGCAACGCCACTCTATAATCAACCACTCCAATTCTCTTCAAAATATGATATGGAACGATAAACCGAGGAGTAAGCTTTCTCTATTTTAAAGCACGTCTTACACCGGTCACCAGAGTGACTCTCAAGAAAACATGGTCTCCCTCTTGAAACTCAAGGTCTTTCCTTCTCTTATCATGGTTACTCTTATGCCTACTATGCGAAGATTTCATCTTTTATCGAATTAACTTCACCTTTTCAGTAGTCTACTAGACAATCTAAGGCCCAAGCACTACATTCTCACCAGATTCATGTCAACACTAAGGCGTCATATACCCCAACCATATAGTGCCTCAAGTGGTGTCATTCCAATGCTAGAATGGAAACTATTGTTATAAGCAAACTCTATCAGTGACATATGACTATCCCAAGCACCCCTTTGATCAAGGGAACAAGCCCTCAGTAAATCCTCCATGAACTGAATAGTTCTCTCTGTCTGACCATCTGTCTGTGGATGATAAGTAGAACTCAACCTCATCTTAGAACCTAAAGTCTCCTACAAACCCTCCCAAAAACTGGATGTAAACCTTGGGTCTCTATCAGACATCAAAATTCTCTGCCATTTCCACTCTGGAATGTCTAACGGTTGCATCAATCCTGCAAGCTTCTGGTTCTTAACCTTTGACTTCTGGAAAGTCAATCACGCATACATAAACTGTGCCACATCACGCTTCAGACCAGGCCATCAAAATATCTTTTTCAGATCTTGATGCATCTTAGTAGCTTCTGGGTGGATACTTAATCTACTTCTATAACTTTCTTCTAAAATGATCTTCTTCAACTCAGGAATTTTAACACACCCTACTCATCCACTTTAAAATCACTCCTTTCAGTATGATTACTCCCAACCATCAAATCCACCAATTTCACATCCAACCTCTGACTCTTTTTAATATTATTAAGAAAATCATTGTTTACCTTTCAACATACCCAACATCACACTCTGCGGTGTTAGCTCGCAGACCAAACTCAAGTCTCTGAACTGCTCCATAAGTTCCAACTCCTTAACCATCAAAGTAGACATATGCAAAGACTTTCGACTTAAAGCATCAGCCACGACATTAGCCTTACCGGGGTGATAATTTAAGCCAAAATCATAATGCTACATAATATCTAACCATCTTCGTTGCCTCATATTTAATTCCTTCTGATCAAACAGGTATTTTAAACTTTTGTGATCACTAAATACTTCGAATTTAAAACCATAAAGATTATGCCTCCAAATCTTCAACACAAACATCACTGCAGCCAATTCTAAATCATGAGTAGGATAATTTCCCTCATGAACCCTCAAATACCGTGGAGCATAAGCCACTACCTTTCCGGCTTGCATCGGCACACTGCCTAAACCCATCTTAGACGCATCACAATACACTACAAACGGTTCATTAGGATTCAGAAAAATCAGAATTGGAGCTGTAGTCAATTTCTTCTTCAGCTCTATGAAACTTTCTTCACAATAAATTTCCCACACAAATGATTTACCTTTACAAGTCAACTAGGTTAATGGAAGTGCTAACTTAGAAAAAGCTTCAATAAACCTGTGATAGTAACCCGCCAAGCCCAAAAAGATTCTAATCTCAATAACTGACTTAGGAGCCTCCCATTGTAGTACTTCATCTACTTTGGACGGATCCACAACGATACCATCACCTGAAATAATATGCCAAAAAACTAACTTCTTGCAACTAGAACTCACATTTTTACAACTTTGCATATAAATTATTCTCTTTCAACACATGCAACACAATTCGTAAATGTTTGACATGCTCTTCATTTGACTTGGAATAGATCAAAATTTCATCAATGAAAACTACCACGAACTGATCCAGATAAGTACGAAATATACGATTCATATATTCCATAAACACTCAAAGTGCATTGGGAACACCAAACAACATCACCAAATATTCAAAGTGCATATACCGAGTTCTAAAAGGCGTCTTCTAAATATCATCATCCTTCACCCGAATTTCATGGTAACCGGACCTTAGGTCAATTTTGCTAATGACACGTGCACCTACCAGTTGATCCATCAAATCATCTATTCTCGGAAGTGGGTACTTGTTTTTGATCGTTACTTTATTCAGTTGTCGGTAATCCATGCATAACCTCATACTACTATCTTTCTTCTTTACCAACAACACTAGAGCTCCCCAAGGTGACACACTTGGTCTTTCAAATTTCTTTTCTAGCAAATCCTCTAATTCCCATTTCAATTCTGCTAATTCCGACGCTGACATCCTGTATGGTGCCATAGAAACAAGTGTGCTACCAAGGACAAGATCAATAGAAAACTCCATCTCTCTCTCTGGAGAAACATCCTAAATATAATCCGGAAACACTTCTGGAAACTCATGGACTATCGACAATTCTTTAATTGCAACTTCACTTTTAACAGATAAAGATGCGAACAACACAAGCACCTGAGCTTCATCTTGCAAAAGCTCTTTCAACTATCTAGCAGATAAGAAACCAGTTTCCTCTTCCTTAAAAGGAGAAAGAAACCGTACTGATTTGTTATAACAATTTATATAGACATGATTAAACTCCAACCAGATCATTCCCAAGATAACATTGAGATCCCTCAATGGCAAACAAATAAGATCAACACCAATATCTCTATAAAAAATCGATAGATGATAGTTCAAACAAACCAAAGAAGTATTCAACGATCCCTTAACAGGAGTACCGATAACCATTTCTCTATTCATGGAGGACACTATAAGGCCCAGCATTTTCACACATTCTTCAATAATAAACGAGTGAGTAGCACCAGTACCAATAATAGCAATCAAATGAGTACTATTAATATAACAAATACCTCTAATCAACTTCTTGGCACTGGAAGTTTGAGTCCCAAACAGAGCAAGCACATTCCCATTGGATTGAGCTTGCTTCGGCTTCTACCAATGTGTACTGATGTGTCATGGTTCGCCACAGTTGTAGTAAGTCACCTTATTATCTTTGCAATCAGCAACCAGATGTCTTATCTTCCTACACCAAAAACACTTCTTTACATCACCCTTGCACTCATTAGCGTGATGACCAAGCTCACCACACCTAAAACATTTAAGATGAGTATGAGCATCTCCCTCACTTGACCTCTTACCCTCAGCAACCTTTTGTTTACCTTTCTTAGTTGGAGCACTATAAGGCTTCTCATAGTTCAAATGTTGTTTCCCTATCTTCTTGCTCAAACTCTTATAGTAAGTTGACCGAGCCTTACTATCATCCTCGAAGATCCTACAACTATTCACCAATCTTTGGAAACCTCCGGGTCTGTTGATATCCAATAGCCTGCTTGATCACTGGACACAACCCATTCTTAAACTTAACACATTTTGAGAACTTAGTAGTTGCCTCACTGTAATGAGATAGAACTTCACAAGTTCCGCAAATCTGATAGCATACTCGACAACAGATGAACTCCCTTGTTACAGCTCTAGGAATTCAATCTCCTTTTTCCTGTGAACTTCTTCTGAAAAATACTTCCTCAAAAACTCTTTGCTGAACACCGCCTAAGTGATATCTTCACCTGCAGTTTCCAACACCTGGCGAGTGTTGACCCACCAATCATTAGCCTCCTCAGCCAACATATGTGTACCAAACCATACCTTCTGCACTTCTGAATAATCCATCACACCAAAGATTTTCTCAATGTCTTTGAGCCAAGCATGCGCTCCATCAGGATCATACCTACCCTCAACAATAAGCAGGTTGTTCCTCTAAAACTTCTCTAGATGACAAAAATTGTTACCATCACCATAGGTAACGCTTCATCGATTCCCACTTGGAACCAGCTTCTCGCACCCAATCCCCACCATAGGATTGAGGCTCACCAAAAGTGGACTATCGTCCAAACACCATGATTAATGATTCATAATGACATGCAACAAAAAAAATAATATGTACAATGATATTCACCTTAACTAATGTACCACACCAATACTGGCCACCACACCACATGCATATACTACAAGCATTCAACAATAGCATTATAGTAACATAGCGGTAACAATATACCATCCATACACATCACCATACCACAACATATAAACCACATACCATACAACACCATATATATCAAAATAAAAATGGCACAAAACAACCTACAAACATTATATAACATTACATAATTGTATCTTAGTGTTTTGAATTTGTTGTCTTTTGATGTCTTTATTAGAACAATATTTTGGTTCTGCATATAATCTCTAGTTTTGATGATAACAATGCAAATATTTTATATGTAAAAATTTTGTACTCTAATATTTTTTTAAGTGTGAAGACATATAATTTGATCTGATTCTAGATAGTTCTCTAAGAATATCATCAAAATTAATTCTGGCACGCCTCAAGAAACTAATTCGACCGCATCTGAAGAAACATCAGCAGTTCTGATGAATGTTGAATGTCTTTGAAAAATAAAGTTGCCTGCTTCTCAAATAAGCTTCAATTCCAACTCTAGAGTCAAGGTTCTGAGTTCTGAAGACCTGTCCATTCTCTGCTGATAATCAAGCTTTTGCCTCTGACAAGATCATTCTAAGAGACTTAAGTGAAGACAACTTTTGACTCTGAAGACTCTGATACTTCTTGGCATATTTATCTAAACACAATATCTTTTGGACTCATCTTCACTTCACATCAGAAGAATTCCATCATAAGATAAGATCAAGACAAAACTTACACTGAAAGTATTTGTACAATAATTGATTGTGCGCCAAAGTTGTTTAAGGAATGATTGTGAAACTTTATTACTCCTATCGCCCACAATATTTGGATTACCGCTATGGTAGCTAGCACTGATAGTGACATTTCTACCCTCCAACGTCCTACCATTGAGACTATATAAAAGAGTCACTACTTCATTGGAAAAACAACGAACAACATTGCAAAAGTGAAAACACAAAATCTCAAAATTCTATCAAGAGAGTATTCTCAAACACAAAAAGTTGTTGCTCATATTTGTGTATAAAGATTGTTATTTATTTGTTTTATTCGCTTATCAGAAACACTATTGTAAACACTTTCTATTGTCATTTCTTTGAAATTATTTTTCCTTAAGTGACTAAGTGGTAGTCTGTATACTTGAGAGGGCTAAGGTGTTTCCTAACACTTAGACGGACGTTTGTAATCTTTCAAGATTAGTGGATTAAGTCCTTATTGAAGGAGAAATCACCTTGGTCGGGTGGATAAGACGTAGCCTTGTTATAGGAAAACTTGTATAAACCAAACGTGTCATTTTCTTTCTGAGTTTGTATATCTTGTTTGTGTGTGTAAAGAATTCCTATCGAAAAAGTTTTGAAAAACCCAATTCAAACCCCACTTCTTGTGTTTTTCTCCACCTTCAATTGGTATCAGAGCTTCGACTCTATTACTGATTTGGCAATCAAACACTTAACCATGTAGAGAGATCTAGTTTGAGAAAAACACTTTATGGCAGCTGTCGACACAAATAAGAGAGATAACTACAATGCTAAACCTCTTGTCTTTGACTGAAAATTTTTGATTACTGGAAAGATAGTATAGAAAGTTTCTTTCTAGGATATGATGCAGATCTTTGGGACATAGTCACAAATGGCTATGAAATACCTGTTTCTACAATTGGTATCCCCATTCCCATAAACAAAATGAATGATGACCAAAAAGTGTGAGTTTAAAAATCATCACAAAGCCAAAACTATTCTTCTCAACGCTATCTCTTATAATGAATATGAACAGATTACTAACAGAGATACAACAAAGGATATTTTTGAATCATTGAGAGTGACACGTGAAAGAAATAATCAAGTCAAGGAAACTAAGGCTCTGGCCTTAATCTAGAAATATGAGGCCTTCAAAATGGAAGACGACGAAATTGTTGAGATTATGTTCTCAAATTTTCAAACCGTAGTAGCAGGACTTAAAGTTCTATACAAAGGTTACTCTACATCAAACCATGTCAAAAAGATCCTAGAAAGCGTCCCCAAGAAGTGGATACCAATGGTTACCGCACTTAAGCTATCTAAGGATCTGAACAACATAAGCCTTGAAGATTTGGTTAGCTCACTCAGAAGTCATGAAATAGAGTTAGAGAAATATAAGCCCCAGAAAAAGGGTAATTTTGTCGCTTTAAAATCTAGATAAAAAAGAAACAAGTCAGAAAAGAACAAAACTTTCTAAGCTAAGGAAGAAGAAGTAGAAGATTTTGATGATGAAGAAGAAACGTCCCTTCTCTTCAGAAGAATCAAACAACTCTGGAAGAAAGGACAAAACAACTTCTGAAGCTCCAGAAACAAAGGAGATCATCCAGATTCATTTTCAAAAGGAAGAACGTGCAAGGAAGTAACATGCTATGAATTCAAGGAGCCCAGACACTACAGAAATGTATGTCCAATGCTTAAGAAAGAAAGCTCCAGAAAAGAAAGCTTCAAGAAGAATGTGTTCAAAGGCAAGAAGAAAGGTCTCATGGAAACATGGGATGACTCTGACTCAGAAGTACTAGAATCTGATTCTAAAGAGGAGCATGCCAACGTAGCATTCATGGCTACCAGATCTAAAGGAAACACAATCGAAATAGAGTTTGACTCATAATAGGTCTTTTTGAATTTTCTCGTGCTGAATTAGAATTATTTTTGTCAGAATCTCTAAATAGGTATCAAAAACTTCAACGTAAATTCAAGGACCTGAAAAAGGCTCATGAATATGAAGTTGAAAAGTGTATTAAGCTAGAGAAAAAAGTTTCTAAACAAAAAGATAAAGAATTTATTTTCGAAAAAGAAAATGCTTTTATTAACAAAAAATGTTTAAAACTTCAAGAAACTCTTTCTAAAGCTCCTTCGTCTTCTGAAACCATGTTATATAAATATGATAAGGCATTTCAGAAATTCTTGAACAATAACATAGACAAAAGCAGAATGGCTTCCATGATCTATGGTGTTAGTCACAATGGGATGAGAGGAATTGGTTATAATTCTGAAAATGATGATCAGATCCCACTTCAAGAAAACAAACCAAAATTCCATTCTCTTATCACTATACACCATCACAAACACAAAAATTTATTACTTCACGAAAACCCAAGGTTGTTAGAAACTCTGGGAAAACTAATCCAAAAGGACCAAAAAGATGTATCAAAAGATAAAATAGTATATGTTGCAGATATCTTATGCAGCAAAGTTAAAACACCAGTCATGGTACCTGGACTCTGGATGCTCGCGACACATAACAAGAAGAAAGCATATGTTCCAAAACCTAGAACTTAAATATGTTGGGTACGTAGGTTTCAGTGGAAACTAGAAAGGAAGAATCAAAGGATTTGGAATAGTTGGTAATGGATCTCTTCCTTCTATATCTAATGTACTTTATGTTGAAGGTCTAATGTATAATTTGTTATCCATAAGTCAATTAAGTGATAACGGTTATGACATTATTTTTAATCAAAAAACGTGTAAGGTTGTTAGTCAGAAAGATGGCATAGTTCTCTTCACTAGAAACAGGAAAAACAACATTTACAAAATAAAGCTTTCTGATCTTAAAAACCAAGATGTGAAATGCTTAATGTCTGTTAACAAAGAGCAGTGGGTGTGGCATAGATGTTTGGGTTATATTAGCATGATGAGGATTTCTCAACTAAATAAACTTGAGTTAGTCAGAGGTCTACCTAAGTTGAATTTTAATTCAGATGCTCTCTATGAAGCATTTCAGAAAGGCAAGTTTTCCAAAGCATCTTTCAAAAATAAAAATGTTGTTTCCACCTCTAGACATTTGGAGCTTCTACATATTGACTTGTTTGATCCAGTAAAAACAACATCAGTCAATAGTGAGAAGTACGCACTTGTCATCATAGATGACTACAGTCATTGGACATGGGTATAATTTCTAAGGCACAAGAATGAGCCGTATTCTGTGTCTACTAGTTTCTGTTATAAAGTGCAAAATGAGTTTGACTCTAAGATTGTTAGAGTGAGAAGTGATCATGGTGGCAAGTTTGAGAATAAATGGTTGAAGAGTTATTTGACTCTAGTGGTATATGCCATGAATTCTCCTGCCCTAGAACTCCACAGCAAAATGGAGTTGTAAAAAGGAAGAATAGGACATTGCAAGAGATGGCCAGAACCATGATCAACGAAACTAATGTGGCTAAGCACTTTTAGGTAGAAGCTGTGAATACAACATGTTACATTTAGAATATGATTTCTATTATACCTATTTTGGAGAAGACTCCTTAGGAATTGTGTGTCGCACCTCGAAAATTCCATTTCGAACATACGACCCTCACGCGAAAGGCGCGGAAATGCGGTTCGACAGAGTCGCCACCGAACTTTATTTTTCCCGAATGAACGGGAGAGGAAAATATCGAGAAAACCTCATAAACGCAGAAGGAACACGGCCGTCGCAACCATATTCCTGGGTTCGGGAG
The DNA here is from genome assembly GCA_963859935.3 of Lathyrus sativus. Lineage (NCBI taxonomy): Eukaryota > Viridiplantae > Streptophyta > Magnoliopsida > Fabales > Fabaceae > Lathyrus > Lathyrus sativus. The sequence goes on along the minus strand of OZ012740.1, from coordinate 65,755,573 downwards.
TCGGTTACGCGAGGGGAAGGTATTAGCACCCCTCACGTCTGTCGTACTCGACGGGAACCTCTTAATTTGAGTTGTGATGGATGCTAGCTAAACTTCATTCTTCTCTTCTCACTACTAAATGCTAAAGGATACTATAAAGGGATAAAGACGCTAGGGGAAAGGGGATGGTTAGAGGATAGGGTGCTCGCCAAGGATTGGGGCCCTTGTGCCTACGTATGCTCATTCGGACGAGAATGAGAAATCAGAGCATCGTAGTTCGACTACGGGAAAGGATAGGGGGAAATGGAAGATGGAGGAGATTGTGCTCGCCAAGATCATCGCAATCTTGTGCCTACATATCTTACATTCAAGAATGAATGAAGAATCAGAGCATTCGTAGTTCGTGGTAACGACCACGAAAGAAACGAGTTTGAATTGGATTTGATGTGGGTACGGATGACGATTACTCGAAATTTAAGAAAAACTTCTCGGACCCAAGTAATCGAGAGAGCAAACCAAAGACTTAGAACACTCTCTTTTTCATCATGAAGGAATGATGTGTTTGAAAGGATAAGGTTGAAATGATGACGATCACTTGAAGCCTAAGAAAGACTTCACAGACCCCAAGTAATCGGGAAAGCGAAACAAAGACTTGGAACACTCTCTTTTTCATCGTAAAAGAAGGTTGTTTGAATTTGAAATGGTGTATAAAAGGATGAGATTGGTCGGATGATGACTACTTGAAGCTTAAGAAAGGCTTCTTGGATCCAAGTAGTCGGGAGAGCGAACCAAAGACTTGGGACACTCTCTTTTTCATCGTAAAAGAAGTTGTTTGAAAGGTGAGTGAAAGGATGAGTAATTGGAGATGGTTGAATATTGTCGAGTTTAATATTATTTAAAGGCGTCAATTGCTCACACACGAATAAGATAACTCGCATATAAACAACTAAAAGCAAGATCAAAGACTTGAACCTACTCTTTACACCTTGAAAAGAATTGAATAGTTGTTAGTTGATTGATAGTTTGTTTCGAAAATCCACTTGACGTTGGATAAAGGGTTTGACTTATTATCGCGTGCAAAGCGTGTTGGAAATGAAATGGTTTGAAAAAAAGAGACCGACTTGACTTACGCATCAAGGGTCGAGTTGTAATAGGTTGATGGCGAATGCATATGAGCACTCGACTTACAAGGGTTTGAAAATGGCTCGATGATGAATCGAGAATTAGTTTGAAAATAGTTCGATCCGCTCTAGTCCCTATGGGTGCTCCTAGGAGATAAACTAATAATCAAAGAAATACGAAACATACATCGAAATGGGAGAGGGGTACATGTAATTTACACGGGATTGCACGAAATAAAGGGGTCTCATTGTAAGGTAGCCCAAGAGAAAGCCGGGTGTGTGCATTTGTGTCCTAAACTACGCCTTGAGAAAAGTCGGGCACGACTCAAAGTTAGGATACCTGCAAATGACCAAAGATCCAACAGTCCACCAATTTGGCTTTTAGGAGTTTCGATAATTTATCAGGTATTTTCGAATATGGGTGAATGAATATGAATAATGAGATATGATAATATGAATAATAATATGACACGAAAGAATGAATCTCGTCTTAATCGCAAACATAATGCCGATTAATCGAAGATTGCCTATCACGATCCCAAAGTATGGAAAATGACCCAATAGTCATTCACCATAGATTTGAAATCGAGAAGGTTATCAACTTCGATACGCGACGCTTACGAATAAAAGACTTCATCGATCCAAAAATCGAAATAAAATCGGAGAAATAAAGTGGTCTCGGATCCTTTGTTTCACGCCAATAATTTGACGGTTAAACGTTGGTAATCTCGTCATCGACCAAAACAAAATGAAATGAGATAAGTCCAATGGCAAAGAGAAATAGGATTTAACTTCCAAAGAAAAAGTATTTACAAAATATATATATATATATATATATATATATATATATATATATATATATATATATATATATATATATATATATATATATATATATATATATATATATATATATATATATATATATATATATATATATATATATATATATATATATATATATATATATATATATATATATATATATATATATATATATATATATATATATATATATATATATATATATATATATATATATATATATATATATATATATATATATATATATATATATATATACAATATTCTAAAGAAAAGTATTAAGAAACTTTTTAAAAAGAAATATATTAAAAATAATAATAATAATATATATACAATATTCTAAAGAAAAGTATTAAGAAACTTTTTAAAAAGAAATATATTTAAAAAAAAATAATAATATATATACAATATTCTAAAAAAACAAACATAAACTATGTAAATACAAATAAATAAAAACTGCTAAAAAATGTTATATAAATATAAATATAAACAGAAAATACAATATTTATACAACAATATATTTACATATGAACTGTCCGTATAATATATACATAAAACAAATTAGTATAATAGAAATAATAATAATAATAATAATAATGATAATAATAATAATAATAATATACATATAATAATAATAAAAAAACAAAATGAGATGCAGATTGGGTTCAAGAGAAAAACGGTGGGCTCAAAGGCCCATCCGTGTCTGAATAAAATTAAATGATAAAAATAAATAAATAAATAATAAAAAAAATCTCTCTTCCCAAATCGTATCGCCCTCATTCTCACGCTCATTCTCACTGCTCTCTGAAGATGATTTCTCTTCCACTCCAAAATCTCTCTCACTGATGTGTTTCTGTTTTGGTTTCTCTCTCACCTCAAACTCCTTTCATCTCTCAACTCTTTTCTTCTATTTTTGAATCTGGTTCTGTTTGTGAGTTGTTGGTTTCGGAGATTTCAAAAATGGGTACGGTTTTGGTGGGGTGATGTCTTCGTTGAGGGGGATGGGTCGATTTTCGGTTTTGGTGTTGGAAGATCTGAAAACTGTTGTTTGAGTTGATTGTTTCAGTTGTTAATGGAGGTGGTGAGTTTGTAACAGGGTAGCTGGTTGTTGCTGGGATTGACGGAAGAAAAAAAATGGAAGATGGGTGCAAAAAAAATGGAAGATGGGTGGTCTTTTTTCACGGAGCTGTTGATTTGGTGGAGAAAAAGAATGATTTTTTTTATGGTTTACGATTTGTAGATAATGGCAGAAGAGGATGTTTATGATTCTGTTTGGAGTGTTGAGTTTGGATGAAGTTTATCAGAGGAGGTTTGATGAGATGAAGAAGATGAAGTTTGATTTTGAGTAGTAAGGGAAGATGGTGAAAGGAGCGGCGGCTGACCCTTAGGATTAGGGTTGGTGTCTCTGAGGGAGACAATGAATAGGGTCTTATACCCTACAGAGAGGACACGTGGCCATTTGATTTAAACTTAATCCTGATTAAGCAAAAGTTGATAAACAAGAAATTGCACTTAAACTCCTAATTAAATAACCAAAAATTACTTAATAATAATCATAAACTAATCCTAATTAATTCTGTACTATTTACAAGTTAAAAGATAATAAAAACTAAACTAATCCTAATTAAATAATAATAAAAGAAAATAATTCTGATAATAATAATAATCTAATTAATAATTAAAACTAATTACTCTTAAACAAATAATTTAAACTAAATTTATAAAAAAAAACTCTATTTAAAATAAAACTATTTACAAAAGTTCTAAAACAAAATAAAACTCTATTTAACTTCTAATAATAAAAATACTAAATTAAAATAAAATTCTAATAAAAACTAATTCTGATAACTCTAATAAAATTCTAACAAAATATAATTCTATAATAAAATAAAACTCTATTTAGCTCCTATTAATAAATAAAAAAAATACTAAAAAATTATATTTAACCTAAAAGCTATTTCTAAACTATATAATTAAATCAATTTTAAACTCTATTAAATTAATCTAAATGAATAAATAAAAAGTAATAATTAATTATTAATAATCTAATTAAAATTAAATAATTCTAAAACTATTTCTAATTCTAAATCTAAAATTCTAAATTAATTCTATTCCATTAAAAATTCTAATTAATTTTAAACTAATATCTAATAACAATTCTAAAATTACTAACTTAATTCTAAAATCCTAAAACATCTCTAAAATTACTAACTTAATTCTAAAATCCTAAAATATCTCTATAATTACTAAATTAATTCTAAAATCCTAAAATATCTCTAAAATTACTAACTTAAATCTAAAATCATAAAATAACTCTAAAATTACTAACTTAAATCTAAAATCCTAAAATAATCCTAAATTAAATCAAATCTAATTAATTCTAAAATCCTAATTTAATAATACTAATAATTACCAATTAATTCTAAAACTAAATTCTAATTAATTTTAAAACTAAAGAACTAGCTAAATAATAAAACTAAAAAAATAATATCTATTGATTCTAATAACTAATCTAAATTAATAATTAAAAATAGTTCTAAACAAATAAATAAATAAAACTTATTTAAAACCTAGCTTCCATTTTCTATCTAAAACAAAATAATAAAATCCTATATTAAAATCTATTTAACTTTTAAAATAAAATAAAATCTATTCTAAAAACAAATAAAATTCTATTCTATTTCTAAATAACCTATTCTAAAAGTCTATTAAAATCCTAATAACATAACTCTAAGAAAAAACTTTAATCTAAGCTAATAAGTAAATAAATAAATAACTACAAGAAAACTAACAATAAAAATCTATTTCTATTTAAAACAATATGAAAAACCTATTTAAACTAAATAAATGCTAAAACACAAATATATATAAAAAATAATAATAATATTTGCGAGGAAAAAGAGAAATTAAAAAGGATTGAAATTTACAAAAAATACCCTTAGGCCACGTGTCGCGCTCCTATTGGTTAAAAAAGTTGAGATTTGAAGAATGCCCAATCGGGACGGACACGTGTCTAAACGGTATGAAATCAAATGTAAAATGCAAAATAAAAATGCGAAAATATTTACAAAAGGTAGCACAAATTTAGGGTATGAGAGATGCCCCTATCTAATTGACTAAAACAGAGTAAGATGAAATGCTGCAGCGTTCATTTTTCGAGGTAGAAGACAATTAGATATGAAGAAAACCCTGAATTTGTCCGAAAAGGAAACACATGCTCGGCAATTGAAGTGTTGGATAAGGTATGCTTCTGAGTAAGCTATGAATAACTGGCAAAAGGTCCACATCACCAAAAGGATGATGGGATGAAACACACACGTCTACTACCACCAAGAGGATGATAGAGCAAACACACACCGGCTGCTACCACAAAAGGGTGATAGAGCCAAACACTATCGCTCAATCTATCATTAATGACTATGACAGACACCCCACCAAAAGGATGACGGAGCAAAACTAACACCAAACACTATCACACAATCTGACATTAATGACTATGACAGACCCCCCACCAAAAGGATGACGGAGCGAAACACACGCCAAACAATATCGCACAATCTGACATTAAAGACTATGACAGACCCCCCACCAAAAGGATGACGGAGCGAAACTCACTAAACAATATCACACAATCTATCATTAATTACTATGACAGATCCCCCACCAAAAGGATGACGGAGCGAAACTCACACCAAACAATATCGCATAATCTGACATTAATGACTATGACAGACCCCCCACGAAAAGGATGAGTGAGCTAAACACACGCCAAACAATATCGCACAATCTGACATTAATGACTATGACACACTCCTCACCAAAAGGATGACGGAGCGAAACTCACACTAAACAATATCACACAATCTGACATTAATGACTCTGACAGACCCCCCACCAAAAGGATGACGGAGCGAAACACACGCCAAACAATATCACACAATCTGACATTAATGACTATGACAGACTCCTCACCAAAAGGATGACGGAGCGAAACTCACACTAAACAATATCGCACAATCTGACATTAATGACTATGACAGACTCCTCACCAAAAGGATGACGGAGCGAAACTCACACTAAACAATATCACACAATCTAACATTAATGACTATGACAGACCCCCCACCAAAAGGATGACGGAGCGAAACACACGCCAAATAATATCGCACAATCTGACATTAATGACTATGGCAGACCCCCCACCAAAAGGATGAGTGAGCGAAACACACGCCAAACAATATCGCACAATCTGACATTAATGACTATGACAGACTCCTCACCAAAAGGATGACGGAGCGAAACTCACACTAAACAATATCACACAATCTGACATTAATGACTATGGCAGACCCCCCACCAAAAGGATGATGGAGCGAAACACACGCCAAACAATATCGCATAATCTGACATTAATGACTATGACAGACCCCCCACCAAAAGGATGAGTGAGCGAAACACACGCCAAACAATATCGCACAATCTGACATTAATGACTATGACAGACCCCCCACCAAAAGGATGACGGAGGGAAACTCACACCGGCCACTACCACCAAAAGGATGATAGGACAAACACTATCGCACAATCTGACACCAATCCAAGTGACAGACCCCCACCAAAAGGATGACGGAGCGAAACTCACACCGGCCACTACCACCAAAAGGATGATAGGACAAACACTATCACACAATCTAACACCAATCCAAGTGACAGACCCCCCACCAAAAGGATGACGGAGCGAAACTCACACCGACCACTACCACCAAAAGAATGATAGGACAAATACTATCGCACAATCTGACACCAATCCAAGTGACAGACCCCCCGCCAAAAGGATGACGGAGCTAAACACACACAAACAAATATCGCACAATCTATCACCAATCCAAGTGACATACCCCCCACCAAAAGGATGACGGAGCGAAACACCAACAAACACTATCGCACAATCTATCACCAATCTAAGTGACAGACCCCCCACCAAAAGGATGACAGAGCGAAACACAAACATAAATAAATATCGCACAATCTATCACCAATCCAAGTGACAGACCCCCCACCAAAAGGATGACGAAGCGAAACACACACCCAAACTGCTATCACCAAAAGGATGATAGAGTGACACAAATTGAAGATTACCAACACCAAAAGGATGCAGGCTAGGTTGAACCGATGAAGTTCGGCTATCACCAAAAGGATGATAGTAAGGCAATCGACAACTGTCACGCTTGCTGGATACAACTCAATGGGGAACACCCAAGAGGAAGATTGGGTTGAAATGAATCAGCGGGGACGACCACTGACTTGCTCGGATGTCATAATTTTATTGAAATGATTTCATAGTTACGCCCATGAACTTTGAAGAGGATGCCCCTGACTGGGCTGAGTTTGTCTTGATGTCTTGTCTTGCTTAACAAAAAGCTGAATAATTTCATGAGGAATGCTCACGGCTTTGCTGAAGATGCTCCTGTTTAGGCTGAATCTTGCATTAAAATTCTTGGATTTTCCCAACAAAAGGTTGAACAACTTCGTGGGGAACGCCCACGGTCTTGAATGGTATGCCCCTGACTGGGCTGAATGTTGATTTGAAGATCTGATCAACCACAAGGTTGAAATACGTCATGGGAGACGCCCATGGTCTTTGAAAAATGCCCCTGACTGAGCTGAATCTTGCTTTGAATAACTTCGAATTTTGGTGGGAGAAACCCACAATTGCAGAAGATTGCCCCTGACTGGGCTGATGATTGCATTGAAGCTCCTGATATTCGTGGGAGAAATCCACGACCTTTGTGGAGGATGCCCCTGACTGGGCTACCGATGGTTTTGGAAATCTTCGAGATTGATCCTGGACCTTGACTTGCATATGTGAATGCTTGATGATATGATATTCCATAACGGATGGAAGTGCAAATGCAAATGCTGACGCACTGAGAGGCAAGAGCTGGGGAAGTATGATATGATTTGGGTATGTATATGATACAAGATGCTTATGATAGCGAATGAGATGCGTATGATGCATATGATTGCAGACAGGTGATTGGAAATGCAAGTGGAGACGCTAACACGGTGGACTTTGGGTAGTTGCCAATGCGAATTGGACTTCGGGTGGTGGGAGGGATTGACTTCCTCGACACACAGTTCATTGAAGACGCCACAATTGAAGCAAAAGATGATGCTCTGGATGCCCCAAGTCTGGGTACTTGGTGATTTATTGTGAATTTCCTTCAGAGAAGGTTGCAACTCTGCTTGATGGTCAGGACGACCTGGTCTTGCCCCCAGTCGGAACTTGTTAATGGCTTGCCCCTGCTCGAGCTCTTGAGTAATTTGCCGCAGCCTGTGGATTTTGAGGTAGTCTTGCTTCGTGACAGCCACTGAAAGTCAAGTTCCTCCTTGATTTCCCCTTTTTGAAATGTATTTGAATACCTAGCATTGTTTTGCAATTAAAATTGTACACCCATAAATGGTAATATTAATGCAAAGTTTAATGCAAGTTTTGAAAAAGTGTTATTTTATTGAAGTTGTCGTGATAGTGAGACGAATGGACCATTAGCCCAGACGTTGTGCTAGTTTTGATTGGTGCGAAATATATTGCAAGGATAACGACCTCAACGCTGATGATTAGAAATCATGTGAGGAGTCAGGTTACACAACCTTGTGATAGTATGCTTTCAGAACGGACCTCGCCTCAATTAGGTCTTTCGAGGGTTGTAACGTGGCTTGATTTACAGTTATGAAACAAAGGATGTTAGACTCAAAGCATGATTTGTACCCACCCCTTCTTCTTAATGATCTCCAGTCCTACGCTCAGATAATTTTGCACTTGTCTTGACGGTATAAACCTGATGATTCAAGGTTTACTCGTCGTGGCAGTCACCTTATTTTGGTTTTTTGATGGATGTCAGTGCCCCTTTTGATTTGGGTGGCCACTGAATATTATTTTGTTTTTGTTGAGGGTTTCGGGGTCCTCTTTTGCTTTTGTTTTTGATCCCTAACTTTTGCATGGATTGACTTTGCTTGTCAGATCCATCGGGATTGCCTTGATTTTGCCTAAGTCCCCTTTGAGGTGCTTGACTTAGCAGGCTTTTTATTTTTTTGGACTTTGTTGAAAGGTTGTAACTGCCATGTTATGGGTCATTGAAGAACAACCGTTTTTTGGATTTCGCTTTATTGATTCAAGTGCAGGGTTGGATTAACTGAACACTATCCTGCCCCAAGTTGAGTGTAAAGGTTCGAATATCCGAAGGAAACTGCTACTCTTAGGCTTGAAGTGGCTTACTAGGGATTAACTCCTTATATCTCCAGTGTTTAGGGGAATTGAAGCAATGCCTGTACATCATTGACGAGATTCGGTCTGAAAGCATACAGTTTGCAATTATGGGTATCTTGTTTTCATCATCCTCCCTCAAATCATGCTAAACAATAGTGAATAGAGTGGAGTGAATAAATTTGCCGGTGATAAGTGAAAAATGAGTGAATACGACATAACTAATTCAAAACATGCATAAATGATACATTAGTGAAAACCAAATACGAATGGCAATTGTTCAAAGCATACAATACTTAAATAAGCAAAGACAAAACATAAGAAATGAGAAATATGAAATGGCAATATGACAGCCTTCTTCGGGGGATGAACTTTGACTTGACTGGATTTGATCTGAATAACGCTATTTGTTCGGCGGCATTGGATTGTTGATGACGTTTGGAGACTTCCCATTAAAGTTGATAGCATCCTTGTCGATCATGGCTTGGATCTTGTGCTTGAAAGCCCTGCAATCCTCAATGGTGTGACCTGGAGCGCCCTTATGAAACTCACAATGAGCATTTGCATCGTAGTCGGCAGGAATGACAGTTAGGGGAGCCAAATCTCTCAGAACAATAGCCTTTTTCTCCATCAACTGAGCAAAGATACTGGCATATATCATTAGCAGGCGATTAAATACTCTATCATGCTTCCACGTCCTCTGCTGACGCTGTTGGCGAACACCTTGTTGTTGTTGAGCAGCTTGCATCTGCTGTTGCTGAGGAGGATACTGATATCCTTGCTGGTTGTAGGCTTGTTGCTGAGGAGCCTGTTGCTGTGGCATCTGAGCTTGCACTGCTTGAACAACTGGCTGATAAGGCATTGGAGCATATTGCGCAGCAGCAACATATGGATACTGATAGTAGGGCATTTGATAAGGCATAAGAGCAGGAGCTTGTTGGGAAGCTTGCCCTTTTTGCACAGAGATTGCATTTGTTGCGCCCTCTTTCTTTTTGTATCCATTGAAAGGCTTCATGGCATTGGCTTGGTTGTTAGAACCTCCTGGGATCTTTCCACTTTTCAACCCTTCTTCAATTCTCTCACCGACGATCACCAAGTCAGAGAATCCAGCGGAGACACTACCGATTAGCTTTTCGTAGTACTGGCCTTGCAAGGTACCCATGAAAATGTCAATCAGTTCACGGTTAACAAGAGGTGGATGCACCCTTTCGGCTAGCTCTCTCCATCGCTGCGCGTACTCCTTGAAGGATTCGTTGTCCTTCTGAGTCATACTCTAAAGTTGAGTACGATTCGGAGCAAGATCTGTGTTGTACTTATACTGCTTGAAAAATGCATCAGCTAGCTCGGCCCAAGTGCGCACACTGTTACATTCCAGCTGCATATACCATTCGAGTGATGCCCCAGACAAACTGTCTTGGAAGCAATGAATCATGAGCTTTTCGTCTCTGGCATAGGCAGCCATCTTGCGACAATACATCTTCAGATGAATTTTTGGACAACTGAGACCTTTGTACTTCGAAAATTCTGGCACTTTGAACTTGGGAGGAATGACAACATCAGGCACCAAGCATAATTCCAAAACACTGAAAGAATTTGAACTGTGCCCCTCCATGGCTCGGAGTTTCTCGGCTAGATCTCGGCACATCTTCATGGCTTCTGAATCCTGAGCAGCAACAGGACTGGAAATGGGGATAGCAGCGTGATAGTTCTGAATGTCGTCATAATGATCCATCAGAGTATCTTTGGTATGGGGAGCTGGGATTTGCGCGATAGTAGGCTGGGCCTGTGGGATAGCTCCAATGGTAACTCCGGGCGCTGGGGTTGAATGAGAAGTGTTCCCTTCGGCTGCGTTATTGAAGTTCAATGACATCCCATGAGGATTTGGAATTGGAACCAAAGGGATGGCAGTAGACCCTTGTCCTTGACCATTGTTGTTGACGACAGCAGCGGCTTCACGCTGTTCTTCCTCTCTTCTGGCCGTGGGGATGGCTTCGAGGATCTGGTCGATCTTTCCTTTCATAGAATCCAACTCTTCCCTGAAGGCAGCTTGCTCCTGCTGAATCTGCTCCATCATTTGTCTTGTATTGGCTCTAGTCGCGTATTGGTGTCGAGGAATCAGCTTGATTTACTAGGTATGAAGGAAAGAGAAACATGAGAAACTGCTGAAGGAAGGCGAATGCAAGATGCACAACAAATGAGATGCAATGCAATATGCAAGATCCAGGATCACAGGATCACAAATTCAAACAGTTCTGAGATTTAGTCGGGTGAACGGTTCAAGGATCACAGTCACTGCCCAAAGAAACCCCCACGGGTAGAATTCTGAAACGGGTAGGTGCCTAGAGTTATGGACATCTTTCAAAGATATTACAGCCATGACAAAGCCTCATCACGACGATAACATCCTCAATAGAATCTCCTCTAGGTGAGGTTCTCGTATCTTCCACGCCAGAAAGACTTCTCGGAGGCATCAACTACACAACCATCGACATACAGATTCTAGAAAAGGTTCTCAGAGTCATAGATCGAGGTTGAAAATATTACTGTAAGGAAGTAATACGTTCAAGGGATCTCATCTGATTGGGGCGTTCATATTAATTCACAAAGAATTAACACTACCAACCACCATAGATAAAACGATTAATGGTCCTTGGGATCAACGATTCAGACTTGAAAACATTATTGCTATGGCGAAGACTCACCACAACAACCACATCTCCAAGGAATCTACTCCAAGCGGGGTTTTCGCTTCAACTCAACGTGAAAGACTCCACGCAAGTCTCCACTACACAACCACCATCCTAATCCTAGGGTTATACTCGGACTCAGGTGTAGAGCCATCTCACAAAATAACCATAAGCAGAACAACCCCATAATGCCACAAGCATAAGTAACCAAGATAAGGATACAAATAGAAAGCGAGAAGAAATAAAAAACAACAAGCTAACAACTCAAACTAAGATAGGCTTGAATCTCTCTTGCATGGAGCAATAGTCCCCAGCAGAGTCGCCACCTGTCGCACCTCGAAAATTCCATTTCGAACATACGACCCTCGCGCGAAAGGCGCGGAAATGCGGTGTGACAGAGTCGCCACCGAACTTTATTTTTCCCGAATGAACGGGAGAGGAAAATATCGAGAAAACCTCATAAACGCGGAAGGAACACGGCCGTCACAACCATATTCTTGGGTTCGGGAGTCGGTTACGCAAGGGGAAGGTATTAGCACCCCTCACGTCCGTCGTACTCGACGAAAACCTCTTAATTCGAGTTGTGATGGATGTTAGCTAAACTTCATTCTTCTCTTCTCACTACTAAATGCTAAAGGATACTATAAAGGGATAAAGACGCTAGGGGAAAGGGGATGGTTAGAGGATAGGGTACTCGCCAAGGATTGGGGCCCTTGTGCCTACGTATGCTCATTCGGACGAGAATGAGAAATCAGAGCGTCGTAGTTCGACTACAGGAAAGGATAGGGGGAATGAAAGATGGAGGAGATTGTGCTCGCCAAGATCATCGCAATCTTGTGCCTACGTATCTTACATTCAAGAATGAATGAAGAATCAGAGCATTCGTAATTCGTGGTAACGACCACGAAAGAAACGGGTTTGAATTGGATTTGATGTGGGTACAGATGACGATTACTCGAAGTTTAAGAAAGACTTCTCGGACCCAAGTAATCGGGAGAGCAAACCAAAGAATTGGAACACTCTCTTTTTCATCATGAAAGAATGATGTGTTTGAAAGGATAAGGTTGAAATGATGACGATCACTTGAAGCCTAAGAAAGACTTCACAGACCCCAAGTAATCGGGAAAGCGAACCAAAGACTTGGAACACTCTCTTTTTCATCGTAAAAGAAGGTTGTTTGAATTTGAAATGGTGTATAAAAGGATGATATTGGTCGGATGACGACTACTTGAAGCTTGAGAAAGGCTTCTCGGATCCAAGTAGTCGGGAGAGCGAACCAAAGACTTGGGACACTCTCTTTTTCATCGTAAAAGAAGTTGTTTGAAAGGTGAGTGAAAGGATGAGTAATTGGAGATGGTTGAATATTGTCGAGTTTAATATTATTTAAAGGCGTCAATTGCTCACACATGAATAAGATAACTCGCATATAAACAACTAAAAGAAAGATCAAAGACTTGAACCTACTCTTTACACCTTGAAAAGAATTGAATAGTTGTTAGTTGATTGATAGTTTGTTTCGAAAATCCACTTGACGTTGGATAAAGGGTTTGACTTATTATTGCGTGCAAAGCGTGTTGGAAATGAAATGGTTTGAAAAAAAGAGACCGACTTGATTTACGCATCAAGGGTCGAGTTGTAATAGGTTGATGGCGAATGCGTATGAGCACTCGACTTACAAGGGTTTGAAAATGGCTCGATGATGAATCGAGAATTAGTTTGAAAATAGTTCGATCCGCTCTAGTCCCTATGGGTGCTCCTAGGAGATAAACTAATAATCAAAGAAATACGAAACATACATCAGAATGGGAGAGGGGTACATGTAATTTACACGGGATTTCACGAAATAAAGGGGTCTCATTGTAAGGTAGCCCAAGAGAAAGTCGTGTGTGTGCATTTGTGTCCTAAACTATGCCTTGAGAAAAGTCGGGCACGACTCAAAGTTAGGATACCTGCAAATGACCAAAGATCCAACAGTCCACCAATTTGGCTTTTAGGAGTTTCGATAATTTATTAGGTATTTTCGAATATGGGTGAATGAATATGAATAATGAGATATGATAATATGAATAATAATATGACAATAATATTCACAATAATATTTAACAGAAATTAAATTTAATGGTTAGTGAATCGAATCGGGACACGAAAGAATGGATCTCGTCTTAATCGCAAACATAATGCCGATTAATCGAAGGTAGCCTATCACGATCCCAAAGTACGGAAAATGACCCCAATGGTCATTCACCATAGATTTGAAATCGAGAAGGTTATCAACTTCGATACGTGACGCTTACGAATAAAAGACTTCATCGATCCAAAAATCGAAATAAAATCGGAGAAATAAAGTGGTCTCGGATCATTTGTTTCACGCTAATAATTTGACGGTTAAACGTTGATAATCTCGTCATCGACCAAAACAAAATGAAATGAGATAAGAAGTCCAATGACAAAGAGAAATAGAATTTAACTTCCAAAGAAAAAGTATTTACCAAATATATATATATATATATATATATATATATATATATATATATATATATATATATATATATATATATATATATATATATATATATATATATATATATATATATATATATATATATATATATATATATATATATATATATATATATATATATATATATATATATATATATATATATATATATATATATATATATATATATATATATATATATATATATTATATATATATATATATATATATATATATATACAATATTCTAAAAAAAAGTATTAAGAAACTTTTTAAAAAGAATTATATTAAAAAAAAATAATAATAATATATATACAATATTCTAAAGAAAAGTATTAAGAAACTTTTTAAAAAGAAATATATTAAAAAAAAATAATAATAATATATATACAATATTCTAAAAAAACAAATATAAACTATGTAAATACAAATAAATAAAAACTGCTAAAAAAATGTTATATAAATATAAATATAAATAGAAAATACAATATTTATATAACAATATATTTACATATGAATTGTCCGTATAATATATACATAAAACAAATTAGTATAATAGAAATAATTAATAATAATAATAATAATAATAATAATAATATACATATATTAATAATAAAAAAACAAAATGAGATGCAGATTGGGTTCAAGAGAAAAACGGTGGGCTCAAAGGTCCATCCGTGTCTGAATAAAATTAAATAATAAAAATAAATAAATAAATAATAAAAAAATCTCTCTTCCCAAATCGTATCGCCCTCATTCTCACGCTCACTCTCACTGCTCTCTGAAGATGATTTCTCTTCCACTCCAAAATCTCTCTCTCACTGATGTGTTTCTGTTTTTATTTCTCTCTCACCTCAAACTCCTTTCATCTCTCAACTCTTTTCTTCTATTTTTGAATCTGGTTCTGTTTGTGAGTTGTTGGTTTCGGAGATTTCGAAAATGGGTACGGTTTCGGTGGGGTGATGTCTTTGTTGAGGGGGATGGGTCGATTTTCGGTTTGGTGTTACGGCTGAGTTCTTGCGGAAGAACATGGTTTTCGATTGTAGGATGAAAAGGGTTCAGAGGAAGATTTAATGTTTGAGATTTTCGGTTTTGGTGTTGGGAGATCTGAAAACTGTTGTTTGAGTTGATTGTTTCAATTGTTAATGGAGGTGGTGAGTTTGTAACAGGGTAACTGGTTGTTGCTGGGATTGACAGAAGAAAAAAGATGGAAGATGGGTGCAAAAAAAATGGAAGATGGGTGCAGTCGGTCTTTTTTCACGGAGCTGTTGATTTGGTGGAGAAAAAGAATGGTTTTTTTTTTTATATTGTTTACGGTTTGTAGATAATGGCAGAAGAGGATGTTTATGATTCTGTTTGGAGTGTTGAGTTTGGATGAAGTTTATCAGAGGAGGTTTGATGAGATGAAAAAGATGAAGTTTGATTTTGAGTAGTAAGGGAAGATGGTGAAAGGAGCGGCGGCTGACCCTTAGGATTTGGGTTGATGTCTCTGAGGGAGACAATGAATAGGGTCTTATACCCTACAGAGAGGTCACGTGGCCATTTGATTTAAACTTAATCCTAATTAAGCAAAAGCTGATAAACAAGAAATTGCACTTAAACTCCTAATTAAATAACAAAAAATTACTTAATAATAATCATAAACTAATCCTAGTTAATCCTGTACTATTTACAAGTTAAAAGATAATAAAAACTAAACTAATCCTAATTAAATAATAATAAAAGAAAATAATTCTGATAATAATAATAATCTAATTAATAATTAAAACTAATTACTCTTAAACAAATAATTTAAACTAAATTTATAAAAAAAAAACTCTATTTAAAATAAAACTATTTACAAAAGTTCTAAAATAAAATAAAACTCTATTTAACTTCTAATAATAAAAATACTAAATTAAAATAAAATTCTAATAAAAATTAATTCTGATAACTCTAATAAAATTCTTACAAAATATAATTCTATAATAAAATAAAACTCTATTTAGCTCCTAATAATAAATAAAAAAAATACTAAAAAATTATATTTAACCTAAAAGCTATTTCTAAACTATATAATTAAATCTATTTTAAACTCTGTTAAATTAATCTAAATGAATAAATAAAAAGTAATAATTAATTATTAATAATCTAATTAAAATTAAATAATTCTAAAACTATTTCTAATTCTAAATCTAAAATTCTAAATTAATTCTATTCCATTATAAATTCTAATTAATTTTAAACTAATTTCTAATAACAATTCTAAAATTACTAACTTAATTCTAAAATTCTAAAATATCTCTAAAATTACTAACTTAATTCTAAAATCCTAAAATATCTCTATAATTACTAAATTAATTCTAAAATCCTAAAATATCTCTAAAATTATTAACTTAAATCTAAAATCATAAAATAACTCTAAAATTACTAACTTAAATCTAAAATCCTAAAATAATCCTAAATCAAATCAAATCTAATTAATTCTAAAATCCTAATTTAATAATACTAATAATTACCAATTAATTCTAAAACTAAATTCTAATTAATTTTAAAACTAAAGAACTAGCTAAATAATAAAACTAAAAAAATAATATCTATTGATTCTAATAACTAATCTAAATTAATAATTAAAAATAGTTATAAACAAATAAATAAATAAAACTTATTTAAAACCTAGCTTCCATTTTCTATCTAAAACAAAATAATAAAATCCTATATTAAAATCTATTTAACTATTAAAATAAAATAAAATCTATTCTAAAAACAAATAAAATTCTATTCTATTTCTAAATAACCTATTCTAAAAGTCTATTAAAATCCTAATAACATAACTCTAAGAAAAAACTTTAATCTAAGCTAATAAGTAAATAAATAAATAACTACAAGAAAACTAACAATAAAAATCTATTTCTATTTAAAACAATATGAAAAACCTATTTAAACTAAATAAATGCTAAAACACAAATATATACAAAAAAAATAATAATATTTGCGAGGAAAAAGAGAAATTAAAAAGGATTGAAATTTACAAAAAATACCCTTAGGCCACGTGTCGCGCTCCTATTGGTTAAAAAAGTCGAGATTTGAAGAATGCCCAATCGGGACGGACATGTGTCTAAACGGTATGAAATCAAATGAAAAATGCAAAATAAAAATGCGAAAATATTTACAAAAGGTAGGACAAATTTAGGGTATGACATTGTGTAAAGGAAGAAAACTCAACATCTCTTATTTCCATCTGCTTGGATGTTCTTGTTTTATTCTAAATATTAAAGAGAATCTTAACAAGTTTGACTCTAAATTACAGAAGTATATTATGTTGGGATACTCATAACGCTCTAAGGGCTAATACAGAAAAACATATTGTGGAAGAGTCAATCCACGTCAGATTCAACGATAAGCTTGACTCAGAAAAGTCAAATCTAGTTGAAATAACCCTTGCAGGTTTTGGAGAAAAGGAAAAAGAATCCAAGGACAAAGACTCAAAGGATGTTGATATATCAGAAGAAATTGAATGTCCAACAGTTCAGGAAAAGAAAAGGCATATACAAACCTGTCAGAACAAGATCCACATTCAAACAAACTGACGAAATGCTCTTGGGATTGAAGTTGTTAAAAATAAAGAAGACTGGTTGCACAAGGTTACAGTCAACAAGAAGGTATTTAATACAATGAAACCTTTGCTTCAATCGCCAGGTTAGAATCTATATTTCTTCTAATCTCTTTTGCCGTTAATAATGGTATAACCTTATATCAAATGGATGTCAAAAGCGCGTTTCTAAATGGGTACATTTCTGAAGAAGTATATGTTCACCAACCTCCAGGTTTTGAAAACTTCAACTTTCCAGAACATATTTTTAAACTTAAAATTTCATTGATGCTCTAAAACAAGCTTCTAGAGCTTGGTATGATAGACTAAGTTCTTTTCTTTTAGAAAATGACTTTACCATAAGCTAGGTGGATACGACTCTTTTCTGTAATAACTTTGGAAACAATCTAATGATTTTCCAAATCTATGTAGATGACATCATTTTTGGTTATGCTAATCCATGTATTTGTCAAGAATTTTCTAAACTAATGCAGGAAGAGTTTGAAATGAGCCTGATCCAAGAGCTAAAATACTTCCTAGTGTTGCGGTGAGAATCGTGATACCAAGCTATTGATTAACTTGAATCTTAATTCTTAAATTCACAACCGGACTTTAATTTATCCAAAAAGGAAAGGTTTAAAGAAAGAAAAAACCTATAAAAGTGCAAAGCAAAAAGCAAGGCTTAAAGTTAAGCAAAGAGAGATCTAAAGGTTCGGAGGTTGGTTATGCCTAGGGTAGGTATTTCACATCCTAAACATCTGTAGTACTCTACAGGAACCTCTTGTTAATATTTGTGTTTGCTAAAGTTTGCTTGCTAAAGGAAAAGTGCTAGGGGTAAAGATATAAAGTATAAAGTATGTATAAAGTTTGTAAAGTATGCTCGCGAAGACATCGCATCTTGTGCCTACGTATCCTGACGGGAATGGAATCAGAGCAACCGTAGTTCCCCTATCTAGGGGGGAGGAACTCTTGACTGTGGTCAAGGTTCCAAGGGGATGTAAGCATTCATAGGGAAGTACTTACATGGAGTGCGGCGACTCCTGAATCTAAGTTGAGATTGTTATGGTAGAGAATGTCCACGGCGGGACGCCAAACATGAGTACGACAACTCAGATAGGTTAGGATAAAAGGGTAAAGGATGTCCACGGCGGGACGCTAAATGTGAGTTCGGAGACTCAGATCCTAAATTGAGAAAGGTAACAGGAAGTTAGTGCTTAGTGAGCTCGCCAAGAAATTGCATCTTGTGCCTACGTATCCTCAAGAGGGACTTGAGAAATCAGAGCGTCCGTAGTTCGTGAAACTACGATTTGTTAGGTTCTAAGAACCAAGAACAACTAAGATAGGTAAGAAAGGGACATGCACAATGATAATAAGTCAACACACAGTCCCTTTCCTTGGATTAGGTCAACAAGGAATAGAAGTAAAGTAACATGTACATGGAAGAAAATCAGTCACAAATAGAATCAGGCAACCAACAAAATTATTAATCAATTTAAATATAAATATTTAACAAGATTAACTAATAATTTAATTAATCAAATTAAATACAAATATTTAAATTAATTAATAATTACAACATATATTTTTGCATTTTTAAATATTTAACAATTAACTAATAAAAGATAAATAATTAAAAATCCCTTTTTGTCTTTCCAAATATTTTACAAATTAAAATAAACTAAATAAATGAATAAAGTAAAAGAAAAGAAGAAAAAAAAACCTGATAAAGATTAGATGAGGGAGTATTGTGTCTACTTGGAGGATGATATTTTATGTGAGGTTAGAGGTAGCATGAAGAAAAAGAAATGTAGGTGGTGGTTTATTATTGAAAAAATGAAGGTGAGTTATTCATATCATGGAAGATAGTGATGATAGAATATGGTGGATAGTGAGTTTTTAGTTTATGTGGAAGTGTGATAAGGAAAAGAGCATGAAGTGTGAGATTTTATGGTGTGGTTGCTTCCTTTATATAGGTTGAAAAAGAAAGAAGAGTGTATGAGACTTATTTGACAAGTTTCTAAAAAGTAAATAATTTAATGAGACTTATTTGACAAGTTTCTAAAAAGTAAGTAATTTATGAGACTTATTTGACAAGTTTCTAAAAAATAATTAAAATAAAAAATTAAAATTAAAACTCAAAAATTAAAAATTAAATATAAAATAAGAAAGGGTATTAACTATAAAAAATTGATTAATTAAAAAATATATTATTTAAGAGTATAAATAAAAACGGTAAAAAAACGAAAAAAAATTGGACCGGTATCGAAGTGCTCGAAAAAATAAAATGAATACACCAAAGTGATCAGCAAAAAATACACGATTCGGAAAAATACAGCGTTTTGTCAAATTTTGAAATAAATTTTATCCGCTAAAACGACTTAAACTGCCTAAAAAGTTTATTTCAGCTGATAAATTGGATATTATGAAAAATGTAAGAGATGATAAACTATACCGATGATGCAAAAATATGCGGGATCTTAGAGTCAAAAATTAGGATGCAACACCTAGGAATACAAATAAATCAAAATCCATAAACCATGTATATTAATCAAAGCAAATACACAAAAGAACTCCTAAAGAAATTTGACATGACAGATAGTAAACCAACAAAGACTCTGATGCGTCCTGCATGCGTTCTGAAGAAAGATGAAGTAAGTAAAAAGGTTTGTCAGAAGCTCTAACATGGTATGATAGGCTCTTTTCTCTATTTGAATGCTTCTCATCTAGATATTTTATTCAGTGTATGTCTTTATGCTTGCTTTCAATAAGATCCATGGGAAACTCACTTAACAGCTGTTAAGAGAATCCTCCATGGGAAACATATAACTTTGGCTTGATGTATAAGAAAACATCAAAATACAAGCTATCGGGTTTTTGTGATGCAGATTATGCCAAGATAGATTAGAATGTAAAAGTACTTCTAGAAACTTTCAGTTTTTAGGTGATAATATTGTCTCATGGGGAAGCAAAAGGAAATCAACCATTTCTCTATCAACTGCTGAAGTAGAATATATCTGAGCATCCTTTTGCAGCACCCAGATGCTTTGGATGAAAAATAAACTTGAAGACTTCCAGATATATGAGAGTAACATCCATATCTTCTGTGATAACACAACTGCTATTTACCTAAGTAAGAATCCTATTTTGCATTCTAGAGATAAACACATAGAAATCAAACACCATTTCATAAAGGGGTTATAGTTTTAAAATTCATAGATACAAACCATCAGTGGGATGATGTCTTCACAAAACCCTTAGTTGAAGATAGATTTTTGTTCATTCTGAAACATTTAAAAATGGAATTTTGTCCAGAATGAATTTTCCTTCTAATGTGTCCAACTCTTTCTGTAAAAAGTATGATTCTGACTATGAGAAAATACTTTTCTTTTAATATTTCTTTTCAATGATACTTCTACAAGTTAGAAGATGTATTAGTCAGAAATATCTCAAGCCAGAAACCTCTTGGTATGCTAGACTCTGAGAACATCAAACTGTGTCTTTTCAAATGCATGGCTATGATTTTACTAGACACCTCTCTATTTCAAATCATAACTTACCAGTTGAAGTGACACCTCGAGTAATGGGATGTCTTAAGATTAGGTTTTAAATTCATCATTACTATTTATTTCTCTCCCTCTTGTTCATTTTAATTTCTTGGTAATCATTTCATTTTTTCTTTATATACTTACTCTTCTCACTCTCACACACTATGCTACTTCACTCCCCACACTTAATCCCTTTAACCTAAACCCTTGTTCTCTACAAATATCTTCTCCATGGATGATCAATAATAAGAATTTTTCAAATTCTCTCAATAAATACAACACAAGATGATTCGTATTAACATATGGTTGCCAACACCATGCCACCAGAATCTTCAACCATGCAATATTCTTCGTCTACTTTTCAGTAACATCAAGTTCCATACTTTATTGATCGTCCTGCTCACATTCATTTGGAAACACCTTTTGATCAACTAGAAGTACTTTGTGAACTTCTAGTGGATTTTGATAATTCGAGGGATAACGATATGTATCTGGCCAAGGAACTAAACCAATAAGGTCGAGGTAAGTATTTCGATCATCTCTACGGCCTTATATACTCAAATATGGTAAAGGAATTTTGGAGATTTGAATATGATGATGACAAATACATTGTATCCTATGTTCTGGGAATTAAATGTGTCATCACAGAGAAGTCTATTGCTACCTTTGTCGGAATTAAGGATGCAAGAGGAAAGCAAATTTACAATATGAACCCTAGGTCAAAAGCTCTGACTCAGAAAGTAATCCCTGCAATCTTTACATAAGTATCAGAAGGCAAACTGTCTTCTAAGAATCAAGAACTACATAAGAACCTCCATGTGTGGTTAAAGATCATTCTGAAATGTATTCACCACAAACCACCATCCATCTCATATGACTATGTCAACACAGATCAGAAATTCATGATGTATTATCTGATGAAGGGAGAAAATATACACCTTCCATCTATTCTCTTTAAATATCTCAGAGATTTTGTTAAAGACATAAATCATGGAAAGGCTATAAACTACGTCCCTCCGAGAAGACTCATCTCAGATATTCTTATTGAAAATGGTCTTGTGGATCATTTAATTAGTTTAAATCTCATGGAAAATGTTGTTGTGGATACTGGAAAACCCCTTAAAGATAAGAATATCAAAAGCATAGGCATTATTGAAAACGTTCTAGTTAAACCAAGAATTCCAACAAACTAGGACAATTTAAAGGATTGAAGGATGCTTGTTGATGGATATCCTCTCATCACAAAGATTGATCCACCCGAAGTTTTAGAGGAGTATATTAGAGGCCTTAAAGCTGAAGGTTATGATCTGTGTGGATTTTATTATGATTCTCTTATGAACGCACCTCTTGTTCTATAGAGAAGAAAGGCTAGAAGCTCAGAAGGTTGTTGAGAAAGAATCCACTGAGAGAGAAGCCGGAAAGAAAGAAGGCGCTAAGAAAGATGCTTCAGAAATAGAAGCTGCTAGAAAGGCAGCTGCTGAGAAAGACGCTACAGAAAGTTCTGATAAGTCACTTTTTTCTGAAAGTGATCTTTTTCCTCTTATGATGAAGACTCTAGAAGACATGCAGAAAGAACATCAGTTTTTCAGAGGATCCCTCCTCCTTCTCAACCTTAGGCATTTTAGGCTTCCCTTTAGCTTTATTTTATGTTGTGTTCTAGGTTTTTTTCTCACATGTACCATTTTTGCTTCAATTATAATATCATTTCAACTTTTTAATTATGACAAAAAGGGGGAGTAAAATAAGTGATGATTTGATACATATCTAATTCTCTAAATCTCATTGCTTACATTCTAACATCATTATATACGAAGTATGTGAATGTCTTTCAAAAACACTACGAAAGTAGCTTATGGATCAAGCTCTGATAAAAGTATTTCAAAATGTTCTGATAATCCAAGCTCTGACAAGTCAACCAGGTTCTGATATCTCTTATATGTTAAGATCTTTATAAGTCATAGACTCAGGGGGAGCGTGTTTATCTCAGGGGGAGTTCTCTAACTAAACTCTGATGATTTTTTTCCATATAATCTCATACACATTGTTCCATCAAAATACATGATTTTTTTATCATCAAAAAGGGGGAGATTGTTACAACAAGATTTTAGTTCTGCATATATCTCTAGTTTTGATGATAACAATGCATATGTTTTACATATAATAATTTTGTACTCTAATATTTTCTTAAGTGTGCAGATATATAATTTCATTTGATTATGGATGGTTCTCTAAGAATATCATTAGAATCAATTATGACACGCCTCAAGAAACTAATTCGACCGCATCTGAAGAGACATCAGCAATTCTAATGAATGTTGAATGTCTCTGAAAAATAAAGTTGTGTGCTTCTCAAATAAGCTTTGCTTCCAGCTCTGTAGTCGATGTTCTGGGTTCTGAAGACTTGTCCATTCTCTGCTGATAAACAAGCTTCTGGCACTGACAAAATCATTCTAAGAAGACTTAAGTTAAGATAGCTTCTGACTTTGAAGACTCTGATACTTATTGGCATCATTATATAAATGCAATATCTTTTGGACTCATCATCATTTCAAATTAGAAGAATTCCATCAGAAGATAAGATCAAGAAAAAACTTGTGCTGAAAGTATTCGTGCAATAATACAATCCAAAATTGGAAATAACTGATTATGCGTCAAAGTTGTTAAGGAATGATTGTGAAACTTTACTACTCCTGTCTCTCACAATCTTCGGATTACTGTTATGGCAGCTGGCACTGATAGTGACATTTCTATCCTCCAACATTCTACCATTGAGCCTACATAAAGGAGTCACTATTGTCGCTACTGCGAAAAAACTGGCAGAAACAAACAGAAGAGCCGCCACCGAATGTTATTTATCCCAAAGAGATGGAAATGAAACAATTGAAGAAAACCTAAGAGAAATGAGAAGACAAGGTCATCACAACCAAATCTTGGGTTCGAGAGTCGGTTATGCAAGGGGAAAGTATGAGCACCCCTCACGTCTGTTGTACTCAACGGGATCCACGCTTATTGTCTAATCAAAAGGTGAGTTATCTAAAATCTACTGCTAAACAGGGACGGGAAAAGAAAAAATAGTCAACATAGTTCAGAAAACTATGGGTGATGGGGGGAAGGTTACTCGCTAAGACATTGTCGTCTTATGCCTACCTATCCTTATCTGGTATGAGAAATCATAGAAAACGTAGTCCGGGTTCTAAACCACTGGTTGATTAAGTATTTTTTTTATGAGCATCGTTAAATTCCCATTGCAGCAGTTAGGGTCGATTCTTGTTTGCGGAAGAACGGAAAAATAACGTACGCTTTTATGAAAATGGTTTTGAAACACAATCCCGAAGGATAAAAAGGTTTGAATTTGGTTTAAGAATTTTAATGAAGTTAATTGAATTTGTTTGAGATTCACGTTGCACTAAAGACTATGATATAGGATTGAATACCTTGCATATCGCCCAAGGGGCATACACTAAACACTCTAGACAAGTGGGGAGAAACCCCCCACTCATCATTTACCATATGCTTAAGGCTCGTGGCGCATAATGTTCATCGTTTTAATTAAGTGTCTTAGAATTGTTTGAGATAAGACGAGAAAAAACACTAAATGGAACTGAAAACCCTAATGTTATCATACAAAATGATCCTAAGGTTAGGATGAAAGGGAAGTCTACCTAATGTTGTCATACAAATGATCATAAGGTTGAGGTCAAGAAGGGACTATCCTAATTATTATCATGCAAATGATTGAAAGCCTAATTTCTCTCCTACTTCCACCTTAATCAGAAATTAAGTGGGACTAGCAATCCTAAGGGATCATGTGAGAAAGCATAAGTAAACACTATCCAATTCAATCACAATTGAAAACAAAAAAGAAACTTAAGCAAGTCTCAAACAGAGAGAGAGAGAGAGAGAGAGAGAGAGAGAGAGAGAGAGAGAGAGAGAGAGAGAGAGAGAGAGAGAGAGAGAGAGAGAGAGAGAGAGAGAGAGAGAGAAAAGATGAAGAAGAAAGCAGAAGAAGGAGGAAGATACAATCAAGAAGAACAAACATGGAAGTTAAAAGAAGTATCAAACACATACATCCCAATCTCATACAAAGTGAACATTTAATTCATGTTAAAAGTAACAAAGAGAAATCACAATGTCAAACCATGTCACGATGTCAAAACAAAATGCCCAAAAACAATCAAATGACTCAAACATTTAACAAGAAGCAATATTAAACACAAAGCAAATTTAAATGAGGTCAAATAAGATGAGAAACAAGATGGAGGAATTAGCAACATAACAACATATCCAACCATGCCAATAATCAAGGAAGAAACACAAAGAACTAAATCATGCATTCCATTCACAATCAAAGCACATGCTACACAAAAACAAACATACACAACATAACCCTAAGGGAAAGACATGAGGTTAGGGCATGGGATTAAGTGCGGGAAGCAACAACAACATGGTTATCAAGTCAAGAATTAATCCATGAACACACAAGGGAAACATCAAAGGTTGAACTCAAAGCATGCCTCAAGAACAAACACATACACCACAATCAATCCAGGATAGGAGACACTCATACAAAGGCATACACAATGAAGTATTAATCCATAGTGATTAGAAACAAACTCAAACGGAATGTATCATGTTCACATTGTAATCCATAGTTAAAGTCAAGAAAAGGCAAACACAAATTGAAGCACCAAAGTCAAGCAAACACAAGCTCAAATTGTTCATGTGAGAAGTATAAGATCATGCAAGGAAAATGAAACAAAATGAGCATACAATGGACCTCTAATCATGAAAACCAGAACCTATGACATGTTGAGGGAAGCCAAGAAAGAACATCAAGCACTGATTGGATCATTCAAGAATCAAATTTAAAAGATCATGGCAAGACATGCACAAAATCTTAGTTAAAACAAACACATTTTGATTCTTCATCAAAAAATAGAAAAAAGAGTAAATAAAATCCAAATAAATGCTTAAACACATGTCATGTGTGTTATGAATCAAATGGAAAAGCATCAAAGCAATAGTTGCAAGAAAACATCATCAAATGAATCAAACAAGGGCAAGTATTCAACTAGTCGAGCATACTTCTAGGGTCAAACAAAGTCAAATAGAAATCAAACAAAAATTGATCATCAAAGCATCAAACCAACATCCAAACATAGCTCAATCATGTGTCAAAATAAGGTGATAAACATGGCTCAATAAAGCCTTCACGAGTGCATCAAAATGAAAACCCTAATCTAAAGGTAGTTCGGTAAACACCTTCACAAGAAAAACTCAAATAAAATAGAAAAATAAATGGAAAATAAAAATAAAAAAATATCAAAAAATTCTCAAGACATCAAAGTATATCAAACATATTTTATTAGTTTTTAAAATGTATTAAACAATTAAAATAAAAAGAAATTGAAAATAAATCAAAATAAAATGAAAAAAATAAATAAAAAGGAAAGGGGGTGCATCAGCAAAAGGAAAATGAACTGAGAAAGTTTTGTTGCGCGCGTGGGGCCTAATAATAGGGGGTTCAGAAAGCAAAAAAAAATTAGGCTCAATGATTCAAAAATCCAATCAGCAAACAAAAAGGAACAAAACGCCTCGTTTCATTAAAAGACGTGGCGTCCACCTCAACAGAAAAGACCACGTGACTGCCAAATGTGAAACAAGTCAGCAAGTCAAAGGGTCTAAGTGCCAACTCACCTAAGACACACTGGAAACACAGAGAGATGTTGTAGGCCTAGCTCCAGTCATCTTCTCTGGTGAACATGGCCAGAGTTCAACATGAAATCTCAATAAAAAGGACAAAACCACACATGTTCTTGAAGAAAATTTCACGTAGAGCTCGAAACTGGCCTTAGATTCCTAAAAAAGGTGGCTCTAACAAGGCAAAATTAAGCCACAAAAAATGAGTCCACCAACTGAGACTCTCATGAATAAGCACAACATACATTCAAATATGGCCTACACAAGGTAGTGCTTCAAATGCAACCAACATGAGCCTAAATCATTGTCTAGAATGAGAGGTTCGAAGAAGAGAAAGTTACCTAATAGAGCAACTATGTTAACCCTTCAAACCTTGCTTGAGCTTCAAAAGAAGATCAGCAATGAACTTCTGAACCTTTATTGAGCAAGATAAAAGTAAGAGATGAGCATACACTTCAAGGTCTTTCCAGATTCGAAGAGAGAGAAATTTGAGAAAATTTCAATGCTTTGAGCTTGTTCTGCAACCAAATAAGCTCTCTCCTTGATTAGGGTTTTTGTTCTCCTTATATATGAAGGTTTTAAGATGTTCTTAAAGGCCAATAATGCATATTTGTGTGGTTTTGCAAAGCTTTCCAAAAAACCAATAAAGGTGTACCACAATTTTTGGATGGTTTCCCACTACTTCAAAGTATCACCCAACAAAAAATGGGGTGGTGAAATGAATTTGGATAATTGAAATGAAAGGGAATGGATTGGTGAAGTGTTTTGAATATTTTCTCATATGGTGAAAAAAGTTTGAAAAATCTTGAAAATATGAAGGAATGTTTGCTCATTTTGGGTAAAATTTGGTGTTGTCATGAGATGATGATGATATGGTACAAAAGAGAGGCAAAACCAACCAAGATTGTGACTTGAAAAGCAAGAAAGTCCAATTAGGTCAAATATCCATGTATCCATGTTTATCATGCTTTGACTTGCATCATAACACATCAAATTTCATGAAATTTTAGGTCATGATGAAGGCAAGGCCTTGAGACAAATTTCATGATGTAAGCAACTTGATTTGAAGCTTTAAAGTTCATGAATTTTGACCTTGAAGTGAATGACCCAAAACTAGGTCATCCAAAATATCCTTGACTTGGAAAGATCATAAATTGAGTTCTACACATGTAAATGATGAGTTCTTGCACTTTTTGGAAAGCTTAGATGATGAAGAACATCTCTTATGTTTGAAGAAAGTTGAGGAAAGGCTTAAATCCTTGTGAAAATTGTCTTAGAAATGGGTTGCCCTTTGGTGCCTTTAAATCCTTTTCACTTTGAAAAACCAACTTGAAGACATCATAACTTGAGATGTGTAAATCCAATGGGGTAGTTTTTGAACTCAAAAGAAAGCTTTTAGAACAATGAACAAATCGCGTGTTTGATGAAAAATGAGATGGGGCTTGTATCATAATGAAACACTTCATGGAACTTAGGTGCCAAGAGAGGGGATTTTAAACATAGAAACCTCTGAAACCCTAATTTGGAAATCTTTTGATTCTATGATCCTTTTGAATTTTCTTATTCAAAATACATGAAAACACTTGAGAACACATAGAATTCCCTTGGTTGACCTTGGAATCCAAGAATTTTACCCCATTGAACCACATTTGACTTTTGTTGACCAGATGAAACCCCTAGCATCTTTTCCATTAATTGAAGCTCTTGTCATGACTTGTGATGATACATGATCCATGTAGAGGAACCTCAAGTTGTGTATTGAGCTATATGATCATGTCTTTCCTAAATAACTAGTCACAAATGCCTTTTGAACCAAAAACCCTAATCCAGTCATTCACAAAATTGGAGGAGGTGATCAATGCTTGTAACCTTGCTCCAAGTGGTTGTGAGACATGTCCTGATCATAAGAGAACTTTGTGGCTCGAGAATACCACGAGGTTGAGGATGAACCCCTACTTTAGCTTTGAGGGTGAAGCTCCTCTCTTAAGTGTTGAACAAAATACCTTGATCCCCTGCCTAAAACCAATGCTATGCACTAATGACAATGCAAAATTATATGAAACATAAGCCAGGACATAAGAAAAAGGATGGGATCTTTTTGAGGTGCTACAGCTACCCCTATTCAAACAACTTGGACCTGAAGGGATGAAAAGCGGTCGCTTTCAAACATTCAAGGTAAAAGGTGATTGAATACTAAAAGAACTTAGAAATTTGCAACTTGTGGGGATGTACATAGTGAAGAGATTGCCAACCGAAGATGAGAAACAAAATTTAGGATCACCAGAGAGAATAATAACAAAAATTTGTGAGAAACAGGCTACCAACCAAAAGTTAGGATCACCCGAACGCCGAATTAAGGTGAATACACAAGCAATGAAGACTACCAACCAAAATTTTGGATCGTCAATGAGAAATACCAACCACAAGCTGGAATGAAAGGCTACTAACCAAGAGTCAGGATCGCCGGAACACCGACCAAAGGCGAACACATAGAAAATTGAGACTACCAACCAAGAGTTGGGATCATCAACGAGAAATACCAACCAAAAGTTGGGATGAGAGACTACTAACCAATATTTAGGATCGTAGGAATGCCGACCGAAAGCGAACACACAAAAATGAAGACTACCAACCAAAAGTTGGGATCGTTCACACAAAAACAAAGGCTACCAACAAAAACTTGTGATCACCAGAAAGGAAGACTACAAACCAAAAGTTGGAATCGTCAACAAAGTTATACCAACCAAAAGTTAGAATCATGCAAAGGCTACCAACCAAAAGTTGGAATCACTAGAACTCCGAACTAAGGCAAACTTACCACAACGAAGACTACCAACCAAATTTTGGGATAACGACTCCGCAGGGGAACAATAGAGGACTACCAACCAAAAGTTGGGATAACATCCAAGAAACAACAGACTACAAACCAAAAGTTGGGATAACATCCAAGAAACAACGAACTACCAAACAAAAGTTGGGATAATGTTGCACCCCAAAATTTGACCAACCGTTTCTCGCAATTTGGCTTATGTTTCGACTCATTTTGCATTTGCATTTGCATACTGCATACATTGCATTTTTTCAGTCAGATTGACTTTATCGGGATTATAGCCTCTTCTCGCGTTTCAGGCATTTCATACCAGTTCGAATAAGCAGGTTTTGTGGTGGAATTTGTGCTCGTCTCGGTGTTTTCAGCTTTTATTGTTGTTTTTTAGGACATTTCGGTGTCCAGTTTTAACCGTTTATTTCGCTATATTCTCGCATCTTTTTTTTATCGATTTAATCGACTTTTATTGCATTTTCTAGAATTTATTTTCTTAATTTCTAGAATATTAAATAGGTTTTAAATAGTTTCTAAAGGTTAATTGTGTTTCTAGAATATTAAAGTGATTTTATTAGCTATTGTTTAGATTTTAAATAATTTTTAGATATTATTGGATATTAACCGTTTTTTTAATAATATTCTAGGTCTTTATTTCTTTTTAGAATATTTTCTTTTATAGAATATTTTAGAATTTAATTGATTAGTGTTTAGATTTTAAATAGATTTATTAGATTAATAGATTTAATTCTTCTTAGAATAATTGTTTTTTAGAACATTAATAGAGTATTATTAGTTTTATTAGATTTTAATAAGATTTTCTTTTATTGGAATTGATCTAGGTTTAATCTAGGATTAACTGATTAGAATATTAATTAGATTTTAGTTTAATTGATAATCATTATTTTAATTAGGATTTTAAGTAGTCTTAAGTCTTTAATTCAATTTTAATTAGATTAATTAGCAGTTAACCTTAGCCTTAATTTTCGTTCAGTTTTAATTAGCAGTCATTAATCATCTTAATTGAGTCTAATAGTCATTAACAGTTTTAATTTAGCGTTAATTGTAGTATTAATTGAATCAGTTTTTTAATTAGATTTTTAATCAGGGTTTTAATATGTTTTTGTCCGTGTGGGGCAAGTGTCCATTTTGGAGGCCCAATTCCGCTGCCACATGTCAGTATAAAGCAATTCTACGTCTCTCTCTCTTTGTCCGCCACCTCACTATCCACACGCGTCCCACACCTCACTCTTCCTCTCTGCATGCCTGCCACGACACCCCTTGAGGTGTCACTTCCTCACGTACCGCATGCAAACACGCCGGAGGCGTTCGCCGGAGAAATCACAACGGCCAGACCCTACCGGAAACCGTCGCCGGAAACTCAACCTCCATAACTGCCACCAGAAACTTCATCATCCTCATACAACGTTCGTAAACCTCTAAACGATTTCCAGATCTCCATCGGAATCATCACGAATTCATCACAACTTTCCAAGATCTTCATCATGTTCATCAGTATTCAACATGTTTTTCCGGATTCCCCGTAATCTTCATCATCTTCAACGATGTTCCTAGAACGTTCATCACCTTCATATCATTTTTCTTGAAATTCTTCAAGAAACTCCATAATCATCTTCATACGAAATCCATGAACCTTCATCCCGTTCATCAAGTTCTTCAAAGAAAATCCAGAAACCTCCATGTTCATCAAGATCGTCCATGATCTTCATCATTCTGCATCCATGTTCATCAGATTTCCAGCAAAACTTCAAAGATCTTTGTTGCACCCCAAAATTTGACCAACTACTCACCGCTAATTGGCTCATGTTTCGTCTCATTTCATTTTCGCATTTGCATACCACGTACATTGCATTTTTTCCTGTCAGGTTGACTTTATCGGGATCACAGCCCTCTGATAGCATTTCAGACCAATACGAGGACGTATTTTGAGAATCGGTGCTCGTCCCGGTGTTTTCAGCTCTCGCTGTTGTTTTTGAGGACCTCTCGGTGTCCGAATTTTTACCGTTTATTTCGATATAGTTCGCTAATTGATTTAATCGGCTTCCTCAGTAGTTTTAGATTTTTTCCTTATTTTCTAGAATTTTTAGGGATTTAATTCATTTTTTAGGTATTAGATAGATTTTTTAGATAGCTTTTAGATATTAATTGATTTTTAAATAGTTTAGGGATTTCTTTAATAATTTTTAAATAGGTTTAAATCATTTTTTAGATATTAAGTAGAGTTTTTAAATGTTTTTTAATATGATTTTCTCTTATTAGGATTTTCTTTAATAGATAATATAGTTTTTTTCTATTTTTATTAGTATAGAAATTAATAAAGGTTTTTTTCATTAGTTTAGAGATTAATTAGAATTAATAGAGTTTTTTTAGGTTAATCCTCTTTTTAGATTTAATTAGGATTTAGTTAGATTAATTAGGTCCTAATCATTTGTTTAGATTTTAATTGAGGTTATTAGATTTAATTAGGATTAGATTAGTTTAATTTTCATTTAGATTTAATTGTAGTTTTAAGTTTCTGTTTAGTTAATTCAGTATTAATTAGGTTTAGTTAATTAGTTAATTAGGTGATCTTTGGTTTTAATAGTGTTTAATTAGTCCAGGTTTAATTGTTCATTAGGTATTAATCATTCAGTTCAGAATCCAATTCGTGGGCCCAGTTGTGGAGGCCCAGTCAAACTCCCAGTCCATGTGTCACACTATAAAGTCCTCCACGCGGGTACTTCTAAAGGAGGCCACCTCATTTTCTCAGTCTTCCACATCACGCCACCTCACACTCACATGCAGAGACACTTGTCTTCACCTCTCTCTCTCTCCCCACGCATGCGGGACACGTGTACCCCACTAACCCCCTCACCGGCCGGCCATGCAACCGCCGCGCTGGCCACCTCCTAACTACCTCCGACCACCGTAACTGTCGTCGGAAACCCTAACAGTCACCGGAAAACCACAAATCCACCGGAAACTTCATCATCTCACCAGAAACGCATCATCCTCATCAGTTTTCCAGTTTTTTTCCAGAGGATCTTCATGTGTTCTTCATCATTCGCCCTCCATCATCATCGTTCAACAACAATGTTCTTCAATAATTTCCCAGAAATCCTTCAATCACCAGATCTTCATCTTACTTCTCCGATCAACATTCATCCATCTTCAACGATTTCCAGAGTATCTTTCCCAGATCGTCACCGGATTCATCAACATTCAACTCAGTCAGCTCCAATCTCTTTTCAACAACGAACAACAAGATTGCCAGACACACAGATCTTCAACAAAGCATGCATCCGCGTTCAAATCTCCATCATGGTCATCAGCGAATCTCCAGAAATGCAAGAATCTTCAACGTCGTTGTTCAACCTTCAAAGCGCACTCATCCACTCCAGATTCGTCGCCTTTTGCCAGGTTTTTTCCAGATTCGCATTGTTTTTCGCTTCATCGCCTGTCCAGAATGAACTTCCCTCTAGAACATCCTTGCATCGTCATGAACATATATCTTCAACGCTTCCTTTGAGACCATCAAGTAGAGTCGTTTGTGTATCCAAGATTGTATCCGCTACGTGGTTATTATTTTGTTGGTATTATGATAATGGTGGTAAGTGTTTGAGGAAGGAAGATTGTTTGAGAGATGGATTATGGAGTTGAATTGGCTGAGAGGTGTGGGAAGATTGAAGACGAACGAGAGGGAAAGGTTGAGAGAAGCGGCGCAGGTGGGAGAAGGATGAACAATGAACGAGGGAGAATGATTCACTTAGGGTTTTGGTCAGCTGGATCCTGCACAAGGTAGTCCGCGTGTGGATTGGGCCTTGGGACCATTGCTTCTTTCATCCGTACACCCCTCCGTTTCTTCATTAACCCTCCGTTTCTGTTTCTTGCTGTGGATTGGTAAACGGGCTAGGCCCACTACGAACCTGTTGATTACACCCCCTGTTTCACTTACAACACCCCCCTCCCAGCAGATTTTTTGTTTGTATTCCAATTGGGCTGGGCCCAGTTTTTTGTCCTGTTTTTGCTGCATACCCCTCCAGGCTGCAGTTTGCCCCCCCTTGTATATTTCTTTATTTTTCTTTTATTTTCTTTTTTTGGAGATTTTAAAAAAGAAAAAGAATATGTAATAGAAAAAGAATATGTAATAGAAAAAATATGAAAAGTATAAAAATATTA
This sequence comes from Lathyrus sativus, assembly GCA_963859935.3. Taxonomy (NCBI): domain Eukaryota; kingdom Viridiplantae; phylum Streptophyta; class Magnoliopsida; order Fabales; family Fabaceae; genus Lathyrus; species Lathyrus sativus. Next base: position 65,721,381 of record OZ012740.1, on the reverse strand, counting down.
GATAATAGTTCTTAATATTTTCTCTTAGGATATTTTTCTTTTTAAGATATATTTCTTTTAGAGTTTATTTTACACCTTTTTAGAAGTAGTTTTAAATGTCCATTTGTTAGGGGACATTTTACATTTTTAGAAGTAGATTTAAATGTCCACTTGTTAGGGGACTATTTTTCATTAGATCTTCCATGTTAGATGGATAAGTTTTTAGGAGTTTATTTTCCTGTACTCAATCATTGTAATTTCCTCAGAATATTAATAAAACGAGATTTATGATGTGGTCTCCGTTCTACCCGTAGTTAGGCTGAACTACAGCTGCTCTGACTTTCTCTGATAAGAATATATAGGCATAGGATGCGATATCCTAGCGAGCACACTAACAACTAACCTTTTGTTCTCTCGCTGCTGTGCAATCGAGACTTTCCCGCTGACGACTGATGTCATCCTTTTCTCTTGCCCGAGTGCATTTGAGACCAGACCGTAGTTCTAGTTCCCGTAGGTTCCCATACCTCGAAACCTGACATACTACGTCCGTTCTACCGCAAACAGGTACGCCTAAGTCTCCAATGGTCGAGCAGCGTCCACCTAACTGCTAGAATGCGTATGCCAGTATCGTCAATCATTTCTCTCACCCCCGTGTGACTGAGAACACCCTGTCTAGCCGTAGTTAGCCTGAACTACGTCATGCTATGATTTCTCTGAAGAGAATACGTAGGCCCAAGACGCGACGTCTTGCCGAGCAACTAACCCGTAGTTTCCCGAACTACGTTGACTCTGATTTCTCGTTCTCTGATGAGAATACGTAGGCATAGAGTGCGACGCTCTATCGAGTCAATTTCTTTCTGTTTAGACTTAGCAGCCGTAGGTAGATTGTTTTTCACCCATCCAAGTAAATACAAACAAGCGTGGATCCCGTCGAGTACGACGGACGTGAGGGGTGCTAATACCTTCCCCTTGCGTAACCGACTCCCGAACCCAGACAATGGTTGCGACGACCTTGTCTTACCCTTTTTCGTAAGGTTTTTCCGATCGTTTCCTTTCCCGCTCTGAGGGATAAATAACGAAAGGTGGTGACTCTTCTGTTGTGCCGGCACCTTATTTTCGCGCAAGCGACAGCTGGCGACTCTGCTGGGGACTTACGATGGTTCCCTATGCGAGTCTCGCCTTGGATTTTCTTCCTAGCTGTCTGGGTCATCCCCAGCAGCTGGCGACTCTGCTGGGGATCGAACCCAGAATCTCTGGTTCTCCGGTTCCCCTGCGATTCATTCCTAGCACTTGCATGTTTACTTGTTGGGTTGCGTTTATTTATCGCATTTTACTTCTCGCCCTTTATTTCCCGCATTTTATATTCAGTATAATATGATTATCTGTGCTGTTGTGGGATGGGAGTTCTGATGAGCGAGAAGCCAGACCCAGGCTTGAGTGCACCATAGAATTAGAGTGGAAATTAGTGGGCGCGTGCTTGCTTTGTAGGCACTAGTGTCTCATGAAATCCACGCTCAGACGAGGTTCATCCGGATGGCTTCCCTTTCAACCCTTTGGGTTGAGACAGTTGCTGGTTTGGTGGATTGTCGACTCTGGGGACCGATCATTTGTGATTCAGCTAAGTGAGGCCGCTTCATGAGCTGGTGATGCCACACCTTCTGGGTATCGTATCACCCCTCTTGAAAATCTGTGACACTGATGAACGCATAGGATGCCGAACTTGAGTCAGTTTAGGTCCATACCCGTCAGTGGGAGGGTTTTTGCAGGAAACTTGACTTCCAGCCTACCCGATATCTTGGTTTTCTCTCGTCAGAGCAAACTTATTCCTTCAGCAGTGCAGCAGCAATCAGAGCTTGTATGAGGGTTGTGATCCTGGGTTTGCTGCATCTTGCATTGCATTTGCATGAACATTCCTGCATCATATTGCATGTCATTCGCCAGCAAGTCGGAGCTCTTATCCAGCCGCTGTTTTGATTCTGAAGGTGAGTGTTGAAGACGACCAAGCGGATTTGAAGCAGATTTGATCAGAGTCAAGCAGTGAAGTCAGTTGACAGTTGTTGGTAGCTATGTCAGAGAGCAGCTTCCAGTTTGTTGATACCTTGTCGGGTTTCACCGTGACGTCCAATCCTTTGTATGGATCTACGCGTGACGAAGACTTTCCGCAAGTGAACAACCTTACCGAAGCTCAGCTTGTACAGCCTTCTGTTGAAGACCGAGGTCTACGTGAGCAGTTTGTTGTCCGAGGTGAACGTTCTCCTTCTGTTGATATCTCAGACTACCAGGGTTTTGCCTTCCCTGTGCCAAAGTCCCGAAGAGAGGTCCCGATAGCAAAGAATGAAGACCCATTAGCTCCCGTGTATGATGAAAGGTTTCGCGCATTGGATGAAAGATTCAAAGCCTTGAAAGGTAAAGACACTGTTAACCCTAGTGCTGCAGATATGTGTCTGGTTCCTGACCTAGTGTTACCTCCGAAGTTCAGAATGCCGAGGTTTGAAAGGTACAAAGGAGATAGTTGCCCGAAGCAACATTTGGTGATGTTCTGCCGAAGAATGACTTCATTCGTGCACGACGACAAGCTGATGATTCATTGCTTTCAAGATAGTCTGACTGGGGCACCTCTGAGTTGGTATATGCAGTTAGAGAGTAATTAGATCCGATCATAGATGGATTTAGCCAATGCTTTCCTGAAGCAGTACGACTACAATCTTGATGAAGCTCCTAGTCGCATGCAGCTGCAAGAATGGTCTCAAGGGAACAATGAACCTTTCAGGAAGTATGTTCAGAGATGGAGAGAATTTGCTGCTAGAGTGCAACCACCGCTTCTAGACCAAGAGCTGAAAGACATGTTCGTAAACTCCTTGCAGAGCCCGTACTTCGAAAGAATGCTTGGAGTTGCACCAAATTTCTCTGAATTGGTAAGGGAAGGAGAACGCATCGAGTATGGTGTAAAGACTGGAAGAATCTAGAATGTTTCAAGCGGTCAGGCTAGTGAAACTGAATCTCTCTGTAGCTTTCAAACTGAAGAAGGAATTGTGGTCAATGCAATCATGAATGATGTTGGGTATCCTCGAGGTGAATCGGCGAAATCTGTTGGTTCTTCGTCTTCTCAGCGGTCAGTATCTTCTGTGTCTCGTCATGTTGGACAGACAATTGTGCCTGGGGCACCACATCAGGAACCTTATGTCGCTCCTCTTGCAAATCAGCGAGCCCATGGCCGAAGCTATCAAAATCAGCGTCAGAATCAGAATCGACCTCGTAACAACTTGGAACGACGGAATGCTCCTTTCCATCCAGTGCCTGTGCCGTATAGCCAGATTCTGCCACATTTGATTCAGAATTCTTTGGTGGAACCGAAAGCTCTCAAGCCTGTGCCAGAGCCTTACCCTCCAGGGTACAATCCCCATGCTCAGTGTGATTACCATGGTGGATCTCCAGGGCATTCAACTGAAGATTGTAAAGCTTTTCAAGCAAAAGTGCAACAGTTGATCGACAAAGGGTGCATTTCCTTTCCGGAAGGAGTTTTGGTTGTGCATGACAACCTCTCAGCTGTCTGAGCTCGTAGATTCAGAGGGTTATTTGCAAGAAGCCAAAGGTCCAGACAGGAAGACGTCCTCAGCATTGGCAGTCCTCAGACTTTTTATCATTTGCATTTGTAGTTTCTTTTCTGTTAGTTACTACTTGCTGTTAAACATTGTTTGTTTCGAATGGTAATGCTAATAAAGTGACTATGCATTTTTTCTGAACTAATCATGTCGTTGTCACTCATTTACTGCATTGCACTGACACTTGCACTTTATTTACTCCACTTTATCACTATGATTAGCAAAGATTGGAGGGAGGATGATGAAACTGAATACTCATAACCGATGATCGTATGCTTTCAGATAAAACCTTGCCGATGACGTATAAGGCATTGTTTCAAATCCCCTAAACACCGGAGAGATAAGGAAGAGAATCCCTTGTTAACCACTTCGAGCCAAGAAGTAGGAGTTTCTTTGGGACTTTTGAACCCTCACATCTTAACCCGGGGCAGGGTAGTTGTCAGTTAGCTTGACCGAGCGTTCAAGTATTATAGAGGAGTGTTGTCTTTAGAGGACCAATCACATCATATTCCTCCCCAGAGGTCGTACCTCATCAACCACAATGGTTAAACCTCACCAATCAGGAGTGAGACAGTTGCAATCCTTTCGGAGCAATCAAGACAGCCAGTGTCGCACGACTTGTTCCAAGAAAAATAAAAAAGGAATAAGAAAGCCCGCTAAGTAAAAGAGAAAAGCTAGAAAGCAAATACTTAGGCAAAAATCAGGGCATCCCGCTGGACTTCAAAAGAAAAATCGAAAAGAACTCTGAAGAGTCAGTCCAGGCAAAAATTAGGGAATCAAAAGAATGAAAAAGAAAGGATATAAAAAGAAAAAATCCTCGAACAAGGACAAGGTCGTGTAGATACAGACACCGAAAACGAAAAAGGAGTAGTTGTCACTCCGAAACACCTTGTGAATTCTTTAACCAGTTGTTCTCAATATTCAACATACCTCTCGAAGAGGCGAGCGCTAGAGCCAAGTTAACTGAACTTTAGGATCGGAGATCATCACGTAGAAGGGGTGGGTACAAATCATAATTTGAGCCAAATATCCTTTGTTTCACGAACCGTGAACCCGACCATGATACAACCCTTAAAAGACCTAATTGAGGCAGGGTTTATTCAGAAAGCGCATTACGATAAGGTTGAGTAACCTGACTCCTACATGATTTGCTAATCATATCCTTGTTGTATTTTCCACTGATCGAATCAGCACTACGTTTGAACTCTTTGGTTCATTCGTCACTCACTATCATGACACGTAAATGAGTGACAATACATTTTTTTCAAAATCTGCATGAATACTGCATTAAAATTACCATTCGTGAATAAACAATTTTAATTGCAGGTCAGTAGTTGATACGAAGGAACTCCAACAGGGAATAATCAGTCAAGACTGAATCATTCAGCAGTCTGGATCAGAATGGCATACTGCGAAGCCCTGTGAATTTAGGGCATTGACTTCCAGTGAGTTTGGAATCAGTCAGTCTGAGGACAAGTCCCGGAGTGTCGGTTGATTATGGGATAGATTATTCAAGAAGCAGTTGATCAGAAGTGAATCTTCTCGAGACCCAATCAGGGGCAGTTATCCAGAACTCTTGTGATCTGAGGGCAAATCCCTCCAGTGTTCAATCAGGGCATGTGTAGTCGCTCACCGCTCGTTCAGGGGCAAGCTACTTCATAAGTATATGGAAACCAACCATGCTGAGAGTTGGTTAGTTGAGGATGAATCCTTTCGTTGTACAGATATTGGGGCAGGCCATCTGAAGATTGTCTCGTTGCCAGCTGTTTTCTGTTCAAAATGAATTTTCCCAAGAGTCGGATTGGGGCAAGTTGAATTGCACTGGGGCAAGTTGCTAAAATGAGTTTGTTCACCCTATCAAGAGTTGAGTGTCGGGGAATCGTGTCATTACCCTACCAAAACCTGAACCTTCTGAAGAAGTCGTGCTGTCATTGGATTGTTATCCTACAGCCTAACCTGTTACTCGGATGAACCTTGTAACCGAATCGTTTTAAAGTCCAGTTCTCGTCTGGAAAACCGGAGATCAGTTCTCGTCTGAAATCCAAACCAGAAACCAGCCCCGCCGGGTCACCTTTTCTTTAACCTATTGTTCAACCAGTTCTCGTCTGGCCAACACAGTTTTAAAGCCCAGTTTTCGTATGGCAAACCAGAAATCATTTCCCGTCGGATCTCCAAAACCAGAAGTCAGTTCTCGTCTGACAACCTAACATATTTTGCCACCAGTTCTCGCCTGGTAGTCTACCCTCGAATGCTAGTTCTCGTCTAGTATTTCCTTTCAAATCCACTTTTGTTGGTAACCAGAAATAAATCCCTATCACCATAAACCTATCCCTAAACCAGAAAAAGCCTAATTGTACCTGGCCCGATGATTCCTAGTGACTCGTATGTTGTCACATTCCCCGACACGAAGCTCGAGTGATCCCAGCTCCATGATTGGTATTCTGTATTCCCTGTGTTGATGTTGTCGAATCAGGATTGTTTCTCAGCAGAGACGTACAGTTTGAGATTGTTCCCCTGAGCAGTTTGAGACTGCAGCAAATTGAGATGGCATTTGTCCCTTATCAGAGTAGGATCAAGATTATCCTCAGCAGGGCGAGATTGATATTCCCGGCAGAGTATGGCCATCCCAAGCATTGAATGTTGATTAGCCTGATGTGCTATTTTCCCAAGTGGGTTGAGACTGAAGCTTTCCCTGACCAGCAGATTTGGGTTTATTTCCCCCAGTAGTGGGACTGATACAAGGTTGTATCCCCACAGAGTCCGAGTTTGACTCCTTTCCCCTCCGAGTCCAGGTCATTGACTCATTCCTCAAGCAGAGGTCGACGTTGATTCCCTCATTGAGTAATCTCTAGACGGGTAGATTTTGATGTCAGACAGAGAAGAGTTATTTCTCAGCAGTTTGCTTCGTGCCCTATAAGAACTTAGGGTGTTCAAAAAAGGACCGTTCAGGGTTGTTTTCCTCAGTGAAGTGAGATTCAATTTCAGTGATCGATTGTTATCTTCCGCAGACGCCAGAGGTGTTTCCTTGACAGGATCGGTATATCTCCATCAGAGTTGTACAATGAGTAGCTAAGGATTGATATCCCCAGCAGTGTTGAAACACAGGTATTCCTCATCAGACTTGATAGTTCAGTAGGTGTTACCCAGAAGGGCCAGTCTCCGTAAGGCGTATGCAAGATTACCCTCAGCAGATCAGGATTGATATCCCCGATAAAGTTCAGCAGCCTCTCCCCGCAGAGTTTGAACGCGAGATCGTGAGCATTGATATGTATCCCCAAGCAGAGATGATTCTCTCCCCAATCAGATGTATCTTGAAGGAACACCATCTCCTCAGCTGAGTCAGGCGCCGAAGCATTTTTATCCCCCAGCACCGGGTCACAAGTGCAGGTTTCATAGAAATATTCAAGCGCCGAAGCTCGTGTTCATCCCCCAGCACCGGGTCACAAGTGCAGGTTTCATAAGAAACTATTCGTACGCCGAAGTATGCAGCAACTGATGGTGCCAGACTGAAGTCTCCAGCGGAATTGAAATTCCCCACCAGAGTTGTATTCTCCCCAGCGAAGTCTTCAGTTCAAGATGATTCTTGAATTCCCTAGAAGGGCCGTTTGCTTAAGATGATTATTAAGACCCCAGTGCAGTCTCCAGAGTTAGCTGCTCAAGCCATGATTGGTTTGTCCCCAACAAGAGTTGCCCAGGATGATTCCTGAAATCCCCAACAGAGTGTTCGCTCAGGACGATTCCTGAAATCTCCAGGTTGGTTATCGGTTCAAGATGATTCTTGAAATCCCCGACGGAGTTATTTGTCCAAGATGATTCTTGAAGTCCTCGGTAGAGTTGATTTATCCAGAATGATTTCAAGACCCCCGGAGCGGAGTTACTTGATAGTTCTCCAGATTCCCCAGCGGCGAAGCGTCCTCCCCAGCAGGTTTTCGAACGTCGAAGTTGAAATCTCCCTTGAAGACTCCATGATTGAAGTCTGACCGTGTTAAGGAAGCAGTTCTCTCAGCTGATGCGGAAGGCCTGATGGCATGATTGACTATGTACTACCAGTGACCATGTGACCAATTCCCCAATGAAGTTTCTTCACCCTGACGGCGAGGTCAGACGATGTTGAGAGTTGACGGCGAAGTCAGATTATGTGAGTACTTGACGGCGATGTCAAGTGTTGCTCAGAGTTATGTTTGGTTGACGGCGATGTCAGTATCTCTATTTCTCCAGCGACGATGTTGGGTGTTTTGATTATCCGACGGCGAGGTCAGATTCTTTAGTCCTCCAGCGGCGATGTTGGGTGTTTCGGTTGTCCGACGGCGATGTCAGATTCTTCAGTTTTCCAGCAGCAATGTTGGGTGTTCTAGTTGTCCGACGGAGAGGTCAGATTCTTTAGTCCTCCAGCGGCGATGTCGGATGTTTGTTTGGCGGCGATGTCAGGTGATTTAGTTTTCCAGCGGCGATGTTGGATGTTTGTGTCCGACGGCGATGTCAGACGCTTTATTTTCATGAATGCCCGACGGCGAGGTCAGGCGGCTGAAAACAATGTCAGAGGAATTTAATATGGATAACTGACGACGGCGATGTCAGATCAGTATGTCTCCAGCTAGTTGCCGTACAGCTATTATTTCAGTTCTCGAAGATATGTTCCGCTAGAGTACCGTGTACTTGTGTAGTTGGCAAATTTCCGGGTTTATCGGTATTCAACCGTCTTCTACCTTTGAATGTTTGAAAGCCGTTCGCTCTTCAACCCTTCAGGTCCAAGCCGTTTGAATCGGGGCAGCTGTTGCACCCCAAAATTTGACCAACTACTCACCGCTAATTGGCTCATGTTTCATCTCATTTCATTTTCGCATTTGCATACCGCGTACATTGCATTTTTTCCTGTCAGGTTGACTTTATCGGGATCACAGCCCTCTGATAGCATTTCAGACCAATACGAGGACGTATTTTGAGAATCGGTGCTCGTCCCGGTGTTTTCAGCTCTCGCTGTTGTTTTTGAGGACCTCTCGGTGTCTGAATTTTTACCGTTTATTTCGATATAGTTCGCTAATCGATTTAATCGGCTTCCTCAGTAGTTTTAGATTTTTTCCTTATTTTCTAGAATTTTTAGGGATTTAATTCATTTTTTAGGTATTAGATAGATTTTTTAAATAGCTTTTAGATATTAATTGATTTTTAAATAGTTTAGGGATTTCTTTAATAATTTTTAAATAGGTTTAAATCATTTTTTAGATATTAAGTAGAGTTTTTAAATGTTTTTTAATATGATTTTCTCTTATTAGGATTTTCTTTAATAGATAATATAGTTTTTTTTTCTATTTTTATTAGTATAGAAATTAATAAAGGTTTTTTTCATTAGTTTAGAGATTAATTAGAATTAATAGAGTTTTTTTAGGTTAATCCTCTTTTTAGATTTAATTAGGATTTAGTTAGATTAATTAGGTCCTAATCATTTGTTTAGATTTTAATTGAGGTTATTAGATTTAATTAGGATTAGATTAGTTTAATTTTCATTTAGATTTAATTGTAGTTTTAAGTTTCTGTTTAGTTAATTCAGTATTAATTAGGTTTAGTTAATTAGTTAATTAGGTTATCTTTGGTTTTAATAGTGTTTAATTAGTCCAGGTTTAATTGTTCATTAGGTATTAATCATTCAGTTCAGAATCCAATTCGTGGGCCCAGTTGTGGAGGCCCAGTCAAACTCCCAGTCCATGTGTCACACTATAAAGTCCTCCACGCGGGTACTTCTAAAGGAGGCCACCTCATTTTCTCAGTCTTCCACATCACGCCACCTCACACTCACATGCAGAGACACTTGTCTTCACCTCTCTCTCTCTCCCCACGCATGCGGGACACGTGTACCCCACTAACCCCCTCACCGGCCGGCCATGCAACCGCCGCGCCGGCCACCTCCTAACTACCTCCGACCACCGTAACTGACGTCGGAAACCCTAACAGTCACCGGAATACCACAAATCCACCGGAAACTTCATCATCTCACCAGAAACGCATCATCCTCATCAATTTTCCAGTTTTTTTCCAGAGGATCTTCATGTGTTCTTCATCATTCGCCCTCCATCATCATCGTTCAACAACAATGTTCTTCAATAATTTCCCAGAAATCCTTCAATCACCAGATCTTCATCTTACTTCTCCGATCAACATTCATCCATCTTCAACGATTTCCAGAGTATCTTTCCCAGATCCTCACCGGATTCATCAACATTCAACTCAGTCAGCTCCAATCTCTTTTCAGCAACGAACAACAAGATTGCCAGGCACACAGATCTTCAACAAAGCATGCGTCCGCGTTCAAATCTCCATCAAGGTCATCAGCGAATCTCCAGAAATGCAAGAATCTTCAACGTCGTTGTTCAACCTTCAAAGCGCACTCATCCACTCCAGATTCGTCGCCTTTTGCCAGGTTTTTTCCAGATTCGCATTATTTTTCGCTTCATCGCCTTTCCAGAATGAACTTCCCTCTAGAACATCCTTGCATCATCATGAACATATATCTTCAACGCTTCCTTTGAGACCATCAAGTAGAGTCGTTTGTGTATCCAAGATTGTATCCGCTACGTGGTTATTATTTTGTTGGTATTATGATAATGGTGGTAAGTGTTTGAGGAAGGAAGATTGTTTGAGAGATGGATTATGGAGTTGAATTGGCTGAGAGGTGTGGGAAGATTGAAGACGAACGAGAGGGAAAGGTTGAGAGAAGCGGCGCAGGTGGGAGAAGGATGAACAATGAACGAGGGAGAATGATTCACTTAGGGTTTTGGTCAGCTGGATCCTGCACAAGGTAGTCCGCGTGTGGATTGGGCCTTGGGCCCATTGCTTCTTTCATCCGTACACCCCTCCGTTTCTTCATTAACCCTCCGTTTCTGTTTCTTGCTGTGGATTGGTAAACGGGCTAGGTCCACTACGAACCTGTTGATTACACCCCCTGTTTCACTTACAACACCCCCCTCCCAACAAATTTTTTGTTTGTATTCCTATTGGGCTGGGCCCAGTTTTTTGTCCTGTTTTTGCTGCATACCCCTCCAGGCTGCAGTTTTCCCCCCCTTGTGTATTTCTTTATTTTTCTTTTATTTTCTTTTGTTTGGAGATTTTAAAAAAGAAAAAGAATATGTAATAGAAAAATATGAAAAGTATTAAAATATTAGATAATAGTTCTTAATATTTTCTCTTAGGATATTTTTCTTTTTAAGATATATTTCTTTTAGAGTTTATTTTAAACCTTTTTAGAAGTAGTTTTAAATGTCCATTTGTTAGGGGACTTTTTACATTTTTAGAAGTAGATTTAAATGTCCACTTGTTAGGGGACTATTTTTCATTAGATCTTCCATGTTAGATGGATAAGTTTTTAGGAGTTTATTTTCCTGTACTCAATCATTGTAATTTCCTCAGAATATTAATCAAACGAGATTTATGCTGTGGTCTCCGTTCTACCCGTAGTTAGGCTGAACTACAGCTGCTCTGCCTTTCTCTGATGAGAATATATAGGCATAGGATGCGATATCCTAGCGAGCACACTAACAATTAACCTTTTGTTCTCTCGCTGCTGCGCGATCGAGACTTTCCCGCTGACGACTGATGTCATCCTTTTCTCTTGCCCGAGTGCATTTGAGACCAGACCGTAGTTCTAGTTCCCGTAGGTTCCCATACCTCGAAACCTGACATACTATGTCCGTTCTACCGCAAACAGGTACGCCTAAGTCTCCAATGGTCGAGCAGCGTCCACCTAACTGCTAGAATGCGTATGCCAGTATCGTCAATCATTTCTCTCACGCCCGTGTGACCGAGAACACCCTGTCTAGCCGTAGTTAGCCTGAACTACGTCATGCTCTGATTTCTCTGAAGAGAATACGTAGGCCTAAGACGCGACGTCTTGCCGAGCAACTAACCCGTAGTTTCCCGAACTACGTTGACTCTGATTTCTCGTTCTCTGATGAGAATACGTAGGCATAGAGTGCGATGCTCTATTGAGTCAATTTCTTTCCATTTAGACTTAGCAGCCGTAGATAGATTGTTTTTCAGCCATCCAAGTAAACACAAACAAGCGTGGATCCCGTCGAGTACGACGGACGTGAGGGGTGCTAATACCTTCCCCTTGCGTAACTGACTCCCGAACCCAAACAATGGTTGCGACGACCTTGTCTTACCCTTTTTCGTAAGGTTTTTCCGATCGTTTCCTTTCCCGCTCTGAGGGATAAATAACGAAAGGTGGCGACTCTTCTATTGTGCCGACACCTTATTTTCGCGCAAGCGACAATCTTCAATCACACATCCGTTTCCATACAGCCTTCACCAAAACCGTCATCAAAAAATCATCAACAATATTCACCGAGAACCTTCAAGAAATCTCCAACGTGTTCGTGTTGATCTTCATCCATTCTCCCAAGAATCTTCGGAGATCTTCATCAAGATCTTCAAACAATTCATCCGTTCATCTTGTTTCCAGATCTCGTCCATGTATATCAAAACTCTGCATATATTCATCACATGTTCTTGCATATTCTAGAATCTTCAAGGATCTTCAAACGATCATCTTCGGATCCTAAACGTGCAGCTCCAGATCTTCACAAGCCTCACGATCAACCATATTCACATGTCCATCCATCAGTTTTTTCCGTCTTCATCAACATCCTCAACAAAGGAAAACTTCAAACCATCCTCAACCGAGCGTCAGACCCACGCAACAACGTATTCACGCGTTTTGTTGGAAGAAGGTGTACACGAGGAAGATGAAAGAGAAAGGTTAGGGGATGTAGAACGGAGGTAACGACCACGGAAGTGGAAGAAGACAAACGGAGGCGGCTGAGATTGTGAGAGGAGAGAGACCTAGGGTTTCTGATTGGGAAAAGTGGAAGGAGGAAGGAGAAAGGTCCTGTGGACCGTCGCAGAAGAATTAGTGGGCCTTGTGGCCCAACGTGCAATTTTTGGATTCACACACCCCATTTCCATTTCGTGCCTCCCTGTTTTTCTGATTGTGGGCTTTGAAAGCCCTAGGCCCAACAACATTTTTGCTGGAGCGTACCCCTCTGTTTCTACGCGCACCCTCCGTCCCCTTTCTTTTCTTTTTTTTGTTTGGCTGATGGCTATTGTATTGTGGGCTGGGCCCAATTGTGGTTTTGCTGTGCTTTACACCCCTATTGAGCTGCTGTAACCCCCTTCCCTTATTTTATTTTTTGATATTTGTATTGATATTTGCTTGTAATAGATTGTAGTTTTATTTTTCTATTTTTCTTTTAGGGATTATAGTTTTACCTTAGAATATTATTACGTATCTCTAGCATAGAATTAATATCCTATTTTTTGGGATATTATTTTCTTTGTAGGAAATTATAGAATATATAGATATTATATGTAGAATTTTCAGTTCTATTTTCTTTTTAGGAAATTATAGAATATTATGCATAGGGTAGAATTCTCATTTTATTTTGTATGCAATTTACTTGTGATTTTTTCAGAGCTTTCTATTAGGAATTTATGGCTTATTTTAGGAGTAGAATATTATTTCCATTTTGTTATTGGATTTCTCTCCTCGTTTCTCTTCTTCTATCTGATTTTATTCCGGATTTTATTTTGGGCTGGCCGTGTGACATGATTCAATTGGAGAATGATTTTTGATATCATTTCTCTATCTTGTCTTTGACACGGATATCAATACGCTACCTCTTAGAGTTTCATTTATCGTATAAGTCAAATCATGACGGTTTAGCATTACATTGGTTCTGATTCGAAACGTCATCATCAAGGATCCAGAGAGGAGAAGATTGGAATGGAGCTTGCGCACAGTGTTGAGGGCCAACGGAGCTGCTTTGTTCGATATCATCTTTCTTATTCAAGTGTTCGTGCAACCGTCGAGTGTTGTGAGCTGTAGCGTTAGATACGCAGAAAATTACAATTGAGTGGTCTCCCCTCAATCGTCTAGAGTGTTTAGTCTAGCACCCTTTAGGTGATATACGACGCACTCGCTCCTACGCCTTAGGTTCTTGCGTGTGTGTCCCGAGTTCCTTCCCGTTTTGGTGTGTTAGGCCTGTTTCCTCTTTGTTCTTGCCCCCGTGCGATCGAAACCCTTTTCTCTCGCATTCAGGCGATTGAGACCCCTTCTCTTGCCCCCGTGCAATTGAGACTTGTTTTCTATAGAGCGCCGAACTACATTTGCTCTGATCTCTCGTACCAGACGAGAGTACGTAGGCATAGGATTGCGATGATCCTAGCGAGCTCACTTTTTTCCCCTTTTCTATAGTTAGCTGAACTACAACTGCTCTGATTTCTCGTACCAGACGAGAATATGTAGGCATAGGATGCGATATCCTAGCAAGCACACTAACAACTAACTTTTATGTTCTCTCGCTACCGTGCGATCGAGACTCCCCCGCTGACGACTAACATCTCTTTCTCTTGCCCTAGTGCAATTGAGACCAAACTGTAGTTCTAGTTCCTGTAGGTTCCCATACCTTCAAAACCCGACATACTACGTCCGTTCTACCGCAAACAGGTAACGCCTAAGTCTCCAATGGTCGAGCAGCATACACCTAACTGCTAGAATGCGTACGCTAGTATCGTCAATCCTTTCTCTCACCCCTGCATGATTGAGAACACCCCCGGTTACCCGTAGTTAGCCCGAACTACGTTTGCTCTGATCTTTCACGCCGTGTGAAAGTACGTAGGCACGAGATGCGATATCTCGGCGAGCAACCTTCCCCCGTAACCCGTAGTTAGGCGAACTACGTTGACTCTGATTTCTCATTCCAGACGGGAATACGTAGGCATAGAACTGTTGTGTTCTGCCGTGTCATTTTCTTTTCTTTTCAGACCAGACTCTTAGCGTAGATAGATATAATCAACCCGTCAGATAAAAACAACAAGCGTGGATCCCGTTGAGTACAACGGACGTGAGGGGTGCTAATACCATCCCCTTGCGTAACCGACTCCCAAATCCAGATATGGTTGCGATGACCTTGTCTTATACCTTTCTGTCAGGCTTTTTCCGATCGTTTCCTTTCCCGTTCTAAGGGATAAATAATGAAAGGTGGCGACTCTTCTGTTTTGCCGGCACCTTATTTTCACGGTAGCGACAGTTGGCGACTCTGCTGGGGATCCAACGTCTCCTATGCGAGTCAATCTGGGGATCCAACGTCCCCTGCGAGAGTCAAACCTAACGCTTGTTTGCTTGTCTGTGGGTGTTTATTTTTGTGTTGTATGTTGTATATTACTGTATTTACATTTCTCGCACTATATTATTTTCTGTTATCGTTGTGCTGTTGCGGGAGGGATGCTCTGATGAGTGATAAGCCAGACCCAGGCTCGAGTATATACCTAGCACTAGAAGCCGATTAGTGGTGAACCTGTATGTTAGGCATGCACTAGTTCCCACGATTTCTGCGCTCATACGAGATTCTTTGAGATGATTTCCATTTCCAGCCCAGTGGGCCGTTGAAAGGATTTCAGATCTAAGGATTGTCGACTTTGGGGACCGTTCATTTGGGATTCAGCTAAGTGAGGCCGCTTCAAGAGATGATGATGCCACACCTTCCTGGGTATCGTATCATTGTTTCTTGAAAGTTTGTGACGCTGATGAACAAATAGGATGCCGAACCTTTGTCAGTTTAGGTCCATACCTGTGAGTGGGAGGGTTTTTGTAGGAAACTTGACTTCAAGCAAACCCAGCATTTTGGTTTTCTCCCGTCAGAGCGAACTTCTCCTGTCAGCAGCGCAGCAGTATTCAGAGCTTTGTGGGGGTTGTGATCCCGTGTTTGCTGCATCAGCATTTTGCATTGCATTTCATGTGCATCTCATGCTTGCATGTCCATCCTCAGCCGGAACGGAAAGCTTACCCGTCTTTTGTCCAACTCGCAATTGATTTCCCGGCATTCGCTTTGGACTTGAGTTAGTTTCTAGAAGGATCATGAACTCAGAATAGCAGAATCAGGTTGTTACCAGGGCAGAGTTTGAACTGTTGAAGAACCAGTTGAGTTAATTCATGGAAGCTGTGGCAGCTATGAATAGAGGAGAGGACAATGTTCAGAGGATCCCGGTGAACAATGTTCCTCAAGCCCAGCCTGTGCAGATTCCTGTCAGAGACAAGGATGCATCTTCTTTCCATGACACAAACTATCAGCATTTCACTTTCCCTGTGCCAGATCCTCATAGGATTGTTCCGAAGGTTAATGCTAAGAACCCGCGAACTGTTGAGTATATGAGAAGATTCCAGCTGTTGGAAGATCAGATTGCTACCCTGATGAGTAAGAATACTCTTGATCTGAGTGCTTCGAGCATGTGTTTGGTGCCAGGTCTTGTGTTGCCTCCAAAGTTCAAGATGCCCAATTTTGAGGAGTACAAAAGGGATAGTTGGCCGAAGCTACATTTGGTTATGTTTTGCAGAAGAATGACTTCACATGTTACCAATGACAAACTTATGATTCACTGTTTCTAAGATAGTTTGATCGGAGCATCTTTGGATTGGTACATGCAGTTGGAGAGTGATAGCATCAAATCATGGTCGGATTTAGACAATGCCTTCGTGAAGCAGTACAACTACACCCTGGATATGGCTCCTAGTCGCGTGCATTTGCAAGAATCATCTCACGCGGAGCAGGAATCCTTTAGGGGATATGTGCAGAGATGGAGAGAATTGGCTGCTCGTGTTCAACCACCGCTTCTGGAGAGAGAAATGGTTGACCTCTTCTTGGGCTCTCTGAAGGGCCGTTATTATGACATAATGTTCAGTTGTGGAGCGGCAAGCTTTGCGGACTTGATAGGAATAGGAGAACGTGTTGAGAGCGGAATCAAGAGCGGGAAGATTCGTAACATTCCTTATACTTCAGTTTATGAAGATGAATCAGTTGTCAGTTCTCAAGAAGAATGGGAGAAAGAAAGTGATGTCATCCCGGAATCTCCCGTACCTCAGATTTAGTGTTCAGACACTTCGAGTATTCAGAGTCAGCAACCTGTTGGGTCTGTATGTCAGATCTCTGTTACCCGCCAGAGTCAATAGTCGTATCATCGTCAGCCGCGTCAGCACGCCCAACGAAGACCAAGGAAACCTGAAATGAAGTTTACTCAGCTACCGGTGTCGTACAGTCAGTTATTGCAATATTTGGTCAAAGATGGGATGATAGTGCCGAAAGAGACTAATCGAATGATCCCTCCTTACCCTCCGGGTTTTGATGCCAACGCCCGCTGTGAGTACCATGTTGGGGCACAGGTGCATTCAACAGATGACTGTAAGGTGCTTCGAAGCCAGGTTCAAACTTTGCTAGACTGTAACAGGATATCTATCACGCCTCAGGGTTTTGTTCAGATTAACGACCTTCCTTCATCCAGCCAAGTGGGTGTATCAGTTCATATTATGGGAGAGTTCACTGATAGCAGATGTTCGGAAGAGTACAAGGATGACTTTGACGAGCAATTCTGAAGATGGCTGGCTCAGCAGCAAATCAAGTTCGAAAAGCCCGGTTCCCTGAAGCCGACAATCTTTGTTTTATCATGTCATTTCTTTGCATTTGTAGTTTCTTTTCTACTAAAGCGCAAATTGCATTCGTAAAACTTGTATTGTTTTCAATTGATATTGATAATGAAATGAGCATGCATGTTTTGATTAAATCCATTCGTGTTCACTCAATGTTTTACAGATATCCAACGTCTGGTTAAGCGGAATCCGAGGAGGATGATGAAGTTTAAAGACGCGCAAGCTTCCGATTCTATGCTTTTAAAAATAAAACATGCTGATTATGTACAGACATTGTTTTAGATCCCTAAACACCGGAGTTATAAGGAAGATAATCCCTTGTCAACCCCTTTGAGCCTAGTAGTAGGATTTTCTTTCGGAAAACGAAAAAACCCTCAATCTTAACCCAGGGCAGGGTAGGTGTTAGCTAATTTGATTGAGCGTCCAAATTGCAGAAAGGAGTGTCCGTTCGAGGAGAAATCACACCTCTAGAAGTCATGCCTAAAAAACCACAGTGGTTAAGCGTCAGGAGTGAAACAGTCACATTATTCCACAAAGAGTCAGACAACCAGTGTCACACGACTTGTTCAAAAAAAAAGCAAAAAGAATTAAAAGCCCGCTAAGTCAAAACTTGAAAACAAATGACTTAGGCAAAAATGAGGGCATCCCGCTGGACTTAATAATCAAAAGAAGCTCAAAAGAGTCAGTTCAGGCAACAATTAGGGAAAGCGAAAAAATGAAAAGGATTACAAAAGAAAAATCCTCAAATGAAATACAAGTCGTGTGATCCCAAGTGGCAAAGACGAAAAGTGAGTGGCTGTCACTCCCAAAACTCATGGTTTCTCGAACTATCACTCCTATCTTTCAGCCTCTGAGAAGTGAGCGCTAAGGTTGAATTAGCTAAACGTAGTATTGGAGAACATCAAGGTGAACAGGTGGGTTAAAATAAATTTTGAGCCTTTATACTTTCCTTCAAAACCGTGAACCTGACCATGTTACAACCGGAAAAAGTCCTAATTGATGCAGCTTTATTTCGAAGGCATACTTCAGCAAAGATCGCGTCGAAACTAACTCCTAAAAGGGTTCTACTTACCATGTTGGTACTGATGTTGATATTCTGATAAATGATTTGTTCATTATATGCCATAAATTGTTTTTTCCTTTTCTAGTGAACATATTGGATGTCAAAACTGTCATATGCATTGCATTGATATATCTTTTATGCAGAACAACTTGTTTTACTTGGAAGTAAGCGCTTCACAGCAGGAAAGTTTCCTACAGTGGAAAGTCTGATCAAGATAGAATGCAGAACGCCCAAATACTTTGTGAACAGGGGCAAGCTATATCAAGTAATCCCTAGTGATGTCGGCCATCCAAAGTCAGTTAATCTGGGGCAATCAGGTCGAGATTCGATAAATCTCTCGAAGCCAAAAAATTTACTCCAAATCAGCCAATCAAGGGCAAAGTCGTTGTAGACAGGGGCAGGCCACTCTAAGAAAAGCGCATAAGTTGTTTCTTGCCCGAGGGGCATTTGATCCGAAGCATCTCTCAGAGGTTCAGAGTGCTAGGGAAGTTCATGTCAGACCGTCAGGGTACATATTTTCAGACTTCCATTCGAGGAATATCCCCACAGAGATCCCACAAACTGGGGCATATCAAAAGCGAAGGAATTGTTCCTCTTTGTGTCATCAGAGCTACTCAGAGCTACTCAAGCAGGTTCAGCCAATCTTCAAGTGTGAGACGGATGTCGGGAAGTCGTGCTATTATCCCTTAACCTTTCAACCCGAAACCGTGAATTCAGACATGATGTTTTCCAGCGTCTGTCGTACTTGACCCATCACGGATAGCCTAAAAGCCCAATTCCTATTGGCAATCGTCAGGAAGCCTAATCCTTATTGGCGCCCCATTCCTAAAGCTCAATCCCTATTGGCATTCACCGTGAGGCCCAATCCGTGTTGGCGCATCAGTCTCAAAATCCAATCTTCATTAATACGTAGGAAGACTCCATCTGTTTTCCCCAGCGAAAGTCCAATGGTCATTGGCACGTGTAAGCTAACCCCCAGGGAAGTCCAGTCATACTTAGAATATTTGGTTATCCCCAGCGGAGTCGATTCACCTTTCCAACATTTATTTTGCTGGAATAATTCTGTGATACCCGGTTATCCCCAGCGGAGTTGGCTTTGTCTTCAGCATTTATTTTGCTGAAGCGGTTCTGTTATATCCAGCTTTCTCCAGCAGTCTGAGCCTGCATTTGCACCTTGCATATATCATCATATTTGCATCATAGTTGCATTTCATCGTCAAATGTGTAGCATTCCATCTTATATGGAGCATTACGCCGTAGAAAAATTCAAACATACGCATATGCATATGAAGCATAAGCCAGGTTTTCTACCAGCCTTCCGCGGCAACGTGAATAACTCTCCAATCAGTTCAGGGGCAGTTATCCAGCAGCTTTGTTCAAATAGCTCTTTGGTATTTGATTTTCAGATCATACGATGGTTATGCTTTGTCCATCAATCATCTGATGACGACAGACTTTTCTTTCCGTCAATTCCTATTGACGACGTGTACCTCCGAGCAGGTTTTCTTTCCGTCAGTTCCTATTGACGATGTGTTTCCCCAGCAGGCGTTTTCTCCGTCTATCTTTAGATGTTGTGAGTTTGGGTATGGCGTTTTCTCCGTCTATCTTTAGACGTTGTGAGTTTGGGTATGATGTTTTCTCTCCGTCTATCTTTAGACAAGACGAGTTTTGGGTATGGTGTTTCTCTCCGTCTATCTTTAGACGATGTGAGGTTTCAAGGAGATCTTTCAGATATTGGTTTTCTTCCTGTTTATTGGATGGGATGACATTTCAAGAGGGTTTTTTCCTGACCGTTGATTCTTATTGATGTCGAAGCTCTTTAAAGAATGTTCGGTTTTCCTAGTTGTTGATTCTTATTGACGGCATGGCTCTTTGAAGGTGGTTTTCTTCCTGTCAATCCTTATTGATAATGTGGCCCCTTTGAGGATATTGTTCTTTCCATCAACTCCTATAGACTAAAGGATTTTGAAATTTGATGGGTGGTGTTGAAGTTCATATACGGTTTTCCTTTCGCTAGTTCTCACTGACGATGTGGTTCTTCAGACAAGTTTTTCTTGCTGTCTATCATTAGACAATGTGAACCTTCGGGATGGTTTCTTTCCGTATATCTCTATACGACGCGAGTATGTATATTGTTCTCCTTCGAGATGGTGTCTTTCTGTCTGTCTTTAGACGATGTGAGTATGGTTTTCTTCCTGTCTATCATTAGATAATGTGAACCTTCGGGATGGTGTCTTTCCGTCTGTCTTTAGACGATGTGAGTATAGTTTTCTTCATGTCTATCATTAGACAATGTGAACCTTCAGGATGGTGTCTTTCCGTCTGTCTTTAGACGATGTGAGTATCGTTTTCTTCCTGTCTATCATTAGGCAATGTGAACCTTCGGGATGGTGTCTTTCCGTATATCTTTAGACGATGTGAGTATATTTCTCTTCTTTTCTATCGTTAGATGACGTGAGAGGATCAAGTGCATGTTAATCCAACCTCCGGGTTTGTTATCTGTGGCGTCACACAGATAACTGGTGCCAAAGTCAGTTTCTTTATCAGATGATTGATCGGTTTGTTGCCGTGACAACCGGATTCAATTTTCTGGATGTGTTTCCCTAGTAGAGTTTTCCTCGGATGGCTTTTGCGTCAGCGGAAAAGAAAATCTCATGGATTAAACCTTTATAGATGTTACCCGTGTTAACGGAGATGTTACCCGTGTTGATGGAGAAGTTACCCGTGTTGACGAAGATGTTACCCGTGTTGACGGAGTTGTTACCCGTGTTGACGGAGTTATTACCCGTGTTGACGGAGTTGGTCCCATGGAGTTGTTCGTTCAAGTCTTCGGATGCTCAGTTCGCGCTTTTATTTAGTGCATGCCCGTTTCTGCGGAAATGGAAGGTCAGAGATATTGACAGTTCGCACTTTTATTTAGTGTATGCCCGTTTCTGCAGAAATGGAAGGTCAGAGATATTGACAGTTCGCACTTTTATTTAGTGTATGCCCGTTTCTGCAGAAATGGAAGATCAAGGATATTGATATCGCGTTTTACGTAGTGCATGCTCGTTTCTACAGGAAATGGAAGATCAAGGATGGTGTTTTGATATGGTCCTATGGCTCGGTGCCCGCTTATTGTGGTGTGTCTTTGAAGTTTGATTGTTGTTGATATAGTGTGTTGATTCAACGCCTGTGGCATCACACAGGTGGTTGATGGTAAAGTCAAGTTCTCTATCAGATGATTGGTCAGTTGTTGCCGTGACAACCGTATGCAATTTTCTAAATATTTGTTCCCCAAGCAGTTTTTGCAGTTTATTTCTGCAGGTTGGCAAATTTCCGGGTTCTTTGGTATTCAACCATCTTCTACCTTTGAATGTTTGAAAGTCGTTCGCTCTTCAACCCTTCAGGTCCAAGCCGTTTGAATAGGGGCAGTTGTTGCACCCCAAAATTTGACCAACCGTTTCTCGCAATTTGACTTATGTTTTGACTCATTTTGCATTTCCATTTGCATACCGCAGACATTGCATTTTTTCAGTCAGATTAACTTTATCGGGATTACAGCCTCTTCTCGCGTTTCAGGAATTTCATACTAGTTCGAATAAGCAGGTTTTGTGGTGGAATTTGTGCCTGTCTTGGTGTTTTCAGCTTTCGTTGTTATTTTTGAGGACATTTCGGTGTACGGTTTTTACCGTTTATTTCGCTATATTCTCGCATCTTTTTTTATCGATTTAATTGGCTTTTATTGCATTTTTTAGAATTTTTTTTCTTAATTTCTAGAATATTAAATAGGTTTTAAATAGTTTCTATAGGTTAATTGTGTTTCTAGAATATTAAAGTGATTTTATTAGCTATTTCTTAGATTTTAAATAATTTTTAGATATTATTGGATATTAACCGTTTTTTTAATAATATTCTAGGTCTTTATTTCTTTTTAGAATATTTTCTTTTATAGAATATTTTAGAATTTAATTGATTAGTGTTTAGATTTTAAATAGATTTGTTAGATTAATAGATTTAATTCTTCTTAGAATAATTGTTTTTTAGAACATTAATGGAGTATTATTAGTTTTATTAGATTTTAATAAGATTTTCTTTTATTGGAATTGATCTAGGTTTAATATAGGATTAACTGATTAGAATATTAATTAGATTTTAGTTTAATTGATAATCATTTTTTTAATTAGGATTTTAAGTAGTCTTAAGTCTTTAATTCCATTTTAATTAGATTAATTAGCAGTTAACCTTAGCCTTAATTTTCGTTCAGTTTTAATTAGCAGTCATTAATCATCTTAATTGAGTCTAATAGTCATTAATAGTTTTAATTTAGCGTTAATTGCAGTATTAATTGAATCAGTTTTTTAATTAGATTTTTAATCAGGGTTTTAATCAGTTTTTGTCCGTGTGGGCTAAGTGTCCATTTTGGAGGCCCAATTCCGCTGCCACATGTCAGTATAAAGCAATTCCACGTCTCTCTCTCTTTGTCCGCCACCTCACTATCCACACGCGTCCCACTCATCACACTACCGGCCACGCGTCCCACACCTCACTCTTCCTCTCTGCATGCCTGCCACGACACCCCTTGAGGTGTCACTTCCTCACGTACCGCATGCAAACACACCGGAGGCGTTCACCAACGAAATCACCACGGCCAGACCCTACCAGAAACCATCGCCGGAAACTCAACCTCCATAACTGCCACCGGAAACTTCATCATCCTTATACAACGTTCGTAAACCACTAAACGATTTCCAGATCTCCATAGGAATCATCACGAATTCATCACAACTTTCTAAGATCTTCATCATGTTCATCAGTATTCAACACGTTTTTCCGGATTCCCCGTAATCTTCATCATCTTCAACGATGTTCCTAGAACGTTCATCAGCTTCATATCATTTTTCTGGAAATTCTTCAAGAAACTCCATAATCATCTTCATACGAAATCCATGAACCTTCATCCTGTTCATCAAGTTCTTCAAAGAAAATCCAGAAACCTCCATGTTCATCAAGATCGTCCATGATCTTCATCATTCTGCATCCATGTTCATCAGATTTCCAGCAAAACTTCAAAGATCTTCAATTACACATCCGTTTCCAGACAGCCTTCATCAAAACCGTCATCAGAAAATCATCAACAATATTCACCGAGAACCTTCAAGAAATCTCCAACGTGTTCGTGTTGATCTTCATCCATTCTCCCAAGAATCTTCGGAGATCTTCATCAAGATCTTCAAACAATTCATCCGTTCATCTTGTTTCCAGATCTCGTCCATGTCAATCAAAACTCTGCATATATTCATCACCTGTTCTTGCACATTCTAGAATCTTCAAGGATCTTCAAACGATCATCTCCGGATCCTAAACGTGCAGCTCCAGATCTTCACAAGCCTCACGATCAACCACATTCACATGTCCATCCATCATTTTTTCCCGTCAACATCAACATCCTCAACGACGACAAACTTCAAACCATCCTCAACCGAGCGTCAGATCCAGGCAACAACGTATTCGCGCGTTTTGTTGTAAGAAGGTGTACACGAGGTTCAGATAGGGAGAAGGTTGAGAACGGATGGTGGCGGATGGTGAGGAAGATGAAAGAGAAAGGTTAGGGGATGTAGAACGGAGGTAACGACCACGGAAGTGGAAGAAGACAAAAGGCGGCGGCTGAGGTTGTGAGAGGAGAGAGACCTAAGGTTTCTGATTGGGAAAAGTGGAAGGAGGAAGGAGAAAGGTCCTGTGGACCGTCGCAGAAGAATTAGTGGGCCTTGTGGCCCAACGTGCAATTTTTGGATTCACACACCCCATTTCCATTTCGGGCCCTCCTGTTTTTCTGATTGTGGGCTTCGCAAGCCCTGGGCCCAACAACATTTTTGCTGGAGCATACCCCTCCGTTTCTACGCGCACCCCCCGTCCCCTTTCTTTTCTTTTTTTTGTTTGGCTGATGGCTATTGTATTGTGGGCTGGGCGCAATTGTGGTTTTGCTGTGCTTTACACCCCTATTGAGCTGCTGTAACCCCCTTCCCTTATTTTCTTTATTTTTTTATTTTTGTATTGGATATTTGCTTGTAATAGATTGTAGTTTTATTTTTCTATTTTTCTTTTAGGGATTATAGTTTTACCTTAGAATATTATTACGTATCTCTAGCATAGAATTTATATCCTATTTTTTGGGATATTATTTTCTTTGTAGGAAATTATAGAATATATAGATATTATATGTAGACTTTTCAGTTCTATTTTCTTTTTAGGAAATTATAGAATATTATGCATAGGGTATAATTCTCATTTTATTTTGTATGCAATTTACTTGTGATTTCTTTAGAGCTTTCTATTAGGAATTTATTGCTTATTTTAGGAGTAGAATATTATTTCCATTTTGTTATTGGATTTCTCTCCTCGTTTATCTTATGCTATATGATTTTATTCCGGATTCTATTTTGGGTTGGCCGTGTGACATGATTCAATTAGAGAATGATTTTCAATATCATTTCTCTATCTTGTCTTTGACACGGATATCAATATGCTACCTCTTAGAGTTTGATTTATCGTATAAGTCAAATCATGACGGTTTAGCGTTACATTGGTTCTGATTTAAAACGTCATCATCAAGGATCCAGAGAGGAGAAGATTGGAATGGAGCTTGCGCACAGTTTCGAGGGCCAACAGAGCCGCTTCGTTCGATATCATCTTTCTTATTCAAGTCTTCGTGCAACCGTCGAGTGTTATGAGTTGTAGCGTTAGATACGTAGGAAATGACAATTGAGCGGTCTCCCCTCAATCGTCTAGAGTGTTTAGTCTAGCACCCTTTAGGTGATATACGACGCACTCGCTCCTACGCCTTAGGTTCTTGCGTGTGTGTCCTGAGTTCCTTCCTGTTTAGGCGTGTTAGGCATGTTTCCTCTTTGTTCTCTCCCCCGCGCGATCAAAACCCTTTTCTCTCGCATTCAGGCGATTGAGGCCCCTTCTCTTGCCCCCGTGCAATCGAGACTTGTTTTCCATAGAGCACCGAACTACATTTGCTCTGATCTCTCGTACCAGACGAGAGTACGTAGGCATAGGATTACGATGATCCTAGCGAGCTCACTTTTTTCCCCCTTTTCTGTAGTTAGCTGAACTACAACTGCTCTGATTTCTCGTACCAGACGAGAATATGTAGGCATAGGATGTGATATCCTAGCGAGCACATTAAACCTAACTTCTCTGTTCTCTCGCTGCCGTGCGATCGAGACTTCCCCGCTGACGACTAACATCCCTTTCTCTTGCCCTAGTGCAATTGAGACCAGACTGTAGTTCCAGTTCCCGTAGGTTCCCATACCTTCAAAACCCGACATACTACGTCCGTTCTACCGCAAATAGGTAACGCCTAAGTCTCCAATGGTCGAGCAGCATAGACCTAACTGCTAGAATGCGTACGCTAGTATCGTCAATCCTTTCTCTCACCCCTGCATGATCGAGAACACCCCGGTTACCTGTAGTTAGCCCGAACTACGTTTGCTCTGATCTTTCACGCTGTGTGAAAGTACGTAGGCACGAGATACGATATCTCGGCGAGCAACCTTCCCCCGTTACCCGTAGTTAGGCGAACTACGTTGACTCTGATTTCACGTTCCAGACGGGAATACGTAGGCATAGAAATGTTGTGTTCTGCCGAGTCATTTTCTTTTCTTTTCAGACCAAACTCTTAGCGTAGATAGATAAAATCAACCCGTCAAATAAACACAACAAGCATGGATCCCGTTGAGTACAACGGACGTGAGGGGTGCTAATACCTTCGCCTTGCGTAACTGACTCCCGAATCCAGACATGGTTGCGATGACCTTGTCTTATACCTTTCCGTCAGGTTTTTTCCGATCGTTTCCTTTCCCGTTCTGAGGGATAAATAACGAAAGGTGGCGACTCTTCTGTTTTACCGGCACCTTATTTTCACAGTAGCGACAGATAACATCAAA
This sequence comes from Lathyrus sativus, assembly GCA_963859935.3. Classification (NCBI taxonomy): domain Eukaryota; kingdom Viridiplantae; phylum Streptophyta; class Magnoliopsida; order Fabales; family Fabaceae; genus Lathyrus; species Lathyrus sativus. Next base: position 65,695,335 of record OZ012740.1, on the reverse strand, counting down.
GAAAAGCAACAGACTACCAACCAAAAGTTAGGATAATTAGGTATACAGGAAATAAGATCAAACAACTTACGACCTGAAAAGAAAATTCCGTTGGGGGGAAAGAGAAGTTTAACTAAAAAAACTTTGTCGGGGAGTAAAAGTAAGATGAACACGTATATCAATACTTTTTTTAGCTGGGGGTAAAGTACCACAAAGTCCCATGAATTATGCCATTATCTGCTGGAGAGATGTCTGGCAACAAAGGTATCAAACTTGGCTTATGCTTCGGAGGCATATGTTTGAATATGGCGTAATGTTCCATACGAAATGGAAATGCTACGCATTTGGGAGGATACAATGCAAATGCTATACAAAAGAACACCACCAAAAAAAGCGTTGAGAAGATCAGCAAACAAACTTTGTTGAGGAAGACCCCCTGAACAATCTTCCAGAATATAACCTCTGCTGAAAATTCCACTCAGTAGGGAATTGAGAATGACATCTCTTGGGAGATCGTCCCAAAAATCTGATCTTGTAGAATGCCAATGATCAGTGGTTGTCATACCCCAAGTTTTGTCCCCTAGGTTCCATTATCATTCTAGGTGCATCAAGCATATGTTATCTAACCCTAACCTCTTTCAAGTTAGTCTTTGTCAAGATGCAGATGAATTAGGGTTTCACACTGTTAAACCCAAGAATCATATGGACTGATCAGTCAAGGTTTTGGATTGATCTTCTACATATCAAGTCTTCACACCATCAAGAGGCGGATCAAAACTAGTTTTTTTGTAAAAATGCAGTACAACGACCATGACTCGGAATATCGTTCTCAAGGATTCATGATTATTACTAATCGAATAAAAAGGGGGGGTTTGTTTTGTTTAGGATCGATTAAATAAAGAGAATGCAATTAAGCGGTTAAAATTAGTGATTATCAAAATAAGTCAATCTACTGTTTTCGGTTCCGGTTTATCACGAGTTTCTACCTTACCAATTTCCTAAGCGACTTCGATCTCTATTCGATTCCTATGTCAATTGACAAGCGCAAAAGACATAAACTAGATTGACAATCCTATATTCCGAATTAAGCAAACGGATTAAGTTTTCGTGAATTAAGCAAACACAAATTATAAACACGAATTAACGACAAAGCGACGTAACGGGGAATAAAAGTTAAGGATGCAATCATACGAATTTAATCAAAACAATTCTATAAACTAACAGATTAAGCAAATGCAATTCATAGAATAGTGCTGAAAGAGAAACAAATTAAATTGATAAAGTATAAACCTCAAAGCGTTGGAACGCGATTACAGTAGATTGACTCTAAGGAATTAGTTCTCCATTCCAATCGTACAAGCTTCAACAATATTTTCGTGAATAGTAACTCATGTGAATAGTAACACGAGTTCTCCTTAAAAAGGCAAACAATGGATCTGGTTCAAAACCCAACTGGGTCGAAAATATAAATCCAGGCCCAATACATGACCCAACACTAAAATAAAATTCTAATGTTGTAACTTCAAACGAAATTCTAGAATTTTGCACTCTGAATCTGACTTCGACTCCAACACGAAAGTCGTAGCTCTCTCTCTTAGCTTTCAGACGATTTTTAGAATGCCTCAAACGGATTCCCGGAACTCCAGTTATGATTTTTCTCGCGAAAGCTGCTAAAGCTGAAAAATAAATACAAAAAAAAATTAAATGCAAAAACAAAATAAAATATAAAAACACCTTAAAACATAAAAATAAATAAAACAAATCAAAGAAATGCTTGAGTACAAACATAGAAGAACGTGCATCAAAATGCACTGATCAAGGTTCATATCTTAAACACTTTGAAATCTAAACTTTGGACAAACATGAACATTGTAGATCATATTTGGGGCATTTTAAAAAGTACAAGAGCATTTTCACAGCCTTCGTGATTACGGAGAATCGAAGAGAGCAAGTTAGGGATTTTTCATGTCACAAAACCAAGTTCAGCACTTGTATTTTGATGCATAAACCACTCAAACCTCTTCTAATCACTTGTTTAACTCATTCTCTGATGTTTAGGGACTTAATTTATGAGATTACAACGGATTTCCACGAGCAAAAACCAGAGATTGGATTATTTGATTTGTTTATTCAAGCAAGTGGATGCAAGTGGCAAGAAGAGAGAGACATTTTGCATTTTCTGCTACACCTCAGCTACTGCATCAGCTACTCTCTTTCCTTCACTTCATGTCCATTATTTTCAGGTTATTGGTGATGTTGAAACACATAGGAAGGTTGCTCATGCTCAAAAAAGAAATCTCAAGTTGGATTTGCTCATTTTGCCTCCAAAAAGGGCAAACTTGGCAAGTTGGCACAATCTTCCCATACCTCTCATTATCCAAGCTTGCATATAAATAGAACACACTCCTAACATCCAAACTACACCAGAATCAATTAGAAACCAAGTAGAAACTCTCTCATTTCTCTGATCACCATCTTCTTGCAAGTGGTAGAAGTTGCTTCCTTGTGAAGAAAAATATGCCTTGCAAAAACTCTGCCACAACTCAATATAGCCACCAAACACTTAAAACAACACCTCGAACATATCACATATGATGCATTGAAGCTGTCCAAACCCTCACATTCACCAGAAAACCTCACATTCCAAAAGTCAACTCTCATACCTTGAGAATTTGAATTTTCCGCATCTTCATAGACCATAACCAAACCAACCATTTTCCAATCATTCTAACACTTCAAACACTCTCCATATAAGTTGTTTGAACTGTCCATGGCATCATAAAAGTTCTATAACACTATTTTCTAGAGTTTCACTTTGAAGCTTTTGGTGTTTTCTTGCATAAGAAGGCATTATGTCAAGACCTCATTTGAACACCTCATTTGGAACATATTGGAGCTGCTTGGATCATCATCCATCAACTAGTTTTCTTATTTGGTGCATTGACTTGAAAAAGATACAAGAGGTAAGTGTTCCAACTTTATACTTTTAAGAGCATGCTGAATATTGATGTACACTAATTATGAACATGCTAGATACACTTTATAGGTCAGGTTTGAACCATTTCTTGCTCATAAAATTTGGGTATTCATGACTGTCCCTTTGGTTTGGCTTCTTAGCTTACTTTATGTGTCATTTCAATATGCAACTTGTTGATTCTAGTTAGGCATAGATGATTGGTGTTTGTAAACATAATTTATAGGTCATATGTGATATGTTTCATCATTTAGATGATGCGGAATTGGTACATTTCTGTTTGTTGCTTTGCTCTTGCACAAGCTTGCTATTTTTGCCACTACACATGCCATCTGTTGAATTAGCTTGTATATTGATGTATGATGCTTGTAAGATCTCTATATCTCCAATATGTTGTGTTTGAATCATTACTTGCTACTTAGAACATGTACATTGGACTGTCACATTGCTCTTGCACATAAGATGTCTTTTTCAATGATGTTGTCGAGTTTTTCACAAGTTGCATGATCTGAGAAAACCAACACCACCATTGTATTCCTTCTGAAAAAATAAAAAAAATTCTTTTTTATTTCATCCAATTTGAATAAGTTTTGAGTGAGTTATGACCCTTCTTGCAAAATCTGCCTTGCCTTGGTTTTGCTTGCCTTGTTTTTAACCTTGGTTGCCTAGTTTTTGTGCCTAGTTTTCAAATGTGCATAACTTCTTTCATTTTTATCATTTTGATGCCAATATTTTTTAATCGTGCTCCTTAATATGTCTAATTTCAATTTGTGAATAAATAATTTAAAAATTGTTATTTCTGAAACACTTTGGTCTACCCGAATGACATGGCCCTTTTTAGGGTTTTCTTTGGTTTTCATGAACTTTCTTGACATAGTACTTGATTTTTCTTGTAAGTTTGATCTTGTATGAATCATTTTAGAATTTATAACATGTTTATATGTTTGAAAAAACTTGGCTCTTTTGTTTTACCATGATTATACATGCCTTTGTGAATGCTTGAATGTGAAAAGTATGCCTTGAAACTTCTTTGTGAACCATAATATGTTTCTTGATGTTGTAACCTCATAAACATGATCCTTCACTCCCATCTTACTTGTTTATATGTATTGTAGGAACCATAACATGTTTAGGGTTGTTTCTTGCCTTGAATGTTACCATGAATCTTGTTTATTTTTCCCTTTGTGAAGTTTGAATCCATGCTTGAACTGTTGTTACTTTTCTTGCCTATCCATGATTGATTGTCATCAATATGTCTTAAAAATGATTAAATGTGTTACATTTGTCTTTAATTGATATATATATATATATATATATATATATATATATATATATATATATATATATATATATATATATATATATATATATATATATATATATATATATATATATATATATATATATATATATATATATATATATATATATATATATATATCATGTTTGATTCAATTTATAACTTGTTTGCATGAGTTTTTGATTGAATACCATTGATGAAAATGTTATTGTTACACATGTTTCATGCTTGCCCTTGTTGGCTGTTACCTTCATGATCTCTGAACATTATAATATTAAATAAAAAAACCTTGCTTCTTACCATGATTTTTGTGTTCAATTTTTTAATTTATCCTACTTGTTTATCATTATATTTATCAAGCTTGTTTCCCCAATGATGGAACTTGTCAGTTCTCATCAAGTTTCCTTGTTATCATCTTTGCTTAATGTTGTCACAGGCTTTCCCTAATCTTTCTTGGTTGTTACCATTCCTTTATATCTTCATCATGTTTGAATGAATACATATATGTGTTTAGGCTTTGTTAAGTTTCCCCAAGTGATGTAGCTTGTTATCTCTCATCCAGTTGCCTTGTTATCCCTTATTCTAAAGGAAAGCCTCTCTATTGACTTCACTTTCATAGATAGCTCATTACCCATCCCCTTGACTTGGTTAAGTCATTAGGTCCTTTAGCTTAGTTAAGTTAGAACCTATATCCATTAGACTTTGCTTTAATTCTAAAGACCTATCCCTTGTTAGGAGTATCCTTCAACTAGAACTTTAAGATAGAGTTTGTTAACTCTATGTAAGGATCATTGTCATGATTACTTACTCCCCTCTTGGCTTTTGTCAAAGTCAATCCCCTTGAGTGTTAAACTTAGATCTAGAGAGTTTTGTCAAACTCTATACAAACATTATTATGTTTGTTCCCCCTTGGAGTCTTGACAATAGTCAAGTATTCCTTAACCTTAATAAGGTGAACTACGGTTGCTCTGATTTCATCCTAGTAAGGATACGTAGGCATAAGATGCGATATCTTTGCGAGCAAACTTAGCAACATCCTTAAGTATTTACCTTAACCTTGATCCCATGACCCTAGGAAAAAAAACTTAGATAACTTAGCATACATATACACAAAAGGTTCCTGTAGAGTACTACAGATGTTTGGGATGTGAATAACTATCCTAGGCATAACCAACTCCGATCCCCGAAACTCTAGTGTTATTGTTAGATTGTGCAAAAGGTTTTTCTTTCTTTAACCTTTCCTTTGGAAACATCAAAGCTCGTGGTGAATTTCAATGAATTAAGATTCAAGTTAATCAATAGTTTGATATCCGATTCTCACCGCAACAGTGGTTTTTATACGTTATTTTACCATGAGTTTTAGTTAATTGTCTTATATATTTAGTTTCATTTTATGTCATTTTATCGAATTTTATGTGTTGGTTTGCTATTTCCATTGTTTTTAGGTTCAGGTGCGCAATCAAGAAGAATCAGAGCAAAAACTGGGAAAAACAACAGGAATTCGGAAGAGTGTTTGAAAGGGAACAACGGCCTGACACGGCCACCCGTGTCACCTGACACGGCCCGTGTCGGGATGGTACTAAGAGGAAGAAAACAAAGTTTTAGACAGGAGACTAACACGGATGCCCGTGTCAGCAAGTCTGGAATAGACAATGTTTACAACAGATATCCAGGGGGCCAACACGACTGCCCGTGCCAGCTGACACAGCCCGTGTTGGCTGAAGCGCTTCATCTTCCAATTTTCTGATTTTTTGGGCCTTTGTTATCCCTATGGATATTTTGGGTATTTTCCTATTACTGTATTAGACTTCAGAGTATTTTAGATAACAAAACCTTGCTTCTTACCATGATTTTTGTGTTCAATTTTTTAATTTATCCTACTTGTTTATCATTATATTTATCAAGCTTGTTTCCCCAGTGATGGAACTTGTCAGTTCTCATCAAGTTTCCTTGTTATCATCTTTGCTTAATGTTGTCACAGGCTTGCCCTTATCTTTCTTGGTTGTTACCATGCCTTTATATCTTCATCATGTTTGAATAAATACATATATGTGTTTAGGCTTTGTTAAGTTTCCCCAAGTGATGTAGCTTGTTATCTCTCATCCAGTTGCCTTGTTATCCCTTATTCCAAAGGAAAGCCTCTCTATTAACTTCAATTTCATAGATAGTTCATTACCCATCCCCTTGACTTGGTTAAGTCATTAGGTCCTTTAGCTTAGTTAAGTTAGAACCTATATCCATTAGACTTTGCTTTAATTCTAAAGACCTACCCCTTGTTAGGAGTATCCTTCAACTAGAACTTTAAGATAGAGTTTGTTAACTCTATGTAAGGATCATTGTCATGATTACTTACTCCCCTCTTGGCTTTTGTCAAAGTCAATCCTCTTGAGTGTTAAACATAGATCTAGAGAGTTTTGTCAAACTCTATACAAACATTATTATGTTTTTTTTCCCCCTTGGAGTCTTGACAATAGTCAAGTATTCCTTAACCTTAATAAGGTGAACTACGGTTGCTCTGATTTCATCCTAGTAAGGATACGTAGGTATAAGATGTTATATCTTTGCGAGCAAACTTAGCAACATCCTTAAGTATTTACCTTAACCTTGATCCCATGACCCTAGGAAAAAAAACTTAGATAACTTAGCATACATATACACAAAAGGTTCCTGTAGAGTACTACAGATGTTTGGGATGTGAATAACTATCCTAGGCATAACCAACTCCGATCCCCGAAACTCTAGAGTATTGTTAGATTGTGCAAAAGGTTTTTCTTTCTTTAACCTTTCCTTTGGAAACATTAAAGCTCGTGGTGAATTTCAATGAATTAAGATTCAAGTTAATCAATAGTTTGATATCCGATTCTCACCGCAACAGTGGTTTTTATACGTTATTTTACCATGAGTTTTAGTTAATTGTCTTATATATTTAGTTTCATTTTATGTCATTTTATCGAATTTTATGCGTTGGTTTGCTATTTCCATTGTTTTTAGGTTCAGGTGCGCAATCAAGAAGAATCAGAGCAAAAACTGGGAAAAACAACAGGAATTCGGAAGAGTGTTTGAAAGGGAACAACGGCCTGACACGGCCACCCGTGTCACCTGACACGGCCCGTGTCGGGATGGTACTAAGAGGAAGAAAACAAAGTTTTAGACAGGAGACTAACACGGATGCCCGTGTCAGCAAGTCTGGAATAGACAATGTTTACAACAGATATCCAGGGGGCCAACACGACTGCCCGTGCCAGCTGACACAGCCCGTGTTGGCTGAAGCGCTTCATCTTCCAATTTTCTGATTTTTTGGGCCTTTGTTATCCCTATGGATATTTTGGGTATTTTCCTATTACTGTATTAGACTTCAGAGTATTTTAGATAACAAAACCTTGCTTCTTACCATGATTTTTGTGTTCAATTTTTTAATTTATCCTACTTGTTTATCATTATATTTATCAAGCTTGTTTCCCCAGTGATGGAACTTGTCAGTTCTCATCAAGTTTCCTTGTTATCATCTTTGCTTAATGTTGTCACAGGCTTGCCCTTATCTTTCTTGGTTGTTACCATGCCTTTATATCTTCATCATGTTTGAATAAATACATATATGTGTTTAGGCTTTGTTAAGTTTCCCCAAGTGATGTAGCTTGTTATCTCTCATCCAGTTGCCTTGTTATCCCTTATTCCAAAGGAAAGCCTCTCTATTAACTTCAATTTCATAGATAGTTCATTACCCATCCCCTTGACTTGGTTAAGTCATTAGGTCCTTTAGCTTAGTTAAGTTAGAACCTATATCCATTAGACTTTGCTTTAATTCTAAAGACCTACCCCTTGTTAGGAGTATCCTTCAACTAGAACTTTAAGATAGAGTTTGTTAACTCTATGTAAGGATCATTGTCATGATTACTTACTCCCCTCTTGGCTTTTGTCAAAGTCAATCCTCTTGAGTGTTAAACATAGATCTAGAGAGTTTTGTCAAACTCTATACAAACATTATTATGTTTTTTTTCCCCCTTGGAGTCTTGACAATAGTCAAGTATTCCTTAACCTTAATAAGGTGAACTACGGTTGCTCTGATTTCATCCTAGTAAGGATACGTAGGTATAAGATGTTATATCTTTGCGAGCAAACTTAGCAACATCCTTAAGTATTTACCTTAACCTTGATCCCATGACCCTAGGAAAAAAAACTTAGATAACTTAGCATACATATACACAAAAGGTTCCTGTAGAGTACTACAGATGTTTGGGATGTGAATAACTATCCTAGGCATAACCAACTCCGATCCCCGAAACTCTAGAGTATTGTTAGATTGTGCAAAAGGTTTTTCTTTCTTTAACCTTTCCTTTGGAAACATTAAAGCTCGTGGTGAATTTCAATGAATTAAGATTCAAGTTAATCAATAGTTTGATATCCGATTCTCACCGCAACAGTGGTTTTTATACGTTATTTTACCATGAGTTTTAGTTAATTGTCTTATATATTTAGTTTCATTTTATGTCATTTTATCGAATTTTATGCGTTGGTTTGCTATTTCCATTGTTTTTAGGTTCAGGTGCGCAATCAAGAAGAATCAGAGCAAAAACTGGGAAAAACAACAGGAATTCGGAAGATTGTTTGAAAGGGAACAACGGCCTGACACGGCCACCCGTGTCACCTGACACGGCCCGTGTCGGATGGTACCAAGAGGAAGAAAACAAAGTTTTAGACAGGAGACTAACACGGGTGCCCGTGTCAGCAAGTCTGGAATAGACAATGTTTACAATAGATATCCAGGGGGCCAACACGACTGCCCGTGCCAGCTGACACAACCCGTGTTGGCTGAAGCGCTTCATCTTCCAATTTTCTGATTTTTTGGGCCTTTGTGATCCCTATGGATATTTTGGGTATTTTCCTATTACTGTATTAGACTTCAGAGTATTTTAGATAACAAAACCTTGCTTCTTACCATGATTTTTGTGTTCAATTTTTTAATTTATCCTACTTGTTTATCATTATATTTATCAAGCTTGTTTCCCCAGTGATAGAACTTGTCAGTTCTCATCAAGTTTCCTTGTTATCATCTTTGCTTAATGTTGTCACAGGCTTGCCCTTATCTTTCTTGGTTGTTACCATGCCTTTATATCTTCATCATGTTTGAACGAATACATATATGTGTTTAGGCTTTGTTAAGTTTCCCCAAGTGATGTAGCTTGTTATCTCTCATCCAGTTGCCTTGTTATCCCTTATTCCAAAGGAAAGCCTCTCTATTGACTTCAATTTCATAGATAGCTCATTACCCATCCCCTTGACTTGGTTAAGTCATTAGGTCCTTTAGCTTAGTTAAGTTAGAACCTATATCCATTAGACTTTGCTTTAATTCTAAAGACCTACCCCTTGTTAGGAGTATCCTTCAACTAGAACTTTAAGATAGAGTTTGTTAACTCTATGTACGGATCATTGTCATGATTACTTACTCCCCTCTTGGCTTTTGTCAAAGTCAATCCTCTTGAGTGTTAAACTTAGATCTAGAGAGTTTTGTCAAACTCTATACAAACATTATTATGTTTGTTCCCCCTTGGAGTCTTGACAATAGTCAAGTATTCCTTAACCTTAATAAGGTGAACTACGGTTGCTCTGATTTCATCCTAGTAAGGATACGTAGGCATAAGATGCGATATCTTTGCGAGCAAACTTAGCAACATCCTTAAGTATTTACCTTAACCTTGATCCCATGACCCTAGGAAAAAAAACTTAGATAACTTAGCATACATATACACAAAAGGTTCCTGTAGAGTACTACAGATGTTTGGGATGTGAATAACTATCCTAGGCATAACCAACTCCGATCCCCGAAACTCTAGCGTTATTGTTAGATTGTGCAAAAGGTTTTTCTTTCTTTAACCTTTCCTTTGGAAACATCAAAGCTTGTGGTGAATTTCAATGAATTAAGATTCAAGTTAATCAATAGTTTGATATCCGATTCTCACCGCAACAGTGGTTTTTATACGTTATTTTACCATGAGTTTTAGTTAATTATCTTATATATTTAGTTTCATTTTATGTCATTTTATCGAATTTTATGCGTTGGTTTGCTATTTCCATTGTTTTTAGGTTCAGGTGCGCAATCAAGAAGAATCAGAGCAAAAACTGGGGAAAACAACAGGAATTCGGAAGAGTGTTTGAAAGGGAACAACGGCCTGACACGGCCACCCGTGTCACCTGACACGGCCCGTGTCGGGATGGTACCAAGAGGAAGAAAACAAAGTTTTAGAC